>CM043326.1:37889233-39132566 GCA_023736055.1 Quercus glauca | reverse complement strand
AGCATGTCTGAAGTTGTGGAGGAAGATGCTTCCGTATCGATCTCATCTCTTTTGGACCAAAAAAGAAAGACGAATGGACCATGTTGTTGTTCTCTATTATTGTTGTGCATTTGTTGTTATTCACCATCTCGTACTCGTGATGTATACAAGTAATTCTTGGTGGATCTCGTGCATTTAAGATTTGTCTTTGCCATACAGGTTGTTTCAATGGTACACGAGAACCGCTTGCCATCTCTGCAGCAGTGTTGAGGAATTGCACCAACCCAAGTGAATCACTGATAGTGTGGTTTAGTCGTACCGCAAAGATGAATCCTCCGCATGTCAAACGGGTCATCTGCAATTCGTTAGATGACAGTTTAGGATACCAAGAAGAGGACAAATCCAGAAAAGGTGCCCTTTAAACAACATATTAAATAAATGTTAGCTATTACAAATTTTACTACAAAAATCTTATAAATAATTTAAATGTAACAAAAATATTATTAGTGCCCCAAAATGGAGTATTAAGTAGAAACGAAAGATTTAGGGGGTGTTTGGTTTAACCATTTTCATCACTTAATTTTCAATTTTCATCACTTATTACTCAAAATTTGTGGGTCTCACTAGTAATTTTATTGTTTACCTTAATTTTTATTCTCAATTCTCATCACTCAATACTAAAAAAAGTGAGAATGAGTGATGAGATATTAAATCAAGTTTTATGAGTTTTCAAATTTTTGAAAATTGAGTTAAGAGGCAAAATAGTAATAACACACACAAAATGAGACCCACATGTGATGAATTGTCTTATCGAGTCAGATGGTATTTATTGTTCAAGAGGAGGGTACTATACCAAAGGCCCCCACCAATTGAGTTATACTTTACTTTTTACAAACCAAAAACAAAGGAAATATCAAGTGCCAAACAAAAATTGGAGTTGAGTAGGAATTATGAGTTATGAGAATGAGTTTATGAATTGTGAGTTATAAAAATTGAGATATGAATTATGAGATATAGGTGAGATGTGAACCGAATAGGGTAGTTCTTCGGATTAAATTGAAATGGCATTAAGTACGGTATTAACTACTTTCATTCAGGCTCTAACAATGGTTTCACCAGCCCACTATATTAAAATTAACCTTCGAATTCAGAATCTATGGTATTAATTTATAACTTGGAGTGGAGGGAATTTAGCGACGACTTTAACATATGTATACCTGAATGAGTAGCAAAGGGCATCCAAGTATACCATTAGAGCCAGGAACATCTCGTAGAAGCTCATCAATATATGGGCATGGTGGTTGTATTGTGTCACCAAGCTGCTCCAGTGTGATGTCCGCATCAGCTTCAACGAACAAGATTCCTTCTCCGGTGCAATCCACCATAAGTTTCCGGTTACGCCCTTCCCTAAGCCTACCTGCGAAAGGGTAATAATACACCAGTGCTTTAGCTAGAGCTGCTTTGATGACTTTCATGGGGTCTTTGTGAACCATCAATGGATTACTGTTTGAGTAAAACATTATAAATGGAAGCTGAAAACGAAGGCCTTCTTGGTCATCTATGTCTGATAGTTGCTTTAACTCATAAGGTGTTGGTTCTGCAGGCACAATTAACTCCGGCTCGCAATGTCTCACTGAGAATACTAGAGGGGAAGAAGGTGGCATAGACATTGTGGGTGCAACAGGAACAAGTAAAAGAAACAGAAAATATATGAAGTGAAAGTGGACGAGGGTCATCTTATATTTATATCCATCCATTGGTTTTCTTGTATTACAATCGAATGTAAAAGCAATTCAGCAGAGAAAAAAAAAAAACAGTGAAAGCAAATGCTCTTTCATCAAACAACAGTATGCCACATGGGTGGGACAAAAAACATAAATTACATGTGAAGAATTAAAAACATAAGTTACACGTGAGAAATTAATAAGTATTGTGATGGAATGTATTGGTTTCTCATTAAAGGTTGGACGTAACGTTCATTAATTGGTGACGTAAATTTGGCTTTTTATGCTAGCTCTTTACTGTATGTTTTGTTTATATTTATATTTGAACATTTATATATTTATATTGTACCATACAATGGAAAAGAGGAATTTCCTTTCAAAAAAAAAAGAAAAAGAAAAGAGGAATTTTCCTTTATATCTATCAGGTTTTTTTTTTTTTTTTTTTTTTTTTTTTTTGCATTTCAATATCGAACAATTTTGAAATAAAAAAGTTTTGTGGTGCTGCTGCTTCCAACACCAATTGCACCTAACAGAGATTTTTATTTTTGTTTAGGATATAGGATATATAATACGTGCAGCAACTTCTTTCACACGTCAAATACTAGTAGAAAGATTTGGCACCACACAAATTTGGCTATAAATATTAAGCTCAACCACAAAGAAATCCAGTTTAACCGACATGCGCTTTTTTTTCCACGTCTCCTTCTGTCCTTTCTTCCAAAGCAACATGAAATTCACTGTCATCGGACCACTTCAAACTTGAAAGTTCCATTGCTGACCTTAATTTTGGTCCACTCGTTTTACAGTACTTTTTGTGCCAAAAGGCCCAAAACAAGGAGAAACTATAAGGTTCATATTGTGGACAAGTGATGTGATCCATCATTTCACTAAAAACTGTCACTTGTTTAAAATTGTTAGTTAGAAAATTTTTTTAAATAGAAATTAATTACTGACTTAATAATTTTAAACAAATGGAAGTTTTTTAGTAAAATGGTAGACAAATGACATAGTCCACCAAATAATCCTATAATTTCACCAAAACAAGCCATCATGCGATTGTAGACTACTAGACTTTCTTCTTGACATGTAAAACGTGATGGTAGAGCTCCTTCTCGGAAAACATATACTACACCCGCACTTTTCACGTGTCTCGATGGATCATGGATATTAGTTTTAGGGCAACACTAATTATTAGGAGACTACGGAAATTATTAAGAAAATTAGATTAAAAAATTAACAAAAACAAATTTTGAATATATCAAGTTATGAACCCAAAAAAACACACACTTGCAAATACATAACATTTCACAATTTTCTTCCGTGAATTTTCATATTTTGAAATCGTTATATGATAATTCATTATCTGTTGTCATTATTTATTGTCAATGTAGGTAAGTCTAACCATCTTACTTTATTTATTGTCAATTGTATAACATTTTTATTTTCATATAGTTGTCATTATCTATTTATCAATATTTTTATAAAAATATTTTAAACTAAATAACAAAACTCAACACATTTACACTGTATTAATTATTAACCCACACAGCCACACTTATCTATACATAAGTAATATACTAAGTGTTTACTTAACCAATCAAATACTTAAACAATTGCTGATTTGAGTCACTCACTTTATAACAAAAAGTTATTATAATATGATAACAATACATAGACGAGTAACAAACTCTCATATTTCTTAATTATTAAATTATATGAAGTTATATTATATTAAACTATACATACACACATCCACACACATCACAATTCACATAAATAACATTATAACAAAATAATAATAATAATAATAATAATAACACACATATGAAACACATGCACGCACATATATATTATAAATTTATAATTGAGAATATTTTTAACAGTAAATTAAAATGGTAAAAAAATATTATTTATATATAAGCTTTTCTTTTTCAAGTCAATGATATTTTTAAAGGTAAATTAAAATTGTAAGAAAAAATATTATTTATATATATAAGTTTTTTTTTCAAGTCAACGAGCTCATTTGAACCAGTTGGAGTACCTGCAGCGTCACCTCGAACTCCAAATTTACATGGAAATACCTTTTGATTTGAAGAAAAAAAATCACAGGATAATTTTGTCGAATCTGTCATGATAAATTGACATACGACACTCAAATCTATACTTAAAATTAGTCGACAACCCAAGCAATGCAAGAGAAAGTTTAGAATAATATGATTTTTTTTTCGCTTTTATTTTTTTATATAAAAATATGAAATTTGATAATTATTAACTGAAATTTATTATAATTGTGTTTATATAAAGAATTATATATATTCTAGCATTGGATTATTATTGTGTTGCTATATGGAACTATAGATTCTACCATTTAAAAAAAATATGATTTGTTGAAAATGTAATATACACTGTAATTACATAATAGAAATTAAAAATTGAATTATAAATATATAAATTATATAAAATATCTCAAAATCTTATGTGACACAATATTATGAAGTCAACAAAAACTCAAATTGGTTTACACACACACACACATATTTGGATTCACAATAATTGAAGAAAATACAAGAATATTAAATAAATTAGGAAATAAGACCAGAATATGGTGAAACTAATAATGCAACAAGATCTCTACTATGAATATTACAAGTCTAGACTTGGAAAAATTGGACTCGAACTCGTTAACTTGACTCAACATGAAGGGAAATAACCCAACCTTTAGAAAAAACAAGTCAACTTGTACTCGATCCCACAAGTTTTTTAAGTAAGGGGAATTTTAAAGGATTTTTTATTTATTTATATATATATATATATATATTTGAAGGTAATATGCAAACTTGGACGTTCTCTATTAGTGAAAAAATCATTATAGTCAAATTTTGAACTCTTTTTAAGGGAAATCAATCTCTTTAGCATACCTATAGCCACAATTGTGTTTGTATCAACTTTTAACTTTTAACTTTTATGTACAGCTTTTTAATATCTCAATTTTTTCACTTTTTTTCCCAATTTTTCTCACTTTTTAAAGGTACAAGTATATTTTAACACATTTTTAGCAAAAATTTAAATAATTTGAATTATGAATTATGAATTGCGTAAATTTAAGAATTTACGTATTATTTAAATTTTATTTTTTGAGAAATTTGTTATCTGTTCTTTTATTTGTATTAAAAGGAAGATAAAAAACAATATGATCTTGTTATTATTAGTGTTGTTGCTACTATCATTGTTGTATTTTTTTTCCTACATGGTATATGGGAAAAAATACGGGTAACCTGATCGACCCAATCTGCTTGCAACTTGTTCAGGATTGCCTGTTTCTTAATCGAACCTAATCTGACCCATAACCCAATTAAACTGACCTAACCATACTCATTTTCCAAGTCCAACTATAACTCTCTTTAGTTGTAGAATGAAAGAATGAATCACATTAGGTTTTAGACAAGCATGGAGGTCAATTGGTACGTGTTTTGATCACAAGTTGGACAAAGACCAACCAGTAAGGTTTTTCGAAGGCACTTCGATGGTTGTCAGAGGAAAATCACAATAAAGCTCAAAGTAAGTTGATGCAATAGAGTGCATATGTTTCTTCTGTTTTAGAGGGGCGTATGTAGAGTTCTCCTAACAATGGCTAGTAGGATCTTCCCTATACAGTTAGGAAGAGGACTTGAAATCACGCCATCTTCCATAATTTACTAGGGGACTTTGCCAAAGGACACCTTCCCCATGGTTGCAAGGAAAGACCCAATTATATTACGTTAAATGTAAAGAATGATAGAAGCATTTGTACCTTATGCAAAAAAATTTGTCTATTTTAGCATTTAAGTAATTTTTTTATTTTTATTTTACATACTTATTTTTCAAAACATCTTATATCAGATTATTTTTTTTACACTACAATTTATTAAAATATTAATGATTTTTAATTGTTTCTCTCTTTTTAGACACAACAACCATCATCTACTTTCTTTCTTGATCTTCGTGATATGTAAAATAAATAAAAAACTTGCTGGGGGCTAAATTTAAAAAGAAGAAAAGCTTTGCAAGCATGGGTGAAGCCTGTCAAGCGAAAGCATGATCATCCAAGAAAGAATAGTTGTCCATGTCACAAGGGCATGGATGACCAAATAACACTTAGCTAATTTTAAAGAAAACTTTCTAATGGTTTAATATAATCAGACCACGATTCACCATTTTCAAGAACGTGGAGAGGATTCCCCGTAATCGGCTCCACTTTCTCCATTTTCTCCATTAGCTCCACACATCTCCCATGATGAGAGTGAATCCGAACAAGTAGACCTACTCCTAATTCTCCATAAAAGGATCAAGTCCCTTTCAACCAAGGTAAATTTTTACTATTCATAAAAATCATCATCCTTGTGTTCTAGCGAGAATATTGACTTATCCGTTGGAGGGTCTTTGGCCAGTTCACACCGATCACCCTTGACAGTCTTTCCTTTTCTTCTCAGGTCTTCAAGTCATCACTATAGCTTGAAACATTCAACCTATTGATTTTTGTGTATCATTAGTTGGTGTCGTCTGTGGAGAAGTTTGGCCTGTTTCCCAGTGTTAACCTCCTTACTTTCCAAGACAAAAAAGTTGCATGGTTCGGACTAGGTTGATGGCCACCAATCCAAAACACCAGGAGAGTGGAAATGCCTCTAGTCACCTAAATCGTGCACCTGCACCACCATTGATTGTCTAGCAACAGTTGCAATCCATGGCAGTGGCAATGGCAGACTTGACGCAACAAAACTAGGAGTTAACTAGAGAAGTCAATAGACAACGCTGACAGCAAGGAGTTAACTAGGTAATTTGTATTTTGAAATTTGTTGTCTACACAATTCTAAGTTTAAAAATAACATCTTACAAAATAGTTTCATGGGACCTCTCTCTTACAACATATGTGTATGGTTCCCTTATGTTTTGGTTTCACATGCTGTGAGTGGATGATCTCATGAGACCATGACAGTTATTACTATTAATAACTGTCACATTAGCAGGTGTCAAATTTTTTTGTGTCTATAGACTTTCTCATAATAGAAAGTTGGAACAACTTTGTGCGGCTTTCCTTTGTTACCCTTTTTATAGGTAATTTGTATTTTGAAATTTGTTCTCTACACAATTCTAAGTTTAAAAATAACATCTTACAAAATAGTTTCATGAGACCTCTCTCTTACAACATATATGTATGGTTCCCTTATGTTTTGGTTTCATGTGCTGCGAGAGGATGATCTCATGAGACCATTTTAAGTTACTCTCTCCTAATTTTGAGGTTGGTCACATGATTTTTTTATTACACAATAATGAAACCAAGATAAAATATACTAGTAATGATGCATAACTCAAGATAAACACAAATTACATGATGATATAAAAGAAAAAGTAATAAAAATTAATAGAAAGCCAAATTTCATAAGCAAATAAGGAGAAATTATTGGGTATACTGGCCAATAATGCGAACTTTTTAAGCGGTATGTTAATAACAATTTTTTTTTTTCTAATTTTAGAAACCTTTTAAATATTTATTATTTATGACAACTTAAACAAAAAGAGTACAAACAATTATTATTTGAATTAGAAGAGAAAAATAAGAAGAACATTTAAGAGTGTCTCAATTAGAAAACACATATAAAAAAATGAACCATACATATCAACCCATAACAACTTTATAATCATAACTCATAAGTTGCATTAATAATTAATAGAAGGGGATATGTATTTATTGTATTCCTCGAAATGGAAGCTGAAAAAGAAGGCCTTCTTAGTCATTTATATTTGATAGTTTACATTTGGTGCGTGGAATATTACTTATAAGTTACACAATTCAATATTTTTAAATTTTATGCTAATTTTGACAAATTTACTGTTAGATTATATTGTTTTTATATATTCTCTATACTTACAAAATTTCAAAGTGATCAACAATTATTAATAATATCATCAAATAACTGTTTAAATTCAAAATTTTGTAGTTTATTAAAATAATATAAGATATGAGTTTATGGGTTGAATAGTAAATAACATCTGCTTGGCATAAAAATTAGCATACATATTAAATACATAACAGGTGGTTTAACATTGTGTTTTATATAAAATCACGCAGGGAAAGGGAAGGTGGTTGGGATTTTCTTTGGGAGGGACTTCTAATATAAATTTCTTGCATTCCAACGGAAAGTGAAAGCACTCTTACATCAAACATAAGTATGCCACATGGGACAAAAACATAAATTACATGCGAATAAAAGTATGGTGGCTGGCGAAACCTCAGAAAATTTTTGGCATATAGTAGACGTAATTAGCCGACTTGAGGGGGACGCTGCGTTCATCGATTGAGACTAAAATCAAAGATAATAATGATATTGATTTTTTTTATCAACTGCAAATCTAAAGATAATATTGATTTTAGTTCAATCAAGAATATGATTTTATACGAACTTTATACTATCAAATATTATACAAATATGAATACTAACACTACAAATTTTACTATAAAAAATATTATGTCCACAACAATTTCACATCAAATCTTAGGTAACAGGTTGTTAATGATTCTAACTTTGACTTACCACTTATATTATATTTTTACCCACAAATAACGCTAGTTTTAATGTACATATATTTTTATGAAAAAATAGAGAAGTTTAATTTCTCTCAAACAACTTATAGAGAAGAAAAACAACTGCTTGTTTGAACCAAGAAGAAGAATGGTTCTCCTTCAAGTTTTTTGACAATTAGGTAGGATTTTGTATGTGATGCAAACTTGTTTTCCAACAGGAACTTGTAGTATGAAAGATGTAATTCCTCGTTTAATACAAACGAAGTGATGGTTGGTAAGAGTAGTAAATACCTATTGACAGTAAATACATAATGCTCCAGCTTTTGTGGAATACCAACAAACTACGATCAGAAAGGAAAACTGCGGTCTTCCAATGATAATTTTAACTTCAAATTGACAAAATTAAAAAGTTTCTTCTTCTTAATAAAGCATCACATTTTGGTTATTGTGTCATCTATTATCAACAATGACTGCAACCTTGAATCAAAAGCGTCCCAAGAAACTTGTACTAGAAAACATATTACATAACCAAACCAACATGTGAATGTAAAAAAATAAAATAAAAAAATCTGCAAACCCAACCAGATTAAAAAAAATTCGGAAGAAATCAGATAGATTTGCATTCCGATCCATTGCTCTTCTAGAAGGATATTGGAGGATTTGAAATCCCAGAAGATAATCTATTATATAACTATTACACAATGTCCATAGCATGTCAAATAGAATGCTGAAATATCTTGGACTTGCATTACCAATTTTAGCCACACACTCTCTCTGTCTCTCTGTCTATCTCTCATTTCTTCAACTTGGGGAATCAAAGAGGGAAAATAGTATACTAAAGAACACCTTGAACTGCTTCTGGCAAATGGTTATCCGGCCAGATCTACAATACTACAAGTTTTTAAATTTATATATACACTATCAAAATTAAATTTATGTAATTCTGTACACCAACTCATCAGCTCTGTCAAAGATCTCTCTTAGTCACCTTATAAAACCCAACTTAACAATAGCCTTAAATCACCAAAAATCAGGTTTTTTCTATTTATGAAAATACTTTGCAACCCTTATATCAAACAGACGGTGTGCAACCCTAAAAAAGTGAACAACATTTTATGAGTTGGCTAAAGAACAAGACAAAAAATGAAATATAGTAAACAAAATGTTAGGAACTTGAAGGCCAAAATTGGGAATTAACATTATCTTTCAAACAATATAATTAGTAAGCACTGTTTTCAAACTATATTTTTTACAAGCATCTCAAGTCTAAAAAACTCAATTTAGGGCCCATAAATCAAGTCTCAGAGACTCGACTTCCATAGTTTGATATGGCGTTTTTTTCACGTGGCGTCTACCTAGAAATCGAGTCTTAGAGACTCGATTTATATCTGCAAAAACACTGAAAAGATTTTCACAAGTGTTCGGCATACAAAACACAAGCACAAACCAGCCTATCAACCCACAAATCCGAGCATTAACCCAACAATTCAGCATAAATCCAACCAAATCCACCCCCAACAACCACCTAAAATCCAGATTAAAAAAATAAAACCCCCAAAACCTGGCGAGCACAACGAAGAGAACAAAGTTCTTAGCCAAAATCCAAGCAATCGCAACCCATTGCGATTGGACCTGCTTGGGTCGGGCCACGCCAACCTTGGTTCGATCCCTACAAACAACCATGTTCGGGTTGTTCGGCGCAACGAACGACGATTTCTTCGCTAGGTCCTTCTCGCCGTCACGAATGGAGTGGTGGCTTAGTTCTTTGGAGTGCTTCTTGCCGGTTGTGGCTTGCGGTGGAGTGGCTTCGTTTGTGGTGGCGGTGTTGAGTAATTTGATGTTGGTTTTTTTTTCCAACGCCACCACAGGAAGGTGTCGAGCTGCCGGGTCCACTGTTATAGACACGGTCGAAGCTGACATTTGATTTTGAAATTTTGGTACTCAAAATTTCAAATTTCCGATAAAATCCAGTAAGAGAGAGAGAGGGAGAGAAATGATGAGTGAGTATTTCCAATAAAATCCGAATTCATGGAGGCCGATCGGCCATGGAGGCTTCAATGAAAAAGAGAAAATGAGAGAGAGAGAGAGAGAGAGAGAGAGAGAGAGAGAGAGAGAGAGAGAGAGAGAGAGAGAGAGAGATGCAGGCTTAAATCAGCTGAAGGCTTAAAACATTTTTAAGGGTCACCTTATAAATCGAGTCTCTAAGACTTGATTTTCAGGTGGACGCCACGTGGAAAAAACGCCACATCAAACATGGTCAGACCATGGAAATCAAGTCTCTGAGACTAGATTTATAGGCCCTAAATTGAGTCTTTTAGACTCAAGATACTAGTAAAAAATATAATTTAAAAACAATGCTTACTAATTATATTGTTTGAAAAACAATGTTAATTCCCAATTTTGGCCGGAACTTGAAACAATGTCAAATTAGCTCAAATAGAAGTAAAGTTAGGCCAGATAAAGGAAGTGTCAATTGACACTTACTGGCCCAATTGGCACTTCTCTCAAAATTAGAGTGCCGATTGGCACTCCTTGATCAAATGGTACGAAAAAAGAACAATAAAATCTAAAAAGCCTACTAACCCTAAATTCATTTTGTATTGTATGAAGGGTAAGGTAATGTCTAGTTTCTAATGAAACAAGTTTTATGTGAGCAATTTTAACTAAATTCTTCTTTATATTTAAAATCCATTATCATTATTGTGACATAATTGATTTTAAGTATGATTTTATCAATTCTAAGTTTGAAAAACTTCTTTTTGTAACTTATCAAAAAAAAAAAAAAAAAAAAACTTTTTTAGGAAAAAATAAGTGCCATTTTATCAATTTCTCTCTCATTTTTTCTTAAAAGTCTTCCGTATCCCAATTGATATTTTTAATAAGAATTTATGACTAAAAAAAATTATCTACGATACAAAATTATAATATGACAAGAAAAAAATAAATGTTAGGAATAATAGAATTTAATTTGTCAAAGTCACTATTTGAAACATCACTTGATAGTAAAATCACTAAATAGCGTCAACCTACCCAAACAAAGAAGGAGTTAACATACAACTCAACAAATTAATACTAATTCAACCAAGATTAATTTTATATAGAAAATCAAATATCACGATTCATGCATAAAATTTTACAAAAAATATGAAATTCTTTTCTAGTGTTAAGAGAGAGAACCTGTTTGGTGTATGGTAATATAGAAAATTGAATGACTAGTTGACAATATATTATATGGGGGACTTTTTCACAAAATTGAAACATTGTCGTAATGAAAAATTGATCATCAATGATGATTTTACACAATTACGTACAACACTTTAAAAAAACAATTTAGGTTTTGAATTAGGTTGGATTTCTATTTACCTACAATTTTGTTGTCTTATTGGGGTGGAAAGAGAACAAACATGAAACAAATCATCTATAATTTTATTTTAAATTTTTTTTAGTATAATTAATTATTAAATTAAAATTTTGGGAGCATTTTTCTAATAGGAGGCATTCCTTAGTGGCTTAAATGACCACGCCTAAGAGCATCCACATTGGTGGAGTTATTTTTTTAGCTATTTGGCACCACAAAAAGCCATTTTATTTATTTTACCTTCTTACTTTACAGAACATCTAACATCAGTGGTTCTATTTTTTTTTTTTTTTACTTTTTCATTTAAATATTATTTCTTGGTTAGTTTTTTATTTTCTCCCTTTTCTTCCATCTCTCTCTCTTTCTTTGAAGGAAGAACAACCATGAACAAACCCACAAACCCAGCAAACCAATAGCCACCACCAGCCACCACCAAGCCTATAGCCACCATTGCCAACCATGCATAACCCCCACAAATTGGAACTTCCGGCCAAAACCAAACCACAAACCCACAACCCCCACATCACAACCACCAACCCAACCTAGCCACAGCCACCCAATGCCATAACCACAACCAAACCACCGGAACTTTGATTTAAAAAATAAAATTTAAATAAAATAAAATAAAAAACTCACCACCATCACCACAAACCCACCTCAAAAATCACCACAAATAGCCACAAAACCAAGTAACCCACCACCTCTGCAACCCACCATTGCTGCTACAAACACCAAAATCTCACCCACTGCCAGCAATTAATCTTTTATATCTGTGTCTCTTTTTGGTCAAAACTCAAAAATGGGGGGTTTTTTTTTTTCTTTGGTGATATAGAATTTTGTGGGTTTTGCTAGATCAACCAAAGGAGAGGGAGAATATATGGTGAGGTGAAGAAAGAGAAGAAAGAGAAAAAAGTGAGGGGAAGAGGAAGTACACAGTGAGGTGATGAAAAAGAAAAAAGTGAGAGAGTGAAAAAAATATTTTTTAATTAAATTATAGAAAGAATAATAAAATATTAATATATGGGTTTAGCTAACTGAGAAGCTAAATTTTTTAGCTATAGCTCCACCATTGCAGCCCCATTTTTGTGATTGGTGGTGCTAAAAATAGCATTATAGCTTTTTAGTACCAACAATACTAATGCTCTAATGAGCAAAATATAAATAATTCATCGTCTTTGAGAAAACTCAAAACCTTATCAAACTTGAGTAGTTTATTGAGAAGATTCAACCCTAACACCGCTCTATTAATACAACTCAAATTTGATTAAATTACAACTTTTACTACATTTTATTATAACATAGGACAATTTAAAACCTAGCATAATTCGCTGGACTTTCTCCAACAACTGCTTTAGAGTGTGGACGTAATTTTTGTTGGCATTATGCCATAGGATTGATCAACTGGCTCCTGAGTTATCTTCAACAACTCTAGTTGAAACCTTTCCATTGCAGGCAGTGGCAACCGTATTGGTACTACAACCCCATTTTCTCCTTTGTTGTTTTTGAACCTTGCATAGAAGCTAATAAATTGTATGGCCCCGCTAGGGCCGCCATAAACCGGCTTCCCCCACCCGAAATCGATCCCTGAAAATCCAACTTGTGTTGTATCAGCAACAAAAAAGTTCCCAGCTGTTATATATGGAGGACGTCCCTTAATCACCATAAGATCTGCCACTGACTTTATGAACTCTTCACTCATTTCTGCCTTTGTCTTTTTGACTAAGTCTAGTGCATATCCTAATGGATTTTTACATAGTAATTCAGCCTTGGAAAGTACAGTTGGGAATGCAAATGCGTTGCCATAATAACCATTAGGCGCTTGCAATTGCATGCCTTGCTTACCACGCAAATTGATAGAGCATGATAAACGAACAACATCATTTGGATCAAACTCAAGGGCGATCGTGCGACATTTCCATAAACAAGCAGTGAGTATCTCAAAGGTAGTGCATGTTTGAAGGTGTGGAGGAAGATGCTTCCGTATCGATCTCATCTCTTTTGGACCAAAAAAGAAAGACCAATGGACCATGTCGTTGTTCTCTATTATTGTTGTGCATTTGTTGTTATTCACCATCTCGTACTCGTGATGAATACAAGTAATTCTTGGTGGGTCTCGTGCATTTAAGATATGTCTTTGCCATACAGGTTGTTTCGATGGTACACATGAACCACTTGCCATCTCTGCATTCTGCAACAGTGTTGAGGAATTGCACCAACCCAAGCGAATCACTGATAGTGTGGTTTAGTCGTACCGCAAAGATGAATCCTCCGCATGTCAAACGGGTCACCTGCAATTTGTTAGATGACAGTTTAGGATACCAAGAAGAGGATAAATCCAGAAAAGGTGACCCCTTAACAACATATTAAATAAATGTTAGCTGTTACAAATTTTACCACAAAAACCTTACATATAAATTAAATGTAACCCAAAAAAAATGATTAGTGCCACTAATAAATGAATGTTTGAATTTTTATTTTTATTTATTTATTTATTTATTTTTTATTTTTTTATGATTGATGTGTTGAGGATATTACACAAAGTAATAATGGAAAAACAAGATTAATATAAAAGACAAACAGAAAATAGATAACTTAGAGGCACTATATTGTTTTCCTTAGACAATATTTGTCCCTCACATTATGCTAAAGGGTTATCGCAAATTTGTCCCCAAGATACAACCAAGATGTTGGATTCTACAGATAGCAATTCTGGAGAATGACCACATGATTTCTTGTATTTCTCTCTAACTTACTGTTTTTTCAAGTGAACATAGGCCTCTATTTATACTCCCATAGGGTTATATTTCATCAAAAGACACGTATGAAAAGTTAAAATGTTTTATAAATCCGTTAACAAGGCTTGAAACCTCTTCAGCCTTTTTGAACAATCCCCAAAAAATTCTGCAGAAAATCTTATTTCATGATTTTCTATCTTTCAAAAATTACTTTCGATCGATTGAGTACTATTTTTGATCGGTCAAACAGAAATTGAATAGCAGTCGAGACATCCAAAAACTCCAAGATTATTTTCTTATCATTTTCGATCGATCAATCCAAAGTTTCGACCAATTGAAAATATTGTATTTCAAATTTTCATTTAAAAAATTCTAGAACTTGAATTTTCACTTTATGAAACCATATTTTCCAAACTCAAATATCATAATTATAACCTATCCTTGTATATATCTATATATACAACATGATAATCCTTCATTTGTAAGACTTGTGTGGTAAAATTTGTTATATTTTTAACTTCACAGAAGTGCCAATTGAACTACATAACTTTTAACGTTTAACATCAGTAAGAAACAAGTAAGAAACAAAAATGCCGATGAATTTAAAGGTAAGTTCTTTTTTTTTTCCAAATAAAACTTACTCACAACAATAACAAGTTTACAACAACAACAAACATTATAATGAGAATAAAATATGTTAAAAAGTAAAAGACATTTGACTTTTGATGGAATTCATAATATTATGCTACATAAACTTTTAGGCAGGAACGGCTTGTATCTAGTGAAAGTTATCATTGGACACGTCAAATTTCGGACATGTGTCCAAAAGTAGACACGTGTCTATAATCTAACGCGTCCAGTGATAATTTTCACTGGACACAAACCGCACCCCTTTTAGGCAATATAATTTTACAAAGCATTATTTTAATATTTATTTTTAATTTAAATTTCATATATTCTGTATTTAAACTCTCCATTAGAATCTTGTTATATCATTTTACTCAAAAAAAAAATCTTGGTATATCATTTTTTTTTTTAAACTGTAGACTATATAATTTCATATACAAATACAGTCATAATAAATGCATAATACCATAATATATAGTTTTATATACAAACACAATCATAATATTGTGCCACATAAGCTTTTAGACCTCACAATTTTATACATCATTATTCTAATATTTATTTTTAATTTAAAATTAAACTTTATTTTATATTTAAACCCTCCATTAGAATTTTTGTATATCATATTTTCTATAAAAAAGAGACTATATAATTCCATATATGACACAGTCATAATATGTAAATGCATAATGTTAAAAAATATATTTACAAACAAAATCATAATAAATTTCTATTAATAACTTACATGATTATAAAATTTTATATTAAAATATAAAAAATTAACAATAAAATTCATATTATATTAAACTTTTTCATGCATTGCACAATCCCCAAATAGTTAATTTTATCTTTAAAAGCTGTGAGTTAGATAAGAGAAAGCATAGAAGAGCATTTAGAGTTATGAACCAAAAAAAAAAAAAAAAAAACAATAAAAGACATAAGAGCATCTTCAGTAAATTCTCCAAATTTTTGTACTGTTTAGAGAATGAACAGTAACTTTTACCTTTTAGCTACCAATTTTTTCAAATACACTTTCCAACAGATTTTCTATCTCATTTAAATATTATATCTTCATTCATTCTTTATTCTTTTTTTATCATCATGTATTCTTCCTATATTCATTCCCAACAATTATATTTTTCAATGAAAAGTGTTATATTCACAACATTTTTCGTAATACTTTCACAAGAAACACATCAAAATCTTATGTGAAAAGTTGTTACTAGTTCTAATTTGAACCTACGGCTAAAATTATTTTTTTACTCATCAATATTAACTAATAACAATTTATTACTTAAAATTTATTGTGAAAATATTGTGGTAACAGTTCTCAATTAAGATTTTTTATTTTTTATATTATTTTTCCTTTCTTTCAATTCATTCTCATCCATACATTTTCATTTTTTTTTCTTTTTGTTTTTTCTTGTTTTTCTCCTCTACACATGTGCCCAGCCTATCTCTACCCCCAGCCCCCCAACCCCTTATTTTATTTTCTTTTTCCCCCTCACATTGCAAGAACATTCCAGCGAGCTCTCTCTCTCTCTCTCTCTCTCTCTTTTACTTGATTCCAGAACATTCACCAGCTCTCTGCGATAAGAAAAGAAAGAAAAGAGGTATAGAGAGAAAGAACAAGAGAGATGGGTCACTGCCGTCGCTCATCTTCGTCCCCAACGCAGTCCAGATGGGTCAGATGGCTTCTAACTTCTGTCTTTTTTTTTTTTTTTTTTTTCTTTTATTGTTATGATTTGATTAATTTTAAAATTGTTTTTTTGAGTTTGTTTTCTGATAATTTGATTATGCTTGAGTTTAGGGATGTTTGAGAGAAAGATTGTTGTGTTTGTAGCCGTTGTGTTTATAGCTGTGAGAGGAGAGTTTTAGAATTGTTTTTTTTTTTTATTGAGCTATATGAATTTTTTAAGCAGAAAATTTGATTTGGAGTTGCTACAATGTTCTCTAAATTAAGGGAACTACTTAGCAACTTCAAAAAAAAATTGGAAAAGTTTTGTGTTTAGGGATGCTATTGGAGCGTGAACAGTAAGCTTTTTTCTCCAAAAAGTAGAGATAGAGCATCTATTGGAGATGCTCTAAGCGTTGGCTCAGATTGCCAAATTCTATAGCTCTAAGAATTTATTCACCTTAAAAAATCTTACTTTTTAAAGGAACACCATTCAAACATTTGGATTGGAATAAAAAGTTAATAATTTCCATAATTATATTTCTTAAAGTAGATAATAAGATTTGAAAAGTTATTAAAGTTGTGTCTATAAACTTTTCAAAATAAATATGTTTTAAAATATTTCAAAACTGTATAAATGATAAATAAGTTCTCCAAATAGAGTCCGCACTAGTCTTTATTCTTAATTATTATATGTGGTGTATTTAGTGCCTAAAAATATGTAATTTAAGAAATAAAATGTTACCTGTGAACAGTGGCGGAGTCAGAATTTTGCCTCAGAGGGGGCAAAATTAAAAGATATTATTTAAAATGAAATTGATCTAAAAAATATTAATCAATAATAATAACAAAATAAATAAACATTGGTAAGAAAATAAATATATTTTATATCATTAAAATAAAATTTAAAAAATAACCAATTCATACTACAAAATTTATAACAAAAAATTTACAAACTGATGTGGTAAAAATGTTATTAGTGTTACTTAAACAATATATAATGAATAAATGTTTGAAATTATTTTTTGTGATTGATAACATAACAATTTGTAAAATATAAGCAGTAAAATTTGTAATATCTCTAACATCAATCAACAATAAAATACTATAAAAAGTATCATTAATAGTGAAAATGGTAAAAAAAAATAATAGAAAAGGAAAAAGAAAAAAATTGTGAAACAGGTGTCAAAGGACAAGACAAAAACTACCTACAAGAATACTAAAATAGGTGGAAAGTTGATAGATTTGATGTTTCAGAAAACTTTTTTTTGCTTTCTTTTTCCTTGTGTCAGACTCACTTTGTTTCAGGGAGTTTTTTTTTTTTTTCCCCCTCTATGCGAGTAACCACTTAAGAACTAAGGTTACACATACATGATACTTTTAGGAGGAGTCAGGAGGGGCAGGTCCCCCCCCCCCCCTCTGCCTGTGAAATAAACTATCAATTTTTATTCTAAAAAAAACTATCGATTTTATGAGAAATGGAGAGGAATTAACTAATGATATTCAAGGAATATTAATTAGTTCGAATTGGGTGCAAAGTTATCAACACCATATTGGTATTAGTTGTACTGACAGTATGTACCCTATGAAGCATACATGATAAAATATACGGCTATGTCAAGGAATTTTGGGGAATTTCGGTCGGAACAAATAATTAAAAATTGTTAACAAATTAAAACAAATGTCATAAAACATGTTATTTAAGCTAATATATTAGGTTAATATAGTTAAGTTAATATTGGGCTTATAAGATATCTAGAATTTTTTTTTTTTTTTTTAGAATCAAAATATTTAGATTTTAAATTATATGTAAATTGTGGTAAACCTAAAATGGAATGCATTAGTATTAACTAGAAACCAAAGATATAGTTCCTTGAACTAAACTGAAATGACATTATAGTATGATATTAACTACTTTGTTTTAGGCCCCTACAATGGTTTCACTAGCCGACTATTAATGTCATGCTAAAGAGTGACTTTAGAATATTAATTAACAATTCAATTAAGAAAAGTTTTTATAAAAAAAATAAATAAAAAACAATCAATGTTTTGACAACATTTTTTATTTTTCATAAAAGTGATGTCAAAATTTTCCTGAAATAAATTATTAAAAGAAATTTAGCGACAACTTTAACATATGTATAACTGAATGAGTAGCAAAGGGCATCCAAGTATACCATTAGAGCCAGGAACATCTCGTAGAAGCTCATCAATATATGGGCATGGTGGTTGTATTGTGTCACCAAGCTGCTCCAGTGTGATGTCCGCATCAGCTTCAACAAACAAGATTCCTTCTCCGGTGCAATCCACCATAAGTTTCCGGTTACGTCCTTCTCTAAGGCTACCTGCAAAAGGGTAATAATACACAAGTGCTTTAGCTAGAGCTGCTTTGATGACTTTCATGGGGTCTTTATGAACCATCAATGGATTATTGTTTGAGTAAAACATTATAAATGGAAGCTGAAAACGAAGGCCTTCTTGGTCATCTATGTCTGATAGTTGCTTTAACTCATAAGGTGTTGGTTCTGCAGGCACAATTAACTCCGGCTCGCAATGTCTCACTGAGAATACTAGAGGGGAAGAAGGTGGCATAGACATTTTTTTGTGGGTGCAAAAGGAAAAAGTAAAAGAAACAGAAAATATATGAAGTGAAAGTGGACGAGGGTCTTCTTATATTATATCCATCCATCGGTTCTCTTGTATTTCAATCGAAAGTAAAAGCTATTCAGAGAAAAAAAAAAAAAAAAAGCTCTCTTACATCAAACAAAAGTATGCCACATCGGTGGGACCAAAAACATAAATTACATGCAGTGGCGGAGCTAGGATTTCAACTTAGGAGGGGCAAGATTAAAAGAAAAAATATTCTAAATATGTTAATCAACAACAAATTAACAATAAGAAAATAAATAAACAATTGTAAATGAATGTAATTACAAGTATATGTTTTGTATCATTTTGTAGGGTGCAAATTTGTTGGGCCAGGCACCAACTCTCTGTATGATGAGCCCAACAACTTCCCAATAATAAATTTGTAGAGAATGGGTTAAACAACTGGGCTAGTGATGGATTTAGCAACGGTCCAGATAAACAAAACCGATAATGAATGAAAAAAGGATTGAGTCAGGCATTCAACAAGAAGAATCCCTTTGGTCCGAAGAGGTTTACTATTTAAAGACTTAATGAATACAATTTTTCTCCCCCCCCTCTTCGTGAGGCCTGTTTCCCTTATATATACACCTTTTCTCTCATCTCCACCGCACACTTGTCCTTCATCTAGGCATCCACTCGAGCACTAGTCACATCAGAGGCGTGCTTTAACCTGCAGTGAGTGGTGGTGGTTGAGGATGCACTGTTCAGGTGTCTTCTCCACATAAATGCGGCCAGGAAAGTTGCTGCAGTGCATTAAATGCGGTGGTGGCAGCTTTATTTGGAAGATACTTTATGATATCTACGCAGTTAGGCGTGCCCAAAGCTCAGCCCTGGCAGGGAGATCTTCAGCATATCTACTCGATCAAGTTCTGGGCAGCTCCGTTGGGTAAGGTCCCTTCGGCCCAACTAGGTTGTCTTCGGACGGAGCGTCTGTCCCTTATGGGTTGCACTTCCACCAGGATGGCAAAGCATTGATACTTTTAACCTCTTCGGACAGAGAGTCGTATTTGAACTGGGCCTCAGGCCCAACATATGGCGTTGGGCTTTCTCACCCACACATTTAAATAAAGAAACAAGAATAACCAGTTCATAATTATTAACAATTAAAAGAAGAGAGTAATGTAAATACATAAAGTTTAGACATCTAATTGATTCATTAAAATAAGCTTAAAAAATAGATTCATCTAATAGTCTTAAGAGTATAGTAAATAGTAAATACCTGTAAAATTATATATATTTTTCACCATCTTGATTGATTCTTAAAATATGTAAAATTCAACATTTATTTATCTATCCTTTTAAGTATTTAAAATTTGAGTTTATAACAAAATTTTCATATTTTGAAACCGTTAAAAAGCCAAGAGATAGAGGAGAAGAAAAATATAATGAAGGGTTGGAGGCTCTAGGTTTTTGGTACAATATAAGAAGATTAAATATTTTTAATATATATATATATATATATATATGAGACCCACTAATTGAATTGTATAATAAAAAAAGATTATCTTGAATTGTTTTTCGGTATTAGGTAACTTAGCTTCATCCTATCTTATTTTTATAAAGTAAAAAGTAAAAAGCTTCATCCTATTCCTATCTAAAAGACTAAACAATTTTAACTGCATTTCACTATTCGTTTAACTTCTATTATGAATCTATGATATATATTCATTTATGAGACAAGCAAGAAATTCAAATGCTTGAATAGTGACAGGTAAAAAACTTTACAAGTGGGATAGGATAAAAAATTCAGAAAAAAATGATATGTTGGTTGGGTGGGTCAGGGAAGTTCATTTCCCTTATTTTTCTACAAGTGGGACAGGATTGCTTCTTTGTTTTTTTTTTTTTTAACCTTCTATGTCAAAGGGGTCAATTGCTTAAGAATATCTGAATATATATCATAGTAATAGTACTCTGGGGCTGTTTTCACAGAGTCAGGGGGGGCAATTGTCCCCCCTCGCCCCCTGCTGCCTCCGCCCCTGATTACATGTGAGGAATTAAAAACTTAAATTACATGTGATGAATTAATAAGATGAGGGAAACATGAATGACAATGATGTCATTATTGCAGATTGCAAAGAAGGCTTGGGAAGACTCCCAAGAGTTCAGATTCAACATTGCTTTAGGGAAGCAAATAAGTGTGCCGACGCCCTTTCTAGAAGAGGCGCCGTTAATCCTCAAGATTTTGTAATTTATCAATCCCCTCCAACAGGTGTTGCATTTTTGGCTAGTCTGGATGCAATGGGAACTTTGTATGAGTGTAACCGCTCCTTATTCTCTGTTTTCTAGTTTATGAAGTCCATCCTTTTAACCAAAAAAAAAAATTAATAAGTATTGTGATACAATGTATTAATATCTCATTGGGTGGGGCAGGTGTCCAGTAGCCAATTTCACTGGACATGTTGAGATGCAGATATGTGTCTAGTTTTGGACATGTGTCAGTATTTTAACGTATTTAGTGGAACTGACTACTGGACACAAACCTCTCCCTTTTTCATTAAAGGTCTGACGCAACGTTCACCGATTGGTAGCATAAATTTGGTCTTTTACGCCCATCAGTTTTTTTTTCTTTTTTTGCATTTCAATTGTTGGAGCATTTTAATATTAAATAATTAAAATGAATAAATATTACAACATAAATATAAATATGTGGCAATGAATATGGAAGATAAGGAGTAAGTGAAAATGTTTAATCCCACATTGAAAAGGAGAGAGATAATTTTATTCAATTTAATTGTGGTGATTAATGGGCTAACATAAATTATCTTAGATATTGAGCTAGATACGTGCGCAAGAGAGAGGTGAAGGGTGGAAGTATCAAAAATAGAAATGAATCAGCCTCTTGGATCTTAGCCAACCAAGGACTTGAATCTCCTTTTCTATTATCATTTTGTTTGCACCAACAATTTTAAGGAGATTCAAGACATGGAGCCTACACAAGAGAAACCAAATGAGCCTGTTGGAGATCTCAACAAGCCCTTTCACTTTAAAGGAGCCCACTTCAAGAGGTGGAAAGGAAAGGTCATCTTCTACTTGAGTCTTCTCAAAGTCACCTACATCCTCACTGACAAAAATCCATCAAAAGTTTCTACCGATGAGATGAGTAAGGAAGAATATATTCTCCATCAAGAAAAAATAGATAAGTATACAAAAGATGAATATAATTGTTACTCTTATCTATTGTATTGTCTTGCCGATCATTTCTATGATTATTATGATACAACTTACAATTCTTCCAAAAAATTTTGGAAAGTTTTACAAAGCAAGTATGATATTGAAGAGGTATGTGCAAAGAACTGCTAGTAGATTTTTTTGTTACCAAATGGTGGATGGAAAATCGGTGGTGGATCAAGCACAAGACTTTCAAATGATCGTGGCAAAATTGAGATCCAAAGGCATAAAGGAGACAATTTGGTGGTAGCTAGTATAATTAATAAACTACCACAATCTTGGAGGGAGTTTCAAAAGACTTTGCGGCACAAACAAAATGAGACATCCTTAGAGACTTGGATTACACGCATCCGTGTGGAGGAGGAGGCTAGAGGACAAGATGCACTTATGATACAAGAGAGCAATGGTAATTCCATCACAAAGGTAAACTTTATTTCAACCAACAATAATATGCCCCAAAAATCATTTTCCTAGAAATAGTCAATTGAAACTTAAAAAGAGAGCTTTTAAAAATAATAGTAGACCTCAAGGAAGGGGAAACCTGAATAAAAATTACAATAAGAACCAAGGACCCCCTTCACAAAATCAATTTAATAGATCCTGTTTTGTATGTGGCAAGAGTGGGCATATTGCTCAATTTTGCAAATTTCGGAAACATGAATCTGTCCCATAAGCTAACATAACCGAAGAGCCTTTAGTGGCTATGATTATAGACATCAATATGGTGCAATATGTTGAAGGGTGGTGGGCAGATTCTAGTGCTATTAGGCACGTCTGCTATGACAAAAATTGGTTCAAATTGTACACTCCTTTTGAAGAAGAAAAAGCTGTTACGCTTGGTGACTCTAGTGAAGCCAAAGTTCTAAGGAGTGGTGAGGTTGAATTGAAATTCGCTTCTGGACGCGTGCTAACATTGAAAGATATTCTTTACACTCCGTCCATGAGGAAGAATTTGATGTTAAGTTTTTTGTTTACAAGACTGGCTTCAAGCAAATTATGGAATCTGATAATTATGTAATCACTAAAAAGGGATTATTTGTGAGCAAGGGTTATGCTTGTGATAGAATGTTTAAATTGAATGTTGAGAATAATAAAGCATCTACCAGTTCAGTTTATATGCTTTCTTTTATTAATTTTTGGCGTGCTCGTTTGTGTCATATAAATAGTAGATATGTGGGAATCACGAGTAGTTTAGGATTAATTCCAAGATTGTCAAAAGATTTTGAAAAATGTGAAACTTGTAGTTAAGTTAAGATTACAAAAAAGTTTCATAAAAGTGTTGTAAGAAATACTGAATTGCTTGAGTTAATTCACTCCGATTTATGTGAATTTGAGGGAATTTTAACTCGTGGAGGAAATAGATATATTATCACTTTTATTGATGATTTCTCAAAATATACAACTATTTATTTGTTGAAAAATAAAAGTGATACTTTTGAAAAACTTCAAGATTTTTTAAAAGAAGTTGAAAATCAATTCAGTAGAAAAATAAAAAGAATAAGAAGTGATAGAGGCCGTGAGTATGAATCAAGTGCATTTAACTCATTTGTTCAGTCTTCGGGAATTATCCATGAAACTACTGCACCATATTCACTTGCTTCTAATTGTGTGGCTGAAAGAAAAAATAGAACTTTAATTGAGTTAACAAATGCCATGTTGATTGAATTTGGTGCACCTTTAGATTTTTGGGGTGAAGTTATTCTAACTGCGTGTCATGTTTTGAATAGGGTGCCACATAAAAAGTCACACACCACACTTTTTGAGACGTGGAAAGGACATAAGACAAATTTGGGATATTTGAAAGTATGGGGTTGTCTTGCTTATGTAAGGCTTACTGACCCTAAAATGCCTAAATTAGGTATAAGAGCTACTACCTGTGTTTTTTTTGGTTATGCGATTAATAGTGCAGCCTATAGATTTTTTGATCTTGAAAACAAAATAATTTTTGAATATGGTCATGCAATTTTTCATGAAGAAAAATTTCCTTTTAAATTAGAAAATGGTGGGGGTGAAGAAAATATTTTGTCATAACCTAGTTCTTCTACTTCACATTTACAAAATCAAGAAAATTTTGAAATGGAACCTAGAAGGAGTAAAAGAGCTAGAGTTGAAAAGGATTTTGGTCTTGATTATTATGTTTTTAACATTGAGGAAAATTCCTAAAATTTAAAAGAAGCTTTAACATCACCTGATGCTATATTTTGGAAAGAGGTTGTAAATGATGAGATGGAATCTCTAATTTCTAATAGAACTTGGAAATTAGTAGATCTTCCACTGGGTTGTAAGACCATAGGTTGTAAATGGGTCTTTAGAAAAAAGTTAAAACTGGATGGATCAATAGATATAAGTTTAAAGCTAGACTTGTTGCAAAAGGTTTTAAACAAAAAACTAATCTTGATTTCTTTGATACATTTTCTCCGGTAACAAGAATTACATCTATTAGATTGTTAATTGCTATTGCTGTAATTTTTATTTGAAAATTCATCAAATGGATGTAAAAACTGCTTTTCTAAATGGGGACCTAGAGGAGGAAATTTATATGGATCAATCCGAAGGCTTTGTAGAGTCTGGACAAGAAAGTAAGGTATGTAAGCTAACTAAATCCCTATATGTCTTAAAACAAGCACCTAAGCAGTGGCATAAAAAGTTTGATTCCTGCATAATTGGGAATGGTTATAAATCAAATGAATATGATAAATGTATTTATTCTAAATCATGGAGTAATTTACATGTTATTATTAGCCTCTATGTGGATGATATGTTGGTTTTTGGCTCAAATATGCATGTTATAAATAAGACAAAAAATATGCTTAAAAGCCATTTTAATATGAAAGATCTTGGTGAGGCTAATTTTATTTTGGGCATGAAAATTACAAAAACATGTGATGGGATATTTCTTGATCAATCACATTATGTTGATAAAATATTGAGAAAATATAATTTTCATGATCACAAAAGTGTAGCTACTCCTTTTGATTCTAGTGTTCATTTATTTCCTGTGAATAATGATGATGAAATTTTTAATCAAAAAAATTATGCTAGTATTATTGGTAGTTTGCGTTATGCTACTGATTGCACTAGACCTAACATTGCATATGCAATAGGAGTGCTTAGCAGATTTACTAGCAAGCCTAGTAAAGATCATTGGCTAAGTATTGAGGGGGTCATGAGATATTTAATTGGTACCAAAAGTTATGGCTTATTTTATAAAAAAATACCCTATTGTGATTGAAGTTTTTAGTGATAGTGATTGGAATACTTTGTCAGATGATTCTCTCTCTACCACTGGTTATATTTTTACCTTAGGTAGTGGTGCTATTTGTTGGAAATCTAAAAAACAAACAATAATTACTAATTCAACAATGAAAGCTGAATTAATAGCATTAGCTTCAACTAATGAAGAGAAAAATTGGTTTAGAGATTTGATATATGAAATTCCACTTTGGAAAAAGCCAATTCCCCCTATATTAATTCATTGTGATAACACTGCCGCAATTGGTAGAGTTAAAAACCACTACTACAACGGTAAATCCTGACCTATAAGAAGAAAGCACAGTACCGTGCAATCTTATTTGAGTAGTGGCATCATAACTATGGATTATATTAAATTTAATGATAATCTTACAGATCCATTTACCAAGGCCTTGGCAAAAGATAAAGTCTGGAATACATTGAAGGGGATGAGACTAAAGTCCATAAAATCATGAGCCATGTATGAGGATACCCAACCTAAGGACCAGAGATCTTGAGAATTAGGTTCAATGGGAAAAACGAATCATACAATGATCGTAAGAAATGCACAATTTATTTTTTTAATTATTTATTTTGTAAATAATTTTTTAATTGTTCATCCCAATGATGTAAGTGCATTTATCCTGTAATGTGGAGAGGTTGAGTAAAAAAAAAACTCTTTATGAAATTTGTAGCTCGTATGAGTGGGGTGTCAGAATTACATGAACACCCTTGACAAAATTTTACCTATACGAGTGTGGGGGTGGGGGCTGCTTCCTATAAGATTTGGACTTAATCTCAAATACACTCATGAAATTGGAATCAGCACACGGCCATAAAGTGCTAGCTATAAAAGCTCATGTCAACACCTGGGTTGTTATGTGTAAGCAGTGATGCTTAATTTCCCTAAAGTAGTCCTAGTTCAAGTCGGAGACTACTACAACTCTGGAGTTGAGATCGCTGTTTTACTAAGTGAAGGTTCAATGCAGAGCACACCTTCATGATGCATAGTGACACATCTTTTCTTGATAATCTCTCTTTAACTAAAAAATTTAATATTAAAATGAGTAGAGGATTGTTGGAGCATTTTAATATTAAATAATTAAAATGAATAAATATTACAACATAAATGTAAAGATGTGGGAGTGAATATGGAAGATAAGGAGTTAGTGAAAATGTTTAATCCCAAATTAAAAAGAAGAGAGACTATTTTATTCTTTTTAATTGTGGTGATTAATAGGCTAAAATAAATTGGTTTAGATATTGAGCTAGATACGTGTGCAAGGGAGATGTGAAGGGTGAAGGCCAACATCAATATCGAACAATTTTGAAATAAAAAAGTTTTGTGGTGCTGCTGCTTCCAACACCAATTGCACCTAACAGAGATTTGGCACCACACAAATTTGGCTATAAAATATTAAGCTCGGCCACAAAGAAATCCAGTTTAACCCACATGCTTTTTTTTTTTTTTTTTTTTTTTTTTTTTTCTTCCATGTCTCTTTCTCTCCTTTCTTCCAAAGCAACATGAAATTCATGTTTAACAAAGGTTTCTAAGCTCAACCACAAAGAAATCCAGTTTAACCCACATGCTTTTTCTTTTTTCTTTTTTTCTTCCATGTCTCTTTCTCTCCTTTTTTCCAAAGCAACATGAAATTCATGTTTAACAAAGGTTTTCGTGAGAAACTGACAGTCTAATGTAAAAAAATATCCAGAATATTCCTCGTACAAAGTCTAACGATGAAAAGGAAACTGTTGAATCAATTGGCAACCGACCAATATAAATTCATCAAGGGGACTCACTGTCATCGGACCACTTCAAACTTGAAAGTTCGATTGCTGACCTTAATTTTGCTCCACTCGTTTTACAGCAATTTTTGTGCCAAAAAAAAAAAAAAAACGTTTTACATGTTAAGAAGAAAGCCTAGTAGTCTACAATCGCATAATGGCTTGTTTTGGGCCTTTCGGCACAAATAGTCTAGACTTTCTTCTTGACATGTAAAACGTGATGGTAGAGCTCCTTCCCCAAAAACATATACTACACCCGCACCCTATGTTTTCCACGTGTCTGGATGGATCATGAATATTAGTTTTAGGGCAACACTAATTATTAGGAGAATACTGAAATTATCCTCAATTTCATTAAAAATAATAATTATATATTGAAGTGTAGACTGTAGATTAATGTCATTAAGGTCAAATTAATAATATTGAAGTTTATGCGATAGTACCTTAACACCAATTAATTAAATAATCACAAGCAACATTGAGAATGAAATTTAAGCAAACAAATTATCAACAACAAGAAGGGATTCGCACAAAAACGCTGCAAACAGTAGCGACTCCATGAATTTTTTTTCGATAAGTCACTAAGAAAATTAGATTAAAAAAATTTAATAAATTTTTTTTTTGAATATATCAAGTTATGAACCCAAAAAAACACACACACTCGCAAATACATGACATTTTACAATTTTCTTCTGTGAATTTTCATATTTTAAAATCATTATATGATAATTCCTTATCTATTGTCATTATCTATTGTCAATGTGGGTAGGTCTAACCATTTTACTTTATTAAATTTGTATAACATTTTTATTTTTATGTAGTTGTCATTATCTATTTACCAATGTTTTTATAAAAATATTTTAAACTAAATGGCAAAACTCAGCAAATTTACACGGTATTAATTATTAACCCACACGACCACACTTATCTATACATAAATAATACATTAAGTGTCTACTTAACCAATCAAATACTTAAACAATCACTGATTTGAATCACTAAATTTATAACAAAAAGTTATTATAATATGATAATAATACACAAACATGTAACAAACTCTCGTATTTCTTAATTATTAAATTATATGAAATTTTATTATATTTATACTATATATACACACATTCACATACATCACAAATCACATAAATAACATCATCATCATAATAATAATAATAATAATAACACACATATGAAGCACATGCACACACATATATATTATAAATTTATAATTGAGAAAGAGACACTCACAACTCACAAACATTTACTTTTTACTCTTAGAGTTAGAGAGAGAGAGAGATTTGTGTTGTTTGGTTTTGGGCTAGGTTGATATATGATCAAAGTGTGCAAAAATATTTTTAACAGTAAATTAAAATTAAAAAAATATTATTTATATATAAGGTTTTTTTTTTTTTTTTCAAGTCAAAGATATTTTTAACGGTAAATTAAAATTGTAAAAAAAATATTATATATATATATATATATATATATATATACGTTTATTTTTATTTTTTTTCAAGTCAACGAGCTCATTTGAACCCCCTGGAGTACTTGTAGTGTTGCCCCTAACTCCAAATTTACATAGAAATACCTTTTGTTTTGAAGAAAAAACCATAGGATTATTTTGTCCAATTTGTCATGATAAATTGAGATACGGCACTCAAATCTATACTTAAAATTAGTCGACAACCCAAGCAATGCAAGAGAAAGTTTAGAACAATATGATTTTTTTCGCTTTTATTTTTTATTATATAAATATGAAATTTGATAATTATTAATTAAAATTTATTATAATTGTGTTTATATAAAGAATTATATATATTCTAGCATTGGATTACTATTGTGTTGCTATATGGAACTACAGATTCTACCATTTAAAAAAATATGAATTGTTGAAATTGTAATTTACACAGTAATTACAGAATAGAAATTACAAATTGAATTATAAAATATATAAAATATCTCAAAATCTTATGTGGCACAATATTATGAAGTCAACAAAAACTCAAATTGGTTTACACGTGCACACATATTTGGATTCACAATAATTGAAGAAAATACAAGAATATTAAATAAATTAGGAAATAAGACCAGAATATGGTGAAACTAATAATGCAACAAATTCTCTACTATGAATACTACAAGTCTAGACTTGGACTCGAACTTGTTAACTTGACTCAACATGAAGGAAAATAATCCAACCTTTAGAAAAAATGGGTCAACCTATACTTGATCCCACAAGTTTTTTAAGTAAGGGGAATTTTAAATGATTTTTTTTTTATTTGAAGGTAATATGCAAACTTGGATGTTCTCTATCTGTGAAAAAATCATTACAATCAGTTTTTGAACTCTTTTTAAGGGCAATCAATCTCTTAAGCATTCCTATAGCCACAGTTGTGTTTGTATCAACTTTTAGCTTTTAACTTTTGTGTATAGCTTTTTAATATCTCACTTTTTTCACTTTTTTCTCACTTTTTTAAGGTACAAGTATATTTTAACACATTTTCAACAAAAATTTAAATAATTTGTTCCAAAAAAGAAATATTTCTTGTTCCAAACAAATGAAAAGAAAAATACTAAGTTTTGTGGATCAAGTTAAATAATTTGTTCCAAAAAGTTAAATAATATGCACTGCCTGAAAAAGAATATGATCCACAACATGTAGTATTTTTTTTTTCATTCGTTTATGATTTTGATACCATTAATGAATTATGAATTGTGTAAATTTAAGAATTTATGTATTATTTAAACTTTATTTTTTGAGAAATTTGTTATCTATTCTTTTATTTGTATTAAAAGGAAGATAAAAAACAATATGATCTTGTTATTATTAGTGTTGTTGCTACTATTATTGTTGTATTTTTTTTCCCTACATGGTACATGAAATATAAGTAATCTAATCGACCAATCCGCTTGCAACTAGTTTAGGATTGCCCGTTTCTTAATCAAATATGATCTGACCCATAACCCACTTAAACTGACCTAACCAAACTCATTTTCCAAGTCCAACTATAACTCTCTTTAGTTGTAGAATGAAAGAAGGAATCACATTAGGTTTCAAACAAGCATGGAGGTCAATTGGTTCGTGTTTTGATCACAAGTTGGACAAAGACCAACCAATAAGGTTTTTTGGAGGCACTTCGATGGTTGTCAATGAAGAAAATCACAATAAAGCTCAAAGTAAGTTGATGCAATAGAGTGCATATGTTTCTTCTGTTATAGAGGGGCTTATATAGAGCTCTCCTAACAATGGCTAGTAGGATCTTCCCTATATAGTTAGGAAGAGGACTTGACATCACGCCATCTTCCATAATTTACTAGAGGACTCTGCCAAAGGACACCTTCCCCATGGTTGCAGGGAAAGACCCTATTATATTGCATTAAATGTAAAGGATGATAGAAGCATTCACAGCTTATGCAAAAAAATTTGTCTATTTTAGCTTAAATAATTATTTTTTCTATTTTATGTACTTATATTTTAAAACATCTCACATTAGATTATCTATTTTATACTACAATTTATTAAAATATCAATTTTTTTTAATTATTTCTCTTTTTTTACACACAACAACCATCATCTACTTTCTTCCTTGATCTTAATGATATGTAGAATGAATTAAAAACTAAATGCAAAATGAATAGTGTCGAAGTAAATTTACACAGTTACCATAACAACTATGTATTTTTATACAACTTTGTATAGCTAGTGTGGGTGAATTTTGAGCTTTGTTGGCTAAAATGTGATCATTTTTTTTATTATACAAGTACTTGTGCAAGTGCTCTGAGTTAATCATATTTAACTCGGGATGTAAAGTCCTGTGTTAATTCAATTGGCAAACTGATTGAATATACATAATGTTGCGGTGGAGAGTGATTCCAAAAATTGCATTGATGCAGTCAAAGCTGCCAAGCAGCGCATCCCCTAAAGACTGCTTAATTTTGTAGATGAAGTTCCAACTCTTGTTGTGCATTTCAGCTTATTAGATGTTAGTTGGGTCAATCGTGATTGTAATAAAGCTGCTCATGTTTTGGCTAAATAAGCTCTCTTAAGAACTCTGTACCTGGTTTTTGGATGAAGCATCTGCCCCCTTGTGCTTAGCTGAAGTTAGGCTGCTCCTTAGTTGTTCTCTCTTTCATTGCAATAAATCTCTGTTTTTTGTCACAAAAAATAAAAAATAACAAGGGATGTAAAGGAAGATGCTCTCCAGCATATACTTGTTCTTTGAGCAATGCTGAGACCACAACTTATTACACAACTTGCCACATGACGAGTTTTGTTATAAACTATCTCCCTAGCATTTCTCTTGATCTTTAGGCAAACGGTTTCCACTGTTGATATTTGTGCGGGCATTTCCAGATTTGGGCCTACATAGTCATAGATTGTCTAAGATTGGGGATTTCATCCTTTCACGGTGTAGTTCAGCCACACACCCACTTCGCTACTCTCACTGAGGTAGCAAGCTCAGGGCCGCGAATGCTAGAAGATGCATTGGTTGGGCCAATGGAAGCAATTTTAGCCCTCACATGTTGGGCTGGGGCAGCAAGACTAGGCTTATTCAGACAAATATCCTGTGTTCCCTAAGCTAACTTTTGGGCCTATCTGGGTTTGTGCGATTTCCTTGCTCCACTTGCTAACCAATATTGTTGATAAAGACATCGACACAAACTGAGTGTTTTGTGTGTATAGTAGGAGTGTAGGACCAGGGATGAGTCTCCAATTGTTACAGCTGAATTCCGGAGTTTAAAAGCAATTTGTGTAATATTACCATGTGCCTGTATTTTCTTATGAGAATTGAGAGAATACACAAATACAGTGTCAAAATTGAAGTCGTAATAATACTTATTTTGCCACAATTTTGTCACAATTATTATGTGATAGTGTTTTATTTATTACTTTTACATAAAGTCGCCATATTCTCTCCACCACTCTTGTGGCAAAAAAAAAAAAAAAGTTATGATTCTATATTTTTTTCTAAAACCAGTGCGGTGGTCAAAAGTACTCGGCAAGTTGAAAAGAGGCATTCTAATCTACTCCTAAAGAGTGGAATGGTCTCTAGTACCTCACGCCTCTGCTGAGCTGATGCAAAAAGGTATATTTAAGGTTTGTTTGGATATCGTTTATTGCTGAAAACTGAAAACACTGTAGCAAGATAATTTTTAAATGTGTGAATAGTAACGTGCGACCCAATTTTGACAAAAAAATAGCTGAATTTGACAACTTGTGGGTCTCGTGAACAGTACACAGAACCCACTGACAAGTGCTGAAAACGCCAAACACAAGATGCATAGGAAAATCAGCCCAATCCAAACGGATATTTAGGGTGCGTTTGTTTCTAGCGACTGTGTTTGCATTTGTTTCCTTGCGTTTTTTTTGGCTAGTCCATTGCACTGTTCATGGACCAGCCAAGTGCTAAAAATGGGTGAACAGTAATTTGTAGCAATAAAAAAATATTTTGCTATAGTGTTTTCAGTAATAAATTTTCAATTTTCAGCAAAATATCCATACGCATACTTAGTTTTTCTTCTTTCTCTCTTTCTTTTTCTATTTTTCACCATAGATGACAACCAATTTTAGAGCATGAATTCTATCTTCGTCTAAGAGCTTAAAAAGGTAAGGAGAACCTTAGTTGTAAAGTAGTCGCTGCTCACCACATATGCCAGAGAAGAAGCTTTTTGACCGATTACAATAATACTCCATAAGAAACATATTCCAAAAGAATCTCATACTTCTCTGCATTTTTCTTCAAAAGGAAACTCCTAGAAAAGGAAAGGAAAAAAAACAGCCGTGCAGTGTTTGAAAATAAAATGGCATCTCAAGAAAGAAATATAAAATATTCCCACATGCTACGCTCTTCAATTAATGGACAATCATGAAAATGAACCAAAACGCACATTTTGATCAATAAAAGAAGCCTCTAGGCGATGCTTAAGTCTTGATGGATCATATATGCATAAAGAATGTTACACCACAAAATATTTTTTAATTGGATGTAAATTTTGATGAATTCATCGCTGGATTAGATTATCTTTATATATTCTCCATGCTTACAAAATTTCAAGATAATCAAAAATCAAAAATCATGTCATCAAACAATTGTTTAAATTAAAATTTTTGTAATTTAAAATAATGCATAAAAGATGAGTTTATGAATCAAATGGTAAATTATATCCGATTGGCATGAAAATTGGCATGTATGTTAAGAATATATAAAACATATAATCTAATTGTTGAGTTTTCAAAATATGAATTCAATAACAAGTTATTGGGTGGTATAACATTGCTTGAACCCAACCCATATATAGATGGGTTCAAATTTCACTAGGTGTAACTTTGCAAAAGTTACACATTTTTTAGACCATAGATTTCTAAAAAAGATCTAACAACTGTAAAAATATATTAAATAATGATTGCACTCTACATCATTTACCTAATTAATAGTAATTTTTCTCTATCCTTATTTATTGCTTTTCACCTATTTCATTGGGTGTTATTTAATCGGGTTTCTTTCTTCCTAAAAATTGCGGGAAATTTTTTTTTTCTTCCCTATGGTGTTGTTTGACAGTATTTCTTCTTCTTTGTTAGAACATGTTCTCTTTTATGTTTCAAATGGTTTTTGGGTTTTCGGTTTTCCTAAATCTCCTAATTCACTCATATAATTTTGCTTTTTTTTTTTTTTTTTTTTTTTTTTGGTTTTGCTGAGAATAATTTTGCTAAAATAATTGATAGTAAACTTCATGAAATGATATATAGTATCTAAATAAAACTCATACCAGCACGGCAGCACGCAAAGATTGTGCATTTGCTGCTTGTAAGCCATAGAAATAAAGTAAAGTCTCATACAAAATTAACAAACATAAGTCAAATTCAAAACTCTTACTGAACTTTTTGCCCACCAAAACTACAAGCGGGTGGAAAGAGTTATTTTAGTGGGACATTAAAAAAATGCCTTATTAAATAGTGACTTACAAAAGAAGGTTATATGGAGCCATGGGCGGCTCTAGGTACCGTCCATGGGTTGGGCCAAAAAAAAAATTATATATAATTTTTAAAATATTTTATTTGACCCTCCTAAAATAAAATTTTGACCACCTGACCTAAATTTTTTTTAAGCTCAGCTGACTTGAATTTGATTGCCTAGGACGTTTTTGCGACAAGGGCAAAAAATACAAGATTAGCCCAAATCTCCCCTTGGGTTCTTTAAAAATATTTATTTGTGGAGAGTCAAGCCCAATATTCCAAAAAAAAAAAAAAACTAATGGGCTTTAACAAGAGTGAAATCAAAATGCCCTAACTAAAATACAAGAAATTACATAAAAAGTACACAGATCTAAAATTTTGACCCAAAGTCAGCGAGAAAAGGAAATTGAAAGAGGTTGTGAAGAAGAGAGGGAAGGTTCCTCTGTATCCATATCTTCACTCCTAAGTTTCAGAATTGTGAGAATGTTGACTGGCTGAATGGGCTTTTACTCTAAAGTTTCAGCTATGTGACTAAAACGTGGTTGGTAGGTTTTTGAGCTAAAGGGAGAGTTTTATATTGAGTGTGGGGTGCTGCTAATGACTAACTTTTGATCAATAGAAAAGGATTTGAACACCAAGGTGTTAAGCATGTAGTAATTTTTAGGTTTGCTTTTGATCGGATAAAAGAAATGCTGACTTTTATCATCATTAGGGGAAATTCTTGACTAAACCCTCGTTCGCTCCCCTTTTTCAGTTGTTTCAGACCATTGGGAGGCTCACCTGAGTAAGGGCTAGCAACTAGAATTGGCCAATGGGAGCCAACTATGTTTAAAGGTAAAAATGGGTTTGGGCAGAAACTTTGGGCCACAGTCAGCCAAAGTATGAAAGCTCTTTTGGAGTGAAAATTCTAGGTACAAGACCTCTTCCATGAGCCTGAGGTGCTAACAATGTCCATTGCCCACTTGGTAGCACACATGTGCTGGGCTCATACAAAAGGTCCAAAAGGAACCGACACATACTCTCCAAACCACACTTTCTCAATTTCCTCAATAAATCGCATGGGCTTGGGCCATGCTTAAAAGAATAAAATATAATATAATACATGAATTGAGCCCACAAGGAAGTTGGGCTTGGTTGAATTGGGCTTGTACAAAATGTGTCGTGAAAATGGGTATCAACAATGATCATCTTGACAATATCTTGGTCTTTTTAAACACTTAAAAAAAAAAAAAAAAAAAAAAAAAAAAAAAAAAAAAAAAAAAAAAAAAAAAAACCAATTTGATCTAAAATATGGAGGAAAAATAGCAACAAAAGTATAAATTTTTTCACATGAAATCTTAAAAGAAAAAAAAAATCTTAACAAATTTGAAATAAACTAATACATAAAAGTTTATTGTACTTAGATCTTGCTTGGAGTTCACTTGATAACAATAATTAATATGTTTATTGTATTTAAAAACAATAGATGATTTTCTAGATTTAATCTTAGCAACAATAATTAGTATCTTCATTATATTAATAAACAATATGCAATGAACTTATAGTTTATCTTATATGAGAAACACTATGTTCACAAGACTTTCACAACAAATTCTAAGTGGCAGATTGTTACTGATTGTTACTAATGGGTAAAAAAAGTAATTTTAATAGAGAGTTTAAATTAGAACTAATAACAATTTATCACCTAGATTTGTTAAAAAAGTGTTGTGAAAATGTTGTGTAGACCACATGATTCATTTTTTAACCCAAAATATTGTGTAGAACACCCCCCCCCCCCCCCCCCCCCCAAAAAAAATATATATATCATGGCATCGTCACTCTATGGAGCAATTACTAGGGTTTGATGGTTAAGGGGATGATAAAGTGTATAGACTTCACAAGGCCATTTATGAGCATAAGTAATTTCCTAAAACTTGGTTTAGTAGTAAAGCAATAATTTTTGGTTTTAGAGCATTCACATCAGCTCGTGTAAAAATTTCTATCTATTTTAATATAAGAACCTGATTTCTCTATTTTCACATATTCACTTTTCAAAACACCATATACCAAATTATTTATTTTACATTACATTTCATTAAAATATCAATTTTTTACCTTAATTTTTTTTTAATTGTTTCTTTTTCTTCACACACAACAACCATTATCCACTCAATTTCTTCATTCTCCGTAAAGAAAAAAAAAACTAAATACAAAATAAATAATTACAATGTAAATTTACCTGGTTAATGTAGTAACTTTATAAATTTACACAGTTATTGTAGCAACTTTGCAAATTTACACATTTTCCTTCTATTTTGCACAAAAAATCCTACTTTTTCTATTTTACACATTTAATTTTACAAAACACCCACATCAGTCTATTTATTCTACATATTTATTCAATAAAATATTCATTCTTTTACCATTTTTTATTATTTTCTTCACTGCCTCTCTCTCCCTCTCAGACCCAACCACCATCATCATCACTACCCCGATCGACAAACCATTCAAGATCAAACCAACCCAAGATAAAAAAACCATTTAAGATTAAACCAACCTAGGATTAGAAACCCATTCAAGCCGAAACCCATTCAATCTGAAAGCCAAATCATCACCCACCCAACCCGAAACCCACTGATCAAACAACGAGAAATCAGTGAGTTGATCGGCGGCAATTTGATCAGGCTTCATGCGGCAGTGGATGTTGATCGGGGGCAGTGATTTGATGTTGATCAAATGAGAAAAACGGAGAGTGAGATGAAAGGGAGAGTGAGGTGAGAGTGAGAGCAACAGAGACAAAGAGAGAGAAAAAATTACTAAAATATTAAATGCAAGTGCTACAGTAACCGTGCATATATGCACAGATACTGTAGCAATGCAAATTTTTACACCCACTGATGTGGGTGTTTTTTTGGTCAAAATATGTAAAATTTAGAGTTTTAATTTTTCACTTTTAGTAGACATAGATGCTTTGTGGATTGTTAGGGACTAGCAAGATTTAAGTTAGGGGGTGTGATAACGCCTTAAAATGTATACTTGCTATATATTTATGTGGGCGTTATCTCCTTATTACTATGCTTAATTTGTATAATTAAGCCATGATTTGCATTAGTCCCTATTATTTATTTTTACATAATTTCTTGAATAAATGTCATTTATTGTGTGTAATTTTCTACTTTTAGGAAATCATGTGAGAAAAATGAGTTTACAGGAATTTGTAAGAGAATGGAGGCCAAACTAGAATTAAAGTGGAGCTAAAGGACCATTCTTAAATGTCTAAGGTGGTGCAGCTAGAGTGCTTGGATCGTCTACCATGATTGGAAGCTTCAAATAAGGAAAAAATCAAAAAGGAAGAAGCTGAAAAGGAAAAATCTGATTTGAGCATTGATCAGTATTTTGGGCGTATTTTTCTCCTCAAAAATCCAATTGATACAAGGCTGGATGGGTTGAAACCTTGACTTAAATATTTACAACTTTCCAGTTTTGAGTTTTTCAAAATTCTCAATTTTTGAAGGCCGAAATTAACTCACAAGTTACTACTGTAAACTTGGATGGAAATTAAAATAGTATAAGTTTTATTTTCTTTGGACACTTAGACGTTAGGGTTTTGGAAGGGAGGCAGTGTAGAACGAATTTTAGATAGAAAACCTTTTATCTTCCTTCCTCGAATGGCAGCCTAAACTCTTTGCTAAGGCTAGGGGTTATATTTCTTCTATACGGTATGAATATTCAATGTGATTCTTTCTAGGATTTTATAAATGACATATTTGATTGTTCAATTAGATTTCTTTTGATGTATTAGTTCTTCCATGCTTTCAATAAGTTCAATCATGTTTTTCTTATCGTTTAGAAGAATTTCTAATAGTTTTAAATAGAATCAGGTTTTAAAGTGAATGGGTTTTTCTGAAAACTTTTCTAATCACATTATTAATCGAGGTTATCATACGTTCTTGAATTGTCTCAGTTCAACCGAATCATAAGTTTTTAATTGTATAAAAACAATCAATTATAAAATATATATTTTCTTAGATCACAAAGAATCTCATATTGATATAGGGAAACACTTCGATGCCCTGGTATTTACATTATTGATTTAAATAAGTTTTTATTCTTATTCTTGTTAATAATCACTAAGCAAAATTACTTTTCTTCTTCACTCAAATTGTTATTTAATTATATTGTCTTTGAATTTACCCTGCTCTTTGTGGTTTAACTTCGGTACTCCGAGTATTATATTGCTACGATCTCCTACACTTGGGAATGAGCAAGCAAGATTCAACCACAACTCCAAAGGCTTGCCAAGTTATGCCAAGAAGGTGAAGCTGTGGGCTCGTGGCAATTTCGTGAAGGAATACTTTTATTTAAGGAAAAAAATTTCCTAAGGGAAGAATCTCCACTTATTGCAACCATTATCAATGAAATTCACTCCAGTACTCATGAAGGCTATCACAAGACTCTACATCAAGTTCGTTCCATTTTTATTGGAAAGGCATGAGGCAATAAGTTAAGGAGTTCATCAAGCAATGTGACACCTGTCAACGACACAAGACAGAGAACTTAGCTTCAACTGGTCTACTCCAACCTCTCCCAATTCCTACTCAGGTTTGGTCTGACATATCTATGGACTTTGTAGAAGGTCTTCCAATATCAAAAGGAAAGTCCACTATCATAGTAATTGTTGATAGACTATCTAAATATGCTCATTTTATTTCAATCTCTCACCCGTACACTGCTACTAGTGTCGCCTAAGTGTTTTTTGATCATGTGTTTAGGTTGCATGGAATGCCATAATCCATAGTTTGTGATAGGGACCTTACATTTACCAGTTTGTTTTGGAAGGAGTTGTTCAGATTGAATGTCATAGCCTTCAACTTCAGTTCATCATACCACCCATAAGGCCAAACTGAAGTGGTCAACCGCACTATGGAAATGTACCTGAGGTGTTTCACAAGTTCCAAGCCAAAAGAATGGGTTCGTTGGGTTTCACGAGCAGAATTTTGTTACAACACAAGTCTCCATTCTTCTACAAAGAAAACACCTTTTGAGATTGTGTATGGTAGATCTCCCCCTACACTCTTATCTTATGTCCCAGGAACCACTAAAGTAGAGGTAGTTGATCAGGAGTTTAGAGCAAAAGACCAAGTCATCGAAGAGCTACGAGACCAATTGAAAAAGTTCCAAGCCTGTATGAAAAAGGTTTATGATAAGCAATACACTGAAAGATCTTTTGAGGAAGGCAATTAGGTATACCTACGACTTCAACCGTATTGGCAAATGTCCCTATTTGCGCGAAGAAATCTCAAATTATCACCAAGATACTACGGCCCATACAAGGTGTTACAAAAGGTTGGACCTGTTGCCTACAAGCTCGAGCTACCCCAAGAGTCTCGCATTCATCCAACTTTTCACGTATCATTCCTTAAGAAGAAACTTGGACATGGAGTAGAAGTACAGACTGAGTTGCCATCAACACAAAAGGAAAATGATTTTCTCATTCTAAGGAGTTAGTGAAAATGTCTAATCCCACATTGAAAAGGAGAGAGACTATTTTATTCTTTTTAATTGTGATAATTAATGGGCTAACATGAATTGGCTCAAATATTGGGTTAGATACGTGCGCAAGGGAGAGGTGAATGGTGGAGGCCAACATCAATATTGAACAATTTTGAAATAAAAAAGTTTTGTGGTGCTGCTGCTTCCAACACCAATTGCACCTAACAGAGATTTGGCACCACACAAATTTGGCTATAAATATTAAGCTCAACCACAAAGAAATCCAGTTTAACCCACATGCTTTATTTTTTTTTCTTCCATGTCTCTTTCTCTCCTTTCTTCCAAAGCAACATAAAATTCATGTTTAACAAAGGTTTTCGTGAATATGGAAGATGAAGAGTTAGTGAAAATATTTAATCTCATATTGAAAATGAGAGAAACTATTTTATTCTTTTTAATTGTGGTGATTAATGGACTAACATGAATTGACTCAGATATTGGGCTAGATACGTGCGCAAGAGAGAGCTGAAGGGTGGAGGCCAACATCAATATCGAACAATTTTGAAATAAAAAAGTTTTGTGGTGCTGCTGCTTCCAACACCAATTGCACCTAACAAAGATTTGGCACCAGACAAATTTGGCTATAAATATTAAGCTCAACCACAAAGAAATCCAGTTTAACCCACATGCTTTTTCTTTTTTTTTCTTCCATGTCTCTTTCTCTCCTTTCTTCCAAAGCAACATGAAATTCATGTTTAACAAAGGTTTTCGTAAATATATGAGAGTGAATATGAAAGATGGGGAATTAGTAAAAATGTTTAATCCCACATTGAAAATGAGAGAGACTATTTTATTCTTTTTAATTGTGGTGATTAATGGACTAATATGAATTAACTTAGATATTGAACTAGATACGTGCGCAAGAGAGAGGTAAAGGGCGGAGGCCAATATCAATATCGAACAATTTTGAAATAAAAAAGTTTTGTGGTGCTGCTGCTTCCAACACCAATTGCACCTAACAGAGATTTGGCACCACACAAATTTGGCTATAAATATTAAGCTCAACCACAAAGAAATCCAGTTTAACCCACATGCTTCTTTTTTTTTTTTTTCTTCCATGTCTCTTTCTCTCCTTTCTTCCAAAGCAACATGAAATTCATGTTTAACAAAGGTTTTCGTGAGAAACTGACAGTCTAATGTAAAAAATATCCAGAATATTCCTCGTACAAAGTCTAACGATGAAAAGGAAACTGTTGAATCAATTGGCAACCGACCAATATAAATTCATCAAGGGGACTCACTGTCATCGGACCACTTCAAACTTGAAAGTTCCATTGCTGACCTTAATTTTGCTCCACTCGTTTCACAGTAATTTGTGTGCCAAAAAAAAAAAAAAACGTTTTACATGTTAAGAAGAAAGTCTAGTAGTCTACAATCGCATAATGGCTTGTTTTGGGCCTTTTGGCACGTAGTCTACAATCGCATAATGGCTTGTTTTGGGCCTTTCGGCACAAAAAGTCTAGACTTTCTTCTTGACATGTAAAACGTGATGGTAGAGCTCCTTCCCCGAAAACATATACTACACACCTACACCCGCACCCTTTGTTTTTCACGTGTCTGGATGGATCATGGATATTAGTTTTAGGGCAACACTAATTATTAGGAGAATACTAAAATTATCCTCAATTTCATTAAAAATAATAATTATATATTGAAGTGTAGACTGTAGATTAATGTCATTAAGGTCAAATTAATAATATTGAAGTTTATGCGATAGTACCTTAACACCAATTAATTAAATAATCACAAGCAATATTGAGAATGAAATTTAAGCGAACAAATTATCAACGACAAGAAGGGATTCACACAAAAACGCTGCAAACAGTAGCGACTCCTTGAAATTTTTTTTCGGTGAGTCACTAAGAAAATTAGATAAAAAAAAATTAATAAATTTTTTTTTGAATATATCAAGTTATGAACCCAAAAAAAAAAAAAAACACACACACACTCGCAAATACATGATATTTTACAATTTTCTTCTATGAATTTTCATATTTTAAAATCGTTATATGATAATTCCTTATCTATTGTCATTATCTATTGTCAATGTGGGTAGGTCTAACCATTTTACTTTATTAAATTTGTATAACATTTTTATTTTTATGTAGTTGTCATTATCTATTTACCAATGTTTTCATAAAAATATTTTAAACTAAATGACAAAACTCAGCACATTTACATTGTATTAATTATTATCCCACATGGCCATACTTATCCATACATAAATAATACACTAAGTGTCTACTTAACCAATCAAATACTTAAACAATCACTGATTTGAATCACTAACTTTATAACAAAAAGTTATTATAATCTATATATATATATATATATATAAAACCGAAGCTTTTGAAACTCTCACAATTTTTCACATCATCACTATTTTCTTTTTCTTTTTACTTTTTATTCTTTTTATTTTAGGTTTTATATCTTATAATAATAATGTTGAAAAACGTACACAAACTTGGAGGCCTATTTAAGGGCTCCATAAAACTTGATGGACAAGAAAATATATTCTAAAATAAGCCCTAATTAATACCTAACCATAATAGGAACCAAATTTGACCTAAAAAAACATTAAAAGGGCCTAAAAACAAGGAAATAAATCACCTAGACTTAAAATAACGTTTTTTGCATAAAAATACCAAAATCTCTTCTCTCCTTAAAACCCTAGCAATTACCATCTCAAAACCCTAAACTCAACTTCACTTTAAGATTAAAAAAATAATATAAAACTGAAGCTTTTGAAGCTTTCACAATTTTCCACATCATCACTATTTTCTTTTTATTTTTATTTTTGATTCTTTTTATTTTAGGTTTTATATCTTATAATAATAATGTTGAAAAACGTATACAAACTTGGAGGCCTATTTAAGGGCTCCATAAAACTTGATGGACAAGAAAATATATTCTAAAATAAGCCCTAATTAATACGTAACTATAATAGGAACCAAATTTGACCTAAAAAAAACATTAAAAGAGCCTAAAAACAAGGAAAAATCACCTAGACCTAAAATAACGTTTTTTGCATAAAAATACCAAAATCTCTTCTCTCCTTAAAACCCTAGCAATTACCATCTCAAAACCCTAAACTCAACTTCACTTTAAGATTAAAAAAATAAGAAGGAGAGAGACTCACATAAAAAAAATAAAAAAAAATAAAAAAATAAAAAAAAAAACGTAAGTTTTGTCTTTTTTTATTTGCTTTCATATGTGCCTGAAATTTTCATTCTATCTTATTGTGTTATTATGTTTAGAATCGATTTTCTTATAAGTATTTGGGTTAATCTCTATATTTTGATAGTGTTTTTATGGGTTTGGTTTTTGGGTTGAAATTCTAATAATTATTTTATATTGTATATGACAGATGAAACATCTCTATTTTTTGGAGAAACATCTCTATTTTTTGGAGAAAAATCAAAATTGCAACCTATGTCTTTCAGCCCAAGGTGTGGTAAATTTTTATATGTTCTTGCTTTATTGAAAATTTTTATTTGGGTTCATGTGATTTTTTGTTTTTTTATTAAAGCTTTGATTTTTGGTTAATTAATTATTTGTTTGGATTAATTTCAATTAATTATTTGTTTGGATTCAATGTAAAAGATAATGGAATTATGTGTTATAAATTTGATAATGTTCCATGTTTTGAATTGTTTATATTGTTATTAATATGACTAAATAAGATTTTTTTTTTATCTTTGTAGTTTATATCAGTTTTGAGTGTGTGTATATATATAACTTTTGGGAATTTTGCTTTATTAATTTAAGAATTGTAAATTACTTTGTAGGTTTCAGTAATTATGTACCTGCAGTGAGACATTGACAATATAAGCATATATATATGGTATTAACATTTTATAAAAGTCTTTCTTACAACCCAATAACATTCTACGTTAGACAACACTTCTAAACTAATGAAAAGTATAGAAGTTAAATATTTATTCCCATTGTATTTTATTTAATTATGACAGATCCATTTTTTTTTTTAAACGCTAACTAGCAAAATGTCTATAATATGCATATTATTAACCCAATTTTCTATTTCTAAATTTCTTAGATTTTATTATATCAATCTTTTTTTCTTTTAAATTCTTGGTGGGCAAATCAGTCTCTCACTAATTTTTTTACCTTAACGTGATGTTGGTTAATTGTCCTTTTATTTAACTATCCCGTGCATCGCACGGGTTAGCGACTAGTATGATAATAATACACAGACATGTAACAAACTCTCGTATTTCTTAATTATTAAATTATATGAAATTATATTATATTTATACTATACATACACACATTCACATACATCACAAATCACAGAAATAACATCATAATAATAATAACACACATATGAAACACATGCACACACATATATATTATAAATTTATAATTGAGAAAGAGACACTCAAAACTCACAAACATTTACTTTTTACTCTTAGAGAGAGAGAGAGAGAGAGATAGATATTTGTGTTGTTTGGTTTTGGGCTAGGTTGATATATGATCAAAGTGTGCAAAAATATTTTTAATGGTAAATTAAAATTATAAAAAAATATTATTTATATATATGGTTTTTTTTTTTTTTCAAGTCAAAGATATTTTTAATGGTAAATTAAAATTGTAAAAAAATATTATTTATATATATATATATATATACGTTTATTTTTTTTTTCAAGTCAACGAGCTCATTTGAACCCCCTGGAGTACTTGTAATGTTGCCTCTAACTCCAAATTTACATAGAAATATCTTTTGTTTTGAAGAAAAAATTAAAGGATTTTTTTGTCCAATTTGTCATGATAAATTGACATACGGCACTCAAATCTATACTAAAATTAGTCAACAACCCAAGCAATGCAAGAGAAAGTTTAGAATAATATGATTTTTTTCGCTTTTTTTATTATTATTATATAGATATGAAATTTGATAGTTATTAATTGAAATTTATTATAATTGTGTTTATATAAAGAATTATATATATTCTAGCATTGGATTACTATTGTGTTGCTATATGGAACTATAGATTCTACCATTTAAAAAAATATGAATTGTTGAAATTGTAATTTACACTATAATTATAGAATAGAAATTAAAAATTGAATTATAAAATATATATAAAATATCTCAAAATCTTATGTGGCACAATATTATGAAGTCAACAAAAACTCAAATTGGTTTACATGCACACACATATTTGGATCACAATAATTGAAGAAAATACAAGAATATTAAATAAATTAGGAAATAAGACCAAAATATGGTGAAACTAATAATGCAACAAATTCTCTACTATGAATACTACAAGTCTAGACTTGGAAAAATTGGACTCAAACCTGTTAACTTGACTCAACATGAAGGAAAATAATCCAACCTTTAGAAAAAATGGGTCAACCTGTACTCGATCCCACAAGTTTTTTAAGTAAGGGGAATTTTAAATGATTTTTTATTTATTTATTTGAAGGTAATATGCAAATTTGGATGTTTTCTGATGAATTCTGTTATATCAGTGGGCTGAAAGTTTCGGATGTTGACGATTTTGTAACTGAGTCCTGAGAAAATAAACACAGAGTCAGAGGAGACCGATGGAAGCCAGCCAAGAATCCTCCGATGGCAAAGTTAGTCTTTTGTGTAATTCCAAAAATGTTGGAAGTGTCTCAATGCCTTACCCTCTCGTTGGCGATTGTTTATATAGCATGTGGGCAATGGTTACTTATTTGATAACTATTCCTATTGCTAAGTAGTACGAAGGATTCGGAGGTAACTTCCATAACTGCCATAGAAGTTACATTATTTCGATGTGCATTCCACAACGGTTGGATTTGGCTTACAATGGTTCGACTTTACTCACGCTTGGTGAAAATATGCTCGTCTAAGGTTCAAGGTGCTCAGGACACGACAACCTCGTCCGTCCCTTAAGGACAGACAGACGGATGAGGTTGCTATGGACGAGCACGAGGTAACTTCCTTTTCTTTGGACGACATGTATGAACGAGACATGACTTATGGATTTTTCATTACACCATCAGTTGACGACATGTATGGACGAGACATGACTTGTAGATTTTTCATTACACCATCATTTTCTATTTGTGAAAAAAATCATTACAATCAGTTTTTGAACTCTTTTTAAGGGCAATCAATCTCTTAAGCATTCCTATAGCCATAGTTGTGTTTGTATCAACTTTTAGCTTTTAACTTTTGTGTATAGCTTTTTAATATCTTACTTTTTTTCACTTTTTTCTCATTTTTTTAAGGTATAAGTATATTTTAACACATTTTCAGCAAAAATTTAAATAATTTGTTCCAAAAGAGAAATGTTTCTTGTTCCAAACAAATGAAAAGAAAAATACTAAGTTTTGTGGATCAAGTTAAATAATTTGTTCCAAAAAGTTAAATAATATGCACTACCTTAAAAAGAATATGATCCACAACATGTAGTATTTTTTTTTCATTCGTTTATGATTTTGATACCATTAATGAATTATGAATTGTGTAAATTTAAGAATTTATGTATTATTTAAACTTTATTTTTTGAGAAATTTGTTATCTGTTCTTTTATTTGTATTAAAAGGAAGACAAAAAAAAACAATATGATCTTGTTATTATTAGTGTTGTTGCTACTATTATTGTCGTATTTTTTTTTTTCCCTACATGGTACCTAAAATACAGGTAACCTGATCGACCCAATCCGCTTGCAACTCGTTTAGGATTGCCCGTTTGATAATCAAATCTGATCTGACCCATAACCCACTTAAACTGGCCTAACCAGACTCATTTTCCAACTTTTTTTAACAAAAAGTTGGCTTTATACTTCTCATCTGGTGCTTGGGTAGTGTACCACTACAACACATGTGTTGTAGTGGTACACTACCCAAGCACCAAATGCGTTATAAAGGGTTAGTGGGGCGCTCTTCTATCCGATGTGGGATTCAAGTCAAAGCTCGGTGCCTTGCGCAAATAGCAAGCCCGTGGCATCTTGGGTCTTACACTTGGTGCGAAGGCAAAAACCGCATCGCGCCTGGCACCGCGGTCGAATAACAATTAGATGCGGGGTGGAACAAATTCCTACCCTACAAGAACTAATAACAATTTATCACCTAAATTTGTTAAAAAAAGTGTTGTGAAAATGTTGTGTAGACCACATGATTCATTTTTTAACCCAAAATATTGTGTAGACACCCCCCCCCCCCCTCCCAAAAATATATATATATATATATATATATATATCATGGCATCGTCACTCTATGGAGCAATTACTAGGGTTTGATGGTTAAGGGGATGATAAAGTGTATAGACTTCACAAGGCGATTTATGAGCGTAATTTCCTAAAACTTGGTTTAGTAGTAAAGCAATAATTTTTGGATTTAGAGCATTCACATCAGCTCGTGTAAAAATTTCTGTCTATTTTAATATAAGAACCTAATTTCTCTATTTTCACATATTCACTTTTCAAAACACCACATACCAAATTATTTATTTTACATTACATTTCATTAAAATATCAAATTTTTACCTTAATTTTTTTTAATTGTTTCTTTTTCTTCACACACAATAACCACTATCCACTCAATTCTTTCATTCTCTGTAAAGAAAAAAAAAAACTAAATACAAAATGAATAATTACAATGTAAATTTACATGGTTAATGTAGTAACTTTGTAAATTTACACAGTTATTGTAGTAACTTTGCAAATTTACACATTCTCCTTCTATTTTGCACAAAAAAACCCACTTTTTCTATTTTACACATTCAATTTTACAAAACACTCACATCAGTCTATTTAATCTACACATTTATTCAATAAAATATTCATTCTTTTACCATTTTTTATTATTTTCTTCACTGCCTCTCTCTCCCTTTCAGACCCAACCACCATCATCATCACTACCCCGATTGGCGAACCATTCAAGATCAAACCAACCCAAGATCAAAAAACCATTCAAGATTAAACCAACCCAAGATTAGAAACCCATTCAAGCTGAAACCCATTCAATCTAAAAGCCAAATCATCACCCACCCAACCCGAAACCCACTAATCAAACAACGAGAAATCAGTGAGTTGATCAGCGACAATTTGATCAGGCTTCTCGTGCGGCAGTGGATGTTGATCGACGGCAGTAATTTGATGTTGATCAAATGAGAAAAACGGAGAGTGAGATGAGAGGGAGAGTAAGGTGAGAGTGAGAGCAACAGAGACAAAGAGAGAGAAAAAATTACTAAAATATTAAATGCAAGTGCTACAGTAACCGTGCATATATGCACAGATACTGTAGCAATGCAAATTTTTACACCCACTGATGTGGGTGTTTTTTTGGTCAAAATATGTAAAATTTAGAGTTTTTTGCATTTTGGAAGACTTTGCACCCACTGATAATGCATACTTGACTGGGTTAACTATAGCACTCAGTATAGGGGTAAAACATATGAGAGTACTGGAGATTCTAATCTCGTAGTTTCCCAGGTGAAAGGTGACTTTGCACTAAGGAAACAAAGTCTAGCAGCCTACAGGACTTGGGCGCAAAGGCTGGAGCAGGAATTCCAGACCTTTAGCATAGAGTACACGCAGAGAAGCGAAAACGGGTTTGCTAATGCGCTAACCACCTTGGGATCCCAAGTGCTATTCAAAGGAAGGGACACGTTGGTCAGGATAGGAAGGCAAGAACATTTTATCTTAAAAAATCCTCCAAAAGATATCCTTGGGAGAATCCAAACAATGGGATTGGAAGAGCGAAGTGAAAGAAAAAATGAAAGAAACAGGATCCGGGGGGAATGTCAAAGAACTGAGGGACTACGCTTTAATAAAAGGAGAACTATACAGGAGACTGCCTGGGGGGATCCTATCTAGATGTACTAACTAGAAGGAAGGAAAATTAAAATTGGAAAAGCTACATACCCAAGTCTGTGGGACCTCAGAAAAGATCAGCCTATATAGAAGAATGAAATGCATGGGATACTACTGGCCTAATATGAACAAAGAGGCAACAACTATATAGGAAAAATGTCAAAAATGTCAATTCTTAGTGGACAAGGAAGAGAGCTACGCTGTATTTATTACAGAAGATTGGAGGACTCCTTTCATGGAATACTTGGCTCAAAGGATCCTACCGACTGACAGAACACTGGCCTACCAACTCAAGAAACTCGCAGTTAGATATTTCTTGCAGAACGAGATCCTATTCAAAAAAGGATACAGTGGGGATCCCCTAAGATGCCTAAGGCCAAGGGAAGCCAGGGAAGTAGTCAGGGAAGTCCATTCCGATGATTATGAAAGTCACCCAGGAAAAAAGAGGCTCTATAAACAGTTACTACTGTTGGAGTACTACTGGCCAACAATGAAAAGGGACTCCGAGGAGCTAGTCAAGACTTGCCACGCATGTCGGAGATGCAATTCATACCCACCCGAATATGTTACGGGATATGACAACGCCATAAACTTTCCACACTTGGGGGCTTGATCTCATAAGGCCTATAAATCTCCCATTCTAGTTTTGTGTAAAACTTGATATCTTCATAATCGAGTTTTATGTATATTTTTAAGTAGAACTCAACATTAGCAATGTCAAATTCCATTTAATTTTTTTTAAAAAAAAAAAAAATTTAAGTGGCAAAATATGCATAAAAATCGGCATTACTAATGTTTAGTTCCATCTGTAACTCAATTTTGTTAAAACCAAGTTTTAAAAAATGACATTTTGCTAAATAGTTTTAAAACAATAGCATTTTGTTGTATAGTTTGTAAATTAGGGAAAACAATGCTATGCCTTAACTTGAGGAGAAGTGTTAAGGGTAGAATTGTAATATTGAAATTAATATGTATAAGAACCCTACAATTCCCAACGCAGAACATAGACTTTGGTTGCACAATCCAAAAGAACCATTGACTCCAAAGCATTTCCTGCATAATAATAATATACTCGGCTTCCTTGATGTTCAAGTCATCTTCACTCCCATCATATCTGCATTATTGATTCTCTTATAATTTTTTCGCTTGTAATTTCTTGGAAGGTAGTGGTGGAAAAAGAAAGTCATAAAGAATCTCCATTGGCATAACCCATGCCACACGTTCCTATTTTTCCTTTCTAACTAGGAACAAACAAGAAATTCTTCACAAGGGCCCGACATCACTATACTAAAGATTATCAATTCACATGACAAATTTAAGGAATCAAACAACAATCGACAAAGATGTGATAGGTAATGCCATTATTTTCTAAGACAAATATCTTCCACAATAATTCCGCATGTTGCTCGCCATCGCCAACATGTATCCAAAGCAAAATATCACAAGATCTGGCTTCACCAAACTGAATTAAAACCAGGGGCAGCACTAACTAGGTCACCTTGAGTTCATACAGATAATGAAGAACAGTAATGTGCACAATTTTTTTTTTTTTAAGGAAAATGTGCTCTAAATTTTATTTGCATCCATAAACAGAATCCACATCCTGCCAGTCTTAACGCCTAGTCGAACATGCTCACACAGAAGTCACAATAAAAGCAGCCCACCAGCACCAAGCCAATATGATTCATATTCTTAAGAAAAAAACCATACAGGACTGAAAGATAACATATAAATCAACAATCCATCGGTTCAATTGACCACCAAACCCAAGTGGCTCCAATGGATGATAATAAATAGCAATAACAATCACGATTATAATGAGCGCCCACAGAAATCATGAAAACACGAGATTATTACTTTGTTAGTAATAAATTAGTTTCAACGGGTTCATTGGATTTGGTATTGGTTTGAAGCCCCCACCTCTACCTCTCCCTCCCCCACTATTTACCTTAAAATAATAAAAGTTCATGGGACTTGGTATCTTGTAAAACACTTCAACGAAACAACCAAGCCAGCACATTGACATACTTCCTAATTTTGTTCTCATCCTAATGAAAAACAATTTTTTTTTTCATCTAAAAAACTGTAAAAATCACTTGTTTCAGGTAAAATTGTACTTTTGCACAATAATAAAAATTAAGTAAAACAAGCTGATGAAAATAACTCATGCTAGACTGGGAAAAGAAATTTAGGATTACCAAATCATAAAAAACAGAAAGATCTTTCAGGATCAATTCCCTAAAACAACACACGAAATTCAGCAATATTAACCAAGAAGCACATGCCTAAACTAGCTCAAAGTATTACACTTTTTGGTCCCATCAACCTTCCAACAAGGAATGATATATATATATATATATATATATATATGTGTGTGTGTGTTACTGAAAAAGGGGTGAGTGAGACTACATAGTTTTACATACATTCCTTTCTGAACTAGATAGTCCCACAAACCCAAATTCAAACCAGTAGCAATTTTTTCTTATTGTTTGCCAGTAAGAAAAGTCTGCACTTGCTGGTGCAGCCTTAAAGAGGCCAAGGAAGCATAGAGATGAAAGATGTTTAGAAACCATGTCTATATTACTTGTAGAGATTATTGAATTCAAGTTACTTGTAGAGTCTTTCTATTTAGTTTTCTTAGAATTTTCTTGAACTAAATATATCAAGGTAATCTGATCATTTCATGATTTGGTGGAATGGGTTGAGGGACGGCCCCAAGTATTCATTATGATTTTTTTTTTTCCGGCTATATTGAATCCAGTTTTTTTTTTTTTTTTTTTTAATACTATACAACTTGTATATTAAGCAAGCCAAGTGGAAATATAAATGTAAGCTGTTAACCTAACCAGAGTCAGGCAATAGGGTGTATGCAAGCCAAGTGCCTTATTCCAAAGACCGTTTCAAAACCCCGAACTGGTTTTGCTTTTTCTGCAAACCAGACCTGAAGCTTTTGAATTAAACCCATAAGATATTTAATTCCATGACCAAAATTACTATTCTACTAGACCCATCCCATACATCACAAAACCTGTCTGAAAAATTAAAGCTCCTGCATATGATTAGCAATGGAAAGTAATCTGTCCTGCGCTGCATTCCCTAACCATATTCTATAACCAAGCTAAAAAATGCATAAAAACACCCTGCCTTACCATATCTTGCCCTATCTAGCACAATATTCATCAAGATTGAGGAGCCATCCTGCTAGCTAAAATTCAAAGTTTAAACAAAACAAATCACCTTTCTGACCTCGAACAAGAACCCACCAGATGAGTCCAGACTTGCGCATTTGGCTAAATATACTAAATTCTAAACACATAAGAAGAAGATAAATCACTATAATTTCCAACCCAACCAACACCCTCTTCCCCCCCCCCCAAAAAAAAAGAAAATAAATAAAATAAACGAAAAAAAGGTAAGGTAAAACCAAATAGGCCCAAAGATAACAGGAAAAAAAAGTTACCATCAGGTTTTTTTTTTGACAGGTAAAGAACTTAACTAAAAATCGAAGGAAGGTGGGAAAAGAGAAAAGTTTGGTTGACAATTTGAACCTATAAAGTAACTTTAGATAAGAAGCAAGAAAAGATGCATTGACAATTTAGGCAAGGGTATTGGAGAAATGAATCAAATGATTAGACAAATTTGACTAAAACAGCTTTTCCCACAGTTGTATATGACACAACTCATTTAGAAGGGAAAATTATAGCATAGTCCGGGACTATGCTCCCTGCCTCTCACAGAGGGGTGGGTCCGATGTTGGGTGAGACCCACCCCTCTGTGAGAGAGAGGGAGCATAGTCCCGGACTATGCAATAACAGTCCATTTAGAAGGGTGTCAAAAAGCAATATTTAACACGATACGCAAACATGACACAAACAAAGAGGTAATTTTATATACATAAATTCGTGTCAAAATGGATCAACCCACTTTAACAAGATTAATAAATTGGTCAATTTTGTGTTGATCTGTGTAAGCCGCAATCAATCCAAAATGATCTTTTTCATTATTCATGTCAATACAGTTTAACCCATTTTGACATTATCTTGTTTAAGCCATATAAATAAATTTCATTTTTATTTAACATAAATTAAATTTAAAATATAAAATTAAGGGAATCAAAGAATTTTAATGATTATATTTGTTGATTATTGTTTTTTCATTAAACCATAAATTCCCTAACCCTTTTTCCCAAAATGAAGGAATAAAAAAAAAATAAAAAAATAAAAAAAAAAACCCCATTTCATTTTATATTTCTTAAATATTGTGTATTTCAACATTTAGATGGAACATCATTGGGTTGAAAAAATAATTTTTAGATTATACGATATCAGCCACTCTATTCTAAATGTTGTAGATTATATTCTAAGGGCATGTACACGTCACTAGGAAAAAAAAATGTAACGTTATTAATAATCTGATTAGAAATCATAGCAACTCGTGAAGTCACTAGATATTTACAGACATGCAACATTATATTAAGGAAGAACAGGGTAAAGATTATGTGTACACATAAAATTAAAAAAAAAAAAAACTGTAACATTCTTGTAAAAAATCTGTACTCAGAACTCAGAAGTCAGTAACTTTTAAAGTCAATAGATATTTGAAGATATGCAACATGTTATATTCAAGGTTCACACACACACACACACATAAACAGCAGGAATTTTGAAACAAGGATTCTTCATGTTCTTGTTTAAAGGAGACCTCGGTGAAAAAGCAAAGATCATGAAGCACATTAAACTTAATTATAGGAATACCTAGGTCAAGCAGAGCTCAGCCTTCTGCATAAGGAATTTTCAAGACAAATCATAAATGTATATCCGGTACACACCATATGCTTCAACAAAAGAAGAGGTGTAACACAATAGATCTAGAACTAACCAGAAATGTAAACTAAAGATCTCAGCAATTCTGCCACCTAAACAATGTTCTCTGCATCAATTGCTAGAAAGTGTGATCCCTTTTAAGATCTAAACATTCAAAATGTACCACATGGGTTGACAAAGGTTTCATGACCTCCAGCATGACAACATCTAAACAGCCATATCAACATTTCCCCAGAATCTATCCATAAAAACCAAATAAGAAACTTCATCTTGCAAAGTACTAAGAAGCTGTGTGCTAAAAAAAGAAATATACTTGATGAAGTTACATGAAAAATACGAAACACTTTACAGAATGATGAGATGTTCACTATGCTCAACAAATAAAAACTTAATAATGACAAGTAGACATTGTAAATCTACCCAAAGTCGGTTACAGGGTTTCACCATTCAGCCTCATATGGGAGAGGTTTATTTGGGTACCAACCATAACTGAACATTCCAAGGTGAATTATGAAAGATGTGTAGAAAAAATAGTGAGCAGACATGAACATGGTCTGTAACCCCAATGCATTCAGCACCTGCAAGGTGTGCAGAAAGAAAGGCACTGATTTAAATGCGATAAATTGTTATTGTTTAATTAGGTGCAGAAGACCAACATTACTAAATTACATTAAAAGATCACATAAATCAGGTTACAAAGCAGATGGGGAAAATGAAAACAATAGAAAAGGTAAAATCACCTTGGTTTAACAATGGACTAATTAACATTATAAAATGAAAAGTTCCCGGTCCTCTTTGCTTTTTAAAAGTTAGAAACAGAATGATTACTCTTCATTAATTATTAATAAAAGTTGAGCCTCACTGGTTCTACCTAATGCCCATAAAATATACAAACCACGTACACATTCGATGAATCTTCCTTATTCCATCAACTTAATTGTCTAGTCAAACTCCCCATCCAAAGGTTTCAGCTATACAACTCCCAAGAAAAATAAATAAAAATAAATCAGTGATCTGAAATTTGCATCAACCTAGACCAGACATCCCAAGTTTTGTTTTTCCTTTTTGGTTTAAGTGAGGGGGGAGTTTCATGGAGAGAGAGAGAGAGAGAGCGAGAGAGAGAGAGAGAGAGAAGGCTCTGATACTGATTTTGATGTAGGATCATTAGGAATACAATATTAAATAAGGGTTCTTGAATAAGGTTTGTTGTTAGGGGTTTAGGTAGGGTTAGGTAATAAAAAAGATTAGATCTTATATGAATTTGATGGGTACTTGGTGATAAAACAGTGAATAGAACAAGAAACCAAGCAAGATAAACCCTGGGCAATCACACCTAAGTTTTCCTAGGCAATCTCTCTATGAATGTTACTGACTACAAATAAGAAAAATACTTCAAACACAAAATAAAGCTAATGGTTGTTGGTACTTGGTACAAATAATGACAGCCCATTCCAGAAAATCTAGGATTTAGCAGATTGCAATTATTTTAGTTAAATTTTTTTTTTTTTTTTTTTTTTTGATAAATAACGATATTTCATAAATCAAAAGCTCCAAGTACACTAGGAGTATACATGGAAAGGATTACATCAAGAAAAGAAATTACAATGATCAAGCATAACAAAAAAATTAGAGCAAGAAAAAGAATTGAAAACAGAACACCAAGCAAATAAAGAGTGGAGGAGGAGAGATCTAATCTCATGAATCGGCCGTTCCTTCCCCTCAAAGCATCTACTGTTCCTTTCCCGCCAAAGACACCAAAACACACAATGTGGGACAGCCCACCATAGGTCTATATTGCGCTGTCTACCAAAAGGACCCTGCCAAGAAGCAAATAAATCTGCAACACTTTGAGGCATCACCCAAATCACACCAAAAAGGCTCCAAACCATAGACCATAGCTCAAAAGCAATGGTACAACGAAAAAGAAGATGGTTTACCGACTCCCCACTTCTTCTACACATATAACACCAATCCATGATGGGTACACCCTTATCCAACAATCTATCAAGGGTCAAAATCTTGCCTAAGGCAGCAGTCCAAGAAAATACTCCAAACTGAACCCATAACTTTAGTTAAATTTAATTAAAACTGAACCCACAACTTTCAAATCTAAAGAAACTTAATAGTAAGACTTAATTATAACAAAAGTGGCCCAAGAAAACAGCCAAAAAGGCCCTACATTATATCTAGACCACTATTCTTGAATTTTTCATATTTAATATTATTTTTCCTCAAACTCTTTACTATCGGCATCAGGGAGAGAGATAATCAGAACATATAAGAAAACATAATATAGTAACAACAATGGTTAGCATAATGCAGAACATAGTTTCAACAACCCAAACCTATATTGAGAACAATGTTTCCAAGTTGAATTGCTGGTCAATTATGATATATATATATATATATATTCAAAGCAAAAATAGAGAATCTATGCCTATAATCATTGATACAAGCCCATGGTGCCTAAGAAAAACACGGGCAGGTATCAAACCTACGCCTGCAACATCTCAGTTTTCAACTTTTTTCTTAGTGGATTAATTATGAATGGATTGTCTTCTTCAATATACAGAAAAGTGTCTGAAAACAACATTTGCTATCAAAAAAGAAAAAAATGTTTCTTGATTTTGTGCCAAAAAAAGAAAAAAAAAAAGTGTTTATGGGGGGGGGGGGGAGGGTGTTTGTTGTTTCACATTGATATTTTAAAACATGAAAACAAGATAGGAAAGAAGCCTTAACAAATCAAATTGAGAAGTATAAAGCCAACTTTTTGGATGGGAATCTATATATTTTCCCTTAAAGCATTTGTGAAAAATTATTTTTCAATAAGCATCTTGACTAGCATCATTTGGTGAACAACTTTGTATTTCTACAAAAATATTCTGTCCAATTGATTAAAGGAAAGAATATATGAAGCAGGGATGGAAAGCACTAATTTAACGTATACACAGAAAGAAAGGAAAGACCTGCAATATCAAAAATGGGAAATTCAAAGGAAGAAGAAAGAACTTTGTACTGTCACATCTGGGAAAGTTCAATAACTTACCAAGAATATAGGGCATTCCAAGCGCAGTGCACTATTGCCTCTGAGAAAGTTTAACAAGATGCCAAGAATATGAGGCACCACAAGTGCAGTATATTGTGATCCATGATTTAAAAATAAATAAATTAAATAAGAGTGAAAACCTAAATTTAAAAAGATGCACACCTAATCCAACTGTGCACAACTTAGATGCACCCAGTCAATAACCCAACTAGTCAATTGGTCCAAGAATAAAAAAATTTCATGTGCAACACATATCATCATCATAATTTATATAATAAAAAAATAATATAAAAACAAAAATATCCAACAAAAAGAAAAAGACAGAAAGACGAGCACATAAATCTAAAACAGGAAAAATTTCAGGCCACTGCAGGTGGGGAAATGGAAAAAGATGCTGAGAACATAAAGCACCACAAGCACAGTATATCCTTCTCTCTGAGTTATACAATTCAGTCAATGTGATGCCTTGCAATTGATAGAATATCTTATGCAAGCACAAGCCCAGTTGTTAACCTAACTAGCCAACCATAAGTTTATGCATAAAAAAAAAGGTGCACCATTTAAGACCATAATGTAAGCATGTATTTAAGTCTCCAATAAAAGCTACAGTTGTATTCATAGCATTGTTTGCTTACATTTCACACCCAAAACAAATTTAAAACATACAACATCATGTCAACTAGATGTAAAAGCCTGTCATTATCATATTACAGCATGATTATTTGATGATTCCACCAAAGCATGTATCAACAAATTGACACAATAAACTGGAAATTCCGACACTCAAATTTTGAAATTGAAGTTTTAGCACTATGTGCAATCTAGAAAATCTTAATTCAAGCCACATGCAATCCCGTATAGCGATCCCATTTATTTAACAAAGGTAAACCAAAGGGTTTTTAGCGAATTGGTAAATACAGAATCACGCAAACGCAAACAACGTCATGCCTTTCAATTGTTTTACTAAGCTGAGACCCATAACGAGTGAATGTTAACAATTTTTTTTTAAAAAAAACTGCGCCATGTCTGATGTCTCACACAAAAAATAAAATGCTATAAACAGTTGCATTAAACTATGCCATATCTCAAATATTCTCAATTTTTAACTATAAATACTAAATCAAATTGAAATCAAATTACAAAACGAAATTCAACTAAGACAATAAATAGATTCACATAAAAAAACGAAGGCCGAAACTCAAGTTAGGTGTCCTGCTTTTAGGTAATCCAATCAAATCAAATTCAAACACATTGTCGCAATTATCAACAAAGCACAAACACTGTTATATTTTTCAAAGACAATTAAATTCAATGCCGCTACGTGTTTGAATTTAATTAGCAAATCTGATATACTACACCTAAATACCTGTATGCAATTCACCCCAAAATTTTGAATTTTTTTTTTTTTTGAAAAAAAAAAAACTTAAAATGGTTAAAAATGATTAAATTACTGGATCCACAAGAATAGCAAACATTGGATCAAACAATCAAAAAAAATAAAATAAAATGTAAAAACTGAACTTTTACCATTACTAGTAAATCAAAATGTTTCTAATTATAGAAAAAGGAGGTCCAAAATCTAGAGACTTGGAATCTGAATGGTTATAAACAGCATGGTAACAAGAGACCGGATTCAAATCCAGTCTACGCTAAAAACCAATTGGCGTCTCATATTGACGAGAGAGCAATCATCACAGAGCGAACGCGATAGATTCAAATCTTAAGTATCTATCAAAAACGAAAACAACAAAAACAAAAAAAAATTAGAAAAACCGGACCTGAGATCTGAGAATGAGCCAGGGAAAAAGGCGAGATCCATGCAACCTGTAAAACATCTTTCTTCTTCACCGCGGTCTCCGATTCAGTTGATGCAAGGCGGGATCCAATTCGCCCCCTTACCAATCCCAAAACGCCACCTGGCTATCTATCTATATATATTACTTTTATTATATATAAGTGATAAATGAAACTCCCATTTTTAACAAGCGAAGCGAAGTAGTTCCCGACCTGCACCAAGCGAATTAGAGACCGCCGGTAACTGAATCAAATCTCTCTCTCTCTCTCTACCTCCTTCCTCTGTTGATAGTATTTTGGGAAATGGTGATAGATTTTGAGATTTTATGTTTTTAACCCTATTGATGGGTTTGGGGGTGTTCAGTTGTTTTTTAAAGGGGTTATTTATAATGGAAACAGACGAACCTGATTTTGACACGTGGAGCTTCACCATCCACGGACGTTTCTGCTAGAAACGGCCCAAAAGAAAATAAAGGAAAGACTTTTTCTTTTTTTCTTTTTTTTCAGTCCGCCTACAGACACGCCTAAATCTGGTGAATTATTAGTTAGTTGCGAAATCGTAGTACAATGATGCCGTGTTATTTCCTCCCACATTGACGTGTGTATCTCTCGAATGTGAGAGGAGACTCACGTTTAGGACGTTTCGTTAACTTTTTCAAGTATTTGGTTTGTGTTACATCTATAATATTTTTACAATATTTTCATAAGAAGTCCTAGGTGTAAAGTTATTATTAGTTTTAATTTAAATTCAAAACTTAAATTGCTTTTTTATCCGTTCGTAACAACCAATAACAACCTATTATTTAGAATTTGTTGTAAAAATATTGTAGACGTAGCATTTTTATAAGTATTTACAGATGGGACCATCTGAAATCGTGGTTGAAAAAGTAAATTTAGGTGCAATAACAATAGAATGAGACTTAAGCATATTTTGAATTTTTGTGTATATTCGGGTTTGATGTTAAAGTTTCCTTGACTTTTTCACGTATAGACATGGGTGTGGACATTTTAAAAATAGATAAGTGTTATATTCATAATATTTGTATAACAAATCTTAGATGGTAAGTTATTATTTGTTTTAATTTATACTCACTGATGGGATAGCAAAATAAATCACCAACTATAGTTCGTCCAAGGGAGTCGTCCATGATCTCCAGTCAACTAAATGACCAGACCGTCTCTGATTCATCCAGTGGGGTCGTCCATAAATTTTGATCAATTAAATGAACCCCAGACAATCAGGACGGAAGGGTCGTCCACATGCAAAGCTCATGGACGACTACACGACATCAATTTATATACAAAGAGTCGTCCATGGGCAAGGCACATGGACGACTATGTAACACTTTACAAAAATTTTAAAGTGGTTAATCAATCCGTGTTCATCGCCGGCAATTTCTCCTAAGTATGTAACTTCCATCAGCGGTTACTACTTCTATAGCTGTTGGGGAAGTTATCTCCGTAATTCCAGATTTCCACAAATCTTTGGGAAGTTATTAAAACAAGTAACTGCCCCAAGGTTCCCTATATAAGGATCGGTCTGAATCAGACAAAGGTATGATAGACTGAGATTTTTACTTCCAATACAGTTAGAACTCCATTCGAGAGAAGATACTAACTTAGTCATCGGAGGGTCTTAGGCCGGTCCACCCCGGTCTCCTTTGATATTTTGTTTATCTTTCAGGCCTTCGCTACCACTCTCAGCCCATCGAAGCCGAAGTTGTGCGGCCTACTGATTCTGTTCATCATCACTCACCATTTAAATTAATTTTTTTATTCAGCTGTAAAAGTTAGTAACAACCTATCACTTAGAATTTGTTACAAAAGTACTGGAAAAATATTGTAAATAAAGCATTTCTCTTTATATGAAACATTTTCACATTAATAGTGGATTTGTGCGTAAATCAGTGGATGTAAATGATTGTAAAAGAAAAGTAATGCTACATAAATAACAATTTTCACAACAAATTTTACACTTGCTAATTTGTTAAATTATTATTGATTTTTACATGGTTCATTATTGACATTATTTTATTATAGAAAATGCTAACTGGTGTTATTAGGGCAAATGTTAACAATCCATTTAAAGAAAATTTTTATGGGAAAAGAAAAAAAACAATTAATATTTTGACAGCTTTTTCTATTTCCTATAAAAATTGTGTTAAAACTTTTCTAAAATAGATTATTAACCATTACCCTAAAGGCACCTATTAGACCCTTTTATTATTTACGACTAATAACTTGTCAAATTTGATGTGTAAAATTTGTTGTCAATTTTGATGTGTCTCTAGACTTATCGGTAAAATATTTTTTTTATCTATAAACTTATTTAATAGTATATATTTTACGGTTGTGTTAACTGACACCGTAAGTTGCCCGTTAACAACACAGTTACTGGTAGCTTTTCAACATTTTAGACAACTTTTAAAAACTTTTGACAATATTTTTTCTTTCATTTTAAGCGAGACACAACAAAGAAAACGTTAAGAAGCGCCGCATGGGACTTGTTAACATTACCTTATATTTTATTGTAGGAATAGAAGGAAAGCAAAAGGTTGGTGATTTTGGTTGCGTTCAAAAAGAGAAGGCAGGACGAGGAAAAAAAGGAGGCTGTGCTCAAGAATATTTTGAAAATTCGGGTATGGATTTGGGGAATATTTACCGGATGTGCCAGTTGGAAGTTTGATACATTTTTTTTTTTAAATTTTGGATTGTTTACTAAATGTGGAGTTATAGGTAGCTACAGCCTACAGTGAGTGCACGTGCGTGTGTGCTGCCACTGCAACTTGGACTGAAAACACTCAAAATAGCAAACTGTCTGCTGGCGCTAAAAAAAAAGGTTTACACAGAAATACTACAAGACTCTCTCTCCCTCTCTGTACATGCTACCAAGAATAACAGCGTTTGAGGACAGAGATCTTTTTGTGTACTTTTTAGCCCATAGAAATATTCTGGCTTTTTTTTTATAATAAAAAAATGAAAATAAATTGTGGGATTTTTTTTTTTTTTTTTTTTATCTCAAGAAATATTGGGACTTACCAATGAAGTTTTCATTCATATTACAGCATTAGAATAATTATTGGGGCTTTGCACCATGTGTGGCTCGTGGCTCTTTATGTAGAATAATTATACATATTCACATGTTATCGATACAAGCACAAAACTCTTGTATAGCATGTGAATTTTACAGCGTATAATGACGTGGAGTCTATGTGTTGTGAGACATTTGTCGTATATATTCTTAAAATGAGATAGTTTCCTTTTTCATTTTAACGAGAGCATCAATAATGAATATTCTATAAAATATTTAAAAAAAGTCTCAGCTAACTTTAACGTAAGATGAGATTTTAGGTTATTTTAATGAGTAATATGTTAACATATCACCTATTAAAATAATAGAAGTTGAGTGTTATTTTAGGTTATTTTAATGGGTGATACATATCACCCATTAAAATAACCTAAAATAACACTCACCTTTTATTAAAAAAAAAAAAAAAAGTAAAACCCACTGTAAAGAGAGAGAAGAGAGAGAGTAGTAGAGAGGAGAGAGAAATTAATTAAAAAATATATAAAATAAATAAAAAATAAAAACAAAACAAAACAAAAGAATGAGCTACCATATTGTAGCTCCAAACTATTTTTTTATCTTAAGTTTAGCACATCTAATGGTATTTGGTGTAAAGCATTTAGTACATCCAATGTTGGTGCTCTTATTGGAGTTAAAACTCTTTCAATACATGAGTTCAACAAAGTTCCAATCTCACCTTACTGTAGCATTATTTAAATCTTGTTCCTTTGTTTTGCTATTCCATAGTACTTACCTTAATCTTATATCATACATAAATAAAATTGTACTACTACTTACAAACCAGTAATTGCCAAAAGATTGAAAATAAATAAATAAAATTTTTAATACCAACTTGATGAAAAAATAATAATAATAATAAAGCTTGAATAACCTAATATCTGGTGCAAATCATTTTATAATTATGAAAAGTGAAGATGATCTTAAGCTTCACTAAAGGTTTAATTCTCAAGTTTTAACATATATGAATATGATATACCTCAGCAAATTTCTAATTGTGCTAAAGTTTTTTTTTTTTGGTCATCCAACACACGTGTCCACTTACACTAAACAATTCAAAGGACCAAGAAACTCCAATTTTCCTCCCTGTTAACCATTAATGGTTAAGGATGGTCACCCACTAGTGGCAATGCACAAAAATCTTTGGTCTAAGAACCTCACGCACTTACAGAGAGAGAGAGAGAGAGAGAGAGAGAGAGAGATCTTATGTCTTTTTTGCTATATATACCCACACCCTCGTTGATGGTTAAGCAAGAATTGGAGCTTCAATGAATGCACTAACCAACAAGTTAGGCTTCCGATGCCAATGACAAAAAAGAAATCAATTTTTTTAATGGAAAAAATCACTCTTGGTGATCCTAAAAGAATCATGACTTAAGAAAACTCTAGTTGAGATAATAATAATAATAATAATAATAATAATAATAATAATAATAATAATAATAATAAGGGTCATACTAACGAGCATCCTTAGAACACTCATTAATAATCCATTTTAAGAAATTTTTGATACTACTTTTATGAGAAATGAAAAAAAAATGTCAAAATATTAATTACTTTTTTTTTTCATTTCTTATAATTTAAATGGATTATTAACCAGTGTCCTAAAGGCACTTATTAGTATTTTCCTAATAAAAATAATAATAATGATAATAATAATAATAATATTTTCTTAGGGAAGTACACGTACGCATGTGCCTACAAAATATATATATATATATATATATATATACCCTAAATCCAATTTCTTTACGAGCATATTTGGCCTAAATTGGAATTTTGAGGATTTTGGGTGCCCCACCAACCCCCCCAAAATGCTCCCATATAAAATTCCGCATCTAGTTGAAAAGAATCCCTTCTTTCCAAAGGGATTTTTTTTTTTTTTGGGGGGGGTTGGTAATTGCCTAATAAGTTTTTGAATCTTGATTGCGCATGGTTCCAAATCTTTAGAGTACTAGTATCTAGTGTGCTAAATGCTAAATTTTTAGCATTTAGCACACCAAACATAAAAATTACTCATACATCAAATCTCTCAAATGCCAAAAAGAATTTAGCACTAATAGAAGTGTACAGTATCATGTTTTATTATTATCTTCTTTTTTTCCCTTTACTCTCTCCTTCATGATAAAGTTTTTCTCCAAATTAGTTTGAAAAGAAACCTTTCAAACTCCTCCAATATTTTTTTATTAGATGTAAATTTTGAAAATCTAACCGTTGGATTTTATGTAATTTATGTTCTTAACTTTTATATTAAATTTGGTTGAAATTGGATATTGTTTGCTATTCGATCAATAAACTTATTTTTATGTTTAGTTTTAGATAACAAAATGTTGAAATTTAAACATTTGATTGATAACTTAGCTATTGATCTTTGATCTTCTTATAGGTTTGCAAGCATTGAGAATATAATAAAAATATACAATTTAACGGTTAGATTTTCGAAATTCACATCCAATAAAAAAATATTAGCAAAGTTTAATTTAGGGATTTCTCTACAAATTAGTTTGGAGAGAAATCCTTTAAATTCCTTATATATCTTTTTATTGGATATGAAATTTGAAAATTTAACTATTAGATTGCATGTTCTTATTATATATATATTCTATGCTTACAAAGCTATAAGAAGATCAAAGATCAATAGCTATGATATCAATCAAATGTTTAAATTTCAAATTTTTTGTAATATAAAATTATGCATAAAATATACATTTATTTATCAAATAGTAAATAACATCCAATTTGAACAAAATCTGACATGCGTGTTAAGAACATAAAGAACATGCAATCTAACAATTAGATTTTCAAAATTTACATCAAATAAAAAGAATTATGAAGAGTTTGAAGGGTTTTTCTTTAAACTAGTTTGGATAAAAACCTTTTCCCATTTTGTGGTTGAGAAATTTTTTTTTTTTTCCTTTTTTAAGGTCAGGTATTCTACTTTGTGGCTGAATTTTTTCTTTTTTAAGAAAATGTTGATCTTATTTTAGGTTATTTTAACGGTGATATGTTAAAGTAAAAGATATGAGGTGGAATGTACTGTCAAATGCTATGTAAAAGTAGATAAAATAGTTTTTGTTGTGTCATCATCTTATCCAACCTCCGACAAGTCCATAAAAGCTTTGAATTAGATCATCCTCAATACAAAGTAACTATCTTTTCCATAAACCTCTTTCACCTTTACTTTTTTTTTTTAGAATCTCTTTAACCTTTACTTGAATAGATTGCCAAGTATTTTATTCTTTTATTTGATATCCCTTCGTTATATGTGACAAGCAAAACATGCATATGCACCCTTAGTCCAACGTGTGTAGAAATCCCTAATATTGGCTCAATCTTTTGTGATTTGTTCAAACTATGACCTAATTGAGCACTTGACTGATGACTTATTTTGACTCTGCTTAAAATAATTTATGGATCACTAAAATTAGGCTAATTGTGATTGAATGTTCTTTTTAATCAATTGACTTTTGCAAGATTTAGATATGTTTCAAAAAGTGGCTTTGATTTTCAAAATAAATTAGGAGTAATTTCAACTTAATTTAGGGTTCAAGTAATAACGCAATGGTAAGTAATGTCATCATTTTCTTTTGCCTCATGTCTACTATTCATATCCCATCTCCCATCTCCCCCCTCCCCCAATATCTAGCTATTGAGTGGGGGAAAAAATACACACACAAATGAATTTATTGAGCCTTGCTAGTTTAGGTGATTTCCCTGTGAGGTGACTTAGTTGATTTTAATTTATTTGATTGAATGACTTTTCATATTTAGTTTTATCTTATTTGATTGCTAATAATATTTGATTGGATTTTAAAATTTTTTTCTATATGTTGTGATACAGTCTCTGATAATAAAACCTATGTATATGTATTCATTTATCTGAAAGTAGAATCTTTTGATTGCTAATTCTATCTGCATGTGAATAGACTTTCAATATTCCAACCAACACATAGATGTGAAAGATGACCCTTTTCTTGGGTGTGGTTGATTCACTTGATTGTTTGGATTGGATCCTTTTTTAATAAAATTAAATTTGATGTGACCTAAATTTTTAATGGCCAATAAGGGTTCCTAGCTAGATTAGTATTTTTATTTATTTGTATACAAATTAATTCCTATGTTTTAGGATATGATTAGTTTCTATGTTTTAGAATTTGCTGATGAGGTTATCTCATCTTTGTCTATTTATGTAAGTTGAACTCATAATGAAAATTAAGTAGAAAATTACCCATAAAACTATATTTACTCTCTCAAGTTCAAGAGATTAATCATCTCTAATTAACTACACTATCAATCTATTTTCTCAATTCAAAACAAAAGACAGGTAGGATCTCAGAGTCCATGGATCTCTAGCTTAAATTCGTAATGAGAACAAGTGAAAAGACGAGCGCTTTTTGTAATTTGACCTCTAGCCTACCCAAAAAAGAAAAAGCATAAAACAAAGACTAAAGATGGCCAAAATTCAATCAAGGAAAGAAAAAAGAGTGGAAGATGAGCAAATGAAAGAATGGAAGATGAGCAAATGTTGAAAGTGGGCTTAAGTGAATGGAAAATGGACTTGAAATTAGCAAGTGCTCATTATTGTACCTTTATTTTAGGCACCATAGCAAGAAGAAATCATGAAAGAGGTAGGTAATCGTATACCTAAGCTGGAAGAAAAGTAAGGCAAAAGGCCATTAGTGGAAAAATGGGCGAGGAAGACCAAACTGTGTGGGATGAGGAAGACTAGGTTGGCTCTGAGAAAAAGAAGAAGCCACTTTTGAAGTTAGTCAAGATCAGACTTTATTTTGTTTTGTCACCCTTTCTAGAGGTGTTAAGACTTAATTTCCCTTGACACTCAAGTGTGGCGTACTAGAACATATTGATGTTTTCTTTAAATGCATTCTTCATTTACCTACATACACATCTTTTTAAAAAGTAAAAAAATTCTTGTATTGTATCCCTACTTAATGTTAAGTCTTTTTGTCAACATGTGCTTTTATATTTATTTTTTTTATTTTTTTTGAATTGGTTAGAAATATATCCCTCTTCCCAGACTTGAATCAAGGCTCACATATTCTTTCATGCACTTAATGTATGGGCAAATACCATCCAACTCAACTCGCCCAGTGTTAATGGGGTGCCTTTAAACATTTATTAAGAGGACATCAATAAGATCTCATTTGAATTGGTTAGAAATATATCCCTTTTCTTGAATTTGAATCAAGGCTCACACCTAAGGCATGGGCAAATACCATCTAGTTCAACCCAGTGGACATTTATTAAGAAGGGATCGATAGAGTCTCATTTGCATTGAGAAGTAAAAAAAGGCGCAAAATTAACCACCAACTGCCAACTCAATCTTAAAGGCATATTTCACTCCCTTATGAGTCTAAATTGTCTAATCCTATCATTCTAGAACTATCCTAGAACCCTACAAGCCAAACCTATAAAGATAAACTGAAAACCTAGTCCTCAGCCCATACCACAAACATAAATATGGCTTGTTGATCACAACCACTCCATCACATACCATGAAAAGTTGCACCAGCTCTCATCTTCTCATCAGTATTAAAAGAAAGCCTCCAAAGCAGTAACACGTCCTCAAGTGAAGTGCCATTTAGTGGTCTATCCTGAAAACAGGATTAACGACCTCTTTTGAGTATATGCCAAGACACTGACATATGCACACAATTTTTTTCACAACAATTTTTTTCACAATTGATTAAATGGTTGAGGGTAAGGGGTAGGAAAAAATAAAGTGATATGTCCATGAGTGTATTGTCCACCACCATCACTCATAGTCACTCACAGTTAAACCACATGAACAATTATGAAATTTGTTGTGAAAAAGGTTATATCGGTTACATCACTGTCTTTTTGTCAACATGTACTTTTATTTTATTTTATTTTATTTTTGAATTGGTTAGAAATATAACACTCTTCCCGGACTTGAATCAAGATTCACATATTCTCCCATGCACTTAATGTATGAGCAAGTATCATCTAGCTCAACCCATCCAGTGTTAGTGAGTGCTCTTAGACATTTATTAAGAAGGCATCGATAGAATCTCATTTACATTGAAAAGTATCAAAAGAAGCAAAATTAACCACCACGTACCAACTCAACCTTTAAGGTATATTCCACTCCCTTATGAGTCTAATCCTATCATTCTAGAACTATCCTAGAACCCCACTAGCCAAACCTATAAAGATAAACTGAAAACTTAGTCCTCAGCCCATACCACCAACATAAATATGGCTTGTTGATCACAAATTCACAACCACTCCATCTCATACCATGAAAAGTTGCACCAGCTCTCACCTTCTCATAAGGATTAAAAGAAAGCCTCTAAAGCAGCAACACGTCCTCAAGTGAAGTGCCATTTAATGGTCTATCTAGGCACCAATAGGTACACAGCTGAAAAAAATAGGATTAACGACCTCTTTTGAGTATATGCCAAGACATTGACGTATGCACACAATTTTTTTCAACATTGATTAAGGGTCCATTTGTTTTGGTGGTAAATGATTTTCGGCAGACCCCAGTGTTTGGAAGGCAAGGGAAAAAACCATTTCCGAAAAATATGCTTTAACTTTGACCAAATTTACTCCTTTGATCCGGAAATAGTTTTACGCTCTTATTTTACCTTCAAACCATTTCCGGGTCTCGCACAAAAACGCACAAAACAGAGAAAACGCACAAAAGAGAGCCAGAGAAATTGATTGAGAACGCAGAAAAGAGAGAAAACGCCAGAGAAGAGAGAGCCAAGAAACTCGAAGAACTCATCCTCCACGCCGAGACTATCCGAGAAAGAAGACACTAGAGCTCCATGCCGAGAGAAGAGACCACGACGAACCCAGACCCACGAGCAACAGCACGAGCAACCCATCACCTCCTCGAGCTCGCCAATCCACGAACCAAACCCATCGCCTTCAACCCACGAACCGACGAACCCAGACCCATCGCCTTCGACCCACGAACCGACGAACCCAGACCCATCGCCTCCTCAAGCTCGCCGATCCACGAACCAGACCCATCGCCTCCACACTCTCTCTTCCTCGATCTCTCCGTTTTTTTTTTTTTTTTTTTTTTTTTTAAATTTGATTGTTGTTGTTGTTTTTTTTTGGATGAACTGATTGTTGTTGTTGTGTTGTGTTGCCGGAATTTGCTACCAGAAATTGTTGTTGAATTGGATGTTATGTTGAAATTTTTTTTTGTAATAATGTGAAAATTTTTTCGGAAAATAGCATTTTCAGAATACAACCAAACACATGAAAATATTTTTCACAACAATTTTCATAATTCAACCAAACACTTAAAAATATTTTCTTTTTCCGGAAAATAGCATTTCCGAAAAATATGTATTTTCCGGAAAACGTTTTACACGAAACAAACACAGCCTAAAATGGTTGATTGAAAGTGGTAGGAAAAAAAAGTAATATGTTCATGAGTGTATTGTCCACCACCACCGCTCACAGTTAAACCACATGAACAATTATGAAATTTGTTGTGAAAAATGTTACGTCGGTAACATTACTGTCTTGCAAAACATATTGAGACAAAGGGATGCAAACAAATTAAAAACTAAAAACTAATGATCATCAAGCAACCTCGGAAAATGAAGGTTACAAGAAATTTATTACAGAAGTTCATTCATGCTAGACAATAACATAGAAAAGGACCAATAAACAACCTGTACTGTACAAGCTATAAAGAGTATTACTGCTTTAAACAAACTCGAGATCTATGATACATGTACATGAAAAGTAAAGAGCCGAGCATTTTCAAGCTGTGGGAATGCGAGACCAAAACCAGCTCACTGTTTGGTCCACAAACCTTAAAGCCAGTGGAGCCAACAATGTAGCAACTCTTGGCAATGCTGGGTAGGTCAGCATGCCAAGTATGAACAAGTTGAAGCTTAAGAGAGCAACTGCATCCGAAGCAGGTTTATTCTTAATGGTGAAGAAAAACTGAACTACACTCTTCAAGGACATTCCAACTACTGTGAAAAGAGCCACTACAAGGGGCATGCAAGGGTCTCCAGCTTCCCACACAATCATTCCAACCAAAAGCGATAATACTGCGCTGAAAAGACTTTGTGATAGTGCAACCTCCCTGCGTTGGTCAAGAACTTCATTCGTATCTGAATGTCTTGCGATGATTTCACTAGATTTTGATCTGGTTTTTAAGAAATTGATAATGTCCGTTTTTCTTTTGCTCTCGTCCCCCCAAGTGTCTTTAGGCATCGTTAGATCCTGGAGAAAGATGCCACTTGCATTATAACTGGATTTCAATGACGAGATCCCATAGGGAATTCCATAATTGTCAGATACGCTAGTGTTTTGGCCGTTGCCCTTGTCATCTGGACTTCTAGTACTCCAATATCCCTTACCCTGAATTTCTTTCAGCCAAAGATTCTCATTCTTCAGATGCTGAAACAAACCACAAGGGTCAGTAAAGAATATAATCAGCATACATTAAAAAATAAAAAACAAAAAATTAAATTAAATGAATTAACTTTAAAATAAGAAAATTCAAATTTCCAAATATACAATCTCTGGGTTTAAACTCAAATAAGACTGATAAAATGGGGATATTGAATTTTCAAATAAAGTAAAAGGTAAGTTGCAGTGTCCATTCACTTTTCCAAGCGAACCATATTCAAGGACATTCCAAAATGAAATAGATGAGCAACGAAAAAAGATGGAGTAGTAGGAAGACTACTAGGAAAGAAATAAATAATAAATTTATAACATATTCAAGGCATGTGAAACTATCGTACTTCTGTATCTGGATATATTTCGTCTTGTGTCATCTTAAACTCACAGCAAGTTAAAGTATATTTCAGGATTTCTTCCCAATTTCAAGTATGATACTGATGACAACTCCTATAATCAAAACCTTTTAAGAATTTGATAATTAAGAATATCATCTCCAGCACAAATATCTGTCTTTGATCATACAAAGATTTATTTCCAATGACTTTCAGCCCCTTATTACTGTTGCTTTAACCTAAAGTTATGATGGGAAGATGAGCTAAAAATGTAGAGGCAAATTATGATCATATAGTTTAAAGTTTAAACCAGTTATAATACCACTACTAGGGTACAGCTATAACTCAGAAGCAGGCTAACGATCTAAAGAACTCCTATCATAGTATGTGTTGTGGCTATAAGTATTAACTGTGATAAAATCTACACTAAAATACCTTGTGGTCCCTCTAAGTTTTGGGTCACTATAATTTTGGCCCCTCATATACTAAAATTTGCAATTGACACACTTCAGTTTAGAATTGTTAGTTAATGTGATCCCTCTGTCAAAATCTGAAAATTGCACCCGAAAAGCTAAATAGACCAAAAGGATTCTAAAGTTAAAATTATATAAATCATTATATATCTCTTATAATACTGTCAAGCCAGATAGCTTCACATTAATGTTAATCAATCACTAAAAGATAAAGAGTATAAAACATCTAGAAACTCATCTTTTCATTCAGATAAATGACATGTATACAAAATTCATGTTTCAAGAAAAGTGTTTGTATTCTGGACTTTTTGAAATCCTCTCTGTCCCCCTCTTCCTCTGAAACTGTTTCTCAATAAAGGACGAAAGAATATGAGAAATATCAAAGAATCCTCAAGAAACCCTGGAGATGGACAACAAAAGAGACTGGAATTCCCCAATTTATCTGAGCTTAATCAGATTTCCAGAGCTAAAAATAGTAGTCTGGATTTGAATCTCTTACCCTGCTTCAATTCCAGACAGCATTCTTTTGCTTCATGACAATTTTTGTGTTGAATATAATGACTTTGGACCATCTACCTTACCAGATTTCCGTAACTAATTTCTCACTCTAACACGATATCAATTCACACATCCTAAAAGTTATAGAGCATGTGAAAGTATTTATAACCTTTTTTTTCAGCACATAACTATGTGATCATATTCTCATACATCCACATTTGGCATAAAGATTACGTCTCCCACAATATTGTTATAATATTATACTTGCGAATAACGTAACACTGAAAACTTGTCATATTTTGGAGGTCAACCTCCATTTTCTTGGGTATTGAAACAGAATCGAGCAAAATCAAATGGCTGAGATCAACAACAATGATGCACAAAACTCGGGTCCTGAAACCATTTTATATTGGATATTGGTGTAAATCCTTTCAGAGCAGAGAGTGTCTCTTTAATCCATTGATCTATGGTATCAATCGTCTATCAATCTGAATCATGTGGCCTGGGCCATTGTATAATCCATAACTCAACCCCAATCAAAATGCAGCTTATCTAATTCTTCTTTTGAAAAGGTGAATATAACTTGTTCTGTCCATATACCATTGACAACAACCTAATGTAGTTATGTCAAGTATTGTACAAAATAATATATATGTGGACACAAAATCAATGGAAGCATCAAGCATGTCAACCATCAATCATCATTTTATTGATTTAAGGGCACACATGCATATATATATATATATATATGCGCAAACTGCTCTTCAATCTCCTAACTCCAATGCTTCTTATAATTGGAAGGGAATTACTAAATCTAAATTCTAAAGTTTTCTGTTAAATGGTGGCAGCTGGGGCAACTATAAAGATCTAGGAGGATGTTTGGAGTTAGACCCCAATTCCCCTTCATGAAAGACCATTTCACCATTCAGCAATAACCCAGAGTTCAGTGCATCAACCTCACCAGAGGTTGCAAACCAGTCAAATATTAATGGCATATCCACTACACCCTAGATTGGTTAGCTTGTGGAGTTCCAGAGAGTCTTATATTGCCAACATATCAAGATCAGCCTTTCTCTAACCCCTTATGCAATCCACTTCTACCTCTGGCACCTCCCTAGCTTGACCAATCAAAGAATATTGGGCTCCCACACCTATGTTCCGTCACTAAAGCCTCCTCAAAGTCTCCAGTTCTACCTCTGGCACCCTCCCTACATTAACTCATTGACCCAACAGAACATCAGTCAAACATATTCACCATAAGTTTTGTAGTCAACTTCTCTCATCTCATCAATGCCAAACTTGAGGCTCCCAAGGTGTTCCCTTCGTTGCATCAAGAGGCATCACCCTGGGTTAGTCCCACTCCCAAACTAGCTCAGCTTGACATGTATTTTTTTCCTTTCGGATATGGTCTTAGGTCAACACCCCCATTCTTAATTGAATTAACGCAAACCCACTATTTAATTCCTCATCATTCCCTGGCTTAACCCATTGGATCTCCGCTCTAGTATTTGGACCAACCCATAATAACAGTCTTTTTCCATCCCTTGCAACCACTGTACAGATCATTTTAGCTTGAGTTATAGTTTTCAAGTCTCCACATCCTGTTACCGTGGAAAGAACTCTGTGGCTGAGGGGATGAATTTCGGGTGGCATTAATCACTTGGTAGTTATGAGGAAGGGTCATTGAAAGTAGAAACCCTGCGGTGGTGGTGGGTAGTGGAATATGGAGGGTGGGGGTCATTGCGGTAGGGAGGCAGGAGGCAGATAATATGCACCAAATGCACTACTTAGTTGGAGACTCTACAATCTTTTGAAAATAAAAAAACTTCCATTACAATGACATTATTTAACAGAGAAATATAAATTGTAGATTCCTAATAAGTGATCAATGGAAGAAGATTCAGAGGATACCGCTCCATGGTAAAAGTTGACACTTTCAAAAGACAACACTTTTTATTAAAATTTAACAGTTTGTTTTAAAATTTTCCTTTTTGAAAATAAAGAATTTTATTAAGTTGTATCATGGCATACATGGAAGCATCACATGCATGGCCATAACAGATTGATTTCAGATCAAGATAGAAAGTTATTATTGTAAACCTGAGATGAAGTTGGGACATTTACAGAAAATATTTACATTCCCAACAGAGCCAGAAAGTAAGTAAAATTGCTCAAACACTCAACAGTGAAAAATCTGTACCTCACCCTCTAACCGTTCAATTTTGGCAATGGCCTTGTCGTGTTCCTCTTCAAGCTCTTCTAATATCAACTCCATCATTTTACGTTCTTTAATGGCTGTTTGAAGATGTTCTTGTAATTTCTTATTATCCCACAGAAGATTCTCCAAGTCAATCTGCATGTCATGCAGATACAGTTCGAGCTGCACAGACCAACAACCATCTTCATATCTAAAATATATTTGGAGATAAAAAATTCAAGCATTGAAAAATGTGGAATATTTTTTATTGTAGACTTTCTGACAGATTGGCTAAGGTGAAAATTTCAAAGGTTGGAGATGCACCTCATCAAAAGCCAAAGCAGGCATAGTACAACTTAATCCTTCATCTTAGACTTTAGGTGGCACATAAATCCAATTAACCACTTGCTGCGGGAAGCATGAAAACAATTTTATTTTAATTTAGTCTTGTTTAAAAGTCAATTCTAGTAATGAGTATTTTACTTAATTTCCTAGTGATGAGTATTCTTGTAATTCAATCATTTGGATTTTCCTAGTCAATCAAAATTACGGTCCATTTGGAATGTGAGAGGAATGGAATAAAAAAAAGATCTTTAAAGGATAGTCCATCTATTCCCTTATGTGAGAGTTCAATAGGAATGAATGGAATGGCTTCAATGGAATGTGTATTCCACTCCATTTCCTAATCGACATTCCTCCCAATAGTAGGAGGAACACGCATTCCTTTAATAAAATGGAGGTGAAATATTGACTCCCTTTTCTAAAGTGTAATAAAAGGTGAAGGGTATATTAGTAAAATATTAATCCCCTATTTTGAAAAGTATAATAGAAGGTAAAAGTTACACTTGTAAAATATTATATTTCTTTCCTTTTCCATTTCTTTTTTCAATAAATTCCCAAAGCAGGCATACCAATGATAAAGCAAACAAGCAAACCAAGCAATGGATTGACAATGGAAAGGTCTTGCTCACTTAATCAGCCAATCTCGTTACATCTAAAGACACCCCCTATAAAAAAATTCACCATATTCCATTTCATTCCTTTATAATGTATCCATTCAATTCCATTATTGTTGTAATTTCCACTAAATATAGCGATTGTAAAGATCATAAGCAATTGGTACATTCCCAGTCCAAATCAACATTTTTTATGAACAAGATGCATATAAAGGATTAATTTACCTCCAAATCAATCTAGAGAGCATTCTCAAGCACTTAAATATTCACTCGTTGTAGTCTTGAAAAATTCCCTTCAAGAGGGATCAGACCTAAGAATATTATCCTTGGATTATTTCATAATTAAATAATATCTGTAATCTAATTCAAAACATGTTTTCTAATGATATTGCTCAGATAAGATCAAACCATAATTCTGGAAATAAGGTATTGCCTTATTAAAAAGTCAACCTGCTAGAGGATTTAGTTGAGTATCTAACATAAAACACTTTAGGACTAATTATTTTATTGTGGCGCAACTCTTTCTTTGCATGTCACAGATGCATATAATTCCGGCGTTTGTAGAGCCTATAAGCCACATAATACAGTCCAACTTGTTTCAGGAATGCAAAGCCACAGCTATAAAATGGACTCCCAAGGCCATTTCTTTTAATTTTAAACTCTAATCTAACTCATGAAAAAAAAAAGTGTGAAAGGACTGGTGTTGAAGTTTACCTATTCAAGAAATTCAGTTGATAACTTACTATTCACACATTAATGCCTGGACACATTCAGTTGATAACATTTCAAGATTTAAACTTGCACAAATCCTTGTCATTCATCCTTCTTCAATTACCAAGTTAGAGATTGTCTCACTTGATGCTTAATTCACATCTCATCAATTTTGCTCGCATCTCAGGAGAGGATATAATTTTCATCATTTAATTGGCACCAATAACGGGTTTTTCCTTTCCTATTCTTTTTTCTTGCAAGCCATCATTTTCATCTTATGTCTAATATATCGTTCCATCAATCATTAGACTCAATGTTATTAAATTTTTAACTTTCATATAAATAAATGCTAAGTTGATATAATTTATTTGCAAGATAAGGTATTAAAGTCTCTTAGGATTAAAATCATTTTTTATTGTAATAACACATGCACCAGTTGATTCTTGAACCATGACCTCATCCTTCACCTCGCTTTAACAAGTGAGGGAGGTGCCATTTGAGCTAGAGCAAAAAGCTTAGAATTCAAAATATTGAAATGATATCAAGCAAATCCAACAATGTTCAGCAACCCAATTGATTTATTAGTGTGCATCTAGCTACATAATGGCAACAACAACTAAGCCTTAGTCAAAAACTTTAGGGTCAACTATAGATTCTCAACAAACTAATAAGGTCAACCATAATATTCTTTCTTGCCATTCTATTGCACCCAAAATCATACTCTCTATTAAATTAACGACGATTGTCCCAGAAGTTTAAGCTATTAGAACATGGTAAATTCAATCATTTAATCACATAGTTCTAACACTCCTCTCATGTGTGGCCTCAAACTTCCTTTTAATAGGTGAGACCCAACACGTGAGATTTTAAATAAAAGGTAGAGTGGAGGAGACAGAAATCGAACTCGGAATCTACTGCTCTGATACCATGTTAAATTATTTATTGCCCTAAAAGCTTAAACTATTGGGATATGGTAAGTTTAATTATTTAACCACATACTTCTAACACACTCCATCACCTCCTTAAATGACATGTCCTTTTGTACTACTACTAATTTTATTTTAGGTCTTCCCTTTTTTTTCATTCCATCAATTTAAATCAACTCACACTTAAAACTTTCAAGAATTCAAATATGAGATCAGGTATCTCAATTAAGTAAAAAAAATTTAAATAATAAAATTTGAAATAATTTGGCTACTCTCCATGAATCATTTTCTTGCATTAAAAGAATCACCCCAATCTTTAAGTGAATTTTTTCTTTTCAAATTATATTCCCACTTATTCATTTAACTTCTAATTTTTATTTTAGCCACGCTCATTTTATAAAAATGTTGCTTATTAATAGCCCAAGATGAGCACAACTAATCTTATAGTAGTCTTATAAGAATTTATCTTTGAGCTTAATAGGAATTCTATAAATACACAATATTTTGATGTGCTTCTCCACTTCATTCCACCCTACTTCAATCATATGATTTGCATCCTCTCCAATCACTCCATCCTTCTCCGCTTCGTCCACCCTTCTCCACCAAAATCAATTTACCATTAATGAATATAAATTTTTTTTATAAATTATGGACCACGGTAAATATTAGCAAAAAGAAACTAAAACTAATGTTTTGATAGTTTGTCGATAAAAATTAATGTATTTAATCCAGAGTCTATTAAATAGATTACAAAATATATTGATCAGTTCACTGAATAAAATCAAGACACTATAATTTGTACATGGTATTCTGGTGTTTCAAAAGGTAGAGAAAGGTTTTTTGAAAGAAACAAAAAAAAAAAAAAAAAAAAAAAAAAAAAAATCTCACATAAAGCGCACACATAATAGACAAAAATTGCAAAACCCAAACATTTTACAAGCCACAAGCTAGTGCTTAACTGAAATTGGGATACTGCTAAATGTTCTAGCCTTCTGAATCATATAAACTCATAAGTGGGGGAAAAAAATGCATCACGTCTCTCATCAAATGGATCCATTTTTTTTTATTGATGGCTCTTGAACCCATGATCTCACCCTCTACATAGAACATATAGAGGAGGAGGTGCCAGTTGAGCTGGAACTCATTGGCCTCTCATCAAATGGATCATTAGTGGAAAAGGAAAAAAAAAATCTCACATCTCTCATTTGATTAAATTTCTTGTCAACCATAATTTGAGTACTTATTCACGTGGACTTTTAGTAGAAAAGTATGAAAAAATAAAAAGAATTGGAAAATTATAGTAACTTGGTTAAGCAATAGACAAATGATCAACTGCTGATGATTTGGTTTTAGCACATGCCTACTACAGTAGGCTGCCAGCATGCTGATTCTGCTGACCCACCAATATTTTATCATTGCTCAATGTGCCATTGTGTGCTTAATTCCAACAAAAGGTAATCCAGAAGAAAAGCACAAGCTCATTTCCAGAAATCAGAAAGCATTAGAGTAGAAATCACTAAGCAGATACAATACTGACCTGCCTCTCATTCTGTAAGGCATTCAAAATTCGTACAGGCAGAGATATAAGAGCAACTGTCATCATCGTGATTCTCCAGAACAGATTCAAATGGAAGCAAATTCCAGCCCTTACCAACTCTATCCAAGTGAGAATAATAATGATAACAGTCTTCATGCCAAACAAGCATGCTAATTTGAATAGAGAGAAAGGCCTTGTCACCAAAATTACTATGGTAGTCATTAACTCAGAAAACAATGTCATCAAATCCGTCATATTGATGCCTTTCCTGCTGAACTACATGTTAACAGGTTGGATAAAGTTGTAGCAAAGTTTTCATGTCCCGATATCCAGGAAATTAATGAATCCCTTCAAGGAAAGAAAATATTTTAATATACTAATATAAAACAAGTACCAAAATAACATCAATAGAAGTAATCAAAAAAGATGTGTCAATTAAGGAAGTAACAAAGTGTATGACTTTAGACAAAACAAAATGACAAATAAGAATACATGTGACCAACCCTGAATAGGCCGTTAAGGATCTATAACTGACCCCAAAAATTTTGAGACTTGGTTATTTTTGTTAGTGGCATTATACTAATATAAAACAATGAAAGAATGATAGTGCAAGTAGCAATCACAGAGGAAGTCAAAAGAATCAAGACATGCTGAACTGCAGCAAACATCTGAACAAATTAGGAGGAAATTTTTATTAACACAGCCTCCAATTTTTTTTTTTTTTTTTACTTCTCAATTGAATACAATGTTGTTCCCTAAAATTTAACCCCATGAATGATTTTTGTTTATAAAGTTTAAAGCAATAGCATTTAGTCCGTATCAAACTTAAAGCAGCAATCACTTTTGTTTTCAGTTTTTCAGGTTTTTTCCTTTTATTTTATTTATCTGATAACCAGTCAATGAACAATTTCTACTAGCCATGCCATATGTGCAGGGATAAGTAAAATTTAACCTTACAGCTGCCCAAATTATTACTCTAGCTGCGAAAGGAATGAGAAGTGCTACATCCACAAAATTTTCACAGTACTACAACAAATCATAGGTGGTAAGTTGCAATTGGTTCTAATTTGAACTCACCACTGAAATTACTTTTTTGCTCACTAATAACAGCCAATAATAACCTATCAATTAAGATTTGTTGTGAAAGTGTTGTGAAAATGTTATGGACATAACATTTCTCTAAGGAATTGGAACACAAAAGAAATTTTACAATTAACTAAAACAGCATGCATTAGGTAGAAACTAAAAGATTAAATATGTTGAGAATCTACAATAGTAGTCATTAATTGAGAATAACAGTGAAGTAGGGCTACAACTATCTTTTTGGCTAAAACTTAAACAAGGAAAATGTTAAAAATACTACAAATTTTACAACATAACCTTTAGAACCGATGTGGCAACAAATGTGATTAATGGACACCAACAACATAATAAATGAAATTAGAATTACTTTTCATGACCAGTGACACCTCAGTTTTTAAAGGTTATGTATTAATATTTGGAATAATTATTAGGTGTTCCTGGAGCACAGTGACATAATGCTCCCTCTTCTCACATTCATAGCGTATCTCACTAATGGATCTCACTAATTAAATTCATGGCGGAATCAACCATGAATGTGAGAAGGAGCACCACGTCATAGGGCACGCTTTCATCAAAAAACTAATTATCCTTATAAAACAGCATTTCACATTTTCAGGACTTCCCCATAGGACAAGGGAAGAATAATAGAATATGATGTTACATCATTTTGCCATTTCTCTAGAAACTAAGGAATTAGATGAGTACATGAATCAAGAAGGCACCCAATCCTGCCTCATTCCTAGACAGTTCTTGCTTCCACAAAAGGGAAGTTCACTCTAATAGTTCAAAATTAGCTTTAAAAACAAATTATGGTATAATATTTCCTAATCCATGGCAATAAAAGCAAGCATCCTAGGTTTCACTTAGTTCAACTAGTAAAATCTCCTGTGATCAAATGAGGACTTGATTTGAATCCTGCCATAATTCTCGCTTCCACAAAAGGGAAGTTCACTCTTAATAGTTCAACATTAGCTTAAAAAACAAACTAAGGAATAATATTTCGTGATGCAAATAGCAATTAAAGTAAGCATCCTGGGTTTGCCAATAGCTCAACTGGTAGGCACCTCCTAGTGTTTCCAATAAAAACATCAAGGGCTCAAATCCTACCATTATAACTATCAAATTATCCCAAATCATGGTTTCACTTAGCTCAAACTAGTAAAATGTCTTGCGGTGGAATGAAAGACTGGGTTAGAATCTACCTACACCATAACCCATGTTTTTTTTTTTGGATGAACAATTGGTATCTTTGATTTAATGATAAAGAGCAAAATCATGGAAATACAAAAAGTGTCCATATATATATATATATATATATTGAACATAACTCACTAATGATGATTCCTAGAACAAAAAAAGTCCAACAACGAGATCTAATTGCGAGATAAAACAAATGAAAACAAACCAATTAGCTCCATAAAATGAATTGAAATGTCATAAATAAATAAATAAAAAAAACCACTTCCCGTTCCAAGAGCAAGTACTAAAGAAGAACCTAAGCAACATGTGAAAGCATAGACAAATTAAACAGCCGAAACCCAGAAGTCCCTGACGCATTAGAAACCCCGAAACTCCATACAATTTGTAAAAGAGCCACCATGCAACCGTCACAGCCCAACAGGGATGTGAAGGGACGCAAATAAATGAGACAAAACAAAACCCAATAGAGAGAGAAATAGACAAGAAGTACTTACCAAAAGCAAAAAGCATCTGGGCTAAAGCAGAAACCAGGTTCTGAGATTTTAGCACAGAGAGAGAGAGAGAGTGGGCGTGTTGATACTCTTATGGGTATGGAGACGAAGCAGTTATGAGGTGCAGAGGTGGCAGCAACACTATCGCCATGACTGACACGTTAGACTAAGGCTGTCTTTTCCACGTGTAATCACCCTGTATCACCACAACAGCACTGACTGTTGACTGCTGTGGCCCGACCGAGAGTGACCCTGTCTACATTCAAATTTCAAAATCCACTTCAACTCGACTGCAATGCAACTTCGTCTAATGTGTTTATTTTTTATTAGTTGCAATATATGTGCTTTGCGCGTGCAATCAGATTTTTATTTATTTTTTTGTCTAATGTCATAATTTTTAAATTTTATTTTTTTTGGGATAAGTTTATTTTGATGATACGTGTCAATAGAAGAATATTCTATCTTGTAAGTATTTTAATTGGAGTTGGAAATATATTTTTATCAGGTTGTTATCAAGTTTTTTCCTGTTAAACTTAAGGTTTAGGAGTATTTTTAAATTACAAAAGTTCAAATGCAAAGATTGGAATCTTCTTGTAGATAGTATTAGTCTTATCACAAGCGCTTTACGTGTGTGATGAGACTTTTTTTTAGTTTAGTGTCATAATTCTTTTTTATTTTTTGCGCCTGCAATGAGGCTTTTTTTTAGTCTAGTATCATAATTAAAAAAAAAAATGGATTAGTTTGTTTAAAGATATGGATTAGTAAAAGAGTGTTCTATTTTGTAGACATTTTAAGTGGAGTTTGAGATATATTTTTACCGGATTGTCCTCAAGTTTTTTATTCGTTAAACGTAAGATTTAGAAATATTTCCATAAAAAAAATCCAGTCTAAAGAGGGGAATACTCTTATAAATAGTATAGATAGATATATATTAATAGGTAAAGTTTAGAGAAATTCCAATTAGAATTCTAAATTAGGATCCAATTTTGTGTCATGTGTCTTAAATTATTTATTTTTAGAAAGAGTTTTATTTCCTAATTTTAGAATTAAATGTGGGACCACCTCATAAATATTCATTCAAGTGAGTTATTGAGTACAAAAATCAAAGAGTCTAGAATAAATAAAAAGAGATGCTACTTCCACAACATTTTTACAACATTTTCATAACAAATCATAGGTGGTTAGTTGTTATTGGTTTAAATTTGAACCTAACACTAAGTTTACTTTTTTGTCCCAACAATAACAACCAATAACAACCTACCACTTATGATTTGTTGTGAAAATATTATGGATATATCATTTCTCATAAATGAATAGTAAAAAAAAGAGTGCTTCACAATAACAAAAATTAAGAAGTAATAAAAAAAATAGACCGTTTACATTTTATATCTAATAATATTTTTACAAGACTTTTTTAAAGAGTTAACAAAATATAAGAATAATTATCAATAATATTTAAATTATATATATAAGAATTATACTATACATCTTTTTGTATATCTTTACATGTGTGGACTCCAAACCTTCCGTGACTAGACGACCAAGTGAAGGATTTGGGCAACCGATTTATTTATTTGTGGGCTTTCTAGCAATCTTACAGATAGGACTCCAAGCAACAACTAGATAGTCCAAGATATATATTTTTGATAACCTCTAAACCTATAAACCTCGCCTTCTCACAAGTATTCTTCCTCTCTTGTTGCTCACAATCCCTTCCTTTTGTGTTTCTCCCTCTCCTCCCTCTGTTTTTCCTCATGTTTTCTCCAATAGCCAAAAAAATATCTCCCTTTCTTCTCTGTCTTCCTTCCCCTCTTATAGTATTTCTTTAGTGGGGCACTAATTATTACTGTTTCACCAATTCACATGCATTTCCACTTTCGTCAGAATCCCAAGGAATTATCATTCCTTTTAAGGATTCTCTTGAAACATTCCTTTTAAGGATTATCTTGAAACTTGTTCCAAACGCCAAATAGTATTTAGTAGCGGGTTCCCCAAAGGCACTAACAACTCTCGACTACTGGCCCTTGCTTGGTCAATTCTTTGTTGGTCCCCCATTATCTCATCGATCGGCATTAGGCTAAGCAGTACAGGATTTCCCCCGAACTATAATTTCTTTGATCCAATACATGTGTTTTTGGGCTGAGTTCACTCCGACTAAGATTAAGGTCCATTTCCCTCTTATGGGTTGACCTTGGCTACTCAGGCTGGTCTTGGGCCTCAACTAAATGGGTCAGTACTGATTTTCTAAGCCCTAACCCCCCATAACGTGTATCCATATATATGCATGTTATAGTAATTGAACCCAAAACTTATTAGTTTTTTGTGTTAAAGTATATTATACTTTAAAAAGATGAGATGAAATAAGAAAAATTGATGTTTTAAAAGCTAAATATAAAAGCTAAAAAACTTTTAATCTAGTGTCAAACGGACACTAGAGGTCACATTAAATAAGGGTAAGCTAGTTTGATTATTCTAGAACCAACGATCCATAATTTGAAAAAAAGTGTTATGTCTATAATATTTTCATAACAAATCATAGGTTGTTAATTATTATTGGTTCAAATTTGAAACTACTATTGAGATTATTTTTTACCCCAATAATAATAACCAGTAACAACCTGTCACTTAGCATTTGTTATAAAAATATTGTGAACATATCATTTATCTAATTAATCTAAATGCTAATAATTTTTTTTTTATACAAGATAGAAATTTTAATCTAGCCTAAAGTGTCGAAAGTGTTGTGGAATCTATTGAATTTTAGAGTTTGATTTGACCTAAACAACTTCAAAACTAAAATGAGTTAAGTTCAAATGATTTGGGAGTCCGTTAAATTAAAAGAGTTGGAATCAAAATAAAAATTCAAACTTTGCAGAAACTAAAAAAAAATGCCTTGGAGAGTTGGTCGGTACTTCATTCTTGAACAATGAGCTGATTTCGCCAATGCATGTCCCCATGGGAATAGTTTTTCAAAGAAATGCCCCAAGTTTTAAGGGGTTTTAATCTGATGCATTATGATCTATTACTCCATAATTAAGCAAAAATGGACAAGATGGGCCAAATGGGCTTAGTAAGGCTATGCAACATTTCATTTCAAAACCAATTATTTATCCAGCCTAATTAAGAGAGTTGACTGATACTTGGTTCTCCCTGAACTTCATGTGTACTTAATTCACATATATATTCAGGAAATTTCGGACATTTTTTATTATTTATGCCCATACATGTTAAGCTACGTCGCATTGCACGTTTGTTTTCCATTTACTCTTCTCAATTTTGTTGATTTCAGTTTTCTTTTTCTTTTTTATGAATGGTGAATGTGTCGGATTTTATTTTTACTGAATTTTCATTGCTTTATTAAGTAAATGTGTGTTAGATAGCTAGGTGAACTGTTATATCGACTATTTCTAGTAGTTTTGGATTGTGGTCTCCTAAATTTAGCCACACATGTACTCTCGGTGAATCCCATGAACACATACCCTCAACTCTCCCATGTGTATATATGAAAAGACAAGTAGTATTGCTTGACCAATGGCATCCCTCGTAACCAGTTTGGAGGTACATATATATAAACCTAGCAATTTTGAGGCTCAAGTCCAATGCTTATTATTTAGGACCCATGCTGGGAAATGATTTCCAGCACAATATAAAATTTCAAAGTAATTTATTTCACTACACCTAGAGTAAAAAGGAGGAGAAAAAAAAATTGAAAAAGAGAGCCTGAACAACTTTGAGAGAGAGAGACAGAGAAAGCATATCATGAGCAGAACTTTAACCAATACAAAGATAAAGAAAGGTCATTTAGATTTGGAGCTGCAACGTGAGCTTATGTAAGTTCCGTTCAAGGGATGGAACCGGAGTTGACAATTGAGGTGACACCAGAACTTAACAGATCCAAACAGCGACACTCTCCACTGAGTCCTCGAGTTCCCTTTAAAATCGAATCTAATTACCTTTTGCTTCAATGCCAAGTCTACTTGATGCATTCGAGCAGAATCCAATGGAATTTCAGAAGATGTGACTACATAATTAAAATCAATAGAACTGTTTTTGCTTACATCAAACGGGTTGGCGACGAGTTTTGCTAGTACTAATCCTTGGAAGCTGAGAATGAAGCTAGTGTCTGAAAAACTTGCATGAGCTTTGGTGTTATCATTCTCGGCCCTGATGATAATATTCATAGCGGTTTCAAGTAGACCAGCTTGAGAATATTGCATGGTGTCAAGATGGGCATTTGCGACACTCAAGGTAGGTATTCTCGGATGTATGACCATGTATCCAACAAACACTGCGATGCCTGAGATTATCACTGCTATGCATATGATGGTGCAAATTATGGCGAAAAGCCAAATAATGTAACCGGTGGTATGTTTATGTCCCAGTTGTTTTTTGCTTGAAGACATTGAGGGAAAATGGTTGAGGTCTAGAGAGTGACAACATTCGATCGGCAAGAGTGTTTATTGGCTTTTCCTATAAGGTGGTGAGTTTTAGTTTTAGGCTTTGGCAAGGTAAAGAATTTAATTGGGTTCCTAGCTTAATTTGGTGGGGAAGGTTTTGGTATCTTCCTTTCCGAGTTTCAAAGCTTTGTATTATATAAGGCTTTCTATATAGTGTGACCCTTCTCTACGTTGTCTGTCTAGGAATCTTGCCTACTTTTTCTCTAAAAGCAAATGTTCCAAACTTGCATTGCTAAATACTACTTCTTCTCTTTCCCCTTTGTTTATGAAAAGATTTTTGAGCCGTAGTGCAATATAAAATGATATCAAACTTCTTCAAAACAGGAATTTGGATCCGGTAATGATAACATGAACAGTGAGAGAGATAAGATTTGTACGTAGCTAGTGTGCACATAGAGTAAAAGGGAGCCTAAAAAAAGAAGAAGAAATATTTGAATAAGACTAAGCCTGAACAACTTTGAGAGAGAGAGAGAGAGAGTAATGTGCATGTAGCATCTAACCAGGAAGCATGGACAATGCAGTATTGGTTGTGTTAGACACCACTTCTGCCTGCGTTTCCCCAATGTGTTCGGCCCAGGAATTATTTTACTATCTTCTAACTTTAATTTTTTTAAATAATAACCAAATTATTAGAGCATTCATAGCTAGGTTTAAAATATAAATAAAAAAAAACATATTTTACAACTCATCTAACATCTCATTTTTTATTTTTCATTTCAAATCCAACATAATTCAATTTTTTATTCATTTGACTCTCTTTCTCAATCTCTTTTCATTCACCCAAAGCAGTTTCTCTCTCTTCACTTCACTCTCACTTTCTCATAGTCTCTCTCTCTCTCTCTTCATCTACAATCAAAACACATCCCAAAATTAAGCCCCATAGCAAAAAAAAAAAAAAAAACCCTCAACCGTAGCAACCACTACCACTAGGATCCAGCACCAACACCTCCACAACCATCAACAACCACAAACAATCAACAAACCCAAATAATATATAAAAATTAAATAAAAAAAAAAAAAAACCACCAGATTAGACAGAGTCGCAACCCACCACTATCGTCACAGTTTGATCTCACCCACAACCCAATTTGATGGTGGTAGAGAGGCAAGAGAAGAGAGAGGAGAGAGGAGTGAAACGGCGAGAGAAGAGAGAGCCGTGAGAGAGGAGAGAGAATGAGAGGGCACGAGAGGTAGAGTGAGAGTCAGAGAGAAGGGGAAAGAGAGAAGAAATTAAAATGAATAATAATAAAAAAAAAAAAACAATCACCCTGATGTAGAGGTTTTTTGGTGATTGGGGGTTTTTAAGGAAATATTTTAACTACAAACACCTAGGTGTAGAGGTTTTTTGGTGTTTAGGGGGTCAAAAATAGCCATTTAGGGGTTTTACACCCCTATATGCTTATGTTGTTATTGTTGCATCGCCTTGTTTAAGATTTTTTTTTTTTTTTTTTTTGAGAAAGGCCTTGTTTAAGATTTGGTTATTAATAAATGATGGCTCTGTTAGTATTTGATGGGTTAGAACTTTTTTTTAATAATTTTAGATAGAAATCTTATTCTAATTTAATCTAAGTATATATGTGTATTTATTAAAAAAAAAAATTTAAAAAGAAGTGTATATATATGTGTGTAACTTCCTTCTAGATACTTAGAACTCCAATCCATGCCCTCCACCCATCAAGAACTTGTAGTGGTTAGAAATTACCCAAAAAAAAAAAAATCAATTATATTCTAAACATCATTTAATAGCCATGAATTCACTCTATTATCCATTATTGCTCTTAAATTGATATATTTTTAACAATATATGAAAAATAAATGCTTAACAAAATATATTAAAAAATTAAAAAATTAATTAATATATGTACAAGCACCATGTCGTATTTTAATTTCTCAGAAAAATTTGTACTGCATCTGTTTCAATTCTTCCTATATGAGCAGAACCTTAAACAACAAAGACAAAGAGAGGTCATTTAGATTTGGAGTTGCAACGTGAACTTATGTAAGTTCCGTTCGATGTCCGAAACCGGAGTTGACAGTCGAGGTGACACCAGAACTTAACGGAGCCAAGCAGCCGTACTCTCCATTGAGTCCTTGAGTTCCCTTTGAAATCGAATGTAATTACCTTTTGCTTCAATGACAAATCTACCAGATGCATTCGAGCAGAATCCAACGGAATTTCATCAGATGTGACCTCATAATTAAAATAAATAGAACTGTTTTTCTTTACATCAAACGGGCCAGCGACGAGTTTTGCTATTACTAGTCCTTGGAAGCTGAGAACAAAGGCAGTGTCTGAAAAACTTGCATGAGCTTTTTTGTTGTCATTCTCTGCCCTGATGATAATAGTCATCTGGGTTTCAAGTAGACCAGCTTGAGAATATCGCATGGTGCCAAGAGTGGCATTTGCGACACTCAAGATAGGTATTCTCGGATGTATGATCATGTATCCAATGAACACTGTGATGCCTGTGATTATCACTGCTATGCATATCAAGGTGCAAATTATGGCTAAACACCAAATAAAGAGATGGGTTTCTTTTGCATATACATATTTATCTTTGCGAAAAATTTTCTGTATAATATTCATTGAGGGGAAATGGTTGATGTCTAGAGAGGGACAACATTCGGCAAGAGTGTTTATGGTTTTCACTATAATTAAGGCGGTGAATTTTAGGCTTGGCAAGGTAAAGAATTTATTTAGGCTTAAGAAAGGTTTTGGCATCTTCCTTTCTTAGTTTCAAAGCATTTGTATTTAAGGCTTCTGTATAACATGACCCTCTCTATTCTATCAAGGAATTTTGGCTACTTTTTTCTTAAAATGCAAATTCCAAACTTGCATTGCTAAATACTACTACATTCTCTTTCCCTTTTGTCCATGAAAAGATATTGAGCCGTTCAATATAAAATGACATCAAACTTCTCCAAAACAGGAATTGCATCCTGTAATGGCAACATATATATTTTCAAGTTATATTAATGAGCTGCTTTCAAACAATTTTGAAAACAATGATGATCTAAGAAAAGGTTTTACTCAACTAGGAGTTGGAATTTTGAATTCGAAAGGTAAACCAGAAGATTATACTAGTGGAAACTAGGAACATTTAACTATATAATGGATATATACACATATTTTAACGAATGAATTTTTATCAAACAAAGCCAAACTTGCAAATAGATCATAAAGACTAACACAAGGATGTCTAACAATTCTAAACACCAGTAACATAGCTAGTGATGTAGCACGCGGAAAGGAAATATTCTTATACTCAGTAGTAGTATGTTATAGGAAATAAAACTTGTAATCAATCACATTAAGCACAGAAAATTTATTAAATAAGGCCTAATAATTTGCTGGGCTCGAGTTCTATGAGTAATGTGTTGTCCAACCACGTGATTGGTGACCCTGATTTAGTGTCCACTATCAAAACCATGTTGAACCTTGGGAACATAGAGACGTCAACATGAGAGTGACAAGAAATATCCACATTGAAGTTCCCTCTTTGATGGTCGTCTGGACCCAATAGACCAATTCTTTGAAGAGTAGTGTTTTTTTTTTTTTTTCAATTCGTGTAAAAGTGTGTGCATTAAGGAGTGTGCAGTAATATTTATCACTTTTCGAGTTGTACTGCAACACTTTATTATCTAAGGACAAGAGGATCCAATTTGCCAAGAAAAAAGCTCATATATAAAGCTGAACTTTTTTGGAAAAATATTAAATAGCTCATTTCTAGGAGAAACCAACCAATGGGTAGAGATGAAAGAAAAAATGAACCGGGTAGGGGTTGTCACTCTCCTCTCCTATGCTTTTTCTTCTAAAAAAAAAAACTAAATGATAACTACTTGTCCTTGTCATGCCAAGGTCACGTTGAAGATCAATTGAACTACTTTCTAAAACAAAAGGATTAAGTTACTTGGTACAACCTGAAACACTTTAAGTAATTGTTAGTCTTTTGGGCTAAATATGGAGCACTAATATATATATATAGGATGATCGTCATGGGTCTGAGTTGAATATTAACAGTAGCTGTTTTTTGGCACCGTCAAAATCGGACCATTGTGTTGTGTATGAGTAGGTGGTCTTAATCTTTGGGCTGACCAAGACCCAAGTTAGAGTCAAAATCTTGTTACCAACCTAAAATATGAGTTTAGAAATTCACCTATGTTTGTAGAAGGTGTTAAACGTCACGCTTGTTCAGCTAAGGTTCCTCGTATTAAATGTATTATGAATGTGATGTGCACTAGTGCACCCAATTATAGTCCAATTAGTTAGTACTGATAGTGCTCCATACCGACCACAGGTCTCACACCCCCACTTACTTGTTTGCTTATTGTTAATAAATTGTGTGTATATATATATATATATATATAAATAAATTATGTGAATATGTGTCTGTTTTGAAATTGTTTATTTCCAATAGTTTATTAGTATAGTAGTATTTATTAAAAAAAATATGTTGTAATTTTTAATAACTTTTATATTTAATGTGTCACAAAAATGTCAAAGTTAGTTTGTTTCAAAAAATTAAAATAAAAACTAGATTATTTGTTAAAAAGCAAAGACAGAAAGCAAAAAGCAAAAAAATTTCACCAATTCCCAAACACACACATAATAATAATAATAATAATAGCTAAATCAAATGGAGAGTCTAAAATAGATCATATTAGAATAATGTTAGAGACATAAATATCTAAAAAAAATCAATTATATTCTAAACATCATTTAATAGCCATGAATTCACTCTATTATCCATTATTGTTCTTAAATTGATATAATTTTAACAATATATGAAAAATAAATGCTTAACAAAATATAATAAAATTTTTTAATAATTAATTAATATATGTATCAGCCGCATGTGGTACTTTAATTTCTCAGAAAAATTTGTATTGCATCCGTTTCAATTCTTCCTATTGGAGCATAACTTTAAACAACAAAGATAAAGAGAGGTCACTTCGATTTGGAGCTGCAACGTGAACTTATGTAAGTTCCGTTTGATGTACGGAACCGGAGTTGACAGTCGAGGTGACACCAGAACTTAACGGAGCCAAGCAGCCATACTCTCCATTGAGTCCTTGAGTTCCCTTTGAAATCGAATGTAATTACCTTTTGCTTCAATGACAAGTCTACCTGATGCATTCGAGCAGAATCCAATGGAATTTCATCAGATGTGACCTCATAATTAAAATAAATAGAACCGTTTTTCTTTACATCAAACGGGTCAGCGACGAGTTTTGCTATTACTAGTCCTTGGAAGCTGAGAATAAAGGCAGTGTCTGAAAAACTTGCATGAGCTTTTTTGTTGTCATTCTCTGCCCTGATGATAATAGTCATCTGGGTTTCAAGTAGACCAGCTTGAGAATATCGCATGGTGTCAAGAGTGGCATTTGCGACACTCAAGATAGGTATTCTCGGATGTATGACCATGTATCCAATGAACACTGCAATGCCTGAGATTATCACTGCTATGCATATCAAGGTGCAAATTATGGCTAAACACCAAATAAAGGGATGGGTTCTTTTTGCATATACATGTTTTTCTAAAGCCATTGAGGGAAAATGGTTGATGTCTGGAGAGTGACAACATTCGGCAAGAGTGTTTATGGTTTTCACTATAATTAAGGTGGTGAATTTTAGGCTTGGCAAGGTAAAGAATTTATTTAGGCTTAAGAAAGGTTTGGGATCTTCCTTTCTTAGTTTCAAAGCATTTGTATTTAAGGTATAATATGACCCTCTCTACTCTATCAAGGAATTTTGGCTACTTTTTTCTTAAAAAGCAAATTCCAAACTTGCATTGCTAAATACTACTTCATTCTTTTTACCCTTTGTCCATGAAAATATATTGAGCCGTTCAATATAAAATGACATCAAACTTCTCCAGGACAGGAATTGCATCCTGTAATGACAACATATATATATATATATATATATATATGAACAATGAGGGAGACAAGATTTGTAGCTAAAAGAACAAGGAATTACTACTTATATATATAGATGCCTTTTTCCAATTAAATTTCAACAAATATTCAAGAATTGAAGATGTCAATATTTAATTTATGCTTTCTTATTTTCAAGTTATATTAATGAGCTGCTTTCAAACAATTTTGGCAACAATGATGATCTAAGAAAAGGTTCTACTCAACTAGGAGTTGGAATTTTGAATTCGAAAGGAAAACCAAAAGATTATACTAGTGGAAACTAGGAACATTTAACTATATAATGGATATATACACATATTTTAAGGACTGAATTTTTATCCAACAAAGCCAAACTTGCAAATAGATCATGAAGACTAACACCAGGATGTCTAACAATTCCCAACACCAGTAACATAGCTAGTGATGTAGCACGCGGTTACAAGCTAGGGAGACAAATCTAAATTCAATATTATTCATCAAATTCAAGTTATCCAACATGCTAACAAGTCAACAATTAATGTGTTTTTGAAGCTCCTAAGTAGAGCTTCAGACTTATACCACAAAAGGAAAAGGAAATATTCTTATACTCAGTAGTAGTATATTATAGGAAATAATTAACTTGTAATCAATCACATTAAGCACAGAAAATTTATTAAATAAGGCCTAATAATTTGTCGGGCTCGAGTTCTATGAGTAATGTGTTGTCCAACCATGTGATTGGTGACCCTGATTTAGTGTCCACCATCAAAACCATGTTGAACCTTGGGAACATAGAGGCTTCAACATGAGAGTGACAAGAAATATCCACATTGAAGAGTCCACTTTGATGGTCGTCTAGACCCAAAAGACCACTTCTTTGAAGAGTAGTGTTTTTTTATCTAAGGACAAGAGGATCCGATTTGCCAAGAAAAAGCCTCATATATAAAGCAGAACTTTTTTGGAAAAATATTAAATAGCTCATTTCTAGGAGAAACCAACCAATGGGTAGAGATGAAAGAAAAAATGAACCGGGTAGGGGTTGTCACTCTCCTCTCCTATGCTTTTTCTTCTAAAAAAAAAAAACAGAAAAGAAAAACTTAATGATAAGTACTTGTCCTTTTCATGCCAAGGTCACGTTCAAGATCAATTGAACTACTTTATCAAACAAAAGGATTAAGTTACGTGGTACGACCTGAAACACTTTAAGTAATTGTTAGTGTTGGTGCAAATACAATGATAATAGAAATAATACAAAGAGAAACTGAATAATACTACTGAATTTTATTACTTTAAAGAGAGAAATTACACAGCACTATTTGGACTGAGGCGCAGCACTCGCTCTCTTTAAGGAGATTAAAGCCCTTGGTTGGCTAAACTTTGTAACCGGTGCAGACCTTCTCTGACTTGTCTCCCCCAGGATACAACAGCCCAACAAGTGTCGTATGGCTAGAACAACTTCTGCACAAAGTGTTCAAGCCCAAAGCTCCACCAGAAAGAACACCCTTCCTTGCCAAGAATCTCTCTATTTTTTGTGTGAGTATTGTAATAGTTTGGATTGAGTCTGAATGAGTCTATTTATAGGCTCAATGGGCCTCACGAAATTATTACCCAATTCATTCTAATTAATTAGGTCCATTATACTGATTTAGTGGGTGTTATAAGATTAATTGTTAGACATTAATTTGATGGGCTGGAGTTACACAATTAATGGTGAGATAAGGAGTTTCTGAAGAATGAAAAGGCCCAAACGAATAGTCCATTAAGTGGGTTAATGGCTCGTTATTTCCCGTAGTAAAAATGAAGTATTAATTCGAGCCATTTACTCACCAACGGATATGGAAATTACTCTGAATGGGCTGTCAAGTAGGAGGATCCAAGAGGCTGATTCATTTCCAATTTTGATACCTCCACTCTTCACCTCCCCCTTGCGCACGTATCTAGCCCAATATCTGAGTCAATACATTTTAGCCCATTAATCACTACAATTAAAAGGAATAAAAAAGTCTCTCTCCTTTTCAATGTGGGATTAAACATTTTCACTAACTCCTCATCTTCTATATTTACTCCCATATCTTTTCATTTATGTTATAACATTTATTTATTTTAATTATTTAATATTAAAATGCTCTAACAATCCCCCACTCATTTTAATATTAAATTTTTAGTTAAAGAGAGATTACCAGGCAAAGACGGGTCACTATGCATCATGAAGGTGTGCTCTACATTGAACCTTCACTTAATAAAACAGCGATCTCAACTCCAGAGTCGTAGTGGTCTCCGACTTGAACTAGGACTGCTTTAGGGAAATTAAGTGTCACTGCTTACACATAACAACTCAGGTGTTAACATGAGCTCTTATAGCTAGCACTTTACGGCCATATGCTGATCCCGGTTTCATGAGTGTATTTGAGACTAAGTCCAAATCTCATAGGGAGCAGCCCCACCCCCACACTCACATAGGTGAAATCTGTCAAGGGTGCTCCTGTAATTCTAACACCCCACTCATACGAGTTACAAATTTCATTAAGAGTTTTTTACTCAACCTCTCCACATTACAGGATAAATGCACTTAGATCATAAGGATGAACAATTAAAAAATTATTTACAAAATAAATAATTAAAAATAAATAATTGTGCATTTCTTACGACTATCATATGATTTGTTTTTCCCATTGAACCCAATTCTCAGGATCTCTGGTCCTTGGGTTGGGTATCCTCATACATGGCTCATGATTCTATGGACTTTAGTCCCATCCCCCTCGATGTATTCCAGACTCTATCTTTTGCCAAGGCCTTGGTAAATGGATCTGCAAGATTATCATTAGATTTAATATAATCCACAGTTATGATGCCACTACTCAAATAAGATCGCACGGTACTGTGCTTTCTTCTTATAGGTCTGGATTTACCGTTGTAGTAACGGTTTTTAACTCTACCAATTGCAGCAGTGCTATCACAATGAATTAATATAGGTGGAATTGGCTTTTCCCAAAGTGGAATTTCATATAATAAATCTCTAAGCCAATTTGCCTCTTCACTAGCTGAAGCTAATGCTATTAATTCAGCTTCCATTGTAGAATTAGCAATTATTGTTTGCTTTTTAGATTTCCAACAAATAGCACCACTACCTAAGGTAAAAATATAACCAGTGGTAGAGAGAGAATCATCTGACAAAGTATTCCAATCGGCATCACTAAAACCTTCAATCACAGCAGGGTACTTTTTATAAAATAAGCCATAGCTTTTGGTACCAATTAAATATCTCATGACTCGCTCAATAGCTAGCCAATGATCTTTACTAGGCTTGCTAGTAAATCTGCTAAGCACTCCTACTGCATATGCAATGTCAGGTCTAGTACAATCAGTAGCATAACGCAAACTACCAATAATATTAGCATAATCCTTTTGATTAAAAATCTCATCATCATTATTCACTGGAAATAAATGAACACTAGAATCAAAAGGAGTAGCTACACTTTTGTGATCATGAAAATTATATTTTTTCAATATTTTCTCAACATAATGTGATTGATCAAGATATATTCCATCACATACTTTTGTAATTTTCATGCCCAAAATAAAATTAGCCTCACCAAGATCTTTCATATCAAAATGGCTTTTAAGCATATTTTTTGTCTCATTTATAACATGCATATTTGAGCCAAAAATTAACATATCATCCACATAGAGGCTAATAATAACATGTAAATTATTCCATGATTTAGAATAAATACATTTATCACATTCATTTGATTTATAGCCATTCTCAATCATGCGGGAATCAAACTTTTCATGCCACTGTTTTGGTGCTTGTTTTAAGCCATATAGGGATTTAGTTAGCTTACATATCTTGCTTTCTTGTCCAGGCTCTATAAAGCCTTCGAGTTGATCCATGTAAATTTCTTCCTCTAGGTCCCCATTTAGAAAAGCAGTTTTTACATCCATTTGATGAATTTTCAAATCAAAAATTGCAGCAATAGCAATTAACAATCTAATAGATGTAATTCTTGTTACCGGAGAAAAAGTATCAAAGAAATCAAGATCAGCTTTTTGTTTAAAGCCTTTTGCAACAAGTCTAGTTTTAAACTTATCTATTGATCCATCCGGTTTCAACTTTTTTCTAAGGACCCATTTACAACCTATGGTCTTACAACCCGGTGGAAGATCTACTAATTTCCAAGTTCTATTAGAAATTAGAGATTCCATCTCATCATTTACAGCCTCTTTCCAAAATATAGAATCAGGTGATATTAAAGCCTCTTTTAAATTTTGGGGATTTTCCTCAATGTTAAAAACATAATAATCAGGATCAAAATCCTTTTCAACTCTAGCTCTTTTACTCCTTCTAGGTTCCATTTCAGAATTTTCTTGATTTTGTAAATGTGAAGTAGAAGAACTAGGTTGTGACAAAATAATTTCTTCACCCCCACTATTTTTCAATTTAAAAGGAAATTTTTCTTCATGAAAATTGCATCACCAGATTCAAAAATTATTTTGTTTTCAAGATCAAAAAATCTATAGGCTGCACTATTAATTGCATAACCAAGAAAAGCACAGGTAGTAGCTCTAATACCCAATTTAGGCATTTTAGGGTCAGTTAGCCTTACATAAGCAAGACAACCCCATACTCTCAAATATCCCAAATTTGGCTTATGTCCTTTCCACATCTCAAAAGGTGTGGTTTGTGATTTTTTATGTGGCACCCTATTTAAAACATGACATGCAGTTAAAATTGCTTCACCCCAAAAATGTAAAGGTGCACCAGATTTAATTAACATGGCATTTGTTAACTCAATTAAAGTTCTATTTTTTCTTTCAGCCACACCATTAGAAGCAGGTGAATATGGTGCAGTAGTTTCATGGATAATTCCCAAAGACTGAACAAATGAGTTGAATGCACTTGATTCATACTCACGGCCTCTATCACTTCTTATTCTTTTTATTTTTCTACCGAATTGATTTTCAACTTCTTTTAAAAAATCTTGAAATTTTTCAAAAGGCAACAAATAAATAGTTGTATATTTTGAGAAATCATCAATAAAAGTGATAATATATCTATTTCCTCCACGAGTTAAAATTCCCTCAAATTCACATAAATCAGAGTGAATTAACTCAAGCAATTCGGTATTTCTTACAACATTTTTATGAGGCCTTTTTGTAATCTTAGCTTGACTACAAGTTTCACATTTTTCAAAATCTTTTGACAGTCTTGGAATTAATCCTAAACTACTCATGATTCCCACATATCTACTATTTATATGACACAAACAAGCATGCCAAAAATTAATAGAAGAAAGCATATAAACTGAACTGGTAGATGCTTTATTATTCTCAACATTCAATTTAAACATTCCATCACAAGCATAACCCTTGCCCACAAATAATCCCTTTTTAGTGATTACATAATTATCAGATTCCATGGTTTGCTTGAAGCCAGCCTTATTAAGCAAAAAACTTGACATCAAATTCTTCCTCATGGACGGAGTGTAAAGAACATCTTTCAATGTTAGCACACGTCCAGAAGTGAATTTCAATTCAACCTCTCCACTCCCAAGAACCTTGGTTTTGCTAGAGTCACCAAGCATAACAGTTTTTTCTTCTTCAAAAGGAGTGTACAACTTGAACCAATTTTTGTCATAGCAGACGTGCCTATTAGCACCAGAATCTGTCCACCACCCTTCAACATATTGCACCATATTGATGTCTGTAATCATAGCCACTAAAGGCTCTTCGATTACGTTAGCCTGCGGGACAAATTCACGTTTCCGAAATTTGTAAAATCGAGCAATATGCCCACTCTTGCCACAGACAAAACAGGATCTATTAAATTGATCTTGTGAAGGGGGTCATTGGTTCTTATTGTAATTTTTATTCGGGTTTCCCCTTCCTTGAGATCTATTATTATTTTTAAAGACTCTCTTTTTAGGCTTCAATTGACCATTTCTAGGAAAATGATTTTTGGGCATATTATTACTGGCTGAAATAAGGTTTACCTTTGTGGTGGAATTTCCATTGCTCTCTTGTGTCATGAGTGCATCTTGTCCTCTAGCCTCCTCCTCCACACGGATGCATGTGATCAAAGTCTCCAAAGATGTCTCCTTTTGTTTGTGCCGCAAAGTCTTTTGGAACTCCTTCCAAGATTGTGGTAGTTTGTCAATTATGCCAGCTACCACCAAATTGTCTCCAATTTTTATGCCTTCGGATCTCAATTCTGCCACAATCATTTGGAAGTCTTGTGCTTGATCTACCGCCGATTTTCCATCCACCATTTGGTAACGGAAAAATTTGCTAGCAGCATACTTCTTTGCACCTGCCTCCTCGGTATCATACTTGCTTTGTAAAGCTTTCCAAATTTTTTTAGCAGAATTGTAAGTTGTATCATAATAATCATAGAAATAATCGGCAAGACAATTCAATAGATAAAAGCGACAATTATATTCATCTTTTGTATACTTATCTATTTTTTCTTGATGGAGAACATATTCTTCGTCACTCATCTCATCAGTAAGAACTTTTGATGGATTCTTTTCAGTAAGGATGTAAGAGACTTTGAGGAGACTTAAGTAGAAGAGGACCTTTCCTTTCCACCTCTTGAAGTGGCTCCCTTAAAGCGAAAGGGCTTGTTAAGATCTCCAACAGGCTCATTTGGTTTCTCTTGTGTAGGCTCCATATATTGAATCTCCTTAAAATTGTTGGTGCAAATACAATGATAATGGAAATAATACAAAGAGAAACTGAATAATACTACCTCCACTCTTCACCTCCCCCTTGCGCACGTATCTAGCCCAATATCTGAGTCAATACATTTTAGCCCATTAATCACCACAATTAAAAGGAATAAAAAAGTCTCTCTCCTTTTCAATGTGGGATTAAACATTTTCACTAACTCCTCATCTTCTATATTTACTCCCATATCTTTTCATTTATGTTATAACATTTATTTATTTTAATTATTTAATATTAAAATGCTCTAACAGTTAGTCTTTTGGGCTAAATATGGAGCAGTAATATATATATATATAGGATGATCATCATGGGTCTGAGTTGAATATTAACAGTAGCTGTTTTTTGGCACCGCCAAAAGTGGACCATTGTGTTGTGTTTGAGTAGGTGGTCTTAATCTTTGGGCTGACCGAGACCCAAGTTAGAGACAAAATCTTGTTACCAACCTAAAACATGAGTTTAGAAATTCAATTATGTTTGTAGAAGGTGTTAAACATCACGCTTGTTCAACTAAAGTTCCTCGTATTAAATGTATTATAAACGTGATGTGCACTAGTGCACCCAATCATAGTCAAATTAGTCAGTACTGATAGTGCTCCCTGCCAACCACAGCTCTCACACCCCCACTTACTTGTTTGCTTATTATTAATAAATTGTATATATATAAAAATAAATTATGTGAATATGTGTCTGTTTTGAAATTGTTTATTTTCAATAGTTTATTTGTGCAGTAGTATTTATTAAAGAAAATATGCTATAATTTTTAATAACTTTTATATTAAATGTGTCACAAAAATGTCAAAGTTAGTTTGTGTCCAAAAAATAAAATAAAAACTAGATTATTTATTAAAAAGCAGAGACAGAAAACAAATGCAAAATTTTTTCACCAATTCCCAAACACACACATAATAATAATAATAATAATAATAATAATAATAATAATAATAATAATTGTACAGTCACAATTTAGAGCCCAGGCCCAATAAGGGGTTGAGTCTAGATCCAAAGAGTTCGATCCAATAGATTTATTGAGAGTGGATTGAAAAACAGAGATTGGACAAGATTATCAACAGCTAAAGTGGCTTTAAACTCAAAAACATACGAGTACACTACACATGAAAATGGATCTCTGTTCAATCCGAGCAGGACCTTTTTTATTGTATATCCTTATTCCTTTTTTCTTACAGTCAATTTCTCTCCCCCTTATTGCAGGGGGGGTTGTTTACATTTTATATCTACTCTTAGACCATCTTGATCGTCCACCTGTCTACCATCGGGGTTGCTACTTGAGTACCCGTCCCATCAGCCCCCTTCTCTGGCCTTTTGTGAGTTGTTGTTGCCAATGTAACACTGTTCAGGGGTCTCTTCCACATAAATGTGGTCAGGAAAGTGGTTGGTGGGCATTTAATGTAGAGGCAGCAGCTTTTCGATTAAACACTTCTGGGTTCATCCTTTCCGCAATTGTAGGGATCTTTCTTGTCAAAGAAATCTTCTGATCAATCACCTGTGCTGTGAGGAATAGGGCCGACCGATATCTGACAACATCCGAGAATGAGTTCCCCTCGGACCATATTAAGTCACTCCGTCTTTTACAGTCCTAGGCTTGGAACTTTCCCCAGCTATTCCCCCCCCCCCCCCTTCTGACACTCCAAGTTTAAGATAGGGCCCAAGGCCCAGTAGGCATTATGAGTTTTCACCCCTCACAATAGCCCCTCAAAATTTTGGCTTTCTCTCGCATCCGAGGGGAAAAGGATGGATTTTGATAACCTTTAAAATTGACCAATCGGAACGTTAAGAGCCTTTGAACTTACACATGGAGGGCGTGGTTCTGTGCGTGTTGTAATTGTAATTAATTGCTTTGGAATTCGTAAGACTTCATTAATTGCTCCAGGCGGCATTATGTCTCTTACATCTGTTGGTGAGGCATTGATCCAACGGCTGATGTTTTCCCTTAAGTTTGGGTGGGATAACTCCCACCCAACTTTTCGTCTCCTATATAAAGCGTCAAAGGAAGTAATCTTTCCCCTATCTTAGAAACTCCCAGGCTCTTAAGCGATAACTAGCACTCCAAATTGCCAGATTGATCAAGCCACCAAACGCCTTGCTAACTTTATCTCAAGAACCTTTAGAATTTCTCTTTACAGGATCTCGCGAATCCCCTTTCACCTTAGCCTGCGTAAGTCGTAAGTTCTTCTGATTTATTGTTTCCCTGTCAACCAGCCTACTCGGATTGTGAGTCCCCTTTTTTTTAGTTTGCAAAGAAAATGGGTAGATTCGAGAGTTTAGTGAACTCCCCTGCAAAAATAGAAGCCTTCAAGAGAAAATACCACATACCCTAGGGGGTCAACCTACGCTACTGTTCAACAGAACAAATAGAAACCGACCGAAAAGAAGGAGAGGTGGTCATCCCCAAGATAGCCTTTATAGAGGGAGGGATGACCTCCCTATGGGCTCAGTAACTAGGGATTATTTATTTAACCATAGATTGTGCCCCCACCAGTGCGCGCCTAACTTATTCAGAGTTTTGGGTAGCGTTGATGCTCTCAACGAGCATCTGGGTCTGCGGCTCACCTGGCATGATGTGGTACATATGTACGAGTGCCATTCCCAAAAATCTGCTAGATATTACCTAAGATCCCACTTGAACGTAATAAGGATGATATTGTGTTTGCCCAAGTCAAATAAGGATATGAAGGATGATTTCCTCATAGCTTCAAGAGCGTGGCACGATAGTGTTCATTGTCCAGTTCGAGCGGGGGAACCAGGTGGGACGCTTTAGGCTTTTTAGTGATAGATTTGAGCTCTCCACCCCTGACCTTGTACCATTTACCACTACCCTTTTTTTTGTGGTGTCTAACTGTTTTTTCTTACTCGGCGATTTTTGCAAATAAAACGCACGTAGCCCCCCTACTCAGCTTGACTAACGTCTAGGCTCTCAATTATCTGCTGCAGTTCTAGATCTTTGTGAGCGAAGACGGGCAACTGCGGGCTGTCCACCTGATATTGGACTTTAAGCCCATATCAGACACGTTCCTAGACGTTGGTAACGTTGTAAGAGCGAAGGACCACTGCATCCATCGCATAGATGTATCTCGGCCAAACTTCTTAGCCGATTACGACCTTCCTCCGGTAGCGTATCCTATTCCCCTAGGTGCACCTTTGGCTGTCCAGCCGACCTACCAAATTCCTGCCAAAGCACCTGCAATCGGAGAAGGGACTGTCTCTTCAAACCGTTTGCTTGACGAGGAGATCAACAAGTTCCAATTCGAAGAGGAGAGCCAGGGAAAGAAAGTGATTTCGTTATCGGACACTGAGGACGAGCCAGACCAGCATTCCAGTGTCCAAGCTCCCATTCTGGTGATTTCTTGCCCAGAGGACTCCTTCGAAGAAGAAGAACAGATGTCGCTGAATAAGGGTGGCACTGCTCTGCGGGCGCTGATGGCAGCGAGGGGAAAAGGCTCCACCTCGAAGGATGCCCCTGAGACCCAAACCAACACCAAACTCCCGCCTCCCCCTCCTCATCTGGTGGCCTCGACCAACCAGCAAACAACTGCTGATATAAAAAAGAAGCGGAAGGAGTCAGAAGTATGAGAGGTGGAGGAAGGTGAAGTGATCCCGCCGAGGGAGGCCAAAAAGCCCAGACGTGCTAGGGACAAGCGAGCATCTTCTGCGGAGAGCAGAGAGGATTCTCAAGGTGCCGATGTGTGTCAGCCTCCCCTAATCTGGGCCCCCAAACTAGAGGTGGACGGCGCTCCTATACTTCCAGACGCCTCGATCAGGAGCTATCCAGGGGGTAGGCAGGCCATATTGCCGAGGCCTTCGAGCAACCCCTCCTCTTGTCGAAGGACATGGAGGCGTACAGGCGCTTTAGGCAGCCGGATCTCTTCCTATCCCTGAAGAGGGACTTGGCTATGGTAAGTATTTTAAGGTTAATTATGTATTCTATCCTCGGTTGATCCGTTTACCATAAATACTTGTTCGTTTTCTTCTTCTTGGCTTTCATTTAGACCCCTCGGATCCCTTTGTGTAGATTACCCAGCAGATTTTCGAGCTCGCGCAGTGGCTGAGTCTCGTGATGAGGTTGAGAAAATCTTGGGTACGCTCAAAGAAGAGCATGTTGAGCTTAACAATAAATTTATCATCTCGGAGAAGAAGCAGAACAGCGCTGTGGCTGGCCTGAAAAACGTTGAAGCGCAAGCCGAGGACCAGCGTAAGTGATTGCACCTTACTGAAATAAAGCTAGCCACGGAAAAGCAACAGGTGTTGGACCTTAAGGTCGAATTAAAGAAAGCGCACGAGGTAGCGCAATTGGCGAAAGAGGCTCTAAAGGTTGAGAAGCAGGCTTCCTACGCGCTCGGTGTAGAGGAGACGCAAGCCAGGCTCACAGAAGAGTTCGCTGAGTTGTGCAGGGATTATTGCGCAATATCATGGGGTAAAGCCCTTGATATGGTAGGTGTCCCTGCGAACTCAGTTTGGAGGCAATCTAGGAGCATTTATTATGACCCTGAAATCCGTGAGGCCCTAGAAACTACCCCTTCTGCTGTTGATCCTGCTCAAGAGAAAGACAAGCAACCCTCAGAGACCCAAGCAGCTGAAAAGAATAAGGAAGTCGAGGGGGAACTAGCCGAAAACATCGCCAGGGCCAAGGAAAGTGTTACCTCTCAGTCGAGCCAGAGTATGAACCCTCCTTCTCTGAAGACAAAAATCTGATCTTTTATTGCCGTCATACTTATATGTTATCTTTTTTGTAGTTTCATTTGTTCTTTCTTTATTGACCCTTTGTCATGTGGCACTGTAACCCACTTTTTGATTAATGAATCAATCTTTCTCTTTTTTCACATCGTCTCTTTTCTATGTGTATTTACTCGCCTTGCCGCTTATCTGGTTCTTATAAACACTTGAGATAATTAAGAAACTAGTGTTAACTTCTCCACATCAGCTGGTCCAAGGACTACAGGCCTGATGGGGAGTTAGTTTAAACACTTGAGATAATTAAGAAACTAGTGTTAACTTCTCCACATCAGCTAGTCCGAGGACTACAGGCCTGATGGGGAGCTGGTTTAAACACTTGAGATAATTAAGAGACTAGTGTTAACTTCTCCACATCAGCTGGTCCGAGGACTACAAGCCTGATGGGGAGCTGGTTTAAACACTTGAGATAATTCAAAAATTAGTGTTAACTTTTCCACATCAGCTGGTCTGAGGACTACAAGCCTGATGGGGAGCAGGTTTAAATATTTGAGATAATTCAGAAACTAGTGTTAATTTCTCCACATCAACTGGTCCGAGGACTACAGGCTTGATGAGGAGCTGGTTTAAACACTTGAAATAATTAAGAAACTAGTGTTAACTTCTCCACATCAGTTGGTCCGAGGACTATAGGCCTGATGGGGAGCTGGTTTAAACACTTGAGATAATTCAGAAACTAGTGTTAACTTCTCCACATCAGCTGATCCGAGGATTACAGGCCTGATGGGGAGCTAGTTTAAACACTTGAGATAATTAAGAAACTAGTGTTAACTTCTCCACATCAGCTAGTCCGAGAACTACAGGCCTGATGGGAAGTTGGTTTAAACACTTGAGATAATTAATAAACTAGTGTTAACTTCTCCACATTAGCTGGTCCGAGGACTACAGGCCTGATGGGAAGCTGGTTTAAACACTTGAGATAATTAATAAACTAGTGTTAACTTCTCCACATCAGCTGGTCCGAGGACTACAGGCCTGATGGGGAGCTGGTTTAAACACTTTAGATAATTTAGAAATTAGTGTTAACTTCTCCACATCAGCTGGTCCGAGGACTACAGGCCTGATGGGGAGCTGGTTTAAATATTTGAGATAATTCAGAAACTAGTGTTAACTTCTCCACATCAGCTGTCCGAGGACTACAGGCCTGATGAGGAGCTGATTTAAACACTTGAGATAATTAAGAAACTAGTGTTAACTTCTCCACATCAGTTGGTCCGAGGACTACAGGCCTAATGGGGAGCTGGTTTAAACACTTGAGATATTTCGAAAACTAGTGTTAACTTCTCCACATCAGTTGGTCTGAGGACTACAGGCCTAATGGGGAGCTGGTTTAAACACTTGAGATAATTCAGAAACTAGTGTTAACTTCTCCACATCAGCTGGTCCGAGGATTACAGGCCTGATGGGGAGCTGGTTTAAACACTTGAGATAATAAAGAAACTAGTGTTAACTTTTCCACATCAGCTAGTCCAAGGACTACAGGCTTGATAGGGAGTTGGTTTAAACACTTGAGATAATTAAGAAACTAGTGTTAACTTCTCCACATCAGCTAGTCTAAGGACTACAGGCCTGATGGGAAGCTGGTTTAAACACTTGAGATAATTAATAAACTAGTTTTAACTTCTCCACATTAGCTGGTCCGAGGACTACAGGCCTGATGGAGAGCTGGTTTAAACATTTGAGATAATTAAGAAACTAGTGTTAACTTCTCCACATCTGTTGGTCCGATGACTACAGGCTTGATGGAGAGTTGGTTTAAATACTTGAGATAATTGAGCACCTTGTAACCGAAAAACATATTAATCAAAAAGGGGATTCATTAATAATAATATATTTTCAAGTTGTTTACATTCTACGGTCGTGGTATTACATGCTCATCTAGATTTGCTAAGAAATATGCCCTAGTGCTGGCCACCGAGGTGATGCGGTATGGCCCTTCCCAATTGGGTCCTAACTTCCCCCATGCTGGGTTCTTCACAGTGCCAATAACCTTCCTCAAAACCAAGTCCCCAGGAGCTAGAGGCCTCGCTTTAACATTAGTGTCATATCCCCTCTTGAGCTTGTGCTGATAGTATGCCAGTTGGACTATCGTGTTTTCCCTTTTTTCTTCGATCAGGTCTAAATTCTTCTCTAACAAATCGTTGTTCGTGTCAGGACAGAATGAACTGGTTCTCAACGTTGGAAGGTTAGTCTCTAGGGGGATGACAGTTTCAGCCCCATAAGTCATTGAGAATGGGGTCTCCTAGTGGACCTACGAGGGGTGGTGCGATACGTCCAAAGGACATGCGGCAGCTCTTCCACCCATTTGCCTTTCGCATCATCTAATCTCTTCTTTAGTCCGTTTACTATGACCTTGTTAACAACCTCCGCCTGTCCATTGCCATGGGGGTAGGCAGGGGTAGAATATCGGTTCGTAATTCCTAACCCGCCGCAATATCTTCTAAACTCTCTGCTATCAAACTGTAAGCCATTGTCTGAGATGAGGGTTTGGGGGACCCCGAACCCAGTGACGATATTTTTCTAGACAAATCTCTTGGCGTCCACGTCTCAAATGTTTGCCAAAGGCTCAACTTCCACCCATTTTGTGAAATAATCCGTGCCGACCAGTAGATACCTTCTATTTCCAACTGCTCTGGGAAAAGGCCCATAATATCTAATCCCCACTGAGCGAATGGCCAAGGGCTGGAAAGTGGGTTGAGGACTCCTCCTGGTTGATGTATGTTTGGGGCGAACCATTGACATTGATCACACTTCTGCACATACTCTTGGGCTTCCCTCTGCATATTCGGCCACCAATATCCTTGAGTGATAGCACGGTGTGCTAGGGATCTACCACCAGTATGACTTTCGCAAATTCCCTCATGGAGCTCTTCAAGAAGCGATTCTGTTGCTTCGGGACACACGCATAGTAAATATGGTCCTGAGAAGGATCGTTTATATAATTTCTGGTCCTCAGACAACCAGAACCGCGCAGCTTTCCTTCGTATTTTGTCAGCTTCAAACTTTTCTTCCGGTAGCTTATCTCTTTTCAGGAAGAGCACTATTCGGTCGATCCAACTAGGCTCTGCTCTTACCTAATGAACCTGGACCACTTCTTTTAGAGGTTCAGTGGGCCTGTTCAAATACTCAACCAGAATAACCCGAGGAAAGCCTTGGGCCAAGGAGGTTGCCAGGGTGGCTAGGGAATCAGCATGGGAATTACCGCTTCTGGAGATGTGTAGTAAACTGAACAAGCATCTGACCTGCCTCAAGTACTCCTGCATTCTTTCATCTCTCGCCTCGAATTCCCCCTTCACCTGGCTGTTCACCAATTTAGAATCTGAGAACACCTCTATCCTTTTTCCCCTCATTTTCCTAACCATTGCCATGCCCGTCAGCAGAGCTTCAGATTCAGCCTCGTTATTTGTTGCCGCAAAATCCAACCTTAACGACTTTTTAATGATGATCTTCTCTGAGGACACAAGCACTAGCCCCACGCTAGAGCCCTTATGATTTGCTGCGCCGTCAACGTACACCTTCCAAGGCGAAGGGTCACGCTGAGAAATCAGGCCAACCGATATTCCATCCATATCGTGTATCGGGATTATTTCTTTTATAAAGGGCTCTGTAAACTCGGCCACTAGGTCTGCCAAAACTTGACCCTTCACTGAGGTGCGGGGCATGTACTTAATGTCAAAAGCCCCTAGAATTGTCCCTCATTTGGCGATCCTTCCCGTGTAATCAGCACTTTTGAGTATGGCTCTAAGTGGAAGTTGGGTAAGGACGACAACCGTATGTGCTTGGAAGTACTGGGGTAACTTCTTTGTTCCGTGCAACACGGCTAGAACGGCTTTTTCTAAGGGTAGATACCGAACCTCGGCCTTGTGCAGTGACTTACTTACATAGTAAACTGGTCGTTGTACACCGTCATCGACTCGTATCAACACTAGGCTCACGGCATAAGGGGCAACAACGATATAGGCGAATAGGACCTCGTCTTTCTTAGGGCTGGACATAATAGGGGGCCGAGAGAGATATTCTTTAAGTTGTTGGAAGGCCAAGACGCATTCCTCGGTCCACTCAAATTCCTTCCACTTATTTAGCAATTGGAAGAACGGTCGGCACCTGTTTGCAGAACGGGAAATGAAACGATTTAGGGCTGCGGCCATTCAAGTCAGTTTTTGGACTTCCTTGGGGTTCCGAACGGGCTGCAAGTCGTTGATTTCTTTGATTTGATCGGGGTTCACCTCAATTCCCCTGTGAGTAACCATGTAGCCCAAAAACTTGCCTGATCCCACCCCGAAAGTGTACTTAGAGGCATTTAGACGCAGTTTATGTTCTCTGAGGATTTCAAAAACATTTTCGAGGTCTCCAATATGCTCAGATGTGATCTTGCTCTTCACCACCATATCATCAATGTAAACTTCCACGCTCTTACCCAACTGAGACTCAAACATCCTTGTCATCATCCTTTGATAGGTTGCTCCGGTATTCTTTAATCCGAAAGGCATTACTTTATAGTGGTAGTTCCCAATTGGGGTGACAAAAGCGGTATTCTCCTGGTCACCATGGGCTAACGATATCTAGTGGTACCCTGAAAGGCGTCCAGGAAACTCATCTGAGGGTGGCCGACAGTTGCATCTACCAACTGATCAATCTTTGGCATAGGAAATGGATCCTTTAGGCAAGTCTTATTTAGGTCAGTGAAATCCACGCAAACTCGCCACTTCCCGGTATTTTTCTTTACTACCATAGTGTTGGCCAACCATTCGGGGTAGAAAACCTCTTTAATTGCTCCGGATCGTTTGAGCTTCATCACCTCTTCTCTGACTGCGTCTTCATACTCCCTAGATGGGCGTCGGAGTGGCTGCTTCTTAGGAGTGATGGCTGGGTTGACGTTTAGGTGATGGAAAATGAACTCTGGGTTCACTCCGGGGGCCTTTGTAGAGTCTCATGCAAATACATCAATGTTTGCTCTGAGGAATTCTATTAGCTCTTCCTTCTCTTGAGGAGGCAACTGGGATTCGACTTGAAAAAACTTCTCTAGATCATCACCAATAACAATTCTTGTCAAGTTTTCGCATTCTGCCCCATCGACTTAGTCCTTGGTATTCAGCACCGAGGATTTTAACTGCTATAAGCTCCCTTCTTTATGAGCCTGGGGCTCGGCTCCAGGTTCATGGTGAATCGCGGCCACCAAGCATTGTCTGGCCACCGATTAGTTTCCTAAAATTTCCTTAACCTTCCCCTCGGACGGATACTTAATCTTCTGGTGGAGGGTGGAGGAAACAGCCCCAAGTGTATGAAGCCAAGGTTTGGCCATGATTGCGGTGTAAGGTGAGTAGGAGTCCACCATGATAAAATTCACTTCCACTACTTCCTGACCAGTTTGCATGGGCAACCTAATTTAGCCTTTCGGGGTGACCAATTTTCCATCGAAGCTCACCAAGGGGGAGCTGTAAGGCGTCAGGTCCTCGGGCGTCAGGTTCAGCCCCTTGTAGAGGTCAGGGTACATTATTTCGGCACTACTGCCTTGGTCTACCATTACCCTTTTCACGTCATACCCCCTGATCCTGAGGGTGATCACTAAGGCATCATCATGGGGTTGAATGGTTCCAATTTTGTCTTCATCCGAGAAGCCCAACACTGGCTGCGTTTCTCTTTTAGTCCTTTTCGGCTCTTAGCCATAGTCGTTAGGGGATAGCCGTGTTACAGACATTACCCTGGATGGGCAGGACCCTGTTTTCCCTAGTGCATTGAAAATAACATTTATCGTGTCCAAGGGGGGTCTTGAGGAATCATCCCTCCAAGGCTCTGAGTTTGATTGACCCCCCTACCATCGGGGTGGTGCAGGAATTATTTCAGCTTGCCCTCACGGACAAGTTGGTCCAGATGATCACACAGACTTCTGTAGTTCTCGGTGGTGTGCCCATGGTCCTGATGGTATTAACAGTAGAGGTTGTGGTTGGGTCTCTCAGGGTTTCCCACCATTTTATTTGGGTGTTTGAAGAAGGGTTCATTTTTTATCATCTCCAGGACTCGTTGCACTGGTTCTCGGAACACAGTGTGAACTGCCTGAACATCCGCCGACCCTGACTGCCCGGTCAGATCCCTACGGGGTCTGTTATTGCTGTAACAGTCTGACCTGAAATCCCTCCTCTCCTTAGGGATAACCTTGTCCTTTCCCTTTTCCTGTTACTAGTCTTCCTCAACTTTTATATATTTGTCTATTCTATCTATCAGCTGGCACATGCTAGTGATCGGTTTACCAGTCAAAGATTTTCTCAAGCCATGATTAGTTAGAAGGCCGAGCTTAAAAGAGCTGATGGCCACCTCGTCAAAGTTGTCATCCATTTCATTGAATGTTTCCCAATACTTATCTAAATTGGGCCTTTAGGGTCTCGCCCTTTCGCATGCTCAAGGACAGTAAGGAAGCTAAAGACCGAGGAGCCCTGTGGCATGTAACAAAGCGGGAACAGAATGCTTGAGTAAGATCATGGAAAGAACTTACAGAGTCTATCTTCAAGCTGTCAAACCATCTCATCGTGACTAGCCCCAAGCTAGACGGGAAGATTTTGCACATCAAATCTTCATCCCTGTAGTGGATGGCCATTCTCTGGTTAAAATGACTAACATGTTCTATAGGATCTGTTCTGCCATTGTAGATGGTGAACGTTGGCTGATTGAAATGCCTGGGGAGTTTTGCCCTTTCGATGTTGCTCGTAAAAGGTGACTTGGAGATTTGGTTCAAGGCCTTGCTCATGGCGTCATTTCCACGATGTGACGGGCTTCGACTCCAACGCTGACGATGGCTCTCCTTTTGATAAGAGAAGAACTCACTAGGTGGAGTTCGAGACCCTTGCTTATCATCGACGTCTTTCTCGTTATCAGAGGAAGAATTTGAGTCCGAAGAAACCTGCTCTCTCTTCGCATGGCGTAACTCCCTTTTTAACCGGTCGATTTTCAGTTCCATGTTCTTCCTGTCGTTTGCATGGGAGGTATGGTTTTCTTCCCCAGGGTGATTCTTGTTAAGGCGTGTGGTGTGGGCACTTCCCTCGTAGTCACTTCTCCGCTCAAGGTTGAGCAAAGGATCACCACGTTCAAAGCCCCTTGATTCTACTGGTTGCGGATCTCAGTCTGCCATGGTTAGCCGTTGTCCTGACTACCACACGAGCTCTTTCCCACAGACGGCGCCAATTGTACGGTCATAATTTGGAGCCCAAGCCCAATAAGGGGTTGGGTCCAGATCCAAAGAGTCTGATCCAATAGATTTATAGAGTGGATTGAAGAGCGGGGATTGGACAAGATTATCAACGGCTAAAGTGGCTTTAAACTCAAAAACATACGAGTACACTACACATGAGAACAGATCTCTGTTCAATCCGAGCAGGACCTTTTTTATTGTATATTCTTATTCCTTTTTTCTTACAGTTAATTTCTCTCCCCCCTATTATAGGGGGGTTGTTTACATTTTATATCTACTTTTAGACCATCTTAATCGTCCACCTGTCGACCATCAGGGTTGCTACTTGAGTACCCGTCCCATCAGCCACCTTCTCTGGCCTTCTGTGAGTTGCTGTTGCCAATGTAACACTGTTCAAGGGTCTCTTTCACATAAATGCGGCCAGGAAAGTGGTTGGTGGCCATTTAATATGGAGGCAGTAGCTTTTCGATTAGACACTTCTGGGTTCATCCTTTCTGCAATTGTAGGGATCTTTCTTGTCAAAGAAATCTTCTGGTCAATCACCTGTGCTGTGAGGAATAGGGCCGACCGATATCTGACAACATCCAAGGGTGAGTTCCCCTCGGACCATATTAAGTCACTCCGTCTTTTACAGTCCTGGGCCTGGAACTTTCCCCAGCTGCTCCAGCCCCCCCTCCCTCCGGACACTCCAAGTTTAAGACAGGGCCCAAGGCCCAGTAGGCATTATGGGTTTTTACCCCTCACAATAATAATAATAATAATAATAGCTAAATCAAATGGAGAGTCTAAAATAGATCATATTAGAATAATGTTAGAGACATAACTATCTTCATAACTTAATAAGATAGCATAAGGTAATTAGGGTAACCCCCCCCCCCCCCCCCCACTTCAAGTACACTTCGGGTGGTGGGTTTAATTAATGGATTTGAAAAACATGTTATGAAAAATTTAAAGGTTTTAAGTTCTATCCACCACATTATTAGTGCATAATATTTTCAAAATGTCTCATGCATGAACAAGATGTGGAATAATCTTTACCAAAAAATGTCATACCACTTCCTATTGTGATTTATTACAAATATTTTTTAGGGATTATTACAACTTTTTAAAAACATATATAGATAGGTATTACTTATACTAAAGTAAAAATCCCTCTTACTTGATCATGCTATAGTACTTCCTCCCATCAACTTGTGCACAATTTTTTGTCTATTTTAATATAAGAACCTACTTTTTCCTATTTTACATAACCAGTTTTCAAAAACATCTACATCAAATTATTTATTTTACACTATATTTCATTAAAATATTATTTAGTTATCAATTATTTGTGTTTATGAGTAAAGAAAGTATTAAAAAATAGATTTACATAATTACATGTGAACAGTAACCATGTATTCATATAAATATACACAGTTATTGTAGCAACAATGTAGAGCACTCATATAAATGCTTGTATAATAGAAAAATGACCATATTTTGGCCAACCAAACCCAAAATTCACTCACATGTAAGGCCATGCAAAGTTATGTAAAAATACATGGTTGTTACAGTAATTGTGTAAATTTACACTAACATTATTCATCGTAGTTATTTATTTTTTTTTTAAATTTCTTTATGTATTTCAATATTGAAGGAAGATGGTGGATGGTAGTTGTGTTTGAAGAAAGAGGAAAAGTTTTAAAAAATCAAAAGAAATTGATATTTTAATAAAATGTAAAGTTTTATGTGAAAATAGTTTTTTGCATTTTCTTGTACTTGTTATTATTAAAAAAAAGAGTTTGAATTTGGTAAGAATGAAGTGTAAAACTCATATTTTATACCATTCAATAAGAGATTGTCACATTAGTTTTTTACTTAAAACTCAATACATCCTATTACACATGATAATATCTCAATAAACTTACAGTTAAGTTGGATTTTCAATCATTCTCAAAAAAAAAAAAAAGTTGGATTTTCAAATAGTTATTAGAATTGATTGAGTGTGGTTATGTCTATTCTTTAATATGTAATATGATGATATGGCATGTTGGGATTAGAGGAATAAAACTTAGATTTTACACCATATCTTTATAGAATTTAATCTTTAAAAAAAAAGGTTTGTAAGAAAATTATTTCTTTACTTCCCATATTTAACTTAGCAAGAGATAAAGTTGTTTTCTACTATAATTTTCTGAAAAGCAACTTCATCTCATGTGAAGCTAAATAAGAGAAATTAAATGATAGTTTTACAACTCATTTTAAGATTGCTAGGAAAATGAGATAGTTTTTCTAGAAAATATTATTTAGAAAATGATTCATTTTTTTGGAAAAATGTTAATGTCAAAACAAACATAGCGGTAGTACAAAATAAATAGTCTAATATTTAGTGTTTTAAAAAGTGAGTATATAAAATAGGAAAAAAATGTTCTCATGCTAAAATAGACAAAAATATTTGCACAAGTTGACATGAATACTCTAAATTTTATAGAGTTAACTTAATTAATATGAGTGGTTTTTGAGATTGAATGCACTAAATTTAGCTTTTAAGGTTCTTTCTCACCCTTTTTTATTTTTTATTTTTATTTCAGTTTAGTATTATAATGTTTAGAAGTGAGATAGAGATAAAGTAAAGTAAAATAATATATATTTTTTTAAAGTAAAGTGGAATAATATTTAAATGACAAAATTTAAGTACAGTTCTTTAGGTGCGGTTCTTTAGGTTTTCTCTTAAGATTCAGCCATATGATTATTTAATTAAAAAATATACTTCTATCTCATAAGAAAAAAATTACATAACAGAATTTTAAAAGAAAAATTTAAAGAGCAGTAGTTAACTAATGTATCTAAATCTGCTCATATTTAAAAGTGAGATAAATATAATATTCTAATTTGTAGGAAAAATTGACCGATATAAGTGCTCTACCTAAACGATACTTCTACAGTGACACACAATCCATCCATCCCAAAGTACGCGCAATTTGCGGAGACAGCGTGGATGGTCCATTCCGCCACATCTGAATCTCTTCTTACTGAAGCCGAAACATAAGGACAAGACAAAGAAAAAAAAAAAAAAAAAAACAACAGCAAAAATCCATAACAGAAAAGAAAACAAAAAAACGTAAAAAAAAGCTAACAATAATATATCACCCACCAGCTCCTAGATTGAAGCTTCACTCTGATCCTTGTGTTCATCTCATTCTCCATTTTTTTTTCCCCACAAAAGGGTAAGTCTCTCTTTTTCTTTCTTGTCTTTTATTATTATTATTATTATTTTGCTGTCTTTGGATTCAGATCTGAGCTGCTGAGATTAATTGTTGGGTTTTTGATGATGGGTTTTCGTTATTGTTGAATTTTGTGAGGGATGTGATATGGGTACAGACGTGTTTTTGTTGCGTGTGTGTAAGATGTCTGATTGTGAAGTGCGTTAATGTGGTTCGGATGTTTTTTTTTTTTTCATGTGGGTATTCGTAGAAATTTAGGAATCTGGATTTGGGGAACAACTTCTTAGGTACAAGGTCAATTCTTTCTTTGCGTAACTAAGGTGTGATCTAATAATTAAATATATAAATAAATATGAAAGGATCTGATTGTGACTTTTTCTCTTAAGCAGAAACAAGGGAATAAGATGACTTGCAGAATATAATTTTGATACCCCCACTAAGATCTCAAATTATGTTTAAGAGCTTTATGTTTGTTTTAATCAATATTGAGGAATGCATGTATCATGCGTGGAATAATATGTAGTTGTGGTTTTAATCTTTTTGTAAAATTAAGTGTTATGTTTCAATGTTGGGCCTTAGTGTGATGGAAAGTGCTTTCCACCAAAAGCCCCCGGACGAAGGTTTGAGTCTGGGAATTATTGTTTCCAAAAAAATAAAAAATAAAAATTGGGAGTTAGGTTGCCTATGAATCACCTCTCCTAAACTCTACAAAAGTGGGAGTTTTGGGCACTGGGTACAATCTTTACGCTCCATCCTCATTTGGTGCTGGATCTATCTTTAATGGGATATGCCTTAAATGAATCCCTTGTGTTGTGTTACTAACTTTTTTCAAGTTGCTAGTTTTTACCTTCCTCACCCACATGTGTGCACAAATATAGTGGTGGAGGATGCTATGATCTTTTCTCCTGACACCTAAGTAATGCGACTGTCAGGTGGCTTTAATTGGTAAAGGGTTATGAGATTGTAAATACAACCTAGTATGTTAATTTTTATGCTCTAGAAAAGGATGAAATATTGATAACTGTGAATGGGAAGCATTTTATAGACAGGGAGTAAGATATCTATATGGAGATGAAAGGTCATGCTAGCTATAGCTGGTTTCCAAATGGATTAATTACCTGCTATTTTTATATGATTGGAAGGTTCCAACTTAATATCAAATTCATAAGTAATTACTTCTGGTTGGGTGGGCTTATATTCTTTGAATTGATTTTACACCTAAGAGTGTCTCTAGTTAATTTTTCTGCAGTGCTCTGCTTCAAATCAGATTTACATGTTTTGCAATTTATGGCTGGTAACCATATTATATTAAAAGGAAAATTGATATGTTCCAAGCAAGTCATAAGAAATCTCTTGCTCCCTTGCTTGTATACTTTTAAAATATTTTTACAACTCTCTTCTTTTGTTGAGTAGAAGTGTTTTGAAGGGGGTTGTTCAATGTATGCTATGATAGATTTTGAGTGATGTAATTTTTTATTTTGTTTAGGTTCATTTTAGACTTTTGTACTATTACAGAATAAGTTTGACGATGTTCAAGTTATTTATGAACTATGCAAATATGTTATATTGTGATTCAGTTGGGGTATGATTAACTATTCTCTTAAACACATATCATAATAAGTTCAATTTATTCATAATAATACAGGTGAATTCAGAACTTAGGTGTAACTACTCTTCTCTCATAGTTTTTGTGCAATTACTTTTGGTGCTATTCTTGCTTATGCACTTGAACAAACATTTCTTCAAGTGAGTGAAGGTTGGATTTTGTAGTGAATGTTAACCTATGACTCTTGTCTTGACTATTGTAAGTGCAACTTTATCGTGAAAGAAGATGATGCTTAGTGTCAGGGTCAGCTGCCTTATGAAATTACCATAGCTTGCTTGTGATATTGTCCATGTCTGCCTCTCTCATCTTCACCCCCACCCTCCCCCCTTCGAACCCAAACTCTCTCTATCACCAATCCTATTGCTTGCTGGTTTCTGTTTTGGGTCTCATTTGGCCCACCACTATTTGTACCCAAGCTGCACTGGACCATCAGTAGTTATCCATGGTTGTCTTGCTCTTCCAACCTTTTAGTATTTAAATGAGCTGAAATTTACAGAAATCCACATGTTTTCTGATATTGTCTCACAAAATGATCCTAACTATGGTTCATTGTGCATCTAAAGGTTGGAGCAAAAGAAGTAATGAAGAGTTCTTTGATATTAGCTTAAATGAAGAAATTGTTTGGTGGAATCTTTTTGCCCACGCTCCTTAGTTTGGTGGAATCTTTTTGCCCACGCTCCTTACTCGAGATTCCTACACAAAATTTCTCTTTCTTGTATATGAAAATAATGTGTCCATATGGTGTATATCTTTATCTTTCCATTTGCAGTGACCTGCTTGAAGTGGTAGTTTCATATTGAGCCTCATGATTTCTTTGCAGTTTTCATATACTTGCTGCCTAAAAAATTTTAGACATGTCCGTTTGGGAACATCTTATTTGCTTTTTGCTGAAAGTGTGAAATTATACTTGTATTTTGAAAAAGTGAGAAAAAGTGAGGTTTTAAAAAGCTGTACATAAAAGCTAAATATTGAGCTATAAGCTCTAACCAAACAGACATAGTTATTGTTCACTTGCTTAGAAAATGACATGTAGCGTAGCACTTACCGTGGTTGATTCATCATTGTGAGTGTAGACATCTGTATTGCATTGATTCCAGTGTTATCTAACTCCCAATAGCCTTCTATTAACCCTTGTTGATGATTGGCTAATCAGTAAGCAACCTGATTATACTGCTATAGTGATACATAGACATTGAGATATCACCCTTTTATCATAATTGTTCCCCTGGTGATAGTTCTGTTTATTCATCATGTAACATTTATAAACACACACACATATGCGGAGAGTGGGAGAGAGAGAGCTACTCTGCTGCCCTTTGCAATTATAACATCATTCTTCTAAAGCTAGCAATAGACATCTGTATTGCATTGATTCCAGTGTTATCTAACTCCCAGTAGCCTTCTATTAACGATTGGCTAATCAGTAAGCAACCTGATTATACTGCTAAAGTGATACATAGACATTGAGATATTACCCTTTTATCATAATTGTTCTCCTGGTGATAGTTCTGTTTATTCATCATGTATCATTTATAAACACACACGCACATGCGGAGAGAGGGAGAGAGAGAGCTACTCTGCTGCCCTTTGCAATTATAACATCATTCTATATTATACTTTCAAAAAGAAAGCAATACACTTTTGCATCTTTTGCCTGCCTGATTGTTAACCTTATCTATAAAATCCTGTCTGGATCAAACCTGTTTACCTGTCATCTCTTGAATAAAAATTTCAGGTTCGCTGAGGAAGGTAGTGCATAAGCCATGGTTCTTGACAGCATTCTATCTTCTCCTCATCGTAGGTCACCATCATTCAGGAAGCAATTCTCACGGGATGATTCATTAAGCTGGCCAACACTCCTTCAAAGGCACCGCTTCCTCTTAACAGCTCTAGCTCTCCTAGCTTTCCTATGCACTGTGTATCTTTATTTTGCTGTCACTTTAGGTGCTTCTGGATCATGTTCTGATTTAAAGGGTACTCAGAAAGAGTCGTGTTTGGAGCATGCAAAAGTTTCGGTCAAGGGAAAATTGAAATTCCTTTGACATGTAGATGATAATTATAGTTGGAAAGCATTTCTGTCCTCGGTTCTCTTCGATTCTAAGGAGATTGAATTTAAACATACTTTTAAAATTGTAATAGGTTGTTTGCTGTTTTTGAACTCAATTGTCCTGAATCTTATATATGAGAAATGTAACAAAAATTTCATTTGGAGACTCTAATAACTTTGATGTGATTATATAGTTTTTTATAAGCTAATGTAAGTTCTTTGAAAGAATTCAAGGGCCATTCTTTTGTGACAATTACTGGGGATTCAAGTCAGTCCAGCATAACCGGAGAACGAATTAACCGTACCTCCCCTGGGTTGATTTGTGGGAGGGGGTAAGAAAGTACCTTATTTATATACAATTGGAATTTCTTTACACAATTTATTAATAACAAGCTCATGAGAAAATAGGGATGATCTTGCAATTACTACAAAATTGGAGTATAGGAGTTCTTAACTATTTATATAGGAGTCTGATATAAATTTCAGAAGAGGCAATTGAAGTCTGGGGTGACAAAGCCTCAACTGGTAATGGGATGTCTTCTGTTGCCCTTGGGGCTCGTCCTCTTTTTTTGGTTGTATTACAGGAGCTGGTAATCATTTGGCGGTGCAATTCCAATTATGATTTAGTTGGTGTGGTGGTTCTGGTGTCAACAAGGATTTGGTATGAGTGTTGCCTTGACAATGGCTATTGTGGTTGGTGAATTGGTGATAACTCTGATGACAATTATGGTGGTTGTGGTAATGATAGTGATAGTGATGGTAGTGTTAACATGTAAACATTGTATACAAAATGCAATAGACAAAAGATTTGAGATATAAGGATCTCGATGAAGAAAATTAACACTTGAACACACGATAAAATGTTTCAAAGTGATACAAAAATATACTTGATATATGTTTCAAAGTGATACTATATATATATATATATATTTATTTATTTATCACATTAAGAGTTAAGATGTTAAGCAACAAGAATAATTTTGACTATCGAATTAAAAAAAAAAAAAATGAATTGAGTTTGTGTGCAACAACATTAATAATTCCCTTGCAAAAATATTATGAGCATGGTGCCCATGAAAGACGGTACAAAACTTTAGTAGTCAATGTCTCCTTATTGAAAAAAAAAAAAAACCATTAGAAAAAGAAAATTGATAAGTCGGTTCAGACTAATTTCTTTCTTTTTTTTTTTTTTTTTCTTTTTTATTGAAATTGAAATTGTGGAGCCCAAATATTTGGCAGCCCCGGCCCACTCCATATCGGGCCCAAAGCCCATGCCAAGGAGGGCACAGGATCCGAGGATGAGTAGGAGAGGCCCAAATCATCAAGGAACTTTGCCGAGAATGCCCACGTCCTTGGCACTCTGACATTGATGAAAGAAAGCTGTCATCCACCCACCAGGTGTACACCACCAACACTCTGACCGCATTAACGGTGAATTGACCAGCGAACAGTGATGCCTTGATTACTTCAACTAACAGAAAGCCTGCAAAGGCGACTGATGGGACGAGCTCTCAGACATAAGTTCAGATGGCCGACAAGTGGATGGCAGAGATCACCTGAACAAGACCATATAATAGATGGAACCTCAAAAGTTAAAAGGGTTGGCCCTTGAGGGTAGAAAAAGTGAAGGGATTTCCAGGGTATTCTGGGGCAACCCTTGTATTCATTAGCTATAAGGGAAGGGCTCCTCGGACTGAGCCGAGGACGAACTTCCCCTTAGAATACTTAGCCAAATTCCGGCTGTTGATCTTGTAAACCCACACTGACTGTTGTATCTTTTGCTAGTGCCTAGTCCTTCTATCCACTCTCTACAAATTTATTATATGGGGGTCGCCCGAAACGGGTCCCCACAGAAACCAATTTCTAAATCAAAAGCAAATGGGTTTGAGTTAATTCAATTGGTAAAATCACTTGCAATTATCATATAGATTGGATAAAATAAATTAAAATTGTATCTTATCTAGAAATCAAAAGTAGCAAAAAGATGATATAAATTGGAAAATGATTAGGAAGTAGTAACATGTGAAGAAAAGAAATGAAAATGAAGGAATGTGTGTCACAAGACATTAATGCCCATTCAACTTGCGATTTTTAGGTTTCGAAGAATTGAATAGAAAATAAGACAAGATTAATCGCTCCACCTCCGTGAAAAAATTAGTGTCTATCTTAGCCAACATCAGAATCTTAATCAATGATTGCTCTCTCACTCATCTTCATACTTCTTTTGACCATATCTCTTTTCTCTTTTGTCAATTGTTCTAAGGAAGCATTGACTTGATGATGCTTGTGGTGAGATTGAGTTATTGATGTGCTTGTATGGAGATTAGTGGCAATTTTGTGTGCTTTGTTGATGGATTTCGATGATTCATGGTAGGTTGGGTTAGATTTGGCTTTCGAAGTAGCTGTGGTGGCTTAGTAAGGGGTTTTTGGTGAAGATTCATAGGTTTCATGGTGGTTGGATGGTTCAACCAAGAAGGTGGGTGTTCATAGTGTAGGTTTGATGCTAATCAAACTCGTCAAGTTAGCAATAAGACTTTCATTTTAGTTGACTTTGTTGGCTTAGAAAGTTTTCAATAACAAATAAGAGACACGAGGGAAGTGGGGTAGATGAGTGAAATTAAGTTAAGAGAGTCTTGTATGCCTTGAAGTTGAAGGGGAGACAATGAGAGTTTAGGGGTAGCAATTATTGATTGATTTTAACATTGCAGATTTTGAGTTGGGTTACTCAATTTATTATTCCTTACAAACCTAAAATCAATCGGTTGGATAGATTAAAATAATGTCTTGCTTCTCAACCCTCATCTTTTATTTTGTCATTTTGTCAATGTGTAATAAAATGCATATTTCATTTCTATTTTTATCTCTGAAATGATTTTTAGATCTTATTTTTGACCCTCTTATAGTCTTATTTTAGAGTTATAATAAAACGAAGAACTTTATGAATTCTAAAATTTTAAAGGCAAAAATAAAACCTAAGCTACATTTCAACGATGAAAAGAATATTTTAACCAATAAGCTCCACCTCTTTAAAAAATTCATAGAGTTTCTCTTCGCCTCTCTCTCTCTCTCTCTCTCTCTCTCTCTCTCTCTCTCTCTCTCTCTCACTTTTTGTTTGCTCAATTCAGTATTATTCTAGGGAAGCACTTATTTGATGATGTTTGTGGTGAGATTGACTTATTGATGATGTTTTTGGAGTTTAATAGTGGCAGTTTGGTGTGTTTTGTGGCTGGATTTTGATGGTTTATGGTAGCATAGGTTGGATTTAGGGTTTGAAGTAGCGGTAACTTAGTAAGGGATTTTCAGTGAGGATTTATAGTGTCTTGGTTCAAAGTAGAGGGAGAAAAGAGAGTCTAAGTTGGCATTGTTGATCTTTGATCTTGTAGGCCTTGAAGTGGGAGATATGAGAGTTTAGGGGTGACAATTACCGATTTCGACATTGCAGACTGAGTTGAACAATTTTGTCATGTTGGTTAGAGGTGACCAACCGTAGTCAACAGAGATTTTACAATATTGATTGTTTTATTTCAAAATTATTTTATTTTATTAAGTTAAGTTTTAGGATTTATTTTATTCATTAAAATTACATGGTATGATTTGATTGGATCAATTAGCATATATGACAGTCTCGGGTGTCACTTAACATTAGACATCAACACAAACATTAACAGAGGGGCCGCCAATCAGAATGAGCCTTAATGTTAGGATAGCAAATAAAAAATTCTAAATGTTAGGGGAAAAATTAAAGTGGCCCTAAACATCAGGGTGTATTTTGCACTTTTTTTCCCCTTTTTAAGAAACATTTGTTATGCACTTTAGTCATTTTAATAATTAATGTTGTTTATAAGCTCACATATATAACCGAACTTGATACTGATGAAAGAGCTATATATATATATATATATATTTTTTTTTTTTTTGAAAGAGTTTCAACCTATAGCACCCGCTCCTAATTATAGCTCTTACTCCTAATTATAACTCTTTATCATCATACCAAAACACCAATAGGTTTTTGGTATATGCAGGAATTGAATCACAGATTTCTTATTCAACCATCAGAGACTTTACCAGTTGAGCTAACTGGAACCCACGAAAGAGTTATATTTACAACAAAGAGAAATGTCAAGGACTAAATTGAATAATAAAAAAATTCTCACTCCTAATTATAAATTTACCTTTGTTAATACTATATTTTTTCTCGCCCCAATTTTCAGAAAAATAATTTCTTAATTCTAATCGAAGATATTTTATATGTTCGCTTTATTAAATATTGCATCTAAAGCGGTGAATTTACCAGCCCATTTACGCCCAATGAACACTAGATTGATGAAGTTTATTTAAAATATATGGTCAAACCCTAATTTTTATTGACTTTGTCAATCTTTAACAAAATTTGACCAAGTTTATTCAAGGATTAATGGTACCTATTTTTCCCAATATGATGTTTGAATAATAAATCTTACAAAATTATTGTCAAACCACAAATTTGACAAAGTTTGACCAATTTTTATTTATTTATTTATTTATTTCCAAAAATCTAACTAGTTGGTAAGAATAAATGTGGTGTCACATTTAAAAAAGCATGAGATTTCCTTCAACTTCACTATATATGGAAAAATTGGAACTGAATCAGTGAAATATCACAAAATAAAATATAAACTATACGATACTCAACTCATTATATTGGAGTACATTATCAATCTTGGAAAGCATTCTTAAATTTTATTCAATGTGTGTCATAATTTTTTATGAAAAGCAGTTTCAAATTCTCCTCAAAGAAAAATACCTTCTAATTCCCTTGTGTGTGTTTGTTTCAAAAAAAGAAGATAAATAAAATTAATAAAAAAAAAAGTAATTGTCTCACATTACTTAATATAGTGTATTGTATTTTTTTTTTTTTTTTGAGTAAAAGGTAAACAAAGTTTTATTAAAAGAAAAAGCGAACTACAAAAATGAAACAAAAACCAAACTCAAGGAAGATCCGACTGGAAAACACCATCCACGTCCTCAGGTAAGTCTTCTACCCAAACCTCAAGATCTGCAGATAAAACTGCTTTTTTAGCTAAACTATGAGCTAATCTATTCCCATCCCTCCTAACATGTTGGAACATACAACTTCGTAATACTCCACCAAGTCTTTTTGTCTCATCAATGATATGGCCAATCAGCAAAGGACAGGGGCCAAAACAGAGCAAAGCTTGAATAACAGTAAGACAATCACCTTCAACAATAATGTCAAATAAACTCATCTCCCTTGCGAAGATCACAGCCCTTCGAGCTGCCAAAGCTTCTGCCATCTCCGCTGACTGCACCCTGCCCAAATTCTGACATAAAGCCGCAATAGCTTGCCCGGAATGATCTCGACAAACTACACCAATACCTGCTAAACCTGATTCCTCAAAATAAGCTGCATCAAAATTTATTTTGAAATGACCATCAGGCGGAGGAGACCAGCGGACCATAGGACGAGGAATAGACACACCATGGTCTTGAGAATTCACATTCCAAAATTCATCAACCATCCTTTGAGCGTGATCACCCAGCTCATGAAGCTTCCAAGTTGGTTGACGTTCCCTCATCCGGTTTCGACGCTGCCACAAACACCATGCTACAGTAGCGAATAGAGCTACCTTCCTATTCGACCCAGTACTGAAAACTTCCTCTAGTAATTCATAAAAGGACCGAAACTTCTTATGAACCAAAGAACGAAAATCCTGGAGCGACATCCAAACTGATCGCACCTGATCACAGAGCCATAAACAGTGCACAATCGACTCCGTGTGCTCGCCACAACCATCACAATCCTCGCCAACAGGGATATGCCGAGCTTTTAAGTTCTGTTTCGTAGGCAAAGAATCCTTTGCAGCGCGCCAAACAAAGTGTCGAATCTTATTAGGAACTCTCATCTTCCAAATTTTCTTCCACACCAACCCATTATTACCCGAAACTGATGAACTTGGCAAAAGAATAGATTCAGCAGATACTAGCATACGGTAGGCACTTCTAACACTATAATCCCCAGTACTAGTTAGAGGCCAAATCAGAGTATCTTCAGCCCCATCCTCACATACCTGAATCCTCTTCACCAAATTTTTGGGTGATTTTAATGAGGTGCTTGAGGTGCAAGACAAGAGAGGAGGGGTTCCTCGGGCTCATTATTTGATGCAAAATTTTCGGGATGTGTTGGACCATTGCGGGTTTGTTGATTTGGGGTTTTCTGGACCAGATTTCACTTGGCATGGTAGGCGAAGGGGGGAATGGATTTGGGAAAGATTAGATAGGGGTATTGCTAATTATGAGTGGTTGACTCGCTTTCCTACAGGGAGGGTGATGCATTTGAATTGCTTTACCTCTGATCATAGGCCACTACTTCTATCTTTGGATGGGCATAGAGAGTACCAAAAGTGGCGTAGAAAGCCTTTCCGGTTTGAAGCAATGTGGACTTTTAATCCTGAGTGTAAGGAGGTGGTAGCAAGGGCTTGGGATTGTGCCCCTAATGGTACTCCCATGTTCGTGGTAGCCACTAAGATTAAGAGATGTAAGACACATTTAAAGTCCTGGAGTCGGGTTCATTTTGGCAATGTGAAGCAACAAATAAAGCAAGTAAAGGATCGATTATGGCAAGTTGAAGAGGCTTCGGTCAGGTCTGGGGAGCATGAGGAGGTTATTCGAATTAAGTCGGAACTGAATGAACTTTATGATAAAGAGGAGAAGATGTGGCAACAAAGGTCCAGGGTTCAGTGGCTGAAGAATGGTGATCAGAACACAAAGTTTTTTCATGGGACTGCTACTCAAAGAAAGAGGAAGAATTTTATTAAGGGGTTGCGTGATTGGAATGAAGTTTGGCAGGAGGATGAAGAGGTTTTTTCGGCTATCATTACTAATTTCTATACTCATTTGTTTACTTCTTCAAATCCACAGGCGCTTGACAGGGTTTTGGATGGTGTTGATGCTGTGGTTACTCAGACTATGAGTGCAAATCTGTTGAGGCCTTTTACTAGTGAAGAGGTGGGGATGGCAATCAAGGAAATGGCTCCACTAAAAGCCCCTGGCCCAGATGGTATGCTGCCTTTATTCTACCAAACTTATTGGTCTGATATTGGTATGGATGTTGCTCAAGTAGTCTTATCTTGCTTAAATTCAAGGTCTATTCTTAAATCTATTAACCATACCTTTATTACTTTGATTCCCAAAATTCCTAACCCTGAAAGGATCTCAGATTTTCGGCCTATAAGCTTGTGTAATGTGATTTATAAGATTATCAGTAAGACGATTGCTAATCGCCTCAAGCCTATTCTTAATTCCATTATTTCTGAGACTCAGAGCGCATTTATTGCTGATAGATTGATCACTGATAATATCTTAATTGCTTTTGAATCATTGCATCATATGAAGACTAGTTGTACAGGGAAGAAAGGTTTTATGGCTATGAAATTAGATATGAGTAAGGCGTATGATAGGGTGGAATGGGTGTTTCTTGAAAAAATTCTTCTTAAGATGGGTTTCCCGTGTACTTGGGTAGCTTTGATTATGGAGTGTATTACCACTGTCTCATACTCTATCCTTGTGAATGGGGAGCCGAAGGGTATGATAGTCCCTTCTCGAGGTTTAAGACAAGGAGACCCTCTTTCTCCTTACTTGTTCCTTTTTTGTGCCGAAGGATTGAATACACTATTACGAGGTGCTGCAGCAAATGGTGAAATACAGGGTTTTTCACTTTGTCGTAGTGGGCCTAAACTAACTCATTTATCTTTTTGCAGATGATTGCCTAATATTTTGTAGGTCTACTCTAGATGATTGCAATAAAATTCAAGAGCTATTAGCTTTTTATGAGTCTGCGCCAGGCCAAGTGATTAATAAGGAGAAGACTACTCTTTGTTTTAGCAGGAATACAGATGAAGTAACTCAGGAAGCCATAAAGGTAGCCCTTGATGTTCCTGCCATTAGGCATTATGAGAAATATTTGGGCTTACCTTCTTTTATTGGAAGGAATAGGACAGCGTGCTTTACTCAAATAAAAGAAAGAATTTGGGGTCGTATGCAAGGTTGGAAGGAAAAGTTGTTGTCTCAAGCTGGTAGGGAGATTATGATTAAGGCGATGGTCCAATCTATCCCGGTTTTCTCAATGAGTGTATTCAAGCTTCCAGTTAGCCTTTGCAAAGATATTGAAGCCATGGTTAGAAAATTTTGGTAGGGTAATGGTGATACGAAGAAGATTCATTGGGTGAAGTGGAGCTCTCTTTGTTCTCCAAAATCAATTGGTGGTATGGGATTTCGGGACTTCCAGAAGTTTAATAATGCTTTGTTAGCTAAACAGGTGTGGCGTCTTTTTCACAATTGAGACTCCCTCCTTTTTAAAGTTTTTAGTGCAAAGTACTTCCCGCAGGGTAATATACTTGAGGCAGATGTTCATCCTAAATGCTCTTATGCTTGGCGGAGTATTCTTCAAGCACGAGGAGTTATTGAACAAGGGGCTATTTGGAGGGTTGGTGATGGAAATTTGATTGATGTGTGGCGACATAGGTGGCTGCCTGATCTTAATCACAGTAAGATTATCTCTCCTAGAATTGATTCTTCAGTTCATCGGGTTTGCGATTTGTTCTTCCCTGACACAAGAATTTGGGACCCGGGTCGTCTTGAGAGTTGTTTAGTGTATTGTATTTAATATAACTTATTTCATCATTCCTTAAAAAATTTCATGACTTTTGAGTGGAGCTTATGGTTTTCTGTTAGAATTTCATTCTATCCTTATCATGTGTGTACGTATGTGTGTTTGTTTTTCAAAAAAAAAAAAAATTAATTAGAATAATTGTCTAATTTTTCTTTGAAAGTGTGTTATAATTTTATTAGAAATTTTGTGGACTCTTGGAAAATATTCCAACTTTTACTAAAGTGGTCATACCAATTTTATTTGATTGCAACCGTGATTTTATTTGAAAACTTGTTTCGGTGGTATTATGTCCATTGTTGTTAAATAATGCACATTCAAATTTATATAGAATAATTATAGGGAAACCTAATCACACATCCAATTTTACAATTTATTGGCTTGTGCAACTATGAGTGGTGATCACTTTTGCTCACTACTAATTGTATGAACCACCACTTTTCATAACCACTCAAAATTCTACAAGCCAATAAGTTGAGAAATTGGGTATGAGAATAGGTGCTTCCATAAAGTAATTGTTTTATACATCTTCAAAGATCATGGTAAATTTAGTGGTCTCGCTATCCACATGCCAATCCCAAATTTTGCCATGTCATTATCTTACTTTTTTCACAATTTACTCCAGTAACAGAATTTTGATTAGTACAATATTATTTGTACTCTTTTGTAGTAATGACCATACACCAATCACAATCAATCACTTAACTGTGAAAAAAAATTATAAAATTTCTTGGATGATTAGACAAATGGTGTTTCTCTTGGCATAACAACCTTTATTTTTATCCCCAACACCCCCCCCCTCCTTGTATTTATCCCTTTGGGTGTACTAGCATTACAAACTTCTTCTTTCTCTTTTTTTTTTTTTTTTTTGTCTCTTAATCTAGGACTATTCAAGACTGTGTTGAATTTTTTGTTTTTGTTTTAAATATTGAAGCCCAAATTCGTCATTTGACTAAATTTATTCCTATATCATATATAAAATTTGTGTTGGCTAATTAAATATAATGAAATATTAAGTTATATGTGTGTGTGTAACTCTAAGTAAAGTTATACCACCTAATAACTTGTTATTGAACACATATTTTGAAAATTTTACCATAGGATTACATTACATATTCTATATGTTTTAACATGCATGCTAATTTTTATGCCAATCGGATGCTACTTACCATTTGATTCATAAACTCATTTTTTATGCATTATTTAAACTACAAAAATATGAATTTAAACAATTGATTGATAACAATGCGATTGATTTTTGATCACCTTGAAATTTTGTAATAATTAAGAATATACGAAGATAATGTAATTTAATGGTGGATTTCAAAAATACGCATCCAATTTAAAACTTTTGAAAACTTCACCACTCAGTAGACGAAAGCCCACCTTTCAAAGGGAATGGCTTGTGTCCAATGGCTAGCAACCACCCATTGCATGAAAAGCATGTACTAGATACAGTTCTACATGTGTGTCCTCATTATATTTGATGTGAATCATTTTATGCACAATTTTGGGTCCAAATATTTTACGCCTTATAAGGAACACGTTGTGTAGCACAGTAAGGAGCACATTGAAGAATCTCTCTCTAACACATCCTACCTACCATTGCGATTGCCCCACAACAAAATCGCAACCCAATCACCACTCTAGCGACCACTACAACCTACCTCTAAAGACCCTTTCTCACTCTCTGATCCACCTCACCTAAAACTTCTACGACTACCACAACACACCCATGATCCAACCACAACTCCGGCAACCTCTCCCTTTAATCCACCCTACCTAAAACTGCTGTGACCACCAATATCCGCCCACAACACACAATGAAGTTTTTTTTTTTTTTTTTTTTAATTCATTCATGTGATCATGGATTTTTGTTGGTTTTATTCATTACAATTTTTGGGATTATGGTGAATTTTGTGTTGAGGGGAATTTTTTTTCATTCAAGCTAGAAACATGAATATGTTTTCCGATTTATTTTTAGGAAAACAACAAAATATCTGAAAATATTTTCTTTCCTATAATATATTTTATAGTCAAAAAATATTTTCCCTCAAAACAAATGCAACCTCATAAATAAACATAAAATATGCTTATCTATACTATTATTTAAGGGGCTTCCCCTATTTGAATTCCTCAATTTCGATGCCTAAAATACCCTCAAATATATCAATTTGTAAAGCTTGAATAGTAGGGTTAAACATGTAAAATTACTAATTTAAAAAGTCCTAAATTTTAGATAAATTTGAAAAAATATTGCCTACAAAATAGGAACACTTCTACTAACCCACTTATTCTAACACACGTTTCTAATATTTTATTCAAAAAAAAAAAAAACCTCACGTTCAGTAATAAAAAAATATAAATTAAAAAATAAACACACACACACACACAAAACTAATGAAATGCCCTTAATTTAATAAACTTATCTTTATCTGTAAATCATAAGAAATGGATTAAAATCTTAAATTGATAAAAATTAAAAACAAAAAACCTAATGAAAAAAGTCACGTTCTATCAGAAAAATTATCTACCACATTCCTATTTTGAACCAAAAAAAAAAAAAAAGAAACAGCCACCTTCTTTTTTTTTTTTTTTCAAATTCAAAGTTTAAAAACAGTACAAGTTTTAGATAACTTCATGTTTAAACATTCAAGTAAAATATGCTAAAATTTCGGAAAAAAACTACCAGTCTCTCACAATCACAAGTTATTTTTCCTTTATCTAAATGCAAGTTACATGGAGTTATATTTCTGCAATAACAATAACCACTCACAAGAAGATTTATCCAAATTAATTCATGGCCATGTCAAAAGTTACTTCTGCGCCAGGTAGGGTGTCCACTGAACCCGGAAACTCGACCAACCCGCCGGACTCGCCCGAAACCAAACTGCCACCACCTGAACCAACCAATCCAACAATCGGCAGCAGGTCGCCACCCACAGATGCCAATACCTTCAAGTCGGTTGGCAAGTTTCCTCCCTAAAAACCCAAGCCACCCAACATGACCATAAAATCAACAAAATCCGACAATATTCGAAAGATTTCCTATAAAAATTTACAAATACCCGGGATATTTTTGCTTTTCCGACAAAGAGCTACTTGAAATCCACTAGATCTGGCAAGATCTAATCAAGATCTAGTCCAGATTCGACGGATCCGGCCAAATATTGACCAGATCTTGACAAATCTGGCAAAATATCAGCACCGACAGCAAAACCTAAAATCGACCGGCACAAACCCAAAACCCGACAAACCTAAACCGGACGATCCGAACATTATTATAGGTCGGTTTCATTTTGTTTTTCACCCATCCAAAAAATTCGGGTTAAGTCCAGGTCGAGCACAAACCTGACCCGGCCCAACCCGTGGACACCCCTAGCACCAGGTTAGAATTTGCTTAATTTGTGATTTATACATGTGGGTTTGTCACTTTGTCTTTAGTACAGTTCAATCAATAACATCTTCTAGGGATTTTTTGTGGTATTTACTTTACTGGGTAAACAATTATGGGAATTACTTTTATTTTTTTTCTCTTTCTTTTGTTTTTTTGAATTACAATGACCAGGCTATGAGTAAGATTGCTTTACAACGCCATTAAAGTTTAATGCCCTTTAAACAGGGAGTGTCCTTTTATGGTCGTAGTATTTAGTTTAATGTGTTAACAACTGTGGGATTTTTCCTTTCTTCTTCTTTTTTTAAATTAATTTTGCAATTGGAGTCTAATACACTTTATAGGGGGATTAAACATGAGATTGTAGGGTCAGGTTCTTATCTACTTTTTTCTATTTTTTTTCTCTCTCTCAATTTAGATTGTATTTTCCATTTTTCAGTTAATTTGTTTTGGACGTATACATTCCTCTTCTACGTTGAGGGTTCTAAAGTCAAATGGAAAAGAGGAATCATTACCACCAAATGCAATTGTGTTTATTTATTTATTTTTATGAAAGATTGTGTTTATATTTAAGTGCATACTAGCATTTAAGCACGCGCTCACATGCGTGCTTAAACGCTATTCTATTTTTTTGGGAAAAAGTCAATAATTTGCATCCATTATAATTTGAAATTACTACATTTTTCAATTACAAAAATATCTAGGCGTGTGATGAAAAATTATTTCACCCACAAATGTATAACACTCATCACACGCTTAGGTATTTTTGAATTTTTAAACATGATAAATCATCATTAATAATCAAATTCCAATAACAACTTACAGCTTCAATTTTTGTAAACAAGTCTCCCACGTAATAAATTGTTAACTAATCAGCCAATGACCACCTTTGCATGAAAAAAAAAAAAACCCTAATTTTAGTCAAGACATGAACCAGAACCACAAAACCCACTCAAACACCTCCACTTCGCTAGATTTAGTCAAATTAGGTCAAACCCAAGAGTTGCGAAGCAAAATGCCAACTTTGACCACTAAACTTTCACAAAAAATCAGACCATTCAAATTGGATGATTCTCACAGCAAAACAAAGGCATATTAATCCCCTTCAAAACGATAAGTGGATTTTAGTTATTGAACTTAAAACCAACGAAATATTACAAGAACATAAAAACTCTCCAAAATTGAAACCCTATGCCAAAATTAAGTAATCAAAACCCAAACAATCTTTAAATCATGTGAACCATATATTATTGGAAAGCTTGTGCAATAAACTTCATTTTGAGTAGAACCAAAGCATGATTGGTGTCATGATATTTTCAAAAATGAATGGCTCGCTCCATTCTGAGTACAGAAAAGACTCCACCCAAATGTGCAAATTTTCACCATGATAAATTGACAAGTTTACGACGCACAAACATTAACAACCATAACTCTTTCACAACAACCTACGATTTAGGAAAACTTGATGACAATGGAAAGATAATTTTATAAGATTTCCAACAATGCCTCATTTGCCCTATTTTGAGAAACTAAAGACTTTCAAATTACCCATAGAAGTTGAGAAATAAAGTCGAAAATTGGTAAAAAGTTGCATTTGTAGCTCATCAGCCACTAAAAAAACTGCTATAAATAGCCTACCCTGATTTGCAAGGACAAGCTTAGGGCTATAAATGAGCCGAGTACTAAAAGTTCAAGCTTGGTCATTTAATTTTTTTACAAACACAAGTCAAGCTAAAACTCATCACCAAACCCGATTTTATGTTCAAGCTTAGCTCATTTTCTTATTGAGTATGCTCAAGCTTATTCATAAGCTATTTGATTAATTTATTATTTTCCTGTATATTATGAAACCATGACTAAAATGTTTTACCTCTTCAAAATTCTATGAATTTTACTACAAATAGACTACTTATTTCATCAATAATCTACAAATAATAATTTAATTTCATATGAACCTATTGACAAACTTATATAATCCAATTTCAAATCTATATAAACATATTTTTAGACATGCATGCATCTAGAAATATAATATTACACATAGTTTAATCCAACCCTCATGTTCATGAGTTTGTTCATAAACACATTGTTATGTTTGAACTTAGCTTGTTTAATAATTGAGCTTAAACTTAAGACTTGAACTTGATTTGTTTTCTCTAAAACAAACATAAACAAGCTTTTACCCAAACCGAGATCGAACTGTTCATTAATAGCTTGGTTCATTTATAGCCCTAGAAAAGCTTAAACAAGCTCAAAAAATGAGCTTTCAAAATTCTCCTTTCCAGTTAGTTTATAGTAGTTTGGGATTTCCCTAAAGTTCTTCCATGGTAGTGTGTAAATTTGATTGATTATTGTAGATGAGTTGAAACACTACAATCGAGCACTACTACTAAGTTGCTAAAGTCAGTAGAGGGTGTTCTTTAGGAGTTCATCTAGGGTAGTGTGTAGATTTGATTGGTTCTGGATGCAATTTTATCTAATTTAGGTTTGAAGGAACCAGATTTAGGAAACTCCACTTTTTCAAAACACAATTATCGCAACTTTAAGAAATCCTAATGATTGGACGAAACTCCATACATTATACACCCCCTATACACAAGCACAAGTAGTGCAAGTGATGCACCCATTGACATGCATCGTGAGCGTATCAGACCACCATCCCATCTTTCTTGTGTGCTCGCGCACTAGTTGCCATTAACCCCAACCCAAGAGTACATTGTTGATTCACCAAACCCACCAATGTCGACATACTTGGCACCCCCACTGTGACATTTTGACTATATCCCTTAAATGTGCAATGCATCATAAGCAATTGTACTTGATCATTAGTTTTAGGGCCATACGTCCATGTATATTTATTCATTATTTGTTATATACTTTGTTCATCATTTTGCAAATTAACATGTAACTGTTATTATTCTATACTACTTTTAAGTATAGGGTAGAGACTTAATTTCTGTAATGCATTATTCTTGCAAATTGTGTGCCTTGAACTGAAAAATCTTACCCCCTTTAAATTTTCAAAAATTCATGAATACAACACTCTCGTGATCTATATCATTGAAATCAAATAATTTTACCTAGTTAGTGTGACTTAAGTGTTAAGTATACACCCTTTAATTGATTGCTATCAACAAGTTAAGTAGTTGAAAAGACCCCTTAGATCCACTCCATATGCTAACTAGAAATAATGATGTTGGATGATCAATGTCCCAGGCCAAAAAACTATTAAGTGCCCGTTTGTTTGGGCGTTTTGAGCCCAAAAGTTGGCTTTTTAAAAAAGCCAGCCCCTTTTCAGCGTTTGGTGAAAATAAAACGCAACTTTTTGACAAAAGCTGCGTTTTATATTTACAAAGGAAATGCGCGTTTCAGTTATGCATCACATGCAGTCCATTTTGTAAAAGCTGGAGTTGGCGTTTATATATATCTATTGGGATGAGTTGAATTACCAAAATTGCCCTTCAATAAAGGGCAAGTGTCTTCTTCAGTTCTTCAGATCACGCACAGCCCAACACATTTTCTTCTCATCCCTCTGCTCTGCGCAAGCCAGTTCACCCGCCTCTTAGCTCTGCCCTCTGCGTAAGTCTCTCTTTTCTTTGTCACCCATTGAAAATCTTCTTCATCTTCTTCTTCTTTCTTCGTCTTCTTCAACGGGCCTTCCTCTGTAATTTTTTTTTTTTTTTTATTTGTCTAATCGGATCTGAGAAATACATTTTGAAGGTAAAGTTTTGATCAACAAAACACCAAGCAACACCGATCTGCTACCAAAAACCACCAGGTACCAACACTGATCCGAAATTTTTTTTTACCTATCAAAAAAAAATTTCAGATCTTGCATGCTTTGTTCTTGCTAAAGATCTATTTGTTCTCTTGCCGGGTACTGAAAAAAAATTTGTGGGTGTGCGAAAAAAAGAACAACTCATTACGGCAATTAATTTCTTCAGTCCTGAACATAGTGGGTTACAGATCGTATTTTTTTTTTTAATTTATTTTGTGGATGCTCTGTCTTAAATTTATTTTATGCATATCTGATTTGGGTATTTTAGCATGATTTGGGTATTTTAGAAATATAAAGAATGAGAAAGAATGATTTGGGTATTTTAGCATGATTTGAGTATTTTGTGGATGCTCTGTCGTAATTTTATTTTTTCGTTTCGGGTGATTGTAGAGACGTGTGAGGGTGTTTGAGTAGAGACAGGGACGGACCCAGGTGCAAGGCAAAGGGGGCCCGGGCCCCCCCTGGGTCCAAAAAAAGAAATTTTTAGTATGTAAATTTTTTAAAAAACAGGTTTGGGCCCTTGATTTTTAGCTTGGGCCCCCCTTGGTTTTTAGCTCAGGCCCCTCCAGCTAGCCAGTTCAAGAGTTTTCAAAAGCCCATGAAAACTTTTAAAAAAATATATTCTATAAATCTATTTATAATAATAATAATATAATATATAATAATGTGGTTTATATTAGAATATTAGATTATCTATTTATATTTGATAATAGTAGGAGGGCAAATAATTTTTTAATTGTTTGATTTGATCTAATTGCACTTAAATAGTAATTTGCACTTCATTGCTCACACTTTTTTTTAATAAAAATTATTGTATAAATCTTCAAAATTTCATACCTATTAATCAATTTTTTATCCTAAATGCTGAAACATTAGATGTAACTCCTTAGAAAAGCTCTAAAATGTAAAAAAGTAAGTTCAAACCTATTAATCTAAGTACAAATAATTTAGTACAGTGAAAAAAATGTAGGCACAAATTTACTTAAAGTTAGTTTGTGAAATAAAGTAATTTAATTTTGGCCATAATTTGGGTCAAATTAACTTGAGTTTTTTGCATTTTGAGCCAATGTAGGCTTAACCTATTAACACAATGCAGACGCACCCCACATCGGTAGCCCACAAAAGAAAAAGAAAAAGATGTGAGGAGCTGCAATGTTGGACAATCGTATTAGTCAATTAATAGCTGTATGTCAGAATAGGCATGAAGGTCCTTCTCGAGAGTCACCAAATTCAATTGATAATGTCATGGCGATTATGAGAGCACTTCCTGGAGTGGATAACCAGTTTGCGGTTCAAACTTCCATTATCTTACTAAAAAGGTCACGTAGGGAGATGTTCCTAACTTTTAAGGAGCCAGAGTCACACCTGGAGTGGCTACAAGAAATGATTTGTTTGAACCAAAAGAAGTGATCAACCTTATTTGGGGGGATAATAATTAATAGTTGTCTTTTTTTTTTTTTTTAATTATAATATCATGTAGTACAATTTAAACTTGGGTTATTGGTATGTAATTTATTAGCTTTTTTACATTTTTGTGTTGTAAAATTTAAACTTAGGTTATTGATATGTATTTTATATCTTTTTACATTTTTATGTATTACAATTTAAACTTGGATTATTGGTGTATATTTTATCATCTTTTTACATTTTCATTTTCTGCTTCATGATGATAAAAATTATTTAGATTTAATTAATATTAATAAGAAGTCATTAATGGTAATAACAAATAATTATGACACTAAAAAAGAAAAATTGCCCAAACATTATTAAAATAATACCAATAATATATTTATTATTATTATTATTATTTAGTAAGTATATTAATAAGTATGAAATAAACTCACATAAAAAATAAAAATAAAAAGTATGAAATAAACTCCCTTATATATACGTTGTCCTTTTAGTAATTTATCTCTCAAACTACAACTTTTATAAGTGTTAGCGAAACACTCAACTTTTTCAAAAAGCACTTTTTAACAGTTTTACCAAACACTCAACTTTTTAAAACTCAACTTTCTCATTATGCACTTTTTGAAAACTCAACTTTTTCAAAAAACTCAACTTCAAAAAGCTGAACCAAACTCACCCTAAATGCCTCGCCTAATTTATAGTTATTGATAGGGGGATTTACGCATTTCCTTTAAGAACTAGAATCCTAATTGACAATTTGCATATAGTATATGTTTGGATACGGATGAAAAGCGACGCATTTTGTGTCTACTTTTTTTTTTTTTTTTCTTTGAGCCGTGATTTTTGACTTTTCTGACAATGCACTATTCACACTAGCATAATAAGCAGTAGACAGTGCACACCAATAGGTCCCGTGCACTGTTCATGAGACCCACAAACCTTACTTTTAAGCAACTTTTCATTAAAAATAGATCTTACGACATTATTCACACATTTAAAAATTATTTTGCTAAAGTACTTTCAATTTTTAACAAAATAAGCTGATCAAAACAGACCTAGTCAATCTTATTCTAGAGATGCTAAGAGCACTAGCATTAGCTGGACCATCCCAACTGCCATTTTAACATACCAAAATTTACTTTATTTATTTTATCACACCATTTTACAATACACCATAAATTAGATGTTTTGTTTTAACATTACAACACATAAAGTGTGAGTTTGGATAGCAAATGCGTCTGGCGTTTGCGTCTAAACCTGGGTCCTGTGCACTGTTCACGGAATCCAAATCTCTTTTTTAACAAAATTTTCATTAAAAATGAATCTTACAGTATTATTCACACATTTAAAAATTATTTTTCTACAGTGCTTTTAGTTTTCAGCCATAAGCAGTATCTAGACAGACCCTAAAATAATATAAACTAATAAAAAATTATTTAATTTCTCTCTTTAAACTCAACACCACAGAGAAATATAAAATAAAAAATAACCACTACACTATCACCCGTCACCACCTCAAATCCACAACCACCAAAAAAATCACCCACATCCACCAAAACAAATCACAATCACATTATTTATGTTTGAAACCCTTCACTAGGGGTGAGCAAAGTGATACCAAAGTCGACCCAATCGACCGGTGCTGACCTAACCGTACCGCCTCTGTCACCGACCAACTGAACCAAGGTCGGCGATCGGATGAAGAATTTCGACCCGATGCCAGTGCGGTGCTGCCATCGGAACTACAACTCCAAACTGAGTTGGTTACCGAACTGACCGATATGGCGATATTTTGCATCGTTTTGAGAATCTGAGTCTTTTCTTCATAGTTGGTTACCTCATTGCAAAAATGATTCGTTTCATTTAGTAATTAAAGAAAAAAAAAAAAATATATATATATATATATCAAAACTGCGTCGTTTTAAGCTAGGGTTGCTGATTTCTGCCTAGTATAAATAGCATTTTTCTCAGCCATTCAACTCTCTTAGGCCGATGCTTTATCTCAGTATCTCTCGCTCTCACCTGAATCCGTGGAACCACTGATCGTGAGTCGCCTCTTGCAGCTCGGCAGGCTCACCATTCATGAGTCACGACCAGGCCAGCTTCAGCCTAGACGCCTACTGCCGTCCGTCGATAACTCACTCACTCACTCTCTCTCTCTCTCTCTCTCTCTATTTGTGAATCCGTGACAACAAAGTTTGAACAAATGAAACCCAGTTCTTTAATAATGGCTGGTTTTTATCTTTCTTTTACTCTCAAAGCTAGAATATATTCCCATAAAAAAATTAAAAAAAAAAAAAAAAAAAAAAAGCTAGAATATATTTGGAGTTGTCTTAGTAATGGTTGAGATGGAGTTGAGATAAAAATTTAATTGAGTTATGAAGTTGGTAGTAGCCTTTAAGAGTTTAAGTAGAGAAGAAACCCACCGAAATTAACACTTTAATCGTTAATAAAATCAATTATAAGTTTGAGTCTGCTAACTTTTTTTTTTCCTGCATTTTGATTGTTAAGGAAGGGAGACAAATAGAATTCTATTTGTTAATCAAAAAGTTCTATTTGTTAATCAAAAAACATTAAACCGACCATTAAAAATTCTATTTGTTAAAATTTTATTTGTTAATAAAAAAAACAAATACAATTTTTAATGTTTTAAACCAACCAAACCGATTAAACCAACTGCAAAAAATCGCACCGCTATAGGTTGGAAAACTGACCCTACCAGTATGCATCGGTTTTAATTATGAGAAAACCGATTTTTATCGGTTCAGTAACAAATTTGAGAAAAAAATCGAACCGACCGAACCGCGCACACCCCTACCCTTCACCACCATAAACCCACAATCCACCACCACCATAAAACCCAAAAACGCAACCCAATCACAGGAAATCCACCACCACCACCACCATAAACCCACACAACCCAATCATCGCAACCCGCAACCCACAACACCCCCAAAGGTCCAAAACCAATGCTACAAACCACCACTATTGCACTTGTACCAAACTACCCTTACCCATCCCCCAAAATCTCCACCACCATACCAACATCATCTTCTTCAACACTGCCAGATCCAAAAAAAAAATAGAGCTACTTTCTCTTCTACAATCCTAGCCCAAGCTCGGACCCCACAACACCTCCAAAACTATTGCCGCCATGAACCACCACCCAAAACCTAGATTAGGAAGAAAAATAGAGGGATTGGTGATTTTGGTGATTGGCAAAGCAACCACCAGCACCGCTTCGCGAGATTGACAAAGATTGCCATAGCCACCAGTACTACTTCATGGGGCAAGAGAGAGTACTCAAAAGACCTAAACGAGAGAGAGAGAGAACATAGATAGATGAGAGAGAAATCGATATAAAGAGGGACTTGAATAAACAATAATAATAAAAAATTTACAACATATGCTTGTACCATGTCATTTATAGAATCTCATTGTAGCTCCATGCCAAATTTTTTAAGATTTTGGCATATCTGATGTTGGTGGTTTTTTGGTGTTTGGTGTGCCAAATGCCAAAAATTTGGTATTTGGCACACTTAATGCCAATGCTCTAATCCTATGACAACTAAGACCTCTTATAACTCGAGTGAAATCCCAACCTAAGATAGGGTACCTGAAGATTAGGACGATTTTTCAAAGGGGAAAGTATTGCATGTTTGCTTTTTGAACATTTTACTTCAAGAATTAGACTAGATTTGTCTTGTACACTATGTCATACATCTATAAGCAACCTTTCGGAAAGAATGACCACGGGTACTCAACCATTAGATCCGTACTAGTTCTAAAGACCTTCAACCTTTTAAGGACATGATCATGCATTTGTCTTTGTCACCTAAACTGTCTCAAACAATAATCAATGGCAAGAGGCCAAAGCCTTTTCAGGAGAGCAAATAAACAAAGTGCCAATTTTCTCACCCAAAACTTGAGTCAAACTTTGAATTTTGATAAGCCATTTTTCAAAAACCCAAAAACAAATTTGACTTAACCTTTTTTAAGAGTGGTCTCTTGCAAATCCAAAACCTCTTATCTAAGCTAAGCACTAAACTTGTCTGTACATTGTAGAACCCATTTAATCAACACCCCTGTAAAAAAGTTGGCCCATATTGCATGAACCGATAGAATTGTAGCCAATGTATCCAAGACACTTTATTAACAGATCCTTTATTGTGTCTATCTTATAGGGTTTCTCTTGTAAACATTCTCTTAACTAAGAAGTGTAATCCCCCTCGCAATACTTTTTTGCAAGACCTAATTAAAAAGAAACCTTTGATACTCAAAGGAGGAAGTCATGCCAAAGAGAATGGAAACCCATGAAGAAGCAGTAACCTTAAAAAGGATAAAGGAGTCAAAACCAAACATGATCAACCTCCCAATATCGATGAACCAACTCTCTCATGTCCTGCTCAATAGAGGTGTAGTCACTTCTATCACGCCAAGATCAACATCCACTCCACTAACAACAAGCTAGGACCCAGCCAATACTTGTTCACATCTAGGCCATCCCCTCAAGGATTGTCATGATTATAGATCTTGAGCACGAGATTTGATTAATCATGAACTCATCTAGTTTAGAGATAAGATTAAGCATAATGACACTAGAATGCCCAGCATCTTATCAGATCCTGGGTGGCATATCCTAGTTAGGCACAACTGTGGACACTCCTCAAAGGAAGGCTAAGAAAGCCCTTTTAGCAATGGGAAACTGAAAGACCAAGTATAAACAATACTGAAGAAATAGGTATAAGAGTCTAGTGCTAAGTAGACCAAGTTCTTGAGATCACTTGATTTCTCCATGCCCCTCAAGCAACGGTTAGGTAGCAATTAGCTACCTCGATATTCATGTTCATCACAAGGACACTCGCTTTGATGACCAACTCCTCAGAAATTTGAGTTTTGATATTCAACAATGCTTAAAAGGCCAATTGTGGAAAGCTAAAAGCTACAGGCAAACTTCTATGCTAAGATTGGCATAAAAAAAGAAGTTAGATGGAACACCACAATATTAAAAACACACACACACACACACATATATATGAGGCTAAATAGCGCATTGGACATTCAATCAAATAATCGAACTTATACTGTTATAAGAAATTGGACAACTTAAAAAGATTTTTAGTTGACTAGAAAACCCTTCATCAAATGTTTTTCTGAAAAATTTTCAGTAAAACATTTTACAATTTCAAGGAAGGTGCTCCAAGAGTCCATTTTTGTAACTTATCAAAAGATATAAAAAGCTAAAAGCTAGCTTATTTCAAAGAAGGGGAAAAAAAACAAATCAAAAAACAAAAAACAAAAATCTTGTTGCCTTTACTCAAATAGTCAATGTAGCTTAAGCAAAAATGAAATCAATCCTCCCTTCTTGAAGATTCTTGAATTGAAATTTCAAGGTGCACCTATGCTTCCACTTGGAGAAAGATACACTTGATTACAAAATCCAAACCTACTTTCCTTCCAATGAACCATGGTTATTGCATTAACGTATCCGGTGGGTCTTGAGCCCACACCCACACCCTCACCCTCCACCTTACTCTTACAAGGGAATGAGGTGTCATTTAAGCTAGAGCTAATTGGCACTTCCCATCACTAATTTATCAGTATAACTAACATCATTGCATTGATCCAAAATTTGAACAGATAGATGATATAAAATGACAATAACCACTTAACACTAGTCAAAAAAGAGATACTAAAAGCAGTGGCTCTTTGGGGTAAAAAGAACTAACCTTGTACCACCTAAGGCAGTGAGATTGTCCCAAAACAATGATAAAGAAACATAATAGTACAACAAAGTGAAGTTTTGGTTAGGTGGAACCTGAATAACTTGGAAAATATAAAGGGGCAATAACATGAAAGAACAGCATTGTTCTTTCTACAATAAAAAAGACACTTAAAAAAATGAGAAGGATGCACCTACTTTGCATATTAAAGAATATCAGCAAGAAATCTAGCAACAATATTATTTTAAATATGTGAGAGAGAGAGAGAGAGAGAGAGAGAGAGAGAATGAAAACTCATGACCATTATGCACAAAAGAATTAAGATGACTTTGCTGGCATAATCCAGTTGTCGGTCGAACTGACATGCAATAAAAGCTCCAGAAGTTAAGAGAATCAACAGCATCTCACAAATTTCCAAACTAGGCCATGTAAGCAGGTCATAACCAGCAGGGAACATATTTAACAATAAGAACTTAAAAAAAAAACAAGAGAATGGTGCGAATAGGCCACACCTTTTTTTTTGGTGGGGGGGGGGGGGGGGTGGGGAGGGAGGGGGTGGACAGAGGACAAAACAAGAGATGGAAGGGGTGAGAGAGAGAGATGAAGAAGAAGAAGATGAAAAAGACAGCTATTTCAGTAGAATAATTTTTGATGCACGGATATCGTATCAGGGTAATGAGACATCAGTAGGTAGATTATTTATTTTTTAAACAGAACAAAATAATAAAGAAAAAAGCAGCTTGCATTCAAAGACTTCCAATGACATAAACATACTTCTAAAAAAAAAAACTTTTATACCAAATTGAAAGAAGAAGTTTGCACCAAGAATTCTAGCAAGCTTTCCACCTTCTTGAAAAACTATCAAATTTATCCCTTGCAGCTCTGCCCTCCTTATAGAAAGCATTCTTCAAATCTGCCATAGTTGATTCATAGATACAAACTCATAGATAAAGACTCTTCTATCAAGAACAGGCCAGAATCCCAAATATAGTAAAAAAGAACTTCCCATCACTATTTTAGTTTTTTTTTTTTTTTTTAATTGAAAATTACACACGTAACCAGTGGGTCTTTAGCCCATATCCCCACCCTCCACCTTACTCTTAGAAGAGAATGAGGTTAAGCAAGAGCTCATTGGGACTTCCCATCACTACTTTATCAGTATTAATAATAGCATTGCATTCATCCAAATTATGAAAGGTAAAATTATTAAGTATTGGATGGACAGGGCCTAGCCCACACAACAGTCAGAGGATATAAAAATGACAACAGCCACTCAACACTAGTCAAAGAGAAGAAACTAAAGGCTGTGGCTCTTTGGGCAAAGAGTCATTAACCTTGTACCACCAAAGGTGGTGCAATCATGCCAAAACAATGATCAAGAAATATAAAACAGCACAACAATGTGAAGTTTGGGCTAGGTGGAACCTGAACAACTTGGAAAACAGAAACGAGCAATAACATAAAAGAACCACATTGCTCTTTCTACACTAAATAAGATATATATATAAAAAAAAAAAAAAAAAATCATGATGGCTAAATTACTTCAAATAGAAACAAGCACCAACTTTGCATACTAAAAAATGTCAACAAGAAATCCAGCAACACTAAAAACTGATGACCATTATGCACAAAAGTAGTAAGAAGACTTTCAATTTTGTTGGCAGAATTAAATTCTTGTTGGTCAAAATGAAAATGCAATAAAAGCTCAAGAAGTTGAAAGAATCAATGGCAGCATCTCAACAATTTAAAAACCAAACCAGGTAAGCCGATCATAACCAGCCGGGAAAATATTTAACTATAAGAACTTAAAACAAACAAGAGAATGGCCCAAAGAGAGATGGAAGGGGCGAGAGAAAGAGATGACAAAGGTGAAAAAGGTAAGTCAGCTATTTCAGTAGAAGATTGTCTGATGCAAGGATATCATATCAGGGTTATAAGACATCAGTAGGTAGATTATTTATCTATAAACAGAGTAAGATAATAAAGAAAAAAGGTGCTTGCATTCAAGGACATCCAATTGCTTAAACATTACTCTAAAAACAAAGTAAATACCAGATCAAAAGAAGAAGAAGTTTACACCACGAATTCTAGCGAGCTTTCCACCTTCTTGAAAGACTATCAAATTTATCTCTTGCAGCTCTACCCTCCTTATAGGAAGTTTTCTTCAAATCTTCCATGGTTGATTCATATATACTGAGTCTTCTATCAAGCACCTCATCGGCATACCTCCTTAAGTCTGAGAACCTACCTAGGTTACAAAGACCAAGGAGCAAAGCATTCGCGCTCGCATCAAGAGGTGTGATATTGTTCTCGGTCGCATAGTTCCATATCTCAATGGCTGCTTCGGGGTCATAGCCTTGAAAAAGCATCGATATGGCCATCGCACAATTAGAATGCGTAGGTTGCCATTCATTCTTGATCATCTCGCGAAAGAAGTTACTCACTTCGCGAACCTTCTTGCTTTTAATCAGACATTTAAAAATCATGTTATAAGTTAAAGAATCAGCAAAAACACCATTGAAGGGCATCTGGTCCAAGAGCCGAATTGCATTGTCGAAATCATCATTGTCGCAGAGCAAGCCGATCATGGTATTGTACATTGTCAAGTTTGGTACCAATCCATTACCCACCATGGTATCCCACAACGCAATTGCGTTGCGCGGATTGTTCTGCTTAATAAGAATAACAAGAGCAGTGGAAAAGAACCTCAAACCTGGAAAGCAGTTGTTCTTCTTCATGAGTTGAAGAAACTTGATCGCCTCATCAACCTGCGAACCGCTCACGAGCGTATTCAAGAAGGTGTCATAAGCAGACATATTCTGAGGGCTCCACCCGACACTAATCACCATCTCGCCAAAAGTCCTAGTCGCCTCGGCCACATTGCCTTCTTTCTCCCACCCTTCCAACAAAATCGCGAAAGTATCCCCATCCAACGGTATCTTTGCCTTGACCCGCTCGAAGAACTCCACCGCCCTCGCCGTCTGATCGTCTTCGTTACAGATCGCACTGAGCAACGAATTCACAGCGATCACATCCTTCTCAATCCCATACCTATCCATCACGTTAAAACTCATCTCCGCCTCCTCGAACCTCCCCACATTGCAATAGCTCCCGAAAATCGACACGAAAGTGGTGATGGACAGCACGCCTTCTTGCTTCATCGACCTCACCGCGTCCCACATCGGATCGAAGAGTTGGTTCTTGCCTAGCAAGTCAACCATGAGGTTCCACGCCGACGTGGAGTGCTTGGTCCCCTGCTGCCCGGCCCAGCGGAAGAACTTCACCGCGGAGGACGGGTAATGGTAGCAGTATTTCAGCACCTCGCACACGAGATCGGTGGAAGGCGAGATTCCGGTGGAGGAGAGAGCGGTTTCAATGGCGGTGGGAGACGAGCGAGTGAGGATTTCGCATAAGGTTCGAGCGGTTAAGGTGATGTCAGTACAGTCCACATGAGATGGAAACTGCTGTAGAAGTCGCCCCGGTTTTAGGGTTGCGGCGTTCGTATCCTCCATTAAAGTTTTTTACAAAACCCTAGAAAAATTGTCATATAAAAAAAGTACAAGAAATGCTAATTTGGATGAAAAATTTAGGAGATTTTTTAATTAAAATGTACAAACACAAACAAAATGTAAAGAAACCATGGGAATTTCAAATTTGAAGAGAGAAGAGAAAGGGGGGAAAAGAGAGAGAACCTTGAAGTTGAGAGATTGCAGTAGAATCGAAGGGAGTGAGAAATTGAAGAGGAGATGAAGGGAAGGGAACTGAGTTTTGAATTAGGAGCCAACTTGGAAGACCAGAGTCCTTCAGTGTGAAGGTTGGTAATTGGAATTTCAAGGATTCTTGTTTCTTTGTTGCCCCGTGCCAGAGGGAATTATATATGCAGCGACTCAACTGGTTTTTGGGTCGTCAAGGTCAAGGACACCCAAAAAATAATTTTACTTTTTGATCATAATTCATTTCACAACTTTAATTTGAATTTTGTCATAAAAAAAAAAAAAAAAAAAAAAAAAAGAAGAAGAAGAAGAAAGAAAAGAAAAAAGAAAAAGAGGCTTTCCGTCATTTTCCATCGTCAAATAGTTCCCAATAGTGTCCCAATTTTGATATTTTTTAAAATTAACAAAATTAAGAAAAACATTTTTGGATGCTCCTATGCTCACATTTTTAGATACTTTCATGTTTACATGTTTGGATGATCACATACTTCCTTTTTTTTTATATAAGTAATCAAAAACCTATTATAAATGAGAAAAAAAAAAATGAAAAGTACAAGAAGTACATGATGATGAACAATAAAAAGTAAAAGAAACAATCAGCACAGCAAACAGAAGGTAGTCAGGAAACTAAGTTAAGGAAAGACATAAACTCAGACAGAGAAGAACAATCAGTAAAACCCCAACAACGAGACCATTTCAAAAGACTACGTTGGCATAAAACCTTTAACTCATCCAATGTCTTCTCATTGTCCTCAAAGGATCAACGATTTCGTTCCAATCACACAATCCACATTAAGTATCAGTTTGGATACGAATTAATTTACCGTTTTCTTGCGTTTACGTTTTAGTGCTGGGACCCACGCGCACGCTGAGGCTGAGTGTTGTGTTTTTAGTTTTTTTTTTTTTTTTTTTTTGCTTTCACGCGGTTCAAAAATAGAATTTTACTGTGTAGGGGACAAAAAACACTGTTCACACACTGTTTTAGTACTGTTCACGCACTGTTCAAGGGACCCACAGCCACTTTATTCAGAAAAAATATATATTAAAAATGGGTCTTGCGGCAGTATTCACACATTTAAAAATTATTTTGCTGCAATGTTTTCAGCAACAATAAGTTATATCCAAACGGACCCTAAGCACCTTGGAACCAAATTCCAAATGTCTGAATTATGCTTCCCAAGCCACTGATGCCAACAAGATAACAAACCTGACACTAATCCTGACATAACCCAATGAATACCAAAAGCCTGAATCATAAAAGTCCATAAAGAATGAGTTACAGGACAATGAAGAAGGTGGTCTATCGACTCCCCATCATAGCAACACATACATGACCAATTAGCCAAAGGAAGACCCTTAAGCATTAGCTGTCCACAAAAAGAACGACATGCGCTTAAGAATCTTTGGTTTCCAAACACCCTTCCAAGGAAACAAAGAATTCAAATCACCCTAAATCGCATGATAGTAAAACCAGATGTCAAACTTACCATCACCTTTAAGCCGCCAACAAAGAGTATCTCTCCTATCACCCCGAGAAATATGAGTTTAGATAAACTAAAGTAGAGAAAAAGATGCAGCCAACTCCCAATCTTCAAAAGCTCTATAAAACCTTAAATTCCACACTCTAACAGTACCCCATTTTGGAATCCACAAAACCACAAAGATATAAGCATCCTTGACCGCTGAACACACATAGAGCTCAAGATATAAATCTTTTAGAGTATTATCACCAATCCACCTATCATGCTAAAAGCTAATACAAGTGCCTTCACCCACTACAAAAGATAGATGCTTAGAAAAGCTCTCCCACCCTTCATTAATGCTTCTCCATAGGTCACACCCATTAGTCCTCCTGCGACCATTAGTACTCCACCCCCCTTGACCCTCGCCATGTTTTGTGAAGATAACTCATCGCCAAAGATGGGTAACTTCATGACCATATCTCCACAGCCATTTTCCTAATAAAGCTTGATTAAATGGCACCAATAAACTAATCTTCTCCACTATCCACCCATCAGCCTACACAATTATTCATCAAAACCACCCACGACAAAAAAAGCAGAAGTTAGAAAGTAATCGATATCTTAGTATTAACTAACCAAGATGAGCAAAAGCATATGAAGTTAGTTGATTTTTATTGCCAGCAATTAAAATACCAAATTGTATAATAAACTAGGAAGCAAGAACACTTTACTTGGGGTGTCGTACTCATGTCATATCGATATCGTAAGTTATAATTTTTCAAAAATTGCTTTAGTCACTGTGTTGTACCCGTGTTCATGCTTCCTAAATAATAAATCATATTGAAATGCCAAGAGCCTTGTAGCTCAGTAGGTGTCCTTTATAAGAACAGTGTACCCATCCATAGTATGACGCCCCACCTCAGTTTCCTTATACAACCCTTGATAAAAGAGAACTAACTGAGAGCGTACATCAAACTCATCTTCATAAAGAACACCATCCACCTCAATCCTTTTAATTTGATTAGCATTTCTATGAGAGTTTGCTAATCTATGAAAGAACTGAGTATTATTATCGCCCTCCTTCACATACAAGGCCCGAGACTTTTGCCTCCAGGAAGTCTCCTTAAGAGAAGCCAACTGTTCTATGTCTCCTTTGAGTTGAAGGTAACGAAACTATTCCTTATTTGAAAGACCCACCAACTCCTCTCTCGCATCTAAACCCATCAGCTCAGTCAGCATGTTCTTCTTTCTAAAAGCCAAATCACCAAACTACTCCCTGTTCCACTTTTTTAAATCTGCTTTCAGAGCCTTCAATTTTTGTGCTAAGATGAAACTTGGAGAGCCCACAAAACAGTATCTATCCCACCATTGCTTAACTCTATCAATAAAGCCCTCTACTTTCAACCACATATTTTCAAATTTAAAGGCACTTTGACCACATCGAACAACACCAGCTTCCAACAAAAAAGGGCAATGGTCTGAAAGAACACGAGGAAGCACCCATTGTAATACATTCTCAAAGTGCTCCTCCCAATCAAGAGAAACTAAAGCCCTGTCAATTCTTGACATAAAGGGAAGACCAGAATCTCTAAACCAAGAAAAGGAGGTCCCTTCTAAAGGTAAATCAACTAAAGAATTATTCTCCATAAAATCCGAGAATGTGAACATAGCAAGGCTAAAAGACTCACATCCAAGCCTTTCACTTGGGTACCTGATAATATTGAAATCACCTACTAGACATCATGCCATGGGCCACCTGGCACGCACTTGTGATAACTCCTTCCACAAAGTAGACCACTGTCCATTGTCATTAGGGCCATACACACCTGTACAAGCCCAAACAAAGTCATCCACCACTCCTCTCAATAATACACTGACAGAAAATTGTCCTATAATGACATCCAACTTCTCAAAGACCCTCTTATCCCAAATCAGCAAGACCCCTCCCGAAGTCTGCACAGCATCCAAAACAGCCCAATCAATGAAAGGACTACCCCATAAACTCCGAACAAAAGTAACATCGATAGAAGATACTTTTGTTTCTTGAAAACATACAATATCACACTTCCACTTTTTTAGAAGATTCTTACAAACCTCTCTCTTTCGCGGATTGTTAAGCCCCCTTACATTCCAAGCAAGTAGTTGTAGAATCATTTAAAACTACCAACAACCCCCAAAGCAGTCGAAGAAGCTCTGCTCTTACTCCAAGAAGAGACACCATCATAATTAACAAAAGAAATAAGCCCCTTAAGCTTCCTGAGACCTCGTGACCCTGAGTTTGCAGGTCGCTTAGACACCCCATCGTCATTTACCCTGAGACATTTCTATTTCAGAATGCGAAATAGAGCCAAACATTGAGCTTCATGTTTCACAATAGGGAAACCCACCATTTTACAGAATTTTTTCATCAACTGGGACACCCAATCCGAGGATGGCCTAGACTCAGACACCTGTGTTCCTTCTACAGGATCCTGAACCAGCAAACCCTCATTGAGATTATTAGGTTCTCACCGAGATAGAGGTTCACATTCCAACACACAATTATCTTTCTCTCCACTGCCACTACCATTGTCATCCACCCCACTAGTTTCCCATGGTAAAATGTGAAGCCTAGAATTTGTTTGAACTTCCCCAACAGAATCCACTAACCTTTGTTGAGTTGTATCATCATGAGGACTACTTTGTTCTTCTTCATGAGCTTCCCCTTCCCTAAACTCAGCTTCCATCCCATTACCCAAGTTTGAGAGAGGAGAAAAACTATTTTGAACCACCCATGGATGCCGACAAAGGATCGACGACACCTCTTTCAGAATCGGAGGCTTAATCACTGCCATTGCTGAGCTAATCACCATATCACTGGTGAACCCAGAGTCTCGAAAGCCTAAATCATGAGTTACCACAGCACCGGAGCTTGTGAACCCAGAAAAAACAGTCTTGCTAGAGTCGAGATTAACTATATCGAAGCTACACCTTGCCGCCGATTCTTTTCCTGTCACTGGATCACCATAAACACTCATCGACGTCATCCCATCGCCACTTGAGCTTGCACCCACTTGTCTCTTAAAGAAAGCAGATTCTCCATCAGCTTCAAAACTTGAGACCCCAGCATATACACTGGTTGGGCTACGAGTTCAGGTTTTAAACTCTGACTGTGGGCTGGGTTTACCAAAGTTTGGCATTGGCATGGCCTCTAAACAGATTTGGGCTTAGCTGTATAAAAAGGGCTAGAGGGAATAATATTAAGACTAGTGGGCTTTATAGGTTGCACCACTTTTTGGCCCATTTCATTACCTCAGACCACACTATAGCCTATCGCCCATCTTTCCCACGCACCATACGCATAAAAAGATCCAAGGTCAGCTCAATTTTATCCCATCACTTTCAATTCCATTTATTGTTGACAAAGTCTTCGCCCCAAGTTGCTCCCTCTGTCTTAGGATACTTTCCTTGCAGGTATCATGGCTATTACGGCTGAAATCTGACAAAAGCTTTACCCAAGTTGCTCCCTCTATCCTAGGATGCTTTTCTTGCAGGTATCACGATTATTATGGCTAAAATCTGATAAAATCTTCTCCCCAAGTCGCTCCCTCTGTCCTAGAATAATTTCCTTGCAGATATAACGGTTATTTCGGCTAAAATCTCTAGGATTTGAATTTTGAACCAATGCAGTTTTATTCTTTCCTTCATCTCCTCCACCACTGGTGTTTTTCCGTTTCCCCGCCACCACCGACGCATAGGATATTGAGGCATCTCTATTAGGAATACCTGCGATTGCTTGCTTGGGAGCTAGAGACTCCGAGTCTATCTCCTTTCTCAGGTGTAAACCAAACCCTCTCTAGCCACTGCCTAACTTCCCTTCTGGCACCACTATAGAACCCTTACGACGACCATGAATAAGTTTAGAAATTAATAAGAAAGAGTCGTACGTGTTGGAACCTAACTGAAGAATAAAGCATTTGTCACCCTCACAGAAAGATTTCACAAACTGACCACGAGACTGTCCAGAGATCAGTTCTTCCACATTGAGTTGCAATCTCTTTGCACTTCCTTTTCCCATAAAAATTGATCTTAAAGAATCTTTGTCTCTCTCATAAATACGAAGCTGGTAAAACATACCACCTTCCTCAACTGAAAACTCAAATGTTTTTTATTCAACGAAGAAAAAAACAGAGCCTTCGATATAGAAAATTACCGAACCATCAACCTTTTCACACTTCCATGTTCACATGATCAAATGTCATATGCTAATACCTTCTGTTAACCTTCACATGTTGGGTTTCCTCTCACATGACCTATCTTTTGCTTTCTGTTTATCAATTTCACATGACCCGTAGACGAACTCTAAGGTTTAGATGATGCACGCATTCACATAGGCTCATTAGGCAAACCCCATTTGACCACTATCCAACAACAATATATAAAGGCTAACTATGGCTGGGCAGGCTTAAGGTGCCTAACATCTTCCTATCCTATACCCTAACTCTAGACCTTTATAACGATTAAAACGATCGTACATAACCATTAATCAAATCATCAGATTAAAAGATATCGAAGAAATAACTTTTAACGGTAAAATGCACTTACATGAATCAGGTCCCGACCATACGTGATTATGATCTCTCAGTGGCGGCTCTAGGAATTTTTTTTCAAGGTGTTCCTTAAGAAGAATGAATTACACAATCTAATAAAAATAGAAATTCATATATTGACAACAACAACAATAAAAAAGCACACAAATACATAAAGTTTACAATTACCTTCTACGAGTTTTCATATTTTGAAATCGTTGCATGATAGTCTTATTATCAATACTACAAGCTACATCTCTTTCAATATACACAACTAAGTAATTATTCATCCACTGATCTCTTATTCAATTGCGCAGTTCATTCTTTATACATTTTATTGCTGAAAAACTTCTTTCTACTGTTGCAGTAGCGACAAGAAAGGTCAAAGCTAACTTCACAAGCAAATAGACTAATGGATAAGTCTCATACTTCCCTGTGTTCACTAACTTTTTAGCAAATTTACTAACTCCTTAAAGCTCTAAAACAAGTCATTGTTGCGCATATCAAAAATGTAATTCTGAAGTTGAGAGTCAAATGCCAAGATATTTGTCCCAAGAAAATCAGATGGATAGAACTTTACTAGATGTATCAACTTTTTCTTATTAAAAGCCACAAATAAATTACTTGGATTCAAGCAAGGCATACAACGTAGTAAATTGGTATTCGCCTCTGAAAAACGATTATTAAGCTCTGGAAATTGCATATCTATGACTGTGTAGAATAGCTCAACACGATAATGATGTAAATTTGTATTTTGTTGGATGTTGAGTCACAGCCTCCCACTAACTACAAATATTTCATCCATGTTCAAGATAGGAATATCATGTGTGGTACAAAATGAAGACACTTCAGTTAATTAAGATATCCATTCATCATCTCTCATCACTTGCAATCGTTGTTTAGATACTTTAACAAGATCCATAACATTTACTATATCTTGATTTTTTTTTTTTTGCAATGCTATTGCTAACTCATTTATGATCCTTAAAATGTTTTTCATCAAGTATAGAGTCAAGACAAATTCAAAAGATAGAATTGACCTCATAATAGATCGAGTTTCAACTTTTTGGTCAGAGAGGTCATCTTCTTCAATAATCTCAAGTGCATTAACAATAGTAGAGTACATCAAAATCAAGTTGAGAATAGTCTCATAGTATGATCCCCAACGTATATCACCAGGACGTTTAAGATTTATTTCTTGATTCAAACCTTACCCACTTCTACGTACACCATTCTCTAATTCTTCTTTGATTTTGACAAATTGTGCATCTCGAAGAGCATCTCATCTTTTACAAGAGCTTCTAACAACAGTTACTAAATTACTAACCATATAAAAAAATTCAGCAATGTTAATGTGATTTTTAGCAACGATAACAAGTGTCAATTGAAGTTGATGAGCAAAAAAATGGACATAAAATGCCGACTTATTCTCTTTCAAAATTAATGTTTTGAGACCATTGATATCACCTTGTATATTACTAGCCCCATCATAACCTTGTCCACATAGTTTCGATAAACTCAAATTATGTTCACAAAGTAAACATTCAATAGCATATTTTAGTGACAAAGCGGTGGTACTTGCTATATATACAATACCAAGGAACCGCTCTATAATAATTTCTTTTTTGTTCACATATTGAAGAACTAGGGCCATTTGTTTTTTCCTTGAGATATCACATGACTCATCAACTAATATTGAAAAGAACCCATTGTCAAGATCCTTGATGATAGCTTTGGATGTTTCATGTGCAATTGCATTCACAATGTCTTTTTGAATTTCATGGTGGGTAAGTTTGCAATTTTTTCGAGCTTTTTGCAACACTTCATTGATAGATTCATTGTGATCCCCAAAAAATTGTAGAAGTTCAAGGGAATTTCCTTTATCACTTGAACATTGAGATTCATCGTGACCACGAAAAGCTAATTTCTGGCATAAAAGGAATCTTATGCAATCAACTATTGCATTTGATTGAACCTGATGTTCAATTTTATCTTGATTTGATTGCTTAACCAAAACACTTTGAATGTGTTACTTTTCCTTCATTAAATCTTCACTCTTCTTGACAGCTTGGTTATGAGCACTATAAACTTCTCCAACATGAGAATTTAACTTCTTTTTCTAATTCCAAAGTTTGAATCCATTTGTTACAAAAGTCTCACCTCCTCCTTGCTTACCAACATCTTGCCCAAATAGGTAGCAATATAAACAATACTGCATCCTTGTCTATACTATATTCCAACAATTTTCTATTTACATATCATTCGGATCTAAATCGACTGGGCTTTCCAGATAAATATGGTAGAGGGTAATCATCATGATTTTGGAAAACAGGTTGACAAAGGCAGTTTTATAAATAATATTTTCTTATTTCATTATGATTATTAGGATAATAAGATGATATCTTTTCTCGTAACCCAGGATTTGAAGGAAGATTTTCTAAATTAAAGTCAACACGAATTCGCTTAAAAGATGAAGATGAATTTTGCACAAGAGATGAATCTTCAGTACGCGGTTTTCTTATCAAATATTTATCCATAATTCTAGCAAAAGAATAAATAATAAACTATAAGTTCATTTGAAATATTAATAAAATTATTAATTATTGTTTTTTAGTTGTTTCATTAATTTGTTTGTCTTTTATAAACTATAATTTTCTTTACTAACTATTAGCACACACCCCATAATTTAATTGAGAGATGCTACGTCTATAACAATTTTATAACATTTTTACAACAAATCACAGGTGGTTAGTTGTTTTTGGTTCAAATTTGAAACTAACACTAAGATTACTTTTTTGCCCCAACAATAATAACCAGTAACAACTTGCCACTTAGGATTTGTTGTAAAAATGTTGTAGACATATCATTTCTTAATTTAATTTTGTCTTTTATTGGTAAGTTACTGCCTTTGCTCTGGATGCCTTTACTTCCCCCAATTCAAATATCCCATCTTGTCCCATGCCCTCATCCACCCCCCATTCAACAGACAAGCCCTATGGCCCCAATCACAAGAGCCAATCAGATGAATTTACAAATCACAATACACTAAAAGACAAACTCAATAACTCACCAACACCAACACCAATGGATAAAGCCAAAATAGTAGGGGCAAATATTAATAAAGTTATAAAGACAAAAGTAAAGCTAACCAATTATAGTTCAAACATCAAAGAAAAAGAGAGAGAATCATATAAAGAAAGAGAGAGAGAGAGAGAGTCATTTCATTAATTCATTTTCATTTTTCAGTCTTCAAATAAAGAGAGACAGAGACAGAGAGTCTCAGAGACTCCATAGCAAAAGTAAAGTGAGTGAGCAAACCCCCAAACCCATTAACCCGATCGTGTAAGAGAGAAAAAGAGAGAGAAGTGTAAAGATGAAATACCTTAAGGGAGTAAGGAGGCCTAAGGGGCAGCGTCGTCGGGCAGCACGTAGAGGAGAGGAAGGAATCGAGGCCAAGCTGAGTGACAAGCATGACTGATCTCTGATTTAATAGGACCGATCTCCGATGCCTGATGCGATGTGCTCTGGACTGGAGCTTGAGTTGTGCTCTGTTGGTTGTTGTGTTGTAGCATTGCTCTGTTGACTGATGAGGTTTTTGTCTTTAGGTTAGGTTTCTGATTTAGTGATTTGAGATTTCAGTTTTTGCTTTAGCTTTATCATTTGATGAATCGGCGGATGTGTATATTGGGTTTTGTTTTTTTATTTTATTTTTTTAGAATCTATGGGTTTGCTTTACCTGTTTACCATCTATTGGGGTTTTTTTTTTTTTTTTTTTTTTTTTTTTTTTTTTTTTTTCTTTTAGATTGTGTTTGCTTTACCATCTATTGTTTAGGATTGATGTTGGGTTTTTTTGTGGGCTTGCTTTGTTACAATTTTTTTTTTTTTTAAGATTTTAGTTCAAAATTTTTTTTGGGCTTTTTTTTTTTGCTTGAAAGTAGAACAAATAATTTTATTTTTATTTTTATTTGAGGGTGTTCCTAATTTTGCTTGAGGGTGTTCCTAATTTTTTTAAAGGGTAAACAAATAAAAAAAAAATTAATTATTATATATAATTTTTTATTTTTTTAGGTCAGGGTGTTCCTAGGAATACCCTGGACTAAACGTGGTGCCGTCACTGTGATCTCTTAATTTTAATTGGTCTAATTTTAGTCAAAATTAAATTTAATAATGTGTCATAATGTTATTGATTGAGGATAAGGTTTATGGTAATGTTGAATACACCTAATTTAATCAAATGTCAAATCATTTATTAATTCTCAACAAAATAGGTAGAAAGTGGTTAATTAATTAATTAATTAAAAATTTTAAAATTAATTTGATGACTTTGAGGACCAAGAAAATTAGAAAATGAAGTCAAAATTCGCAAGAAATTAGATCCCAATTGAAAATGGAAATAGATGTAATGAAAATGGAAAAGATTTAGAGGATTAGGGAAGAAGTGCCAATCGGCACTTAGGTCAGATTCGCCCATTTATTTATTAGAATATTTAAAGCCAAAGTTGAGAGAAAATGCAATTAAAATCCAAATCAGATTTCAATTGAAGTATGATTTTGCGCCATGTGCATGTCCCATCTAAGTTTTTTAATTTTTGTGTTAAGTGAGTTAGTTCAGTGCATAGAAACCCTATCATATACCTATTTCTATATCTAAAATTAGAAGAAGAGAGAGTTTGAAAGATTATGCTTTCCAATACCATTTGTTTGTCTAGCTAAAAGTAATTCAAATTTATCAACTTTGTAAATATTCCTATGAGCAGTCGTTATTTATTAGGTAGAAACTTATATATATTATGATATGTGTGTGTTTTTTTGTGTGTACTGGTGCATATGCATGAGGTTCTAAACTAGTTTAATGACAGTACTTGGGAACTAAGGTGGGGTTTTCAAGTAAAAAATTCAAAGAAAATTAGAGCATTAATGTGAAAATCATGCAAAAATTTATATGTTATAAACATATACTAGTTTGATTTATTTAGTTAGTTTGTTAAATATTATTACATAAGTGATAAATAAATTAGTCATTAGTTGAATATATTCAAAATTTATAATGAAAATACACTTTATATATGTATATCTATAATTTTCTTATAAATTTAATTAAGTTTAGTGAATCTTACGATACACAATACAGAAAAATCAAAAATCAATAATCAATTCACGATACAATTCATGCTTTAACAACTATGGATGCAAGAATGAATATCGCATTCAGTGCTCTACTAATAAAGTTTGTAGTTGGCAGGTTTCTCATTAGTTTTTTTCCATCTTACTTCTATAGACAACCGAAGTTTTTATCAAGGGACTTTTAGAAAGCTCAAGCTCTCACATGCAACTTCCAATAAGCATAGTTGGTGCCATCAAAAGAAGGGTGGAATCACTAAGGATTGTCCACTATTTGTTGACAACAAGGGCCAATGATCTGATGACAAAGAATTTAATCAAAGTTTTTCTGTTCTGATACTAGTTGATGGGTTTAAAATTGATCCTAGTACCATTAGCCAATTACCTAAGTTGGTTAACTAGTTCAATTTATGCAAGATTCAATTAAGGCACAACCACATCTCCAATCTAGAATATAATACAGTGGAAAATAAATTTGAAATACATAGTATGGTCATAATGGCAATGGGGAAAAGTGTCATGGGGAAAACCCCAATAGGTGATATATAGATATGTCACCAACTCTTTTAATAATTCTCTATGTAAGATTGAAGTTACAATTATAAGGAATACCACCTGATTCCAAAGTAGCTACCTATAGTAGAACTTATTAACGTTATTTGTGCATAGCTCTAACTCGGTTGGACTACTATGACACACGAATCTCTTCAGTGCACAGATACCCAATCTGTGACTCACTTCACATAATCATACTTTGATTGTTGAAGGTTTAAAGTGTAGTAATCTTCAACTCAAACACACTAAACTTTGCAACTCTGGAAACTTAGTTTAGTGCAAAACCTTAGGCATACAAGGTTGTAACTGGTTCTTCGGCGTAGAGTGCTCCTAGATCTCGAAATCACTCACTATGAGGTCACACATGTGTTATCTTAAATCTCTAGTGATGACAGCTCTAAAAAGTACCATTTAATTAGTCTTGAAACCTTATTGCACAAATTCCAAGGTTGCCATGTCATTTGAAACATAACAGATTAGGATTCTCTAAGCTCGATGGATCAATTGGTGTTGAGGTATTAGCAACCTCCATCGTTTGGCTGGTGTAGAGCTAGATGTCAATACAATAGATCCTTTATTGTTTTGAGTAGAAGTGTAAGCAGTTTTCTTGTGTCTTCAAATGTACTTTACCAACTTTTAGACACTAAAAACTTAAGACTTAAATGCATTAAAAAGAGCCTTTTGACTCATATTTGCAAACACAATAATATTTTACTCTAACATGGTTACTTGGCTTGTATAGTTTAGGTTTTAACCAAAAGTGGTGTAAGTTAACTATAATTTAACATTGGTTGAGTTAAAAATCTTTTTTCTCACAATAATTTTTTTTTTCGAAGATTCTTTCACACAATTTGTCCTTGGTTGTGGACGAGAACAATAATAGTAGTTAATGATAAAGGAGGTAGGTGTTTAATTCCAAACTAAAGGATTAGTGAGTGTAATTATAAAAACCTAAGAGATCAATACAATTGTTTCATTTTTCTTAAATTCCAACTTATTTTCACCTCAACAAAGTAGGTATACGAAACCACTTAAGATTAAGTTATGGGTGGGTCCTAGTATTGCTGAAGATACTTAATTTTACATATAATTTCATAAAATATACTTATAAAAAAAATTATAAAATGCTTGACTTGGAATGATACACTTTTTTGCTACTTCCTTGTATTTACATGGTGTAAGGTTGAATTTAATCAACATATGTGGGTTTTATTCCGTGCTAAATTTGTTTGTAATTCAGCATGTAAAAACCCTGTATTTATGTGGGAATAATGTAAGGGTTGTATGTGAGAGAGTGTGAAGAAACTCAAGTTGTGTGCATTCAAGAGGAGTCTCGTGGCTAGATCTCGCGACTGGCAAGTCGCCAAAGTGCCACACGTGTGAAGCATGCAAGAAGCTGAAGGGTCACGACAGCTGGAGCACTACAGGATAAAAAGTATAGTCTGGCCCAGCAATTAACTCATGACTCAAACTCGTGACTTGTTCTAGTCGCGAGGCCGAGTCACCAAAATGTTCAGTTTTGTTGAAAATTGACTTTTCACATTCCATTTCATACCCTACTATAAATACCCTTAAGCTCACGAAATGCATGGCGTTGAAAGAGGAGCCTATTGAGAGAAAAACCCTAAGAAATGTTTCTACAATGCACCCACCTTATTAGAGAGAGAGCTACTCATTCCTAGAGAGAAATCTTTGGAGTCTCTTTTCCTTCCCTCTCTCATTGTTATACCCATTGAGAGGAGATTTGTACCCAAACACTACCCACACCCATTCAAAGTGTTGAGAGTGTTTTTGGAGCTTGGGAATCATTAGGAGATGCCAAGGATGACGGATACAATATGGAATTTATTGCGGGATCTGGTAAGTTAGAGAAAATAAGGTTAGACGTAATCTTGTTAGAACAAGAAACTTGGAGGGTGTAGGTGCATTGGGTAGATTAGGCTTGAAGGGTCTATTGCTATTTATGTATCCCAACTAATTTTCTAATGGATCATTTTACCGCTTGGAAGGCGGCGGAGAGGTTTTTCGCTGAGTTTTTCAGTTTCCTCTTCAATAACACGTGTCAGTTTTATCCTTGTATTTGCATCTCTCTTCCCTTACTCTTTAACCATTAATTGCTATTGTGTTTGTGATTAATTATGTGTTAAAGTAGTTTGCCAAATTGGGTATTGCATATATTTCATATTTCGCATATATATTGTTTGAATATAAGCTTGTGTTGGTAATTTTGTAATTGATGGTCTAAACATTCATTAGTGTTTTACACACTAATTGATCATTCACATGGACTCAAGTTGTGAAAATGGGTATCAAAATAAATATGTCCCTATTATTGATTATAATGAATTTGAGTCCATTTGAGATTTGTTTATTTTATCGAAATTGAAAATTTTTTATTGAAAATATTGTAAATAAAGGTAAAAATTAGCTAAAATAGTACAATAAAATTCATGAATAGTATCAAAAAGTACAATAAGATTCATAAATAATAGCAAAAATAAACTAAATAGTACAATAAATTGCAAAAATAATATTTGCCGACGCTTCGTCTAGAAAAGAAAAAAGAAAAAAAAAATCTGAAAGCTCATTTATGTGGCTGAAATTTCACTTTCAAATGCAGCAACGTCAAATTTCTCAAATTCCCATCTTTCCAACTCCACGTGTCTGACTCTGTCACCGACTCATGATTCCTTATAATTTAGCACTGCTATATATGTCTTATTATGGGATAACCCAAACACACTTTTGTTGCTGTTTACTGAAAGTGAGAATTCATCGAAACCATGAAACCATCTCCACTTTTTCTCCCAAAACCAATCACTATTATTAGAACACAACTGCTCTTCTTCACTCAAACTCCTAAATTCACTTCAAATGTCAAACCGACAATCTTTCAATCTAGTCCACATAGAATCAGACTCTGTCCAGTCTCCATGTCCACCCGCTCGGTCCACTCTTCATCACCCGTAATCGAGTCCGATGTCCAACGACCCGATTCAGACCCGTCGTTTGTGAACTCCACAGAAGAGTACATGGAGAAGGTACTGGCTACAACCTTGAAATTCTCAAACAAAATGTTTGACATGTGACTTTATTTCTTGTTGTTTTCATATGTATTTATGTATGTATGTATGTATGTAATTATGTTAATGTAGGCTATTTATGGATGTCGTTTCATGACGCTTCTGGGAGTCTTGGGGTCTTTAGTTGGATCGTTTTTATGTTTTATCAAGGTATGCACTTTTCATTTCATGGTTTTATTTTTTGGCATTGTAAAAATATTCCTGTAAGAAGTTACTATATGTATATATACACAAATATATGATTATGCTGTTTGAAATTGTCTCAATTTGGTTTGTAGTGTTGATCAGCGTCTAAATGTGGTCGTCTCCGTTTGGGTATTCGGAGTTTTTGGTAGCTTATTTGCATGTTGTTTATAAAAAGATATAATTGTGGGTAACTTTTATGCTAAATGTGTGGCAAAAAGCTAAATATTAGCTTATTTTCGAAAAAACTAGTTTTGTTAAATTTAGAAAAAAAAAAAAAAAGCTGAGACATAATGCTAAAAGTTTTTACCAAACATACGAAATAATGTTACAAAAAAAATGATATTTTTGTCTAATATTTGCCTAGAAATGGTGGATTTTGGGTGTGTTATTTGGATATAACCTTTTCAAGTACATTGTAAGACCCAAGTCAACTCACCCAAGCCAATCTCAAATTAAATTCAACTTCACCGACCCTTAATTTGACAATATTGGATTTGGCTTGATAATCCTTTCGGTTGGTCATATGTGTTTTTTAGGCCTCTGTCACCTTGCATTTATTATATCCTTATTCATTACATCTATCTAGGTCACTTTTGTCAATATTGATAGAAGAAAATAAAATATTTTAGAGAGACAAATTGGATCCAAGAAAAAGAAAGAGAAAGAGAGGTAATTAATTATTAATGTAGTTTGGCCCGACGGCTTATGTCCATAGCAGAAAGCCCTTGATGGCTACATCTTTACTATAAGCTCTGTTTACAATAAACCCATAGTAGGGTATTTATAGTAGGATAAATCCTAGACTAATACAGATTACAAGACTTGCAATACAAGCAGAAATATATTTCTTTGCATGCACACTAATTAGGAATTTCTTTGCTTGTACACCAAGTAGGATTAAACTTGGACCTTGACTAGGAATGAGGCCTTGATATCTTTAACAACTTTAAGCCTCCTTCTAACTAATTTTACTCATTCTCTTCAAAGTAAGTCACACTAGTGTATTCATTGTATTTATCTCTAGCAACTGTCCTTATCTTTCCCTCAAATGGATAGTGTGGAACTCTTCCCCATTTCTCACTACATTCAAGTGTTGATCAAGCAAATTCCTTAAAGGGAATGTTTTAGCTAATCTTTGCCCACTTCATGTTTCATATGTGATTGATTCGACGGGTCATTAGTAGCAGACGCTGAAACTCATTTCTCTAAAAGATCCTTTCAAATAATGTGACTAAGGTTTGTTGATGCCTTGATGGCTGTCCTCCTTTCTCAAGGAATAATAAAACCCACCATGTAAAAAGATTTTTTTCTTTTTGATGAGCAATAATTTATCAGAAACTAGAAAACCATCAATTGGACAGGAAGTATACTAGATGTACATAATACTAAACTTTGCTAAAAGTACAGTGATCATTAAACGCTAAGAAGTTTGAGGATGAGAAACTTCCTGATGCTGACACCGATTTAAACAGATCTAGAATTGTCCTCTCACACCCATTGCACTGTGTAAAAAGATTAGGACACTAAACATGGCTGGAGTTCCTTTCAAATACATCATGAAATCTAAAATCTTATTTCATCAATTGGCTGGCACTATCAGTGTATCAATGAATAAATTGATTCATCTCTATAATGTATTTATTTGTTTTTTACTTTTAAGATTTGGTGATTTAATCTAACATTACTGTTGTACTTCAATATTTTGAAACATTGCTGTTCCAAGCCATGGAGAATTTCTTGGAAAGTGAAAAATAAATGAAGTCCATTTACTTGAAAAAAATATGGTTTCAAGAATAATATATGCTTATTTTTTTGAATCATAGAAATGCTTTTAAATAATAGAATCTGATCCAGTAAAATGTTATTGGTGAAGTTTTCAAGTGATATGTTGGGATTTGAATGAGAGGATGTGCCTTATAATTGTTAAAGGATAAGTAACAGAAACATTTTTTTTTTGTCATGTTAAAAGATGAATGTATCAGTGTGAGCAGTTCCATAAATACTGATGAATGAGATATAGCTCAATGGTGTTGAGAGGGCTTTCCCAGTTATTTCAGGTTAAACCATTAAAGGTTATAGGTTCAAGCTCACTCATGTAAAAACGGGTTAGTTTGGTTATAAAAAGTTGTAAGCAGACTTTTTCTTTATCTGTCTCAAAAGCAAATGTATACTATCTTATGATAATTACAGTGATACAATTTTAAATCAGTAGGTTCTTAGGTCTTATATTATACATGCCAATCCTTGTTAGTCTCTCTCTCATTAATTTTTTTTCCTCTTATAAAATACTATGGCTCATGTTTACTGCTGTTCTGCTTTCACATGCTATATAGATAAATGGGTTGATTAATTTAAAATAATTTAATGGTTTTACATTGATGAACTGTTACCTGTTGCAAATCTCCTCAATGCAATGAGTTCTGCTGTTGACATGTAGGGCTGCACTCATGTTGTATCATCCTTTATGGAGTACTTTGTAAATAGAGGAAAAGTGATTCTGTTGCTGGTTGAGGCCATAGGTGAGTGTTTATGAACTACTGCTGGTATTCATGCTCCATTTGTACTTCTTGCTTGGTCTTATAAATTGAATGATGCTCCACTTTCTTTTTTCTCTTTTTTTGGGTGTGTGTTCTAGGTGACAAATAAATAGCTCTCCATTGTTAAACACAATTGAATTTATTATGTGAAAGTAGATGTTGCAAAAATTTATTAATTTATAGATGAGATTACATAACCTAATGATATTGGAAATTAACAGCATAGTGTGGCATAGCAATTGGTTTGCCATTAGATGAGATCTTTCTAAACATTAAATTCCAGCAGTGAGTCTTGAGTTATAGCAGTAAATCTTTCAGCAATAATTTTTTTTGTAAGTTCACTTTAAAGATTTTCTTCTACAGAAAATTGTAACAGATTTTTGGCAGATACTTTCATGCACCATAATGGAACATGGTTGTTGATGTTTTGCACTAAGCAATGATCATTCTAAGATCCAAAAAAGTAATGGCCATTATATGAACTGTGTATATTATACCTTAGTGCAAATTATCAATCATGTTCTTGGGATCAAGTTATAATATACACAGTTCATTTATCACATGAATTGTGTATATTATACTTTGATCCCAAGAACAGTCTCTATTAAAAGGCTCTTATTAGGGAAATAAGAAATAGTACTTCAGCTCTCTATCATTTTCAATTACCAGTTTGAGGCTAAAACGTAATAGAGCTCCAAAAAAAGATGAAATAATCAAGGAAATTCCATATCTTTTTTGTCAATGAGCTGTAACTTAGATAATACTTCCTCCCCCTATAAGAATGGGGTTAAAGGTGAGGTCTTGGATCCAAGACTCACTGAATGGGTGCGTGACTTACGAGTCATAAAACCAATAAAAAAGTGTGGACATACATCAATAAAGAAGCATATATTTGTCAAACTTCTGAGTTGAAAAACCAATAAAAAAATATGGACACACATCAATAAAGAACCATGTATTTGTCAAATGGAGGATTCTAACAAACATAAATACCTCATCTCTTTTATTTTTTATTTTTCTTCTATTAGTACAATTTGCACTCAGCATCCCCTAAGGTTATTCAGTGAGTGAAAACTATACTTATAAAAAAAATTTAAAATAAAAGAGATGGTGTTTTTCATGAGCATTTATTTCTCCTTAAAGATGCCGCGTTAAGCACAGAGGAACAAATTACCATATCTCTCCATTACTTCTCTTTCCAAAATGTCCCTTCTAACACGATAACTTTCCAAACAGAATGAGGCATTACCCAAGAAACACCAAACAGAGAACCAAAGACCACCATTCTTGCGCCACCACACAATGTAGAAAGAGATGCATCACACTCTTTCCCTGGTTCTTGCACAAAAAGCACCAACCCATAATAATTTTTTTTTTTTTGAAAGTAAGAAAAAATTTTATTGAAAAGAGACAACTTCTTGCAAAAGCCAACCCATAATAATCAAACCTTATTTTGGTAGATTATTTGTAGTTAACGTCTTATCTAATGTCGCATACCAAAAGAATAAAGCCACTTTGATGGTACACAAACTCTCCATATGTTCCACCAAGGAAAATACTTCCCTTCTCCTCTCAATACTTTGTAATAGCTCTTCACTTGGAGGTCTTTAGACTTTGAAGGGATCCGTACCAGACAGTCTACTCCCCCACGATACAACTTTGTAGCATAAATATCTTCCAACAAGTAAGCCATCGATTCTAATTCCCAATTATGTACCTCTTTAATGAACAACAAATTCCAATAAAAAGAACCATTTCTATACTCTAAATAATTCACAACCTTAGCTTCTCTATCCTTTGCAATTATAAAAAGGCTAGGATATCTCTCCTTAAGAGTAGTCTCACCATTCCAAAGGTCACACCAACAAAGATTTTGGAGCCATCACCAACGTCATATCTAATAAAGGATGAAAAGAGATACAATTTTATTCTAATATTCTTCCACAAACCTACACTGTAAGGCCCCCTAGCCTCATCAGAGCACTAACCCCCCAAGTGGTGTTGTACTTCAAATCTTCCACCCTCCTCCACAAGGATTTTCTTCTCCATAGCACCACAACCATTTCCCTCGTAAAGCATGATTAAAAAGCAAAAGCTTCATAAACCACTTTAGATAATGTCCCTTTGAATTTTTTCCAACCTTTTTGCAACACCTACAGGCAATGGAGAATAAAGATAAAAAGTAAGTTGGAAGGCTACATAATTTACTTTTGATCAAATGAGTTTTTTTTTGATAAGTAAAACTTCTTCTAGCCAATCAATCTTGTATGCATCCTTTCGATAATGGAATCCTAGATATTGCTTACCTTGAAATGAGCACCCAGAATAGGTCTCTTCTACATCCAGTTTGCATAAAACCCCCAAAATGCCATACTTCAATTGACTATGCTAACATTCATTAGCTCTAAGGATGGAGTCAAGTATTTATTTGCCTTGAATAAGTGCGTTTTGTGTGTCAGATACCACACTTCCTTACACGCCCTTCAAACTATTTGCCAAAACTTTAGCCATAATTTTGTAATTAATACCCATCGGACTAATTGGCCTAAATCCTTCACTTAAAGTGCACCAACATGTTTAGGAATCAAAGCTACAAAGGTACCATTTGTACTATGTTCGAACATACCTTTGTTGTGGAAGTCAGTGAAAACTTGCAATGTGTCTTCTTTGGCCACATTCCAACAGGATTGGAAGAATGTAATAGTAAACCATCATGACCAGTTGTTATTGGCAAATATTCTAGCACATACAATGATTTCTGATGGATACTCATTGCTGTCTTTGGTGTGGCAGACAACACAAAAGTGGATTGTTGAATGATTGAGCAAGAACAGAGTTTCTAATATTTTCACTAATGAATTACTTTCTTTAATTAAGTAGACACATCAATTAGGTGCTTGCAAAAGTATCAGCACATCAATGTGTTCTGATGGATACGTATTCACTAATGTTTCAAAGTTAGTTGTGCTTAACGTGAGATACAACACAGGGGGGATTGAGATTAATGAACAAGTACAAGTTTCTTTCTCCGCTTTTGTTTTGAAGTAAAATATTTTCAAACGTAAAAACATGAAAAATATTTTTAGTAAAATATTTTCAGGTATTTGGTATGACAAGTAAAATTTTTCAAGCAAACCACCAAACCAATGGCTTAACACCAAAGCCACGGGTGTCGGAGGTTTAGTGATTGGACTGCTAGAACTGGCAGCCGTAATGGTGGCTCTTGCAATCGGACAGCTAGAATTGGCAATCAGAGCGGTGGCTCCGATGATTGGATTGCCGATGATCATTGTCGGAGTGGTATCTCTAGTGACCGAACCGCCAACACCCGTCGAAAAAAAGGCATCTTCGGTCACTAGACCTTTGGCATCAGTTGTGATGTGGCATCTCTGGCCATTGGACCGCCAACACTAGTCATTGATGTGGCATCTTCGGCCATTGAACCATCGGCATTGATTGTTGGTGAGGCGTCTCCTACCACCGAATTGTTGGCATTGGACACTAGATCGTCAGAGCTGAGTCATGGCCACCGGACCGTTGGTACTAGTTGCTGGAATGGTGTCTCTGACTACCAGACCGGTGACCTAGATGGGGGAGGGGAAGCCACAGTGTATTTTTGGAAAATGTTTTACCAAATTTTCAAAGGTAAAACATTTTACAACTTCTTATAAAGGATTTTACGGTCAACGGAAAATAATTTACAAGTTTGACCATATTTTACTAGCAAATAAACACCTGAAATGGGAAAGCATTGTAGGTGCCTCCAATGCTGCACATCTATTGAGCGATGTCTCTCCCTCCCCCTCCCCCTCCCCCTCCCCCACCCTTACCCTCACCACCAACCGTCCCCAACTCCCTCTCTCTACCCCTTCCTACCATCGGTAGTCCCACATATTCCTTCTCTCCCTCCCTATCCTTTTCTATTCCCACCTCAATTCCCACCTTTTGGATTACCATACACCTTTTGTCACCCTTCTACAGAAATCCACTCTAGCTCAATCCCACCGTCACACCCCTTACAACCATCTACATTGCCTAAAAAACCTTCTATGCCTACACCTCCATTGTTACCCGATATCTCACTACCTAAAACTGATACCAAACCAGTTCCACACCTTCATACCTCCTCATCTTTATCGGATCATGGGGGCAGAAAGATTTCTTTCCGTATTGATGCAAAGTTTTTTTCTTTTTCTTTCAACGGTGGGCGACCTAATTCTTATGCTATACACGAGAACAACTGGCATGTCAAGCACACTATTTGGGTAGGACGTAAAGGATTTGAGTGGATCCTTTCTTGTTTTGTTGATATTCGTGATTGGGTTCCGAGGAAAGTTTCTCTTTGTAAATGTTTCCGGGAAAATAATAAGTTGTTGGAATTTTGTGGGAGATCGAATATTGCTAGCATTTTTGTGGCCATAGCTGAGTACTATGGTGGGGCTCATTGAGGGTGTGTTATAATACCAGTAAGCACTAACCGTTCTGGATGGTCTTTGTTTCACAAAGAATTAGGCCTCTTCTTTTCCAATGACAAATCAAGGCTAGGTAATGGAGATGAGATCGGTGTTTTTGCGCTAGCCAATGGTGGTTGGAATAGGCAAGTTGGGAATAATTATGGGAACCAGCAGAAGTTTAGGAATTTTGAAATTTTGGGAGATAAAGTAGGTAATAAAGTGATTCTTGGTGATTCTACCAAAAATAGTTTTAATGGCAGACCCACACGTGCATTTATTTTTAAGTTGACTGCTGAGAATATGGCTTTGAGAATTTTTAAATCTGAAGATGGGAAGAGAAAGTACTTTAGGCTAAAGCCCAACAAAGTCTTTAAGTATGGGCCTTTAAATGTAGAAACCCGGGTGCCCATTCCTCCTATTTTCAACAGGACTATGTATGCTGGGCTTGACAAGGCCCATATTTTGACTCCGGAAGATCCTAAAGGCAAAGGGCCTTTAGTCCATCCCTTACTCTAGCCCATAACTCAGCCTTTAGTCCAGCCTGTAGCACAAGTGCTGGGGTCTCAAGTTTTGAAGCCGATGGAGAAACAGCTGGGTGAGAGTGAGTCTCAGGGTCTGTCGTCGTTAGAGAGACAGGTAGGTGAGAGCTCAAGTAGTGGAAAGATGATGCCGATGAGAAATTTAGGAGATCCAGAGACTGGAAAAGTCTCGGCGTCAAGTTGTAGCTCTGCCACAGCTATTCCCGACTCTGTCAAGGTTGTTTCTTCTATGGGCACAAACTCTGATGCTGAGGTAACTCATGTAATAGGTAATCCAGACTTTGGGTTCACCGGTGATATGGTGGTTAGCTCGGCAACGGCGGTGATTGAGGCACCAATTCTGAAAGTTGTGTGGTTGATTTTTGGTCGGCATCCATGGGTGGTTCAAAATCGATTTTCTCCTCTCTCAGACTTGGGTAATGGGGTAGAAGATGAGTTTGCGGAAAGGGAAGATCATGAAGAAGAATAGAGGAGTAATCACCATGATGATATGACGCAACAAAGGTTAGTGGATTTTGTTGGGGAATTTCAGACAGATTCTGGGCTTCACCTTCTACCGTAGGAGACCAGTGAAGTGGTTGACCATGGCTCTTGTAGTGGAGAGAAAGACAGTTGTGTGTTGGAGTGTGACCTTCTGTCTCGGTGAGAACCCAATGAACTCAGCAGAGAGTTGTTGCTGGTTTAGGATTCTGCAGAGGGAACTCAGGTGACAGAGTTAAGGCCACCTTCGAATTGGGTGTCCTAGTTGATGAAAAATTTCTGTAATATGGTGGGTTTCCCTATTGTGAAACATGAAGTTCAATGTTTGGCTCTGTTTCGCCTTCTGGAACAGGAGTGTCTTAAGGTGATTGATGATGGGGTGCCTAAGCGACCTGCAAACTCAGGGTCACGAGGTCTCAGGGAGCTTAAGGGGCTTATTTCTAATGTTAATTATGATGGTGTCTCTTCTAGGAGTAGGAGCAGAGCTTCTTCAACTGCTGTGGGGGTTGTTGGTAGTTTTAAATGACTCCACGACTTCTTTCTTGGAATGTAAGGGGGCTTAACAATCCCCGGAAGAGAGAGGTTTGTAAGAGTCTTCTAAAAGAGTGGAAGTGATATTGTATGTTTTCAAAAAATGAAAGTATTTTCTATCGACGTTGCTTTTGTTCGGAGTTTATGGGGTAGTCCTTTTATTGATTGGGCTGTTTTGGATGCTGTGCAGACTTCGGGAGGGGTCTTGCTGATTTGGGATAAGAGGGTTTTTGAAAAATTGGATGTAATTGTTGGACATTTTTTTGTTAGTGTCTTATTGAGAGGAGTGGTGGATGACTTTGTTTGGGCTTGTACAGGTGTGTATGGCCCCAATGACAATGGACATGGGTCTACTTTGTGGGAGGAGTTGTCACAAGTGCGTGCCAGATGGCCTATGGTATGGTGCTTAGTAGGTGATTGATTTCAATATCATTAGGTACCCAAGTGAAAGGCTTGGCTGTGAGTCTTTTAGCCCTGCTATGTTTGCATTCTCGGGCTTTATAGAGAGTAACTCTTTAGTTGATTTACCTTTAGAGGGGGCTTCCTTCACTTGGTTTAGAGATTCTAGTCTTCCCTCTATGTCAAGAATTGACAGGGCTTTGGTTTCTCTAGATTGGGAGGAACATTTTGAGAATGTATCCCAACGGGTGCTTCCTCTTGTTATTTTAGACCACTGCCCGCTTTTGTTGGAAGTTGGTGCTGTTCGACGTGGTCGAAGTGCCTTTAAATTTGAAAATATGTGGTTGAAAGTTGGGGGTTTTGTTGATAGAGTTCAGCAATGGTGGATTGGGTACAGTTTTGTGGGCTCGCTAGGTTTTATTTTGGCACAAAATTTGAAGGCTTTGAAAGCAGATTTAAAAAAGTGGAACAGGGAGAAGTTTGGTGATTTGGCTTTTAGAAAGAAGAATTTGCTGACTGAACTGATGAGTTTAGATGTGAGAGAGAAGCTGCTAGGTCTATCGAATGAGGAACAGAGTTGTCGTCTTCAACTCAAAGGAGACATAGAACAGTTGGCTTCTCTTGAGGAAATTTCCTGGAGACAAAAGTCTCGGGCTTTGTATGTGAAGGAGGGAGATAATAATACTTGTTTCTTTCATAGATTAGCAAACTCACATAGAAATGTTAATCAAATTAAGAGGATTGAGGTGGATGGTGTTCTTTATGAGGATGAGTTGGATGTGCGCTCTCAGTTAGTTCTCTTCTATCAGGGGTTGTATGAGGAAACTGAGTTGGGTTGCCCTACTATGGATGGATTAGATTTTGCATGTATTGAAGAGGATGAGAGGTTGTCCTTGGAGAAGGAGTTCTTGGAGAAGGAGTTCAAGAAGGAGGAAGTCATCTAGGTCTTAAAGGAGATAGAGGGTGATAAAGCCCCTGGTCCTCATGGTTTCACCATGGCTTTCTTTCACAAATGTGGGAGTGTTGTGGAAAAGGATATCATGGAATTTTTTGATTACTTTCATCGACAATCTGTGTTTGAACGGTCTATGAATGCTTTGTTTCTCACTTTAATTCCTAAGAATTGTAATGCTGTTAACATTAAGGACTTCTGCCCTATCAGTTTGGTGGGTAGTGTGTACAAGCTGCTGTCCAAGGTGTTGGCTAACAGGTTGAGGGCGATTTTGGATAATCTCATCTTTGAGACTCAAAATTCGTTTGTTAGTGGAAGGCAGATTCTGGATTCAGTGCTCATTGCAAATGAGTGTCTGGATAGTAGGTTGAAGAGCCGATTACCAGGTGTGGTTTGCAAGCTTGATATTGAAAAAGCATACGACCATGTAAACTGGGAGGCCTTGTTTTATCTGTTAGGACGGATGGGTTTTGGGTTGAAATGGAGGGGATGGATTGAGGCTTGTGTTACTTTTGTTCGTTTTTTAGTCCTGGTAAATGGATCCCTTGAAGGTTTTTTCGGAAGCTTTCGTGGGTTGAGACAAGAAGACCCATTATCCCCACTTTTGTTTCTCTTGATAATGGAGGTTTTAAGCAGACTTTTGAAGAAGATAGAGGAGAGTAATCTTATTCGGGGTTTTCATGTGGGAGCAGTGAATTTTGTTGGTGTGCGTATTTCCCATTTGTTGTTTGTTGATGACACTATCTTATTTTGTGATGCCTCTAGGGATCAGATGCAGTCCATAAGGTTGGCGTTGTCTTATTTTCATGCTTTTACGGGTTTGAAGGTCAATGTTCGGAAAAGTGAGATTGTCCCTGTTAGGGAGGTGAATAATATATGCATTGGCTAATATTCTTCAATGTAGAGTGGGGAGTTTGCCTATGAAATATTTGGGGATGCCGTCGGGAACTTCTTTTAAGACAGCTTCAATTTGGAATCCAATTTTGGAGAAGGTGAAGAAGAAACTATCAGGGTGGAAGTGTCTCTATTTATCTAAGGGTGGTAGGCTTACATTACTAAGGAGTATTCTCTCAAGTCTTCCAACGTACTTTTTATCTTTTTTTACTATTCCTAAAGTTGTGGCTGCTAGATTGGAAAGTATTCAGAAGAATTTTCTTTGGGGGCTTTTGAGGGGAGTTTTAAATATCCTTTGGTGGCTTGGGAAAAGGTGTGTTTACCTGTTGAATTGGGTGGTTTAGGGATAAGAAGTGTGGCGTCGTTTAATCAAGCTTTATTAGGGAAATGGCTGTGGAGATATGGGCAAGAAGTTACCAACCTTTGGCAGAGAGTTATCTCTACAAAATATGGTGAGGGTCAAGGGGGGTGGAGTACGAAAGTTTCAGGAGGATTAATGGATGTGGCCCTTGGAGAAGCATTCATGAAGGGTGGGTTAAGGCACTCGTATCCGCTTTTGGCATGATAGGTGGATCGGTGATAATACCCTAAAAGATCTCTATCCTGAGCTCTATGTGTGTTTAGCTGCCAAGGATTCTTGCATCTATGAGGTTTTGTGGATTCTGGAAAGGGGTACTATTAGAGTGTGGGATTTAAGGTTTTATAGAGCTTTTGAAGATTGGGAGCTAGCTGCATCTTATTCTCTACTTCAGTTTATCCAAACTCGTATTCCTTGGGGTGATAGGAGAGATACTCTTTGTTGGTGGCTCAAAGGTGATGGTAAGTTTGACATCCAGTCTTACTACCAAGCAATTTGGGGTACTCCGAATTCTTTATTTCCTTGGAAAGGTGTTTGGAAACCAAAGATTCCTAAGCTTTCTTTTTGTAGATAGCTGCTTATGATTGGATTCTCACTTTGGATAATCTCATGCTTAGGGGTCGCCCTTTAGCAAATCAGTGTTGTATGTGTTGTTGTGATGGAGAGTCAGTGGACCACCTTCTTCTTCATTGTCCTGTTACACATACCTTATGGACTTTTATGCTTCAGGCTTTTGGTATTCATTGGGTTATACTAGGATCGGTGGCCGGTTTGTTATCTTGTTGGCATAAGTGGCTTGGGAAGCATAATTCGAACATTTGGAATTTGATTCTAGGGTGCTTAATGTGGATTGTTTGGTTGTAACGAAATCGTCGCTCCTTTGAAGACAATGAGAAGACGTTGGATGAGTTAAAAGTTTTATGCCAGCATAGTCTTTTTGAGTGATCTTGTTGTTGGGGTTTTACTGATTCTTATTCTCTCTCTAAGTTTATGTTTTCCCTTAGATTAACTTCCTGATTACCCTCTTTTTTGTTTTGCCGTTTGTTTCATCTGTTTCTTGTTGTTCATCATCATGAACAACTTGTATTATTCATTTTTTACTCATTAATAATAGTTCTCTGATTACCTATCAATTAAAAAAAAAAAAAAAAAAATTACGTAAGGTGTTTTTCCCATTTGGTTTGCTCAATATGTGATTAACTCTCTCTATATGCACTTCCCTCAACACCAGGAGATGTTAATTGTGGATGCATCAATAAGAAGCTTGGGTATAGGGAATATAACAATTGACTTTCCATATCTATTGGTCATAAGAGAGAGAGAGAGAGAGAGAAGCACAGAGGAACATGGAATGAAAGCTGAAGTGGCACTAGACAGATTGAAAGCAAATGACGTATACGAAAGACTCCAATTATTAACAGCCCTTTAAGTCCAGTTGTTCATTTTTAGGTACAGTAACAGTGACATGTCAGTAGGCTCAAGTCTGAACAAGTAATAGCAGGAGATGTGTAGGATGAACTCCTTCAAAGCAAAGCTGATTCGGTAGCTTTGTGCAGTCAGACCTATGATTATTTGAGACTTATTTGTAGCAATCAGTGTAATCTCATACATCCAGCTGTTTTCTGGATAATAATAATGCCATACTTTTTTTTCCCCTTCGCCAACATGGCATTCTGAATTCAATATGAGAATTTTTTATCTGTTCTTTAGCTAATGTGTTAGAAGCGGAAGACTTGACCTGTGCAGAAATCTCTCTATCTTAGAATAGATATCTTGTGGGTTTGCTTGGCAATTCTTGGTAGAGCTTATTTATTTGGTGAAAGAATTTTCCTTGGTGTATTGTACCGAGGCAAAAGTGTCGTATTCACCAGTGATCATTCCAGTCTCAGCAGGGGATGAGAGAGTATGACAGCCAATGGTCCTACAAGAACAAAGGTTTCTTGACTTTTGAGCTGTTACCCAAATACACATGATGTGAGTGCTTCCGCACCCCTAGGTGGGGTTGGGAATCCTTATGATATGAAGATGAGAGAGACTGTTAAAGGGTGCTATAGACTGTGTGCAGGTAGACGTTATAATCTTCATAATTGTAAGAGTGACAGTTAAGTTTCAGAATATATATATATATATATATAAGCAATAGTAGTGGATGGGGGAGTCAATTGAGCACCTTTTGCTTCTTTGTATGGTCGCTGGAGATGTTTGGTCATTTTTGTTTTCTTTATTTGGCTCATCATTTGTTATGCTGAAGTTGTTGTTCAAATGCTAAGCTGTTGGAAAGGGAGCTTTCATTTTTTGCTTAGTAATGATTCTCAGGGACCGCAGCTTGGAATACAGTTCCTTTGTGTCCTATGGACTATTCCGGTTGAGAAAAATAGATGAACTCTTGATTGGGTTGAACATCCAAACCACATGATCAAACAATCAGTGCTAAGTTGTTTATATGATTGGGTGGTTGCTTTATAGGAAATACTCCCTCATGTTCTTTTTAAGAATTTGTAGATAGCCTAAAGGCCCTAAACAGAAAATGTAAAATTCAGGACCTATTATGTACTTTTGTTCATTTGCTTTTATGAACAAAATTATTCTAATAAAATGGGGAGTTCTTTGTCCTTAAAAAAGTTACGTGAAAAGCCAATTATGCATGTTTTCTGGAAGAGTTCTAAACTTGTATGAAGAGTCTTGATCGTGAAAATATTATTAGAGCAAAGAAGTGACAGGACACATACTGTTCTTCTTTGATCATGAACTCAGGATTTCAAATTGAAGGTTAGATCTGGTTAATCACTGACCTTCTACTTGGACTTGGGGTTATATGATGCACAGATTAAACTAATATGTTTTTTGGGGAGCAATATTGTTGTTTACAGCACTACTCAATACAGAACCTTGTATACAGAGTACTTGCATGGAAGTGAAAATAAATGCATGCATAATGGCACAAAGAAGCACCTCTTTTCTGATTTGTGCAGTAAGACTCCCTGTTAGCCAGCTGAAGTAACTAATTACTACTCTATGGCACTTGTAGATGTCTATCTTTTGGGAACTGTGATGCTGGTTTTTGGAATGGGTCTCTATGAACTCTTTGTCAGCAATCTTGACAGTTCAAAATCATTGTCGGAGGAAAAAACTCCATACAGATCAAATCTATTTGGCTTATTCACCCTAAAGGTAGGTGAGAATTCTTTCAGCAATTGAGCAACTTCAATGCCTGTATATCTGTTTTGGTTTCTAGTTTGGCCTGTGCATGTCGGTGACACAGGACAAAACCTAAATGACACAACAATAATATTGAAGAATAGAAAATTAAAGGATAGAAAACCTAGGAATCAGCACCTAAAGTTGGTTTTGAATCTGTACTAGTCCATTGGAAAACTCCTAGAGGAATTTTATTACAATCAAATTGGATACATTATTCGAGGGAGTACAATGCTATCCTTATATAGACTACTTCACCTTAATTTTAATTGATTTAAGAAACCTTAATTGTAATTTACTTGTGAAATCCCAATTTTGAACTACAAAAAAAACCTTGATTTTAAGGAAATTAAATCAAATACTAATGAACCTAATTAACTACTAAGACCTAAAATAAAATACAATTGACTTCCAAAATTAAATAAGACCAAATTAAAGTAAAAAATTGTTGATGACCAAAACGATGCAATGACAAAATGAAGAATAGAAAAATAAAGAGTAGATAACCTAAGAGTCAAACACCTAGGCTTGCTTGGAATCAGCACCAAGCAAGGGATAACATACCTTCAAGAGTCAAAACCTACTGTTGGCTGTAGTCAACACCCAACCGACCATTGGAAAATTTCCAAGATAAATTTTATTACCCAATCAAACTGTAAATACAGTCTCAGTAAAAGAACAATACTATGCTTTTGTTGAATATTTGACTCTAATTCTAATTGACTTTGGAAATCCTAATTCATAAATTCCAAAAATAACATTGATTCTAGGAAATTAAATAAAATACTAGTTGACCTAATTAACTACTAAGACCTAAAATCAGATATAGTTGACTTCCAAAATTAAATAAGACTAAATTAAGATAAATATTTACTGTATTTGCACTTCCTACATTGGTGGGTCTAAGGCCTACCTTGACTTGTTTGATGTTTTAAGCCAAATAATTGTTCATTTATGAAAGTTTTACTGCTTTGTAGGGTAAAAGTATTTGGAAAATGATATTAGTAGGTGATTTCCTCCTTGAAGTTGAATTTGTCACTTCTTTTAATAGCTTTGAGATGGGTTTACCTTGCTCTAATAGCAATAATGCATTTCTACTTGTCCTCGTCTTTTCTGCTTTGTTTAGCTTATATCTATACTTCAATTTACATTTTCATTTCCAGGAACGGCCTAAATGGTTAGATATAAAAACCGTCAATGAGCTGAAAACCAAGCTTGGCCATGTTATAGTGATGATTCTTCTAATTGGGCTTTTTGACAAGAGTAAGAAGGCTGTTATACACTCTCCTTCTGATTTGCTTTGCTTCTCTGCTTCTATCCTCCTTTCCTCTGGTTCCCTGTTTCTGCTGTCTAAGCTCAATGACTCAAACTGATGGTTGTCATATATGATACTTTGAAAATATGTAATGAAATTTGTATATATGATATACACCAGGTAATGTATAAGTTAAAATCTGAACCTTGTAATATGATAAAGTTGAAGTTTCATCCTATAAGATTTGCCTTAGCTGTTAAGTTACATTTGAATTGGGCTACCTGAACCAGTTGTGTCATAAATGACCGTTTACCATATAGTTTTATTGATACTATTGACCATATTTCTGTTTACGTACATAAGAACAAAATTGTTTGAGCACCTAAGGCTGTCTGCTAAGCTTATTTGATATATGGTAAAATTTTATAAACTAGATTGGTGTAGTCAGGGCCGGCCCTTGACATTTTGGGGCCTAAAGTGAGAACTAAAATATGACATTTTTTAGATTTATGTATTAATTAAATTAATATTAAATTAATATTTTTATATTATAATATATTTTATTTAAAATATATTTTTCTTGCATTTTGAGATGCAAATTAACGAATTAAATTTTTGTATTCAAGTTATTCTAACAAATTTATCCATTATTAATAACAAATTTATCCATTGATCTTTTTCGAGACTCAATTAATTTTTTTTTTTCTTTTTTTAAGTTTTTCATATTCAGATACATATTTTCTAGTAGACATTTCTAATCAAACAATATATTTATAAAGACTAAAATATAAAATAACTTTCAAGTGTAGAGCAAATGAGAAATAAAACCTGATTTATATAAAAAGTATTGTTGTAGTTTTAGCGAATAATAACAAGTTTTTAGCAATTTCAACCGGCATAAATAAAGATTTATTCATTATATTACCAATAACTAAAATATATATATATATATATATATATATATATATAAACACAAGATTAAAATTAAAAAAAAAAAATTAAGCACAATTATAACAAAAATAAGCCCAGCCCAACCAAGAAGATGCCTTCCAAGACCCACCCACAAAAAACATAAAACAAATCCTATTATTTACACCTATATATATATATATATATATATAATAAAAAAAATAAAAAAAATAAAAACCAAAATTGACACTCTTTCAGTTTTTGTTATTCCAATCTTTTAATTTTCAGTTTTATCATTTCAGCCTATTAAGTTTTAATTTTTGTCAAGGTAGTATTCCGTTCATCCTATGTAACTGGTTGCCATTAAGTGACTTTTTTTTTTTTATAATAATATTAAAGGAAAAAAAAACATTTAAGGGGATGACGTCTTTACCCTTTCCTTGAAATCAAAATTCAAAACCCAATGTCTATTTTTCATCTTCCACACTTCCAAATTCCCATTTATTTCAGTTCTAGTTTAGAGCAAGAAAGAAGTACGGCTACAACAAGTAAAGCTTCTTGGATGGTGGCAGCAAGTATTGGTGCAGTTGAGGTAGATGGAACTATCCTCTAAGGTCACTTCACCAGCATGCGAAGAGCAATATTAGATCATACTATCAAGCCAAGAAACTCTTAGCTCAGTCTTCCACACAGAGCTAACAACCACACATCAAACCAAACAATACAAACAATCACAAAAGCAAAATTAACCACAAAAATCATTGAATCAAACACAATCACCATAATTCAAAATAAGAAAAACTAAATAATTATCCATCCATATCATCTAATTACCTTGAAATATCTCAAAATTCACCAAAATATCCAATATTTTTTTTTAAAAATTAAAATAGAAGAACCTCTATCTCTCTGTCTCTCTCTCTCTATCTCTCTCACTCAGTCCAGAGGGACTTCCACGTCACCATCGGAGATCTACTGCTGCAAATCCTCAGGGTCTTTCCCATCAACCGTGCAACCCATTGAGACGCACGTGCCGAGAATCTCCTTGATGGTCCCACTGAGGTCTTTGGCCATGGATCTAGGGTGCGTAACCTTGGCGGTCTCAACGACGTCGTCGAGGGAGATATTCTCGTTGTGCTTGATATTCTTCGTCTTCTTCTGGTCAAGCTCTGGCTCCTTCAATGCCTTGATGACCAGAGCTGCCGTCAATGGCACCACCGACACCTTGGTTTGATGATTTTGCACAGTCAGCTTCATCGCAGACTGATCTTTGGGGCGAATGAACTCACAGTACTGACTTCACCTCCGGTGACTTGGTCTCTCTCTCAAACCGACCCAGTTTCCCTCAAAATTAGAATTTCATCGTGTTTTCTAGTTTTGATTTTAGGGGAAGGGAAACGACGTCGTTCCTCTTCAATGTTTTTTTATTTTTATTTTTATTTTTATTTTTTATAATTTTGAAAAAAAAGGGGCAAAACGACGTTGTTTTGGCTCACTTAACAGTAGCAAGTAACTGAGGTTTAACAGAATACTACATTGATAAAAATTGAAAGTTAGGGGACTGAAATGACAAAACTGAAAGTTAGAGGACTGAAATGACAAAAACTGAAAGTTAGAGGGTTAGTTTTGAATTTTTGCAAAAAAAAAAAAAAAAACTTGCCAAGACCTACTCTCAAAAAACATAAAACAAATCCTATTACACCACCTATAACAAAAAAAAAAAAAAAAAAAAAAAAAAAAAAAAAAACCGTGAAGGCTCAAACGTGAAACATCTAACCACAGCCCAGGCCTCTTAACAAATCTACGGTAAAAAGCAAGCCTTATAAGTTATACCTCAAGCTCAAAAGTCAAAACCCATTCTACAGTGCAGAATGCCAGAATCAAAACACAGCACGGCAGCAGCGAAAAAAAAAAAGGCAGTCGGCTCAGCAGTCCTCACTCCTTAGAGTTTTCAGATCAAATGCGATCGGATGATTTAGATCGGAGGAAAGGAAGCTTGAGCTAGGTAGCAGCAAGTAACTGAGGTTTAACAGAATACTACATTGATAAAAATTGAAAGTTAGGGGACTGAAATGACAAAACTGAAAGTTAGAGGACTGAATGACAAAACTGAAAGTTAGAAGACTAAAATGACAAAATTGAAAGTTAGAGGACTGAAATGACAAAAACTAAAAGTTAGAGGGTCAGTTTTGAATTTTTGCAAAAAAAAAAAAAAACTTGCCAAGACCTACCCTCAAAAAACATAAAACAAATCCTATTACACCACCTATAACGCACAAAAAAAAAAAAAAAAAAAAAAACTTGAAGGCCCAAACGTGAAACATCTAGCCACAGCCCAGCCCTCTTAACAAATCTACAGTAGAAAGCAAGCCTTATAAGTTATACCTCAAGCTCAAAAGTCAAAACCCATTCTACAGTGCAGAATGCTAGAATCAAAACACAGCACGGCAGCAGCGAAAAAAAAAAAAAGGCAGTTGGCTCGACAGTCCTCACTCAGAGTTTTTAGATCAAATGCGATCGGATGATTTAGATCGGAGGAAAGGAAGCTTGAGCTAGGTAGCCAGGCCCAGCAATAGTGGAGAGAGAATGAGAGAGGGGGAGAGCAAGAGTTGAGAGAAAAAAAGCAGAGCAAGAATGAGAAAGAGACGGTAAAATTTTTAGGGATTTGAGGTTTTTTATTTGTTTTGATTATTGATTGTTTTGTAGTTAATTTCTTAGATTGGATTTGTAGTTTATCTTGTTGAATTTTGGTTTATTTAGAGGATAATGATGTTATTTTTGGGACAATTGATTTTATTTAGACCAAAATTTTTTTTTGTGCTACCAATGTTTAACTGGGTATAACAGAAATTTTGTTTTTTGGTCAAAAGGATGTGCCGGATTTTTTTAGATTCATTTGAAACCATTTTTTTTTCTTTTCCCTACTACCCCTTCTTTTCTAAAATTTTGGGGCCTCCCTTCCACTTGGGGGCCTTAGGCAATTGCCTAACTGGCCTAGTGGAAGGGCTGACCCTGGGTGTAGTCCTCTTCATGATGATTACTTTTTTACATCAGATACCAAATAGTCTTTACTATTTGAGCTAACTGAAACCCATAAAACTAGATGTTCAAATGCTACTTAAATCAACAATATTTTAATCAGTTATACATGTCCGGAAGGGTTTTAAATCCACAACCTCACATTCCACCTTTTTACAAAGGGAGGAAAAAAGGAGGTGTCATTTGAGGTAGTTATTGGCCTACATAAATTAATGATTAACGAAGGATTTCTATAATCACTCAAATGGCCTTTCTTGCATTTAACATAACTTATATAACTTTTTGAATGTACCAATAAGGCATGAATGATTCTATGTTGAAAAAGTTACATATGTGATGGAAGGGAAAGGCACAAGTCCTAGTGGTGATCGAAAAGACACTAGATTTAATATGAGCTGCGAATTTGGCTGAAGAGCTATTCCATAAGGTATTATTCCTTTTTATTGATACCACATATAGAGTATCATTACTAAAATTTTCTATTAATATTTTTTGTTCTAGTTTGTGTTCTTGTGGAGTGCCTTCTTTGTTCTGTTCACCTAATATGGTTAATGTGTATTAGGCAGTCTAATGTGTGTATGTGATTATGCAATTTAGGCTTTGTAAGGCTATGCCCAAACTGCTTGTAAATTGTAGTAAAAATTTTAAAAACGTTTTCTTTATCTAAAAGAATCAAGTCTGGGATAAGTTTAAAGCTCGATTAGTTAACGAATTAAGTTACAATTTTATTTTTAATTATTTATTTATTATTTAAAAAAAAAAAAAAAAAAACAAGCACACATGCATAAGGTAAAGGAATGTGATTTTAACACTTAGACATATCACAAGCTCTACTCAAAAGTTAAGATAACTTTTAGTTACAACAAATTAACTAAACTCAAATTGTTTGTGTACCTTAAAGATAATAATTATTGTGTAACTTAAAGGAAAAGTTTGTCCAAAAATATTTTTTTAATTCATGTTTTATAAAAACTATTAATTACTATTGAGGTGTGAATGAATTAGTGAGTAGATTTAGAGTAATGTTTGATCTTTGATGGCTACTATGCAGTGAGGTAGAAAATAGAATTTTTTTTGTTAAAAAAAATATAACTAGTTGATTTATTTAGCCAACTTAATAAACCTTATGAATGAGAAATGAACAAATCAAGCTTGAACATAAAAATTGAGTTTAATCTTAAAAATGGAGTTTGGTTAATTGAATCTGATTACAAAAGAAACAAACCCTGTTTGATCACTTTTTTTTTTTATTTTTTTTTAGAGAGTCCCAATCTATGGCATCCACTCATGATGATATCTTTTTATTATCAGACCAAGATACCAATTAGTATTTGGTGTAGGTTGAAATTGAATTTTAGATATCTTATTCAACCATAAGAGATTTTACCAGTTGAGCTAACTGAAACTCACATATTTAATCGCATTATAGTACTTGGCTCGTTTAGTACATTGCGGCCCTACTTCTTAGATATCTTATTCAACCATAAGAGATTTTACCAGTTGAACTAACTGAAACTCACATATTTAATCGCATTATAGTACTTGGCTCATTTAGTACATTGCGGCCCTACTTCTTTTTAGAAAATAATTTATTTTTTCATCTATCTATAATATTAATAATTAATAAAGAAGAGGGGCCAGTGACATTATGGGTGTGCTGACCGACCCTAAATAGAATTCAATGGTGAAAACAGATTCATGTAATTGATTATGAAATCCAAAGCAATTTCAACTTCTGGGGCCTCCAAAGCAACTGCAATTGATTATGAAATCCACTGGCACGGGCGGCTCTACAACCAGCCCAGGAGGTTCAAAATGAACCCCCTAGCCTGGCCCCAAAAAATGAGAAAATTTTATTTATTTTATTATAATTTTTTTGTTTTGACTCCTAAAATAAAAATTTGAATATCCTGACCCTAAATTTTGTTTAAACCTAATTGAAATAAATTTAAAATATGATTATCTTAGTGCTATTTTCACAATATTTTTACAATAAAGGTTAAATGACAAGTTGTAATTGGCTTTTTATCTAAACTCATAAGTGACATAACTTTTTTACATACTTTTAACAACTTGCCACCTAAATTTTATTGCGTAAATGTTGTGTCAGTAGTATTACTCTTAAAATTGCTCATTTGTTAATAAATAAATAAATAAATAAACCTTTTCCCTGGACTCTGGCTTACTTTACCGTTGATGGTAGAATAAAACGGTTTTTTCCTGCACTTTTCTTCTTCATCAGCAAAAAATTACACCACTTGTACAACCAATTGATCTATATTTACATCTATGATTCTTTTCTCATTCTCTCTTTCTCCCTTCTATGTTTTCTTTTTGTCTAATCAAGTAGTTTGATAAGTGTTCTACAGTTTTTTGAGTAAAAAAAGTCTTTTAGTGCTTACTCCAATTCCAAGAGAATGACCATGTGTGTGGTTAAAAATCCATACCTTTCAAAAGCAAAATCTTATATAAGTTACTATTTTTTTTCATTAGTATCACGTTTACTCCCAAACCTACTCTTAGGTGTGTTACTATTCTTCTTTATCATATATTTTTATTTAATTGATATTACTTTTGATTATAATAAATTATTATTAATTTGACAAATATTATGATTAGTTATTTATTTTTATTTACTTATGCATTCAATTGTTGTTTTCTTACCGATCTTTAAACAATTAATAATTTTTAAGACTATTGTACAGTATAGTTATATTTTATACTATTTAAAATACTATGTTAGATTATTGCATGTAATATGACAATTGTATATACCAAAAAAAAAAAAAAAATCATTTTATTTTTTTTCTTCCCACAACAAAATCCTAGCTCAAGACACTATTGACCCCTCTAGAAAAAAGTCTTGGAGCTGCCATTGTCCACTAGTCAACAGCACAATGCATGAAGTCTCTAATTAGAAAACACATGGAGCTTCTCTATTTCAAGCATTCTATTACGGTTGAGATTAATGGTATATAGATTGTCATGTTATTTAAAATATTAAATGATGTGATAGTGTGTACACTTATAAATTTATAAAAATTTAATATAAAGCATAAAATGGTATAGGATTTGACATCATTATATCAAGACAAAAGTAACTCAATGTTGCTAGTTGATAATTATAGCAGTGGAAGAATGATTTGCACCTTTCATACTCACTTGGATGGAGTCCAGCAAATCACAGATTCACAGTGGTCTATGTTTTAGCTCATATATACATATTTAATCGTCATATCCCTCTATGGCATAAAACAAGGTGTGTCTTTTCAAATTAAGGACCAAAAAAAAAAAGAAAAAAAAAGAAAAAAAAAAGAGAAGCAAAGAAATCTGCAGCAGACCTTGACAATTATAATGTATTAAACATTCATTATTGTTGAGGTGAAGTATATGATTAAATTATGGTGCCTAGTGAGAATTCCTATGATTGTCCATCTATGCATGTCTGCCCATAGTCGTGCGTGCGCGATTGTGGCCCGCCACCCCACTGACTAACTACATATTTTCTTATCCCACATCGGCTAATAGTCCAAGAATATCTGAAGATATACTTTTATTCCTTCCTAAGTTTCTTACATATTCAAACCCTAAGTGCATGCAATCAAACATTTTATATCTATAATAGATTTCATTAGATTCAATAGATTTTTATCCTTGACGGATGCTCCATAATGATTTTTTTTTTTTTAATTATTTTTTATTTTTATCTTCAGGTTAAGACACCGATTTGCTTTAGGTGTTGATAAAGTTTGAATCCCATATCTCTTAATCGATTACAAGAAACTTTACGAGTTAAATTAGCTAAAGCCACCGCATCTAACCAAACTTGAAAAAAACGATAATATTAAAAATGGAGCTCAGCAGCTGTAAAGTTATTTAAATTTGAAAATTTCGAGTTATTTTTTTTGCAGAGAAGTGTCTATTTGGCTCATGAGATATTAAAATTTTGATTCTCTACAAAAATGCTTTTGGAAGAACCCTTAAGTCAAGTTGGAATTTCTTATACTAACACCGACCCCAATGCCACAAAGGAAAAGAAAGTAACGGTCAGTAAAATTGAGTCATAGAAGCAACAAAAGGAATACTAGATAAAAGAATTGAAACCTACTTTTATACTAGGGTACCTACTGAATTAACCTGCAATCAAAAACTCAGGAATTGGAGCTCTATTCTTTTTCTGGTTTTGTTTTTTTTTTTTTTTTTTGGTTTGGGGGGGTGGGGGGAGAGGAATGGTCTATGAATTTTAGTTTTGCCGACACAATTAATTGTGGTGACTCTCATTAATTTGCTGTCACTCACACATTACAGTAATTTGAATATTTTTTAAGATATGATGGATGCACTTCATTTATTTATCCCTTGCATTATTGGTAACTTTAGTTCGAAAATTACACTATACATGCATGATGTATGTTATACGCCATCAAATGTATTATTGCTATTATTTTGTATGTTTAGGATCTTTCTAAGTGTTTAATGTTATTGTTGGAATAAACTATGAGTGGTATGGTTAATTAAATAAGTCCCAAATTGAAAAAAAAGTAAATTGTTAATATAACATAACATAATTAGGCTGAAACCTATATATTCAAGTTTTTGGTTAAGTGATGTTCCAACATGTTATATTAAGCTCTCACAAAGAGAGTCTCCTCAAGCTGTTAATATTTAACTATCACAAACTCAGAACCCCAACATTTATTTCCTCAATCTTAGGTATTTTGAAGTTGTTATTTGTCAAAATAAAGTTTTGTTTCAATTAGAATTTGTTTAAAAATATCTTTACAAAAAATAAGTTTATTCGAGACTTTAAATTGGTTCATATATTTCGAAACTAAAATTAAGAGAGTTTAGTTGAGTTTATAGTAAATTCCAGTGTTTTCTGTATGGATTCAAAGATTTTATGGAGTGTTTTTTTTTTTTTCCGGAGTAATTGAGTTTATTCATGTTCTTGTTCTCCCTCCGTTATCAGTATACTGCACGGAGGTTATTTGAGTTAACTAGGTGAAATTTTTTAACAAAAAAGTTAATACTGTTTGTTAGAAACTGGCGCCTTGAGGAAAAACTAGATTAAAATTATGCTTTCCTTCTAGAAAATTAGTAGGGATTCGTATTCTAAAATGTTTATCATGAGCACTTCTTAATTGAAAAAATTAAATGTTAGGAACTTGGTGGTCCTAATGGAGACGAATAGAATTGAAGGTGAATTGATTTAATTTGAGTTAGTCACTCTCTATAGAGAAAGAAAGAGATTAAGAGAGAAAGATGCACAATGCACTAAGAAATTGATCTATTCTTTATTGATATCTAATATTGAATTGACGCTTGTATCTTTGATTCTTGGATCACCGACACTTGGATTGCCAATTCTTGAATTGTAGACTCTTGAGTGGGAGCCTTTGCTAGTGCATCAAGATTTAGTTCTTGGTCCTCCAGCATGAAATTTGTGGGCTCTTGCATCTTAGATTCTTGGGTGATAGTCTCCATTGATGCGTCAAGGATTGGTACTCGAAACCGATCTTGTAGGGTGCATATGAAATGCACCCAATTTGTGCACAAACCCGATGCCTCTGCATCTTGGATGCATTCCCACGCTTCTCCTTCCATGCAACAAGAGGCAAAGGAAACCATGTGATGTGATGGTGTGTTGTCTAGAGCAAAGAATTCATAGAGCTTGACAAGTGTAAGGGAGTGGGCCTGGCTTGGGGTCTTGGGCAAGCTCCTGCCGCACTAGGCCCGGGTAGTTTCTGGGTGAGGAGTTGGGACCGGCCCAATTGGAGCACACCTTGGCTCGGCTTGTGCACAATCTTTGCCGCGTCTGCCAAAGTTCATTTAAGAGCTCACAGCAAGCAGAGTTATTGTTGACAAGTTATGGCAGGCAGACATAAAATAGAAAACATAAAGAAAAAAGCATTCACTGTTTTCTTCCGCAACGAATAAGATAAATGACTTAAAGGCCTTGCTTTTAAAGAAAAACGTTTAAACAAAATAATAGAGTGAAATTAGTAGAGTAAAATAACGAGTTTGCCATATTTAGTATTGCTACAGGACTCCAACCACAGAAGGGAAAACTACTCCCTCACTACAACAAAATGTATTTTTAGTGACGAAAAGTAGTGAGGAAATATTTTTCGTCACTAAAAATACAGCTTTAGTGACGAAATATGAATTTCCTCACTAATAATGAAAAAAATTATAACATTTAGTGATGGAAAAAAAATTTCGTCACTATTGTGATCTGAAAAATGGGTGCCAATGGAGGGAAATATGTATGGGCTCGAGATCTTTGATTTTGAGGCAAAATATGTATTGCCCTTGAACTGGAATTCTGTTGAAAAAATATTCACTTTCCAAGTATTTTTGAGTTATAATTTCATGCGTGCTCTCAAGAATCACACTTCTAAATGAGCGGTTCCTCGTTTTATTCTCTCTCTGGAGCTCTCATCTTCTTTTGCCCATGAGTCATTATATTTTACTCCTTTTTCATCTTGTCATGCCCAGAGGCTAGTTTTATCTTTTTTTGTATTTTCTAAACTCACTTATGAACATAAAATTTAAATGTTAACAAATCTGACCAAATCACTAATTTGCATGTAATTGAATTGAAGACAACTGCGTTGTCCAAAACAACATGCTACCTTTTACACTCTTTTTGGAACTTTTTATGGATTAATTTTGATTGTTTTCTTCTTTTGTGGTTGTAATGACTAATGAACCTTAAATGGTGGTCATTATCAACCCCATTATGTATGTGATTCTTACAATATACTCATTAATTTCAATAATGGGGGAGTAATAGTCTTTCTCGATCTAATAATGGGGGAGTAATAGACACTTTCTTGACAGTGTCTATTACTCTATTTTTCCAAAAAGCTAGCCACACGATGACACGAATATGCCAATAGATTGTGTAAATCAAGGACTTGCCCCCCTTGGAAACTTCCATCCGGCATTTTCATTGCGCAACTAAAGTGAAAAGTTGGATTGGAAAAAGAAAGTGAATTAAAACAAAGAAAAAGCGATTCAAAACAAAAAAGCAAAAGAAAATTAGAGAATTTCTTTTACTTACTGCCTTAATTTGTGATTTTCACTATTCAACACAATTTCCCTTTACGATTTCTTCACCTTAAAAACTTTTTTTTGGAATGCTTCAGTGAGAAGGTGACTCCTGAAGTTTTGACTTTTGAGTCTTCTTGGAATTGTTGATTTTTTTTTTTTTTTTTTAACTCAAAGTAAGTGAAGAAATTAAAAATAATAATACCTAACAAAAGTGAGGTATTAAAAAAATTTATTTAAACAAATAAAGTAAGTTTTTCAAATAAATTCAAACAATAACTATATTGAATTGAATTATTTTCCAAAAAAGTAACACTTTATGTTTAATTAATGCTTGTCATGAGTCATGGGAAAATTATTAGGTACTCTCGGAGTACCATAAATGCGTACTCCCTCCTCTCACATGAATGGTGGGCCCCACCATGAATTTAATTAGTGGGACCCACTATTCATGTGAGAGGAGGGAGTACGCATTTATGGTACTCCGGGAGTACACAATAATTTCTCTGAGTCATGACAGTCCAAACCCATCAAATTCCAGTTAGTGGCCTGAACACTCAACAGCCTCATATTCCTTACTGCTTCCGTTATTAATTTGAGCAAAGAATATATGTCCAACATTTTGTACTCGCACAGATTTGTCCTGCTTTATTTTTTAATATTTGATTGATATAGAGGAATTTGGTTTATTTGATTGAAAAAGATAAAATACAAAGAGGGTGTTGCAGTTACTCAAACTTCAATGATATAGCCACTTAACTAATTTTGTCCCTGGTGGATGATTCATTCAAGTAAATCAGACAGCCATTGACCATCCTAGCTGTAACAACTATCTTCCCCTTAAAGCATTGTTTAGACCAAGTTGGTAGCTACCATCAATTATATGCATACAGCTTTCACATTTAACCTTACAGAAAGCGCAATACCCTGCTGGAACAATTTAGTACTGCATTTGTTTAAGCATATTTGCATACAGGTTTTTTTTTTTTTTTTTTTTTGTATGTGGGCTAAAGCTAACTAAAAGTTATCTTTCTTTTATCTCCAGCTCTGTTTCTTTTTTGTGGCTGAAGAAATTGTGAGGAACAAGGTGAAGAACACAAGTTAACTTTGGATTTTTTCTAAAAGTTGTAAACTTAGCTTGAGCAAAGTAAGTAAATTCTTTATATGATGAATAGTATTTTATTTGATTTAAATACTTGTAAAACTTTATATTTGTAATGTTGGAAATTGGTTTTGTAGTGGGTTGTTGTGTTGAAGCAAGCGGGTGGCTCGTATGGTGTTATAAGGTGGTTTAAACTAATATTGGGAGTGTTTGAGTGTGCAATGTATATTTGTTTAAGTATTAATATAGACTTGTGCATTCATGAATGGAATAAAATTTTATCTAAGTAGCTTATAGACTTGGATGTTAGAATATATTATGCATGAGTTGTCCTTATTTTACTAAAGTAGTATTCATCTTGTAATTGTAGTCAAACATAGATAAAAGTTGGATGACAATGGGTAAGACACCCGATGGCAGATTAAGTCATCCATATATTGAAGGGGTCAATGCATTTATTAATTTTGCAAGAGTAGTTGTGGACTTGAGTGGTAATATTCCGTGCCCATGTATTCATTGTGGGAATTGCTATTGACAATCTCTTAATACTGTGCGTATCCATTTGCTTCATCGTGGGATTATGCAATCTTACATTAATTGGTATAATCATGGAGAACCTCATGTATTGAACGAGAACATTCATGATAATGAAATGTCGGATGGTGATCATATGGATGGTATCGATGCCTTGGTAGGTGATCGAATTAGAGGGGAACCAAGAAATGCAACCGAAGATGAGGAGGTGCGTCATTTTGACAAACTTGAGGAAGATGCAAAGCGTGAGTTGTATCTGGGTTGCACTGATTATAGTATCTTGAAATTTGTTATTGAGATGTTGAATGTAAAGGTAATGACCAACTTGAGTAATAAGGGACTTGATATGATGTTAGAATTGCTGACAAAGGTTTTACCGAAAGGTAACTTGGTTCCAAGGTCAACTTATGAAGCAGAGAAGATATTACGTGACTTAGGCATGTCATACGAGCATATAGATGCATGCAAAAATGGTTGTGCACTATTTTGGAAGGAAAATATAAACCTTGATAAATGTCCGGTGTGTGAAGCGCCTAGGTACAAGGATACACGTGCCCAAGGTAAGATGATTCCTCATAAGGTATTGCGTTACTTCCCGTTGACACCGAGATTGAGGAGATTGTACATGTCAGGCCAAAGAGCTAAGGACATGAGATGGTATATAGACAAACGTGTAGACGATGGGATAATGAGGCATCTGGCTGATAGTGAAGAGTGGAAGGAGTTTGATTTGCAACATCCTGATTTTGCCATCGAACCTCGCAATGTAAGGTTAGGGTTGGCTACAGATGGATTTAACCCTTTTGGGAATATGAACAACAACTATAGTATGTGGCCTGTCATACTTATCCCCTATAACCTACCGCCTTGGTTAGTTATGAAAGAGCCATATTTTATGTTGTCTTTGCTTATTCCTGGTCCCCATCAACCAGGAAATGAGATTGACATTTACTTGAAACCATTGGTTGATGAGTTGAAGGAGTTGTGGGAAGAAGGTGTAGAAACTTATGATGCTTATAATAAAGAGCATTTTCAGATGCGTGCAACTTTGTTGTGGACAATACATGACTACCCTGGATTTGGTAACGTGTCTGGGTGGAGGACAAAGGGTTATCATTCTTGTTACACTTGCAACGATGAACCATATTCAGAAGCTTTGGAAAGTAAAATTGGATTCATTAACCATCGAGCTTATTTGCCTATGAAACATCGTTGGAGACATAGTCGGTTGCATAATGGTTTATCGGAGAAACGGAAGAGATTTTTAGAGTTACAAGTGGGAAAAATACAAGAGCAGCTAGATAGAATGCCAAATATAATTTTAGGAAAGCATCCAAGTATCAAGAAGAGATAACTCATTGGGGAGCCAAATTGGTCAAAAGTAAGTATTTTGTACAAACTTCCATATTGGAAGAATAAGAAGCTTAAGCACAACATTGATGTCATGCATGTAGAGAAGAATATTAGTGAGAGTACTTACGGTACTTTGTTGGGTATTGAAGGGAGAAATAAGGATACTGACAAGGCACGGATAGACTTGCAAAATATGAACTTTAGGTATACGTTGCATTTGAAACAACGTCCTGATGGATCATATGATAAGCCTCGAGCTTTCTTTTCATTAAGCCCAAATGAAAGAGATGGTTTCTATGAATTTTTGAAATCAGTCAAGTATCCAGATGGCTATGCAGCGAACATATCAAGGTCAGTGAATGCAAAAAATGGTAGATTATCTGGTTTGAAAAGCCACGACTGTCATGTGCTACTACAACGAATTCTTCCAATTGGATTGCGAGGGTTTGTACATAAAGATATTAGTATTGTATTGTTTGAGTTGGGCAGTTTTTTCTAAGACTTGTGCTTAAGGACCCTAAAGCGGAGTGAATTGGAGAAACTAGAAGAACGTATAGTTCTTATACTATGCAAGCTTGAGAGGTTCTTTCCTCCAGCATTTTTTGATGTTATAGTCCACCTTGCTGTTCACTTGCCTCGAGAAGCAATTCTAGGAGGCCCGGTACAATATCGGTGGATGTACCCTATTGAAAGGTAATTAGATCCTTTAATGCATCCATTAATTGCATTTTTTCATGTGGTATAAAATCACATAACGTGCGTATTTTTTCCTCGTAGGTACCTTGGAAAATTGAAAAGATACGTTTCAAACCGAGCTCGACCAGAAGGTTCGATTGCAGAGGCTTACATTCTTAAAGAATGTATTAATAACTGGTCTTTGTATATTGATGGGATTGAAACTGTGCATAATCGAAGAGAAAGAAATGAAGATTTAGGTAAATCTAGCGAAGGATTGATAGTTTTTTCACAAACTGCCCGACCTACAGGTGGTAGGCGGAATGATGGCAACTTGTCTCGTGCATTGCTTGATACTGCTCATTGGTACTTGTTGTACAATAGTCCTGAGCTAGAGCCTTATTTAAAGTATGTGATTTCATATGTATGTATTGTTTGATCAAATTTTGAATATTATCTGCAATGCTTAGCTAAAAATAAATTACTTTATTTTTAACAGTGAACACAAAAGCACATTGCATAATCCTATTGGAGAAGCCATAACTCAAATTCAACGACAAGAGTTTCCCAACTGGTTCAAAGATCGTGTAAGACATTTGAAATTTAATCACACACTAATAAAAATTAAACATTTAAAAGTTTTTTCATTGCTTATTACTAATTAATATCACTTGTTGTATGTCATTATAGATGAATAGATTGAAAGTTAACGAGTCACCAGAAGCTACTAAACAGTTATGGTCATTAGCAAATGGTCCTAAGCCGCATGTGAAGGAGTACACAGTTTGTATGGTCAATGGTGTAAAGTTTCATACAAGGGACATAGACAATCGTCGTGTAACCCAAAATAGTGGTGTATGTACCGAAGGGGATCATGAGGGAGAAATGCACGACTTCTATGGTCATGTGTCCAAAATTTGGGAATTGGAGTATATGTTTCGCCATAAAGTTGTTTTGTTCCAGTGTGATTGGTATAATACTGGTACCAATGGTCGAAGGAGAACGATAAGAACCGATGCACACTGCATAAGCATTGATGTTACAAGTCGGTGGTATGAAAATGACAATTTTATACTTCCTAGTCAAGCGAGGCAAGTTTTTTACCTTCAAGATACCAAATTGGGTGAACCTTGGAAAATTGTGTAATCCATCCAACATAGGGGAGTGTTTGATGTCTCGGAAGTCGGGGGTGGAGAATCCAATGATAATACAGAAAATAGTGACGCATTCCAACAAGAAGCGATTGTTGATGTTGTCTCTATCAATGTTGAGGACAATATTATTGACTATTGTATGGGTGATGTTGAAACTGAGGTTATTCTTGAAGGTGGAACTTCAAGAGATGCTAATGAAAATGAAGAGCATGACATACCTGATGTTGATCTTGATATGGATTATGATATGTAGAGTTCATAACAATTGTATTAAATGTTGTGTGCTTGTCTTAAAGTTTTATGCTTGTCTAAGTAGCAATTGTTTTGTACTTATCTTGAACTTGATATGAATATTGATGTGGTCATTTGTTGTGTTGAGTTAGTAGTAATTGTGTTTAAATTTAGCACTTGTGAATTGCTTGATATGGTTAATAGTGTAGACTATAATATGTAAAGTTAGTAGTAATTGTTATTGAGATGTTTTGTACTTATCTTGAACTTGATATGGATATTGATGTAATCATCTGTTGTGTTGAGTTAGTAGCAATTGTGTTCAAATTTTAGACTTGTGAATTGTTTGATGTTAAGTTAGTAGCAATTGTACTTATCTTTCATGTCAATATATAGTTTCAAAAAATGCCCAAAAAGGCCAAATACACTCGTAATATACCGAGGTATGAGATGACAAGATTGGATAGAATGAGGCAAAATCAAGAGATAATTGATGCTTTGGGATTGAAGCACATCTCAACTTCTCTAAAAGATTCTGCTCAGTCCAATTGTGCAAAAGGGAAAAGAAGTAGAGCTAATGTTGTGGTAGATGATGATTATATACCACCTATTAGTGGCGATGACAATGATGATGACTCATCTAATTCTGTAATCCATAAGGTATAATAGATGTTCCATAGGATACAATAGATGATAATAACTTTATTGTTCCATTACTTGTAATGACTTTGTTGTTCTATTATATGTATGTTACTTACAGATGGCACCAGGACGACTTACACACTCGCGAGGTGAGGCATTTATCCCGGTGGTCCAATCTACGGTCCAATCTACGAAAACACCTCTTGAAGCAAATCCTCCTGCCCAAAGTTCTTCTAATGCAGAGGCGCAGACTATAGGGGCATTAACTAGCACGACTGGTAATTTACATAGAACATACTTAATTACAACTGTACCTTGTTTTTACTATTGAGATTATACTTCACTTAATTTAGCTATAATGTACGTGAAATGTATAATTTTTTAACATTAATAATGTTTAAATAGGATCTGTTAGCAGAACTACCCGTGGAGTAACACGTGGTATAGCAGTACGGGCACTTGTTGAAAAAAGTGGTAAGCTACCAGTACGTATAGCTGCAGAGTATGATGCTCCTGTTGGGAAGAATGCGTGCAAGCTTGTCAATCATGTTGGCGTACAAGTGCGAAGTAATTTGTCCAGTTACAATGTGAAAAATTGGAAAAATGTTGATGCTGCTACTAGAGATGTGGTGCTTCAAAATATTGCGGTAAATTTACATTGATAACATCTAACTCGTTTAATTCATATAATAATATTTTTATAATATATATGCACTTCATTTTACAGGATCAGTTTGAGTTAGAAGGAGATTCCAACTTGGTAACGAAAACATTAAATACAAAATGTGGAAGATTATTGAGTTCCAACTCTCACAAGTTGCATCAGGTTTATAAAAAGCTCAAATAATCTCATGATGCTGACTATGCAAGAAGCCACCCGCAAATGAATGCTACACTTAAGCAGTGGACTGAACTTATTGATGGGAGATGGACCAATGAGGATTGGCTGGTAAATTATTTATGCGTATATTATTATTATTATCCAATGTTTACTATATCATGTTGTCAACTAATTAGATTAATATTTAGATGAAGTAAATATATACTGTTTTATTCATGATCTAATAAATATCTTGAATGTTATTTGTTAGAAAAAATCAAAAAAGAACTCTGAAAATAGGAATAAAACTAAAGGCAAACATAGATGCGGGACAAAGGCACTTGCTGTTAGGGTTGATGAGGAGGTGCGTATTTTTTCATTTTCTTAAACCTTAGTATATTGCATGTTGTGATTAATTAAGTATATCTATCTAACACTTGAATGTTAATTAATTAGACAAATAATAATGATGGTCAAGTTCCTGAATTGGCAAAAATCTTCAAAGACGTTCATTTCAATCCAAATACAAATATGTGGATACACCCTGAAGATAAAGCGACATATGTATGTGTATCATTCCATCCCTATCATGTTTGTAAAGTTATAACATATGTAGTATTAATGTTGTGGTTGTTTGTTTCTTTCTCTCTTTTAAATGATAGGAAAATATTCTCAAAGTGCAAGTGGATCATTGTCAAGATCCTAATGCAATTCCTCTTACACAAGAGGAGGTCTCAAACTTGGTGTTTAAAAAGAAGTCCGGTATTGTAAAAGGACTTGGCATGAGACCTTCTTCTTCTCTAGTAACCACCACCTCCTCTAATTCATCGGTGGAGTACATCCAACGATTAGAAAATGAGATAATTGAGCTCAAAGAGGCAAGAGCTAGAGATCAAGAGGAGCGAGCTAAGGACCAAGATGCACGAGCTAAGCAAGATGAGGTCCAAAAGAATATTATTAACTTTTTGAGGAGCAAAGGTTATGATGATGCTTTTACTTATAGGGGTGGTTCAACTTCAAGTTAAAACACTTTTTGGTTAGTACTTTATTTGCTTTCTACAATTTATACATTAGGAGTTGTGATTTTAATTTATTGGTGTGGTTACTCTTAATGCATTATTAGAAATGTTTCTTATAACATAATTAATGTTTTTACTTTATGATTTTAACGAAGCATTGTTTTTATATTTGTGCAGATTTCTTATTGGTGGTTCTTAGGAGATTTACTTTTGGCATTACTTGAAGACACACGAGGACATCATATGTTTTTAGTTCTAAAATAGGGTTTAGGTAGAGTTATCATGTATTGCAAACAATTATTGTATGGAAGAAGTTTGAATTAGATACTTATTTTATTTTTTACTTGTGAAATATATGGATCTTTTTTTATAAATGTGTTGTTGAAATAAATGTGTTATTCAAATGTGAGGTTTTAATAATATAATGACAGGTTACAGGTTAATATTAAAGTCATGAAAAAATAAAAACAGAAAATAAGTTTTAGCAACGAATTTTTTGTTCATAAATATATCAACAAAAAATTGTTTTAGTGACGAAAATTTCGTCACTAAATATAGCAAAATTTTGTAAGAAATGGTTTTAGTGACGAAAATTTTCTTCACTATATGTACCTGGATTTTCTTAAAAATAGTTTTAGTGACGAATTTTTTCGTCACTATATGTACCCGAACATAGTTTTAGTGACGACATTATTCGTCACTAAATATAATTTAGTAAACTAAAGTGTTTTTAGTGACGAAATATTTTCGTCACTGAATAGTGTTTTTAGTGAGGAAAACATTTAGTGACGAAACATTTTCGTCACTAAAAGTTTTTTTTAAAAAAAAATCAAATCGAACTTTTAGTGACGAAATTTTTTGTCACCAGGACTTTTATTGACGGGGCTACAGTGACGAAATGAGTTTCGTCACTAAAAGTCTAATTTCGTCACTAAAGGTCCTTAGTGACGAAAAACCGAACTTTTAGTGATGAATTTTTTCGTCACTGAAAATACATTTTGTTGTAGTGCCTCAACGCAAGTAACTTCACTTGGTAAAATTAATTGCTTTGAGAGGACAGCCCCAAATGGTATATGCCCAGGTATAGATTTTGTATTGCCTTTTGAGGACAAGGCTATTGAGGGAGAGGGGGGGGGGGGTTAACCCATTTGGGTGCATGCCTGCCATAAGCACTCTGTTTTTTCTTTCTTAGAATTTCCTTCTCTCTATTTTCTTTCTTTCGATTCTTTTCTCTCTGTTTTCTTTCTTTCAATTCTTTTCTCTCTGTTTTTTTATCACCCTTCCGTCCCTCTTATTGCACACAGCCGCGGGTCCCTTATATAGGGCCTGCCGTGGCTGATTTTACTATTCTAGCCTTTCTATGGCCCTATTCTGCTATCGTAGCCTTTTGCCATCCACTTACCGAGTCAAATGGTTCTGATCCACCATTGACCTGTGGCTTTCAGACAACGAAACTTCCTTCTCTACTTCGTCCAGTGTGTCCTCTCTCTCTCGGTCTCTCATGGCATGCACCTAGCGGTTCTTACCCAGTCTTGCCTTTTTTGGGTGGCATGTCATCCCAGTAGGACTGTGCCTACCAAAAGAGTTTGGGCAAGAAACGCAAAAATGGGTTCCCGTTCCTCTCCCCACCGCCAGACCATGCCCTCACCCATGACGTCACCCTTTCCCATAGTGGCTGGGTATAGGCTGGTGATGCCTGGGTTGTTCGCATGCGTTACCTTATTGATGTTTCATTTGTTTGTCGAGGTCTGAAAATGGGTGCGCATATCCTGCCGTGCGCTTTTTGGCATTTTCTAATGTGGATTGTTTTTCTGGCAGGCCAACGCCCATGTGTTGTCCCTTTCTTTGGAGGGTTGAGCTCTGTAGTGGGCTTCCCTTTAGTTTGGGCGTTTTGCTTTTGTGGCTTTGCGCCTCCTGCCATGCCAGATTTGCTATTCCTGCTGCTCAACTCAATCCTGCTGGGCTCTTTCGAACCCGCCGTGTACTTTCCTTCTCAGTAGCCCAGTATACATGCTGGGCTTCTTTTTCATTTCTTGCGGGCTCCAATGTCTCTTGTTTTTCTTGTGGGCATCCCTGGCCCATCTTGGTTTTGCTTCACACATGGATTTCTTTGTTGACTCACTTTGGGCTTCCTTGGCCCAATTTTCTCTATAAATTTTATCTTTTGGGCTCATGGGTTCTCCATTTGCCTGTTACTCTCTTTTTTCTTATTGCAGTGGGCCTGCTGTGACTCATTCTTTCTTTTCCCTCATCCTTTTTACGGATTTTTTTATTTTCTCTTTCCGGGCCTATTCAAGCCCATTTGCTTCTTCTGGACCCATCTCATGGACCCCTGAACCATGCATATGCTTTCTTTTTCTTTTTGCTGTTTCTCTCAGTTCGCCCACAACTCTGGGCCTTGGGCCTGCTGGGCTTCAATAAAAATGAGCCTCAACAACAAGCCACTGAAAAAGATCTCTGCCTTTGAAATAAAACTCCATGAGAGCTTGATGAATTCCATTGGCTTTGGTCATCTCAAGATTGATGTCTCTGATACCACTAGTTAGGAACTTGGTGGTTTCTAATGGGGACGAATATGAATTATAGGGGAATTGACTTAATTCGAAGTAGTCTCCATGGAGAAAGAAGGATATTAAAAGAGAAAGATACACTAATGCACTAAGAAATTGGTTTATTCTTCATTGATATCTAATGTTGAATTAAAATTATGTATTTATAGGAGACTAGCTCTAATCTCATTGGCCTACAGGGCTCAAGATAATTGGCTAGTTAATTCAAAATGTGCTTAATGAATTAAGCCATGTGTTAAATGAGCTACATGTGCTCAAATCATAACCAACTCATCATACTCTCAACTAACTGCCTAACTAAAGGGATTACAACATTTCTGTCATATTCTTAATTGTCATGCCCCGAATCCAAGTAAGAGTTAGGCACGTGACAACAACCACACACTTATAAAATTTACACCCTACAAGTGTGTAAGGTCCTCTTGACAATTAAAGAATTATCTTCAAAGAAAATTTTATCAATAAATTCAAAAATATCCTCAATAAAGCTATCCTCAAAAGATCTCCAAATATTAATCTTCTAACATCAAATAAAAATAAATTAAATCCTTTAACTCTAAGGAACTACACAAATGGTAATCTTAAACATAAAAGTTCAAATCTTATTCCATAGATTTCCTAAACTTCACCCATGCGCACATCTCAGCGGAAGCCCAAATATATGTTACTCTTCCTGATCAAAATCTGAAAGGAGAAAGAGGGGGAGGGGGAGGGGGAGGGGAGGGGGGGGGGGGGGTGAGTTGACAACTCAATAAGTAACCAAAATCTGAATAAGTTCTATCCAACAATAGATCTGTAAAGTAATAATATGTAATATGAATCTTCAAAAGTTATAATATGCTATACGAGTTTTCAAAAATAGCTAAAGAAATTTCATAATCTTAAAAATAATACTTTACAAATAGATCACATACTTTAATCTTACAATTATATTATAGATGATTTTGAAAGTAGTTAGTTTTCCATATATCAAAAGCTATAACTTACAATGGGTTCCAATAATACATAAGCAGTTTTAATGACTCATAATAGTTAAATATTTAAATGTAATTCATATTCTTAACAATCTTATAACTATGGTTACGCTATATTCCCGTGACTAGGCATCAGAGTACCAATGAATAACCCCCAATTGGCTGGGTATCAGAGTATCAATGAATAACCCCTATTGGCTGGGTATCAGAGTACCAATGAGTAACCTTCATTGGTTTGGGTATCAGAATCAATTCATAGTCAAATTGTCCATAATCATATATATGAAAACATAGTTTCTAATAAAAATATATCTTATTCAAATACATATATATAATCATATATTCAATATTCAAATATATTTGTGATATTTCTATATTCTTTACTTTAAATCAATATAGCTAGAGAAAAAAAATCAATTAAATAAAATACGTCATATATTCAGTAATCAGATATATTTGTGATAATTCTTTACTTGAAATTAGTAATACAATAGAAATAAATTGTAACAATTGTAAACAAATTTTCAGTAGTTAAAATACGCAAAGATAAAACCAATTAAGATAAGGTTACTTATCTCAGCTAGCTCACTACAAAGAATTTCTCTCTAACACTTTTTCTAAAATCCTTAGATCTCACCTAACAATTTATAAGCACAATTTACTCAATAATCAAATAATTAAAAAAAAAAGACATATAATGGTACCCGGCCAACAGAGAAACTACTAAAATATCTAATAATTTTTCTTATTATCTCAAAAAAAAAAAAAAAATCCATGTATTCAATATATATCCTCTGCTACCACTAATAGAACCTTGTAGTCTACGTATACTCATTTAGAGTCAAAAGCACCACCTAGACCATCTTCTATAGTTCTACACGTGTTCTTCTTCTTTTTCATTTTTTTTCCTCCTCCTGCCACTTCCGCCTCTAGTTTTCTTTTGGCATTAAGACAAATCACACAAATCAAGCTCTGACACAAGCTTTATTGAAACTCTACTCTTCCTCTGCCAAGTCAATAAACAAATAATAATATATTAGAAAGAAGTTGGTGTTCGTCCTTTTCGTCAAGCGTTTTTTTTTTTTGTTTTTATTTTTTTTGTTTTTTTCAATCCGATTCAGTTCCTTTAAGAAAATTACGTTGAACACACCCATGCGGCCATGACTAAAGAAAGCCTCACTGTTGGCCAAAATACTTACATAAGAAAATATTCTAATACCTCATAAAATTTAAATTTGATAAAAGAATAAGATTTTTTAAACTTTTACCTTAAGAGTGTAGTCAATCATTTTCTACTTCAGTTCTTTGAATAATCTCATTTCTCAAAATATCTCTGCCATTATACGCTTATTTAAAAAAATTAGATTATGTAAACTAGGGTTTCAACCTTATTTTCTAAAAAACCACTTAGTAATATTAAGTATAAAAGTTGACCCCTATAAACAAATTTACTTAAGTACCTCTCCTTTTATTTTATTTTTTTTCCGGGTATTACATTAATATTAAACATTCGTTTGTATATGAATTGAACAAAAACTGTATAAATGGTTTCCTTTTTATAAACAGGTATATGAGTGAAGTACGACTAGTACATGTAGTACAATACTACAGTGAGTTGGGTTTAATGGGCTTGTACTTCATTTTACTACTATGCTTATACTTCATTCATATTTACTTTAGAAAACTAAGTACTATATATAGTATCATAGTGACAATTTCAAAATGATTTTTTATTAAATAAATCCATGTATATCACAAAAAAAAACACCCACAAATATAATAAATTACCATGGTGATAAGAGAGGACTCCCATATATTCAAATAAGTAAGATTAAAAGGTGCCAATGCAATAGATTCACTCTTATTAAAGGGCAAGAAAGGTTGTTTTCCAAGTTGACATGACATAAAATCTAAAGGACTGGAAGAAACGAAACCTAACAAACTCATAAACACTACCTTTTTTACATGAGGTAGAGATGCGTGACCTAATCGAGAGTAAAATAAATTCCATGTATGACAAAACATAAGTTGAAACTGTTGATGCTGAGATTACTGATGAAGGAATATGAAGAAAGGACATCTTAAACAACGTCCCAACCTTATGGTCGGTCCCAATAGTCTATCGATTCGAGTGGTTGGTTGCTTGAATCTGTGCATGATTAGCCTAGAATATTATGATAAAACAGAACGATGGCGGCAATCTTAGACCAACGATGGCAATGCTTGACGTGATAGAGTGTTTGAGAGATGAAGGGTGATTTTTTTAGAACCCTAAGTTCTGATACCATGAAAAGACTAAAGAGTATATTTAATCATGTGTAAAACACACTATACAAAAAACCATCTATATAGGCAAGTATAAAAGTGAAATACAAATAATTATGAGTACGTAGCAGAATAATACAGTAAATTTAGGCTCTTTTGAAATATTATCCTAACATTACTATTGATTGACGTTTCCATGAAATGCTAACTTTATTAGTATGAAATGGCTAGAGCTACTAGTCACATATCATTTACAGCCAGAGTAGAGGGTTGCGTCACATATCATTTACAGCCAGAGTAGAGGGTTGCTTTTGTGTGTGTGTGTGTGTGTGTGTGTGTGTGTGGGGGGGGGGGGGGGGGGGGGGGGGGTGGGGATTCCCATTTTCAAAGTAATGATGTAAATCTTGCTTGGTCCTTTCAAAGTTGCACTTTCCTTTCGTTGTCTAACTTGCAGATTGCTTCAACTTTAGTAGGAGTGGAGAAGGTATATCATGTATCGAGTATATGTTTTTTTCTCTCACAGTAAGCAACATATACCCGATACAAGATATATCTTTCCATTAGATTCCGGAATACTAAAAGGTGTATAAAAAAGTTCGGAACTAGTAATTTTTGATACATTTTAAGTGGGGGAAAGATGATTCACCTTTAAATGTCTTTATTAGAAATATCAGTTAATATTATTAACTTATAAAACTCTAATTATGAAGTAGTAATTTTAATATGCGCACAAAACATATACGTGGGATACTGGGATCACCATTTGTTAAGAGAGCATCGGAAGTATCATATCTAGAAATCCCCGCAAATAGTTATGCCAAAAACCATAGCAAGTGTCAAAATCATTGATAAGCACTCCAACATCAAAAAAGAAATGGCCATAATTATGAAATTGAATATAATGAAATGTAAGGAGAAAAAAAAAAAAAACTAGAAATTGAATATAATGAAATGTAAGGAGAGAAAAAAAAAAAAAAAAAAACTAGATATATGCTTTAGGATTTAAATTTTTCTAAAAATAGGAGTAGAATAAAAGCATATTAAAGGAATATGTCATATGTTTACCTAATCAACAAGTAATTATTGGGTATTCTCGAAGTACCATAAATGCGTACTCTCCTCTCTCACATAACTGTAGGTCTCACTAATTAAATTTATAGTAAGACCCATAATTCATGTGAGAGGGAGGAGTACATATTTATGGTATTCTCGGAATATTCAATAATTTTCCCTAATTAACTGTTAAGGCTTTAGAGAATAGTTTAAATTAAGGAAAATTACACTTTTCTACCATAAACTATATCCCATTTTATACTTATCTCTATGATTATCAAAATGCACAATTGACTTCCAAAGTTATAATTTTGTTTGGTGTTAATATGAAAGAATTTCTTCACCAAAAAAAAAAAAAAAAAAAAAAAAAAACTATGAAAGAATTAAGTGTTGAAAGACTAATTTACCTCTCTCCAAAATAGACGGTAGAGAGGTAAATTGGTTTTTCATGTACTAAATTCTGCTAGACTTAACAGCAAAATAGACAATATAGGGGGTTAAGTATTATAAAACTTTTGATTTAAGGGGTTGGTCTTGCGTTTTGATAGTTCAGGGGATGAAGTGTAAAATAAGTTTAGGGTGAAAAATTGTAATTTTTGCCCTTAAAATACTTAAAAAAAACTATGAAAGAATTAAGTGTTGAAAGACTAATTTACCTCTCTCCAAAATAGACGGTAGAGAGGTAAATTGGTTTTTCATGTACTAAATTCTGCTAGACTTAACAGCAAAATAGACAATATAGGGGGTTAAGTATTATAAAACTTTTGATTTAAGGGGTTGGTCTTGTGTTTTGATAGTTCAGGGGATGAAGTGTAAAATAAGTTTAGGGTGAAAAATTGTAATTTTTGCCTTAAAATACTTATTTTGCAATAAAAGAATCTAATGCCTTGTTGTAAAGTGTAACTCCAGCAAGCCTAGGTTTTCAGATTTCTGGTGCACTACTAGGGTTTCCTTAAATTAAGCAAAAAAAAAAAAAAAAAAAAACAAGAGCAAAGAAGCAATATATAGGAGAAAGAGAAATCATAAAGTCTATTGCAATTCTCTTAAATGGGACATCGTTGATATTTATTATAATTCCAAATAGTAATATGAACAAAAACTTTCATTATAAAACATACATTAAATAGGAAAGTATTTTCAAATTTTTGTGCCATTTGATTGCTTCAAATAAGAAAATAAACCCTAATTTGGAATCTAGGAAAAAAAATTAGGCTAAAGCACAATTTTGGCCCTAATATGAGATTGTTTTTATTTTAACCTTTTTATGTTTTAAAGTTTTTATTTTTGATCATATTGGCCTTGCCATCCTTTTTTGTTATAAATATAACTTGTTAAGTGTGAGGTAAATGTCGTGCATTAAGACATGTTACTCATAAGTCCAATTCCATTAATAATGTAACTGTTAAATACAATGGCGGAGTCAGGAATTTTTTCCAGGGAAGCCAAGGTAAACATAATAAAATTCTTATGTATAAAAATGACTAAAAAAAAAATCTTTATTTCACATTAACTTTAACTTAAAAAAGTTGTGCTCTACGCTCTTTCTTGGCATTAAAATAATTTATAATTGATTTTGAACTAAATTCTTTAGCAATCTCCTTTTCTATATATATAGTTAAATAGTCGCTCAAAAACTCATTGTCCATCTTGTTATGAAACTTTGTCTTGACATGTTTCATGGCTGAGAATGCACGTTCTGTAGTTGCTGTAGAAATAGGAAGAGTAAGCATAAGTTTGATCAATCTATCAACAAGTGGATAGACTTTTGATTTTCCAACTCTCACCAACCCTTGGCATAATTCAGAAAGTGTCAATAGATTCTTTAAATCTGGATGCTGAGGAACATCAAGCTCAAAAAGTTGAAGTTGAGTTTTTAAATTCCATTTTTCTTGCTCCGTGAAATCTTCAGGATAAAATGTATTAGCAAGCTTGCAAATATCATCAATATCAAACATCTTATATCCATTAATAGGATTCAAAGCTGAACTAAGAGTAAGTAACTCCACTGCCACCCTCGTTGAATCTATTGTTCAATTCTTGTAACACAAAATCAATTGTGGCAATAAACACATCAACTCGATAATAATGCTCTACATCAATATCATCTTATTGACGTCGAGATCGACCATGCCTTCCAACATATCGAGCATTCAAATTAGGAATATCTATTTTGTGCTCCTCACAAAATAATTTTACTTTCTTAAGAAGATCTTCCCATCTGACTTCTCTCATTTTTGCAATCAATTTTTCAGTACTTGAAACAAGATCCATGGCATTTAGAATATCTTGAGATTTTTGTTGCAAGACTTGAGAAAGCACTTCAGTGATTTCCATGATGTCCTTCATGAGATGTAATACAAAGATAAAGTCAAAGGACATTAATGAGTTTAGAGCAAAATCTGTATCTCCATGCTGACGGTAGTTTCCTTCCGTAGAAAGATTCTCTAAAACTTTATAAGTTGCATCAAACATTTTTATCAAGTTAGATATTGAATACAAGTGAGAGCCCCCAACGAGTATCTCCAGTTTGCTTCAAAGTTCCAATTTGATTTAATCGGATTTGATTTCATTATTTGCTAATTTTCTTGCAACATCAATTGCTTGAGTATCTTTCAACTCATCATTCTGTTTGCTGGAAGATGTAGTGGTATTAATGATTGAAGTCAAATTATTGAAAAACTGATGAACAATACTTACTTCAGAAGATGTTGTAACTAATGCAAGTTGTAGGTGATGCGCAAAACAGTGAATATAATAAGCATAGAGACATTCTTTACAAATTAAAGCTTGCAACCCATTCCATTAACCTCTCATGTTGCTCACACCATCATATCCTTGATCTCGAATATTTTGAATAACTAACTCATGATGAGAGAGAATTTTAAATATCCCATCTCTTAAAGTTAAAGATGTAGTGTCTTTGACACGGAAGAGACCAAAAAACCTTTCACAAATAAAACCGTCTTTATCAACAAATCTCAAAATAAGGGCTATTTGGTCTTTTTTGGACTCATCACGAGTTTCATCAACAAGAATGCAAAATATTGCAACTCCTATCTCCTCACGTATCGCTTTCTTAACCTTACTAGAAATTAATGACATAAATAATCTCCTTTTGGATCTGTGATGAAGTATATGAGGCATTCGATGGAGCATTTTGTAGTACAACACTTGCAATCTTGTCATTGTAAGATGCTAATAATTGTATCAGTTCAATAAAATTTCCATGATTAAGTGAATCCACACTTTCGTCATGACCTCTAAATGCACAAGCTTGAAATGCAAGCCAACAAACTATATCAATTGAAACTTGAACTCTTAGTCTATTAGCTGCAATTTGTTCAGAAGTATGCTTCTTTACTAACTTCTCAATGTGCTAAGAGATATTCATTAGATCATTGCACACTTTTAAAGCAATTTTGTGTGACGAGTTAGGATCTTTCCCCTCATGTTTACGAAAAGAACAATCTTCTCCTCCGACTTTCTTCCAATTTCTAAAGCCTTAGACAACAAATGGATTATCATGTGCTGTTGGTTTACTAGTGTTCGGGGGCCTTTTTCGGTTGCTCGGCCACTTGTGGTCCATTGGAGAGGTGACCTTGCTAGACTTGGGTTTGTTTGGGGAGTTACTTTTGGAACTCAACATTGGGCCACGTGGTCCAACAGCTACTGGCGGCTACCGGCGTACTTTTAAGCCTACAAAACCATTAAAGCCAAGGTCTAAGAATCACGATAATGGTTGAATAAATATGTAATATGTGTTTAATATAATAGCTTTGATTAATAGTTGTAATAATAGTTGAAATAAAATAATATGTATTTAAAGGTGAAGTAATCATGTACTAAATGATGTAAATTTTAAGGATATGGAAGTATAATCACTTATCTCTGATGGTTTATAGCTCTAGCTGTACAACTTTTGTGAGTTGATGATATCCCAGCAGAGTGACTCCAGCGGTAGAGAAGCAGTTTGCCATGATAACTTCAAGATTGAGGGGGAAAAATGGGTGCAACTGGAGGGAGAGAGAGTATGTCCAGTTGTGTGTAGGGGCTGGTTAAGTTTGCCCCTTTTATTATGCACTTAAATGAATTTCCTCTTGACAATACTCTTTTAGTTGTTGTGAAGTTATGAATAGTGTTGCCTTCCATGAGAAGGGCTTTTGTATGGAGTATTTGCGCCTTCTAAGAGAAGAGCTTTATGTAAGATGGATTTGTGCCTTCCATGAGAAAGGCTTTGATATGAGATCTTGGTGCCTTCTAGGAGAAGGGTTTTAGCATTAGAAGTTTATGCCTTCTATGAGAAGGGCTTTTAGTATGAGTGTTTGGTATCTTTTGAGAAGTGTGGAGATGTAAAAGATATAGATGTTTTGTGTGATGTAATATTTGTAATATGTATGATGTATGGAAGTATGAGAGAGATAAAGGTTAAAGATAGTAAAAGTATGAGATTATAATTGCTGGAGAAGTTGTAGAGATTGCCTTCCAAGAGGAAAATTTTTGTAAGAGAAGAGTACAGAGATGTGCTCAGGTATTTGGAGATAGGAGCAGTAAGATAGATATATTTTCTGAATATAAAGAGTGAGAGAATGAGTATAAGAGAGTAATGGTGTCGTAGTGTGTTTAGCAATGCTGCTGAGATTTTCTGCTGGAGTATGTATGAAGGCTTATGAAATGCATTTATGAGCTAAGGGCTAAAGAGTTTAGTTCCTAATTTAGAAACTAAAAAAACTCTAGAAGCTCAGAATTTCATTAAGAGCTTAAGAAGATTATTAGAGGGAGAGAGAATAGAGAAGTTTTATGAGAGAGTCATTCTTCTCCATTGGTGTCCTTCCTTGAGGTGTTGATGGAGGGTTCTATTTAGCTGAGTTTAAGGGGCTTTTTTAGCAAATAATCTCAGCCAAAATCTGTCCCAATTAGTAATGAATCTTCAGAAAATCCATCCTAGGATTTGGCTAAGAATGGTATGTTTAGCTTTAAGATATTCTTGCTGTTTTAGGTAGTAGCCGCTGGGGAAAGAGAAGCAGAAAAGGAAAGTATTTTAGTAAGAAGAAAATAGTTACTTAGTTGGTTTTAGTTTTTAGCCATATAAGGAAAATTTATAATGTCAAGGTTGCTGGGTCAGCTGTCACAGTTGTTCTGAAAAAATTGTCCTAGCTGTCAAGAAAAGCTGTCACAATTGTCATAAGATAGCTGTCATAGCTGTCATAAGACAGTTGTTACTTTGGGCAGAAGCAAATCAGGTCAGATGTCAGGCTGTTGGGATGGGTATTTCATAGATTTGGCTGAAGATGGTAAGATCTCTTTCAAGGATATCTTGCTATTTTGGGTATAGCATCTGGCTATTGGGATTTCAGCATTAAATGGTTGGTGATATTAGTTTCAGTCAGGTGTTAAGTGCTGAATACACTGCTGGGGTTCTGCTGGAAATGCTTCATTTTTTGGGTGTTTGTATTTTTGGTTCAAGATTCTATTACAACACATTTTTAGTAAATAAGAGAATGATTGGTTGATAGTTAATGAAACTTTAGAGATCTAGTTAAGGTCTCATTGTGTTGGGACTTAATCTTGGTAAGTAAGAAGAGTATTTAGTGCTTTGTTCTAGCAGCTGACAGAGGGATATCTAGTTTAATTGTGGTAGACAGTAGCTGGGTATTAGAGATATCATGAATATTCTATGTATTTAGAGATTAAAGATAGCCAATCAGATTAGGCCATGTGTTTGGGTTGGATTTTAGCTGAAAGTAGTAATGTAGTTTATGTAGAATAATATAATGAAGTTTCTAAATTTGTATAGGAACAGTTGGAGATTGAATGAATAGTTATTTTCTCAGCATTTAGATGGCTGGAGATATTGAGTATTCGTCATATGATAAATATTAAGTTTTAGGAAAAGAGCAATAGGGAATTTTATCATCTTAAGTGTTATGTGATAAGAGATGTTTACCATATGTTACCTGTTACAGATGGACTCGTCAGAGTTCAGGGAGTTGAAGAAGACATGCCAAACAACATGTTTCTTTTATCAACTTTAAACCGCTGGATCTTTACTGAATATACCTCTTGGCCCTCCAAACCATGACTCCTAAAGTTTTCCCTAAAGAGACTCATGAGCTTGGATCATAAGCCAAAGATAAAATGACTTACCTTGGGTTTTGTTGTCGTTTTGTATGAATATGGGCTTTTGTTGAAGAAGTCGCTTTCCATGAATATGAGAGAGGTAATATGAGCTGTGAGTTTTGATTCATTGTGTGAGCCCGATCCATATGTTGATGTTGATGATATCATGGGTTATGATCCCAATTGATGAAAAGGAAATGTGGATCATGAATCCGCCTCTTGAAGTAAGGATCTCATGGGCCCTATGAGCCCAATCCATATAGTTGAATGAAATATAAGCTTATTTTGGGTTTTAAATAGTTTTACAAAAAAAAAAAATCAATAATATGTTGATGTGGCATGGGTTGCCAATGAAGTAGTGCAACATGGGGCGAAAAAAAAGAGTTCTCAACAACTAGTGAGATAACATACTAAACAATAGAGAACATCATTTTTTGGTGAATATTCTAACCATGAAGGAAACATATCAAACCAACTAGAACAAAAGCTACGAGGATGCTTTTCATCTGTAGATGGATATTTGTCACTCATATATTGATATGGCCCATCTTTGATATACTTTCTTACAACTTCATTGCGTTCATTAACGGGATATTTCCATATCGATTTTTGATCAGCAGGATCACGTTCTATGGGAACAATATTTGTTTATTTAGGTTCACATCTTTGAACTTTTCTAGGTGCTTCAGCACTTGAAGTTTCAACATTTGAGACAGAGGATTGAGTAGTAACCTCTGAGTCTAGAAAACTTTTCTTTTTAAAATAAGCATCAATTGTAGATTGCTTTCTCATAATTTATTTGCAATATGAAATCTTGAATATTAAATTTTATAATCTTAATACATAAAATTGATAAAATAAACATGTATATAATAATAATTTAATTTAATTGTCTAAGTCATTACTCTTACTATCAATTAAACAAATAATTAAAAAATTATTATTTTCAAATTATCATAAGCCTTTCTTGGAAAGGCAAAATCTGACAAGTGACAATTGATCAACATAAAGCCTATTAATAATTAGTATACTAGTATAGACCTAGACCCCAAAGTGTGCACAAATACCTAGACCCTATTCTATTAAGTTTTTAATATTTGTTTATTTCTTTTTTCTTTTTTTGATTCAACTACTTGCTGGACACCACAAACATAAAGCATATTCTAGTAGCTACTAGAATATACTTTACACTTTTACTCTTCTTCACTTGAAAGGTTGAACAACAAAGTGAACAAACACTTGACATAGAGTAATAGAGAGATTGATGGAGGCATAGAGAGAGTGAGAAACTTACCAAATGTCCACAGTGAAGATAGATCGAGGCGGCACCGTGACAGAGGTGAAGGTAGTAGCGGCAGAGGCAAAGGTAGCAGTGGTAGAGGCAAAGGTAGCTTGACTGCTTGTGTTTAGGTCAAGCTTGTGTTTAGGGAAGTTTAGATCTTTAGGTTATCGGGTTGGGAAGTTTGGGTTGTGTTTGTGAAGTTTTTATTTATTTATTTATTTATTTTTAAATTTTATAAATTGTGTTTGTAAAGTTTAATGTTGTGATTAGTATCTATTTATTTGGATTTTATAGTCCTTATTTAATTAGAATTAGATTCCTAATTTAATTAGGAATAGGAATCTGACTAACAAGTGATATGGTTTTTTTTTTTAAGAAAAATTATTTATGGGCCAAAGAATAGGCTGGGTTTTAAGACTGAATTGCTATGTATTTTTTGTCAAAAATTTGGGAGGATCGGTTCTAGCTTTTTTTTTTTTTTTTTTTTTTTTCAGTACTATAATCCTAGAAAATTTTGAAAACTCAAAGGGGCCATGGCTCCTCGGCCCCCCACTACAAAAAACGTCCCCCTTAGGCCACGTTTTTTTGGGCCGCGTTTGAAAAAACGCCGCCCCAGGATTGAGTAAAGCCGTGTTTATAAAAAACGCGGCTTAATATTTGAAACCTCAGCCGCATTTTAAACACGGGGCCATAGAACCGTCTGAAGCAGCGTTTTTTTTGAGCTAGAGCCGCGTTTTTTTGTGTGTAGCTATGGTTGCGTTTAAAAAACATGGCTATAGGACCTTTCGTATTTCCTTTTTTTGTGAATTTTTTTTTTTGTTTTCCTTAACTATGTCCGCGTTGATAAAATGCGACTCTAGCTTGCCTAAAGCCGCGTTTTATAGACGCGGCTTTACATTTGGTTTGAAGCCACGTGTTTAAAACGCGGCTTTAAATTTGGTCTGAAGCCACATGTTTAAAACGCGGCTTCAATTTGGGATGGGGCTGTATTTATTAAACGCGGCCTCAGAATTTGCCTATAGCTGCAGGTTTAAAACGCTGCTTTAGGCTTTGTATATATACTGTTTGGTTAAAAATTGTCAACCCTAGCCCCTCCCACACCTCAGCCTCCATCTCTAAAGAGCCCGATCTCTACCCTCACCCTCACCCTCCATCAGCTTCCATCTCTGACAAGTCTACGCTTAACCTTGACCTTCGAAGCCTCCATCTCTGATCTCACCCCTCACCCTACGCTTAACCTTGACCTTCGAAGCCTCCATCTCCGATCTCACCCCTCACCCTCCATCTCCGATCTCAACCGTCATCCAAAATCTCTCTGATCTGAAGAGCCCGATCTCAACCCTCACCCTCACCCTCCATCTCCGATCTCAACCCTCACCCAAAATATCTCCGATCTGAAGCCCTCACACCCCACTGTCGTCGCACAGACGAAGTCCGTGTCTCTCTCTCTCTCGTTGTGAAATCAGAAAAAGCTGAGAGATACTGAAATCTGATTTTGCAAGGTACGATCTTGGTCAACTTTTCATTTTCATAGTATTTTGTTTCTATAATAAACCCATGGCTGACCTCAACTCTGTTGCTTGCATGTGGGTCTGTCATGATGTTAATCTCTTGGGTCATAAGGATCGCTGAGGCTCCCAAGACTGACTTTGAGTTTCTAAAGACTTTGTTCCCGGTGAGTTTGAAAACAGTTTAAAATTTGGTCTTGTTTTTATGGATTCATTTTGTTTTCGGATGGAAGAGTTTTTGATTCTTGGTTCTGGACCTTGTATGCTTGCATGTACCAATGTATGTGTATGAGTAGCAATGCAGGTTAAAAGACATCAAATAGCTTCCACTCTAACCCATATCCTGGTCTTAGACCACGTTTTAAACGCGGCCATAGGGTCTAGTTTTAGGCCGCGTTTGAAAAATGTGGCCATAGATCCCCTCAAGCCTATAGTCACGGGGTTAGGCCACATTTGAAAACGCGGTCTAAAAAAACGCAGCTATAGGCCAAAAGGTCCTATAGCCATGTTTTTATGACCTATGGCCGCGTTTTAAAAACGTGGCCACAGGACCTTTTTTTTGTAGTGCCCCCTAGCTTTGCCATTGGTTAAATGCCAAATATATATATGTGTCGTTGATTAAAATACGTCTCTGTCTACCATATAAAGTCATTTATGTTAATCATATGACTGTTAAGTATTAGGTAAGTGCTACCCATTTAGAAGTTGTGGACAACCAAGCCAATAGTTATGGCTTTTCAAATTTTTCAAGCTTCTTATGGATCATTTAGAGATAAAAAAAATTTTAATGGTGGTCAACAATTGTTCAACGATGGTGAACAGTAAATCCTGGAGAGAGAATTTTATATCACTGTATTGTGAAGATTGTACCTGATCAGGTGGGGTCTACATAAATTATAAATATATTAAAGAATTTACTAATGTGTGCCTTAAGGCATAGATTAGTAAACTATTTTAGGAAATTTTTTATGAAAAAATAAAAAAATAAATAGTTATTTTGACAGTTTTTTTAATTCTCCATAAAAACTTTTTTTGATGGTTAATTAACTGAACCCATATATTAATGAGTCAAACTATATATATATATATATATATATATATATTTTTTGGCATCAAAGTGACATTATTATTATGATGACATCCCACTGACACCGTAATATATATGATCAGTCCCTCTCTCTTGTTCTCGTATATACAGATACGGTTGCACATCAAGCACGCAAACACGTACAAAACATTAGCAATGGTAGCATAAATTCTACATACTCAAACCTCATCCATCTTTCTATTTGGTCTGCCAGACGTATTCAAAATAAGTTGCAATTAATTACAGGCCTTCTTGTTCAAGCAAAGTGAAAATGCTTGCGCAATATATAAACCTTGAAAAGTTACAGTACTCATGCTGATCGAGAAAGATGTATAAGGAGACTGTTTGCTTTAACAAATCCCTTAGTGGAAGAAGCATTTTCTTTTTAAAAAATTACCTAGATTATTTATGTTGTTGCAGACTTATTCAGTCTTTCGGAACATACTAAATTAACAAAACCATAATCAATGTTAAAATGAAAGCTTTCTTTATGTTGTCTAATCATTATCCTAGCTCTCTTTCCTATAAAATTCTATAATGCATTCCAATGAATGGCTGTGAGAAAGTTGTTTGACATGGAATGAGTCAAGAAATGTTATCCTTCTAATTATAGACAATATTCCCATGTTATTTCTCTCATTAAAAGTATCTAACAAAGATCTCCATGTGCAACAAACCCTTATTTGATGTTCATGTTGAAAGCTAAATAATACTTTAAATAGCAGTCACAACTAGTAACAAGTGTCATTTGCCATTGACTTAAGAAGCTTGGATCTTTCTCTTCCTAGCTATTTACCATTTCTTCTTAATTAGTTTAAGGAAACCTCTTTCTTTTCATACTCTTCATGGCAATCAGAACTTTCATGTTAACCTTTTTAATGGTTATCCTTCTCCTTCAGCGAAACTTTGGCTCCATAGCAGCATCGAGGCCAGCTGGTACTATTCATCCACCAGCAATTCCTAGAAGCTACTTGAGCTCACCAAAAGCTCCTCCTACTGTTTCGTTTACTATAAATCGCTATAAGATGGTTGAGACTGAAGCCTTTCGCCCAACAACTCCTGGTCATAGCCCCGGTGTAGGTCATGACACACCACCAGCTGCGGCATAATAGTGATATAAGTTTTAGTCCATTGACAGATTGATATGTTACTATGAAATAAAGATTTCTTTACGAGGGTTTCTTTGATCTGTGTTTTTAAGGATGAGTTAGGATTTTTAAGAAGCACTTCTGCGTTCAATGTGAAGTACTCCCAAAGGTGAAGGTAGCTAGTAAACATGCGTGATATGGTGTTTTGAATTAGTTTGTCCTTGTTTCTTTGTTTTCAAGATCATTTTGACCTTGTTTCTCTGTGCTTTAATTAAGATATATATTGAGATAAATCCCTAAGATTGTGTCTTTTCAGAAAAGCTAGTACCAATGATCATTAATGAAGCTTAATTGGTTGATGAACTTCACAGCTCAAATTTGGTCCACTCTATCTGTTCTCTCTTTCTCCCCTCGCCGCGCCCCCATTTCTCCATAAATTATTGGATTTAAATCACATCATAGTATGACAGTTTGTCCTTTTCTTCTAAGAGATCCTACTTAATCTTTTACAAAAGCTGCGTAATGCGACAGCACTGTGTCCACTATCACCTGGGCACTACTACAAAGCTTCTTAAGCTGTCATTGAAAAGGAAGAGAAGTAGTGTGGTGATTCATCAGAAACTCGATCTAGGGAGAATGTAAGGGTCACCCTTTTCTTGTTTAAGATTTTTGCCACAACTATAGTTTTCAAAAACATATCCAAACAGCAAAAGAAAATATATTAGTGAGCAGTGCCCTAAAAATATATCTATATATATGTATAATATATAGCTAGTGCACCACTGTCTCTATCTTCTTTGTCCTGAATCTGATATTGTTCTTTTCCTAGGTCAGATGCATAATATAATATAGAACAGTGGCCTTAAAAATGTCATGCACTGGTACTAGCTGCCCCCACCATTTGTTAGTCTATACTATGTAGTGGCATTAGAAGTACTAAAAGTCTTGGTACATAAACTTTACAAATTCATACAATAAATTTTTAAAAACAAAACAATACCAAAAAAATAAATTTATTTTCTACTTTATTATTATTGTGGCATTAACAACATTCATTGTGTTGTTAATTTGTAATACCTTTGTTATAAAATAGTAATACTATTAATATTTTCAATTTACATATGTCAAGATTTTAAAGGCTTTTGATTAAGGAAAGAACAGTGTCAAGAAATCTGCCATCAATCAACTGCAAAGTTGACATAAAGAAGCTCACTTACATTCATATTATAGAGAACTCTCATTGCTTTAACTTTCTATTGGATGAGTATTTTTACAAATCTACTATACACTGCTACTTTATACTCTACATATATACAAAAATATCAAGATGATCATAAATAAATAACTATTAAATAGCTATTTCATATATAAAGTGTTGACATTTTAAGTTTTATTGTTTTAAAATAAAAAAGAGTTTATTAATCAAATATAAAACAAAATATCCATATTAAGAAAAATAAAAATGTGTAGTACAATCATATTGGGTTTTTTTTTTGAAACCCAACCGTTGGCTTTTGAACATATCAATCAAATTAAAAGTTATTGAATGGTGTAATCATAACAAAACGTTATACTAAATTTTACTTGATCTTGTCTTTATACATATAACAATGGTGATATATTATTAATTTTACATCGATTTTGCTGATCCACCTCTCATTTTGAAGGGGATTGATATGTCTTCACTTTGGTCTAGAAATCATTACGATCCAACGATCTGATTTTTTTATTAAAGTTGGTCAAACCACATATTTTGGTATAGAAATCTCCGGTTTGTCATACTTTAACTAGTTTGGGAATTTTGGAGGGCTTTCGAGGTCTCAATTAATTTTTTGGTTGAAGCTTTTGTGTTCTAGCTGTGTATAGCTTCTGAAGGGCAAATGGGAAAGCAACGGCTGCCACTTCTTTATCTAATGTTTAAACGAAGTAAGAAGGATGAGAAAAATTAAGAACAGAATGCCTCATGTTATCCTTCTGATATTAGGTTGAACTCAAATGTTTCTCGGTTTCATAAAAATTCTGCATGTTTATGACATGAAAAATTCTGCATATGCATGTCATCTTAGTTAGTGTTTTTCTCTTTTTAAGAAACTTATCATGGTCATTTGTTAAAGTCCAAAACAGAAGCGCCTTGCATCAGGACTACTAGGGAGACAATGTAAAAGTTCTACATCAAGCCACCTTGATCGAAACCCTCTAGGAAAACCCAAAACTTTGGGCCCAAAGCCCACACACGCAAACATTAAAAAGAAGGCCTCCGTAAGGTTTAAAACTCATTATGGGTCTTGACCAAACAAGAGACAAAGATCTCCCCCATGGGCGATCCTTACTAAGGGAAAAGCTATGCACTCCATAGTTACAAGTTACAACAAACGGCGATTGGGCTTTCTTGAAATTTACTTCAAGTTCGCCAAATTTTTTTTTAAAAATAAAAGAATTTAAAAAAAAAAAAAAAGAGGAAGAAGAAGAAAAAAAATTGCACAAAATGCCCTTAGAGCATTGGTAGAAGATTATCTAAAATAGGGTAAGAGATGAATATAGGTAATCAAAACCAAAAATCACCCAAAAACCTACCACATTAAATTAGCCATTTCCACCCCAATATGATGATTTGCTACAATTGCTTGGCAAAAATGGCCAAATACCACTGTTGGCCGAAATTTTTAGCAATATACAATTGTTTGTGAAATAATTAGCACTGTACAATCTTTTTGAAATTCGAGTTTTACAAATTCGAGTTTCATAAAAATAGCCACCGTGACACCCGCTGAGGTGGATTTTTTTAATTAAAAAATGTCACTTCGAACTCAAGTTTTGTAAAATTGAGTGCCTTGTAAACAAAACTCGACCTCTTTAAACTCGAGTTATTTAAAAAAATGTTCAAATTTGAACATGGAACTTAAGTTTTAATTTTTACTGATACTCGAGTTTGCAAAACTGGATTACTATGTATGATATAATTTCACAAAATGCATGGCACTTACTGTGATATATGTCAACGCAGTTCATTGATATATTAAATTAAAATAAACATTATAAATCTTCTCTATTTGCTAGTACAATAAAATATAATTGATTTTCGCAGAGAAGGAGCTGTTTGCAAAGTTTTGGTAAGAAAAAAAAAGTGTGATCTTTGTCAACTTAACAGGTCGAAGATGCAAAGAAAGAGTGACTCAGCTTCAATTTGATTCATGTTTCTGCAAATCATTATCTGGGTATGTTTGAAATTTGATAATGAAACTTTCAGTTTTGTTTAATATTAGTAATTGATTTTTAAAGTCAGCTGCATTTTCTTTACGCTTTACTTTTAGTATGTCATACACAGTACTTGAGCTTTGCACACTGGAGTACAAATAAAAATTTGCACAAAACTCAAAATTTTAAATTTTGAATAACTCGAGTTTATAGAGCTCGATTCTTTTTTTACTAGGAACTCCATTTTACAAAGCTTGAGTTCCATGTAACATTTTTTTAATTAAAAAAATCCACCTCAGCAAGTGCTATGGTGGCTTTTTTATGGTATAACTTGAGTTCCACAGCAAATTTGAGTTTTACAAACTAAAGTTCTAAAAAAGTGATATTTCCTCATATATTTTCAAAACAGTGATAAATTGCTAAATTTTTTGGCTAATAGTGGTATTTGGCCATTTTTGCCACAATTGCCCCCTATTTTTAGGGAGCACTATTCATTTCCTAAATCAATATTTTATTGTAGACCAAAATGCAAAACTCACTCTTTAAATTTCATCATTTTTCATTTCAGTCCTTTAAGTTTGTATTTTGGCATTTTAGTCCTCTAAGTTTTAATCCTCCTCAATTTAGTCATTCATTAACATTTCATCCATTTCTGCCGTTAGCCTGCTCAAAACTACATTGTTTTGCCCTTAATTTAATATTTAATATATATTTAATTATTTATTTCTTAATTAAAAAAAACGTTAGTTAAAAGAAATCATAAATTAAAATAACACTCCTCCTCATCCAAAGAACACGAATTGGACAAATGAACATAGATGGAACCTCAGATAAGTCCAGCTCTTCAATCATCTTCTTCAGTCTACACTAGCTCCAACAACCCTACCCAAAACCTCATCTTTGACAACAGTGTCCCGATCTAGTACATGCCCATCTCCACCACCATCATACCCAACAACCCCATCTGGCCATCCCACCTAAAGGGCTGAAACATAGGCATTTTCAGAATCTCCTTGTGAAACTAAAAACCAAACCAAATATACAAAGCACCCACCCAAAATCACCGAACTAACAAGACCACTCTTCAAGGCACATTACACCTAGCTTGCACATGAGATGTGAAAAGATGGGATAAAAGAGATGTAAGGTTGAATTTAATCAACCATTTTGTTGGCTTTATTCCGTGCCAAATTTACTTGTAATTCAGCATTTAGTAACCTTGTATTTATGTGGGAAACATGTAAGGATAGTGTGTGAGAAAGTGTGAAGAAATGTTCAAGTTTGTGCAAAGAAGCAGGGACTCGCGACTGGAACTCGTGGGGGGCTTGCGACTGGCAAGCCGCCAGAAGATGGTCACGTGCCACGCATGCGGAAAAGCTGAAGCGTCATGCCAGCTGTTGCACTACAGGACAAAAAGTACAGATTGGCCATTTAGTTACCTCGCGGCTGGAACTCACGGCTCAGTCAAGTCGCGAGGCCAAGCCGCTAGCCAGCTCTATTTTTGAAAAACTGGCTCTTCGCATTTTAAACACACACCACTATATATATATACCCTTATACCCACGAAATGTAGAGAGCTTCCAGAGAGAGTTTTGAGAGAGAAACCTTAGAGAAAAACAAGATTGATTCATCCACAATCTTCACATAAGAGACTCTTCAAATTCCTCTACTCTCATCCTCTCCATTGTTACATCCTTAAGAGGTTTTTAGCCAAATCCTTTTCTCACCATACCCATATCTGTGAGAAGACTTTTTGGTGCTTTGGGAAGCAGTTTGGAAGGGACCAATTCATATTAGTTGATGCTATGGGCTATAGCGGAATCCGGAAAGCTAGAAAAGACAAAGGTTTGACGTAACCTCGTTGGAGCAAGAAGCTTGGAGGGCTTAGATACACTGGGTAGATTAGGCTTGGAGGGTCTATTGCTGTTCGTGTATCCCAACTACATTTTCTAGTAGATTATTGATCGCTTGGAGGGCGGTAGAGAGGTTTTACGTCGAGAGCTTCGGTTTCCTCTTCGATAACACATCGAGTGTTTTCCTTGTGTTTGCATCTCTCTTCCCTTTATCTTTGCCATTTAATTATTGCCGTGGTTGTGATTATTTATGGTTTAGATGGTTTATCAATTCTGTTTTAGCTTATGTTCATGTTCCGCACATTTATTGTTTGATAATAAGCTTGAATTGGTAATTTGTAATTTGGGGTCTAAATGTTCATTGTGTTTTATACACATATTGAACATTCAAGAGAGAATATAAAGGTTGTGAGTGGGGTGGGGGGGGGGGGGCTTCAAGTCGTGTTCTTCAGATGGGGAGGGCTGCTATGTTAATTTCTGGGGCTTTTTTGTAATTAACTTTTTATAAAAAAAAAAGAAATAAATAATAAAATAAATAATAAATATTACATTAAGGCCAAAACGCCATAGTTTTGGGTAGTTTAACGGCAGGAATTGATGGAATGTTAACGGAGGACTAAATTGAGAAGGATTAAAACTTAGAGGACTGAAATGACAAAAAGCAAATTTAAAGGACTGAAATGAAAAGTGATGAAACTTAAAGGGTGAGTTTTGCATTTTGGCATTTATTATATATAGGGTTTGGTTTACCTCTAGTACATTTTTAATTAGACATGTCCTTTTGTTTTAAATATACAATTGCAAGTGGTAGTGGGTTTTAATCCCGACCTTTTATTTAGTTAGTGGGTGATGTAGCAATCTCTCATTAAAATAAAATGAGATTCATTTTAAAAAAGTACTGAAGGCAAGCCAAACTCTTATTTTTATATTTTTGTAATAGTGATAAAGAAAAGTAGATGTTTTCAAAAGTGAGAGAAATAATAAAAAATAATATTTACATGATTTTTTATGACATAAGGGAAGGATTTTTAAAGATTGATAAGAAGGTAGGGGGCTGAGAGAGGCTTAGAGCCTGTTTGGATAAGGGTATTTTTGGATCATATCACTTAGTTTTCATAATTGAGTTCTCAAAACATGTAGGTCCCACAAAAAAATTCTTGTTTGGCTTGGTTTTCAACCCTTATTTCCATCACTCAAAACTCAAAAATTTGAGTTAGAGTGATGGAAATAGGAAACAATAAATGTGTGTTTTCAAAAACTGAGATAGGAAACTTAGTGGCACCAACGTAAATATTCAGACTTTGTAGGGCCCATAGCTTGTGTGTTGTCATGTTAGTTTAAAGCCTGTTTGATATTACCGTTGCAAACAACCACAACACCACCACAACAAACCCAACGCCGCCAACAACCACCATGAAATTGAAACTTAGACACCCAAAACACCAAAATCAACCCACAAAACCAACCGCTGATCTACACCACCGAAACACAAAACCAGCCCCAAAAACCCAATCTCAAACCCGATCTCTACCGTGACCCATAACCCGATCTCCACCGTAACTTAAACTAGATCTCCACCGTGAAACCCAGCCAACACCCAAATGACCACCACCGAAACCCACCATCACCAATCCGAACCTAGCAATTACTGAAACAACCCATCACTTTAAACCCAATAACCACCGATTCAAACTAACCAAAAACAGCTGAGAAAGAAACAGAGAAGAGAGAAAAAAAAATCAAATACAGATTGAAGAGGGGAGAGACAGAGAAAGCTGAGAAAGAAACAGAGAAGAGTGGAAAAAAAAAATCAAATATAGAGTGAAGAGGGGAGAGATAAAGAAAGAGAGATAGACAAAAAATTTTGATAGAAAAAAGGGAGAGTCAAAGAAATGAAAAAGTAAGAGTGTGCCACAGTGGGAGAAGTAAAGTAGAAGAAGATTTTTTGTTAATGAGATGCGGGTAGTAAAAGTAGGCAAAACTGGGTAGTGTTAGTGGGTGGGGTCTACGGTTTTGTCAAAAAGTTGTAGAGATATGTAGCTGAGTTATGAGTCCAAACAGGTGTTTTGTAATTTTTGAGTGAAGGTGAGGTTTGAGTAGGGAGTTATGAGTTTTGAGTTTGAGTTATGAGTTTTGAAAACTGAGTTATGAGAATTGAGCTATCTCTAAACCAAACGGGCTCTTAGTTTTTGGTTTTTGATTTTTGATTTTTGAAGAATTTTCAGGACTTGCCTTATACAAACGGATGCATATACCTTTATATAGGCTTACAAAAAGTGGGAAAAAAAGAAAAATAAATTCAAAATAATAGGGTGAGCAGTAAAAGTAAATAGTATTGCACAATAGTGAACAGTTGTTGAAAATAATTCTGATTCTTTCTGTATACAGTAATTGCACAGTAATACACCCACGTCCAAAATATTGCAAATTTAGGATCTGTTTGGATATAGCTGAAAACTTAAAACTGAAAACACTGTAGCAAAATAATTTTTAAATATGTGAATAGTACCGTGGGACCCATTTTTAATGGAAAAATTGCTGAAAAGTGAAAGTTGTGGGTCTGTGAATAGTGCACGGATGCACTGTTCATGAACAAAAAGTCAACAAATGCGGCTATTGTTCATTGAACAGTAGCCGCACAGTAACCGGTTGCTCCCTCACACGCCTGAAAAAAAAAAAAAAAAAAAAAAAAAAAAAAAAAAAAAAAGAAAAAAAAAAAAAGAGGCAAAACGTGAAATGAAAACGCAGCCGCAAGAATAATCACAATCCAAATGCTCACTTAAACTCTTCAATAATATTTCTTCCCATTAAAAAAAAAAAAGAGGGACTAAAACTTTTGGAAATCCATTCACGGCTATAGTATTATTTATGATAGTTAAACATTATCAATAATGCTATAGACTACAAATCTTTGACTAATACAAAGGTAGATTTAAGACATTCTAGGGTATGACAAAGTGAGAGGATGAAGAGGGAAATATTGATGAATATTGTGAAAGAGATATGCAATAGGACAATATAAAATTTGAACAAAAATCTATTATGAAAGCTTTAAAACTTACTTGATTCTAGAAAACTTTGAATAATACTTCAAACACCGATTCTCATTTAAATTCTTGAAAATGTTAAAAGGACAATTTTTTCTGATACAAGGGAAGGATTTTTAGAGATTGATAAGGAAGATAGCAGACTGAGAAAGGCTTAGTTCTTGGCTTCTGAAGAACATTCAGGATTGCCTCATACAATTGATACATATGCCTTTATATAGACTTACAAAAGTGGGGAAAAAAATGAACAATAAATTTGAAATAATACAGTGAACCAAAAAAGTTAACAATACTGCACCATAGTGGACAGTGACGGATGAACAGTGTCGCGGAGTAAATGTCAGATAATTTCTTATTTCTTTGCATGAATAGTGACTGTACAGTAACTGTTAGAAATAATTTTCTAATACGTCCAAAAACATTGTAGACTATAAATTCTTCAATAATACTAATACTTCGGGAAAGATGAGATTAAATAGTGAAAAGCTTGAATAATTTTGATTATTTAGCCAGAGAACTAATACCAAAAAGTGGAAATCTTTAATAATTTTGATCTAAAGTAGGGATAGCAATTTTGCCCCGACTCTCTTGACCTGCCTTTCCTTGCTTCGCTTCTCGCGGGTTTTCCCTATCCCACAAAGGTGGTGGGGCAGGGATGGGGTGAGATTTTAGTTCTGCACCACGGAGTGGGGCACGGATGGGTTTAGACTTTTTAGACCCACCCCGTTCTGCCTGTTCCCGTCCCCGCATGCCTTGCGTTGATAAGGGTTATAATTTTAAATTTTTCACACCCTAAAACCATACTATTTAAAAAAACATATCAACATTAGCTTATTTTATTTTACCCAACGTGGTTCTTTGCCTCTATTTTGTTATGTGTTATACTATTGTAGACACTAGATTTTGCACCCATGATTTAATCAAGGAGAATGACTGTAATGACCATCCATGTACCCCAAAAAATCGTGATTGCATTACATTCATTAATTCATTCATTACATATCCTAAAAATGATTTTGAGATTCTAACGGTTGCGACGGTATGTCCGATTTTCAAATCGGACTGTCGGATCGAAAGATATCGCATGATCAAGTTTGCATGGTCAGCATGCATTATGTCTAGGTAGAGTTGACCACGCATGATTAATTTAAATTAATTTTGATTGGTTAAACAATTAAAATTAATTAAATAATTTTTGTGATTGGTTGACAATTAGTGTTTAAAATAGAATTGCTTACATAGGATTAAGGGGATAATTAGATAACAATAAAATTGTGGATAATCTGAACTTTATCAAAATTTATTTTAGAGTATTTATCTACAAGATAATTGTTGCTGAAAAGACCTTAATTATCCAGAAAAGAGATAAAAATCTTAGAATACAGAATGGAAACACGTCTAAGTGCAAGGCTCGGTTCAAGAAAACCTAAAAAAGGAGTCCAATATGCACTCGAACATGAAAGTGCGATCACCACCTAAGAGTACCATTCGGCACTTTCAAAGTGCCGAATGGCACCCTTAAGGGCTAAGGCCCAACTCGCTTTGGGTGATGATAAGGCATATCCTTTTCGACTTATTCGCAGAAAGACGCGTCTCGATTCGCATTCTACTCATCGTTGCTTATTTTTTAAGCATTCTAGCCTTTGTAAATAGAGATTGGATCTCAAATTCGGGACATTCTTTATGCTTTGAGAGCACATTCTTTTATGCTCTAGGAGAGACACCTTTTCACACTCAAATTTCTCACTCCCTTTCTGGCATTCTCTCTTAAACTAGGGTTTTTAGGTTTCAAAGATAATTGCATAAATTTCTTTGAACTCTAAAACATCCTCTCAAGAAGAAGAAGTTCTCCATGCAAGAGTTTGTTTCTGATTACCCTTTTCTTTTCTTTATGCTTCTCTTGTAGTGATAATGCATGTTTGTGTGTGTTTGTATATATATATATATATATATTTGTTTGGTTGTTTCAAGTATCCATAACATGAATTGTTAATTTATATTGTTAAAGCTTTTTCTTGATTCTTTTATTATTGTTGTGATCTCTTTCTAAATTTCAAAGATTTGCATGTAATCAATTTTTTTTTTCTTAAAATAAAAACGGATCTGCATCTTCCTTAGATGCAGATCTAAATTTTTCTTAAAATAAAAACGGATCTGCATCTTCCATAGATGTAGATTTGAATTTTCCTTAAATCAAAAATTGGTCTGCATCTTCATTAGATGTAGATATGAATTTTTCTTAAATTAAAAACTGATTTGTATCTTTCTTAGATACGGATCTGATTTTTTTTAGCAGATTTTGAAATAAAGAAAAAGATCATGAATGGTTGTATTTGTTGTGTTTGTTTTATTCAATACATGTAGCATAAATTTATTTCATGAAAGAAATCCTCTTCTCAAGCAAGCTTTTTTATATTTTTTTTGAACATATAAAACAGATCTAATTTTTCTGTCGTTATCAAAAACCATTTTTTTTAAGTTCTTAAAAACAGATATGATTTTTTTATAAATCAAAAACCATTTTTTATAAATTCTCAAAAACAGATCTAAATTTCTTAAAAAAAAAAAAAAAACAAAGAAGAGGATAAATTCATAAATAAATTTGTGATTTAGTTTATTTCACATGTGGAACATATCATTTTATAACATGCATAAAGAGGTATATTGGTCACAAGATTCTAGAAGACCAGACTCTGTCTGGGCGGAATGGGTGCCTAACACCTTCCCATTCTGTAACCTAGCCTCAAAATTAGTATCTTTGGATAGGTAGACTTAGGTCTTATCTTTGCTTTATTTTGGGTAGATTGTAACTAGGACAAAAAGCCATGTAATTATTGGGTAGTTTGTAACTAGGACCCAAAGCCATGTAGTTTTCAATTTTTCAAACATGTATTTTCTTTTATTCAATCAATGAAATGAAACAATTCAGCCATGTAAAGTTTTATTTAGGTTTTTTTTTTTTTTTTTTTTTTTTTTTTTTTTTTTGGTATAAAGAATAAGTGGCGACTCCACACCACTTACCTAAAAAGAGAGGTGCCCTAAAAGGTACCAAAATCTCTTTTTTGAGAGCACCAAATGGGGATTTTCCCCGGTCTCTCACAGTGGTAACTCCACTGGGAATGTCAAGGGCTAAGCTTCATATTAGACTTACGTGACCAAATATGTACCCTTGTTTTGCATGGTCTTGCATGATATTGTTGTTTGTTTGTTTATTTATGTTTGTTGAAATGATGTAAGATACTTTGTTGCATGATATGTTGTTGTTTGTATTGTTTGTTAAGAGCTTTCCCTAACTGTCATAGTGTGTGCCATCAAAACAACAAATATGTATGCACCCTTCTCAACAACTTCTGGTGGTAGTAACCATGGATCACTGGTCTTCATTAGATTCAGGTACCCAGTGGTGAACTCACCAACTCATAGCCTAAAGTCACTGGATCATTTCCTGTTGACTGTAAAAGACAAACCATGCTGTTTGGACCAATGCAATGTTCATTATGTTACAAGCTGGGAGGTGTAACGTCCTAGTTATAGGAAACAATGAAATAACAATCCCACCCTACAACGTAATGACTTAGAACCTACCCTTAGGTTGGTCTCGATTAAAATTGCATTGCATGTTGTGTGTGTTTGTTTGGTTGATTGATTGATATGGATGGGGACTTAGCTTTGATTAACCTGACCAAGCCTGTCATTTGGGGAGAATTTGGTCAAGATCTGAAGGAAGGCTGCAAAGAGAACCTAAGGCCGACACTCAAGCCAGTAGCTCTAGTTCCAAGCCCATCACTCCCATCACAGTACTGAAGACTATGAGCATAGAAGACACTCTGCTGTTGCAACATCACAATCCCATATTCGACCTACAAGACACTTTAAACCCAACCCAAATCACCTAACATCCATAAATTGGGGGAGACACTTCAAATCCTAATCAAATTACCAAGCACTGACATATGGGGGGAGACACTTCAAACCCCAATCAAACAACCCAATACATACAAATGAGGGAAGACACTTCAAACCCTAATTAAATGGCCTAACATCCACATGGGAGGAAACACTTCAAATCCCAAGACACCGATTTAAATGGCCCAACAAAAATTGCTCACATCACAGGGGGGGGGGGGGACACTTCAACTCCAAGACACCCCATGTGAATTTAAAAATATGTAAGCAGAGTAACTTATCTTTGTATGGTTTGTAGCTCTAGCAGTGTAGTGTCAGTAAGTTGATAATATTCCAGCGGAATGACTCTAGCGGTGGAGGGGCAGTTTGCCATGATAACTTCAAGATTGAATGGGGAAAATGGGTGTAACTGGAGGGAGAGAGAGTATGTTTAGCTGTGTGTAGAAGTTGGTTGAACTTGCCTCTCTTATCATGCACTTAAATGAGTTTTTCCCTTAATAATGCTCTTTTAGTTGTTGTGAAGTTATGAATAGTGTTGCCTTCCATGAGAAGGGCTTTTATAAGAGAGGTAGAAAAAAGTATTGAGACGTGTTTATGAGCAGCAAAATAGTAGAACTTCAGAGTGAGAAAGTATAAGAGTGGAGCTTAGAAGAGTTGTAGTGTGTTATATGTAATCACTACAAAAAAACTGGACAATTGCGGTGGTTTTTTGGTGGCGGGTGCAAAAAATGCTGCTATATATTGCCTATTGCACCTTTTTTGGGACCGCCGCAATACATAGGGTCTATTGCGGTGTTTTTTGGGACCACCGCTATAGGTATAGTTTTTTACGACATCCTACTTCGGCAGGACATAAAATCGCCACCATATATATGTTTTAGCAGCGGTAACATAGATATAGCGGCGCTCCTGAAACCCGCTGCAATAAATACATCATTTTGCGCATATGCTATAGCGGCGGTAGAGAGAAACCGTCGCAATATGCTAGTTGTACAGACCGCCGCAATAGCGAAACTTTTTGCGGCGCTTTTATTAGTTATAGCAGCAGGTTAGACCGTCGCAATAGAGCTTTGAATTTCCTAACCCCACAATTTCCCTCTGTTTTTTTCGCCTTCCCATTTAAAGATGAAATGGTAAATTACACCCAATTGGCATTAAAATTTGCATGCATGTTAAGAACATATAGAAAATGTAATCCAACGGTTGGATTTTCAAAATATGAATTCAATAATAAGTTATTGGGTGGTGTAACATTTTTTAGAGTTACATCAGGTGTAACTTGAACCCAACTCTATATTTCTTAATTCAATGTGAATTTTGACAAATCTACCGTTAGATTACATTATCTTCATATATTTTTCATGCTTACAAAATTTCAAGGTGATCAAATATTAATAGCCATGTCATCAATCAATTGTTTAAACTCAAGTTTTTGCAGTTTAAAATAACGCATAAAAGATGAGTTTAAAGATCAAGTGGTAAATTACATCTAATTGGTATGAAAATTGGCATACATGTTAAGAACATATAGAAAATGTAATCCAATGGTTGGACTTTCAAAATATGAATTCAATAATAAGTTATTGGGTGGTGTAACATTTTTTAGAGTTACATTAGGTGTAACTTGAACCCAACCCTATATTTCTTAATTCAATGTGAATTTTGACAAATCTATCGTTAGATTACATTATCTTCATATATTTTTCATGCTTACAAAATTTCAAGGTGATCAAAGATTAATAGCTATGTCATTAATCAATTGTTTAAATTCAAGTTTTTGTAGTTTAAAATAACGCATAAAAGATTAGTTTAAAGATCAAATGATAAATTACACCCTATTTACATGAAAATTGGCATGCATGTTAAGAACATATAGAAAATGTAATCCAACGGTTGGACTTTCAAAATATGAATTTAATAATAAGTTTTTGGGTAGTGTAACATTTTGGGCAATGTAACATTTTTTGCGGTGGGCACAAAAATGCCACTATATGTCTCATTTTTGTGGTGCTTTTTCTTAGTTATAGCTGTGTGGTGGACCGCCACCGCTATATATCTCCTTTTTGCTGCACTTTTTCTTAGTTATAGCGGTGTGTTGGACTGTCGCTATAGACCTTTAAATTTCCCCGAAAATTTCCCTCTGTTATTTTCGTCTTCCCTCTTATTAGGTTTCCTTTTCCCACTTACTCCAAACTCTCATTCTCTCCGAACTCTCACTCTTTCCAAATTTCTACCGCCGTCAACTCCATCTCCGCCGCCACTGCCAACTCCACCTCCAGGTCCCAGCGCACTCATCTCCATCTCCACTTTAATTATTATTTCTTCCTTAGCCGCATCACTCGTCGCTTCGTCAACGTCAAGACCACCGATGTCAAAAGCTCTTCAATTTTAGTTGCTTCATCAGGTAGCCCCATTTCCTCAATATCTTTATTTATTGTTTAATACTGTATGATTTTCCAATTTTAATGTTTTCCTTTTTTTTTTTATGTTGATAAATTTAATGTAAATGTGTTCAGTACTATGATGTTAATTTAATGTAAATTTGTTCAGCAAGGACCTTCTTTTTTAATTCTCAGTCAATTCCATCAGATGATTTTTTTTTTTTTTGATTTTATGGTTTGATTTTTTTTCCCCTTAATGACATGGAACCCCAAAATCCAATTTTCTTTCTTAGTATCCAATATGAATTGCGTTAAAGCTTTAAGAAGATAAGGGTGGGGGAATCCAAACCGATGTTTCTAAAATCCAATTTCTTTTTTTTTGGTTGGAGGATTTTTTTGGGTCGGACTTATAGATTCTTTGCGAAGAAATAAAAATCAATGGAATAGGTTTTAATCCAGATCTCCCTTCCTCTTTCTTTGTCTCCGCCTTGCTGTTCAGATTACAAAAAAAAAAGTAATATATGGTCATTGTTATTTATCAAAAAAGAAGAAGAAGTAATATATGGCCATTGCTTGACGCTTTTTAGATGGATTTCTTTGGTTCATTCTCTTTTGTAACTTAATTTTATGGTAAAATGGATTTGTGGATCCTGTTATTACTAACAATTGATTGAGATTATATTTTAAATTTTTTTGGGCAAAACTATAGTACAATTCCTTAGGTTATGTATCTTAGTTCTCCATTAAAATTTTAACCGCATCAATTTATTACAAAAATATTTTCTCTTTCAAGGAAAATTAGAATCAATCATGTGATCTATTAGTCAATGCAAACACATGGCTAAATTTAATTGGAGAACCTAAGGTACAACATGTAAGAAACTTTATTGTTGGTAAAGTACCAATGTGGAAAAGAAACCTTGGGCTCATCACACTTGGAAGAAAAGGATGATTTAATTTAGTTGGCCTTCAACACCTTCTTCCCTTGTTGAGCAAGCTTAAAATTTGAAGATTTAATTAGAATTCAATGATACAGAGTCTAGTGATGATGAGTCTTAGAGTTTCAAAAAATCTCTCTGGTTAGTTTCTTCTCCTTAAAATTGTTTGAAATTATCTCCTATCTAATTGCTGAATTGGATAAGGCTTTTTGATATATTGTAGTCATGTTAATAATTATACCTTCATTAATATCATTATTGACGGACAGAAGAACATACTCTTTTCTGAAAAATTTAAATTACCACCATTGTAGGACCTTTGTTGTTGGTAATGTAAGTTGTTCGTACATTGTTATATAGGACCGTTGTTGGCATGTCACTGGCATTATTTCTTAAGGTTTTTGAGTTTTTTGGTTAAGGTTTGTATGAAATTTATTGTATTTTTGCTATTTTTATGGGTGATTACCTTTAAGTTTTCCATAAATTCCCTAGTTTGTTGTTCAGGTACCTGGACTATATATTGTCCCTTCAAAACCCCACCCAGCAAATCTGAGCCATCCACTTCCACTCCCAGCCCCACCAGTGCTCTTGATCTCCCCCTCCTTCACTGCCGTTGTGGCCGGTACTGTCTTGTTCGGGTTGCTCAAACCGACAAGAACCCTGTCAGGAAGTTAGTCACTAAAATGGGTGGTTTGAGTATTAAGAATTTAATACAGGAATTTTGATTCCTCTTTAAATTCTTAATACTCAAACCACCCATTTGTTACTAAGGAACTTGTTGGTCCAATTTGTTACATGACTTGAAGTTAGTGATTTTTTTCTTCATTTTTTTAATTGAAGTACTTGTTTATATGTTCTTTTTATTTTGTTTAGTTCTTAGTTTTGGATGAAGCAGATAGAGTTCTGGATGTTGGATTTGAAGAGGAATTGAGGGTGGTCTTTAACTGTTTGCCAAAAAATCGGCAAACTATATTATTTTCTGCAACAATGACAAGTGAATTGGATGCACTGCTTGAGCTTTCTTCAAATAAGGCTCACTTCTACGAGGCATATGAAGGCTTTAAGACAGTTGCCACTCTAAAACAGCAGTATATTTTTATTCCCAACAATGTAAAGGATGTTTATCTAATGCACATTTTGTCTAAAATGGAAGATATGGGCATTCGGTCTGCCATCATATTTGTCTCCACCTGCAGGTACTATTTCGTTGAACAATACAGTCTGAATTTTTGAAACAGTTTTATGATGTTTGTAGTTTATTGTCTTTCCTACTTGCACTTGCACATATAATCACAGTTAACATTTGGTTGTTGTGAACCTTTCAATAGCAATTTATGCATATGCAATGAAAGTACTTATTATATATCCTTGCTCCAGACGTGCTTTTTGTAGCAACAATAGGAAAAAAGAGTGTAATTTACATTTTTTTTTTTAAATTTGTTTGATAAGTATAATTTGCCATTTTTTAATATGACTGTGTTTATAAAATAGTCTGCACATATATGGTCCAAATCAATAAGACTTTTGAGTATGCATTCAAGTGATAACTAGGGTAGGGATTTTAGTTACTGGTTTGCCTTTATTGTTTGAAACTTCAAGCTTTGAAGTTTGAAGTCACCAACATGTTGTATTGATACCAATGATAGTGTGAGTTGAATTATGTATCATATATAATAAGCTTCTATATGATTTGGATTCTTAGGTCCAAGCTTTCTCATCAAATTTAGTTTGTTAGTGTTGCTGATATTGTCTGATATAAGCTGTGAGTTGCATCCATACTCTTTCTAATGCAATGATGTGAACCATTTCCACTTGCCATACAAATAGAGCTACAAATAGAGCACCTTTTTATAAGATATCAACAACAATAGCTAAATCAACAATGCTTGTATTTGTGCATTTTGCATTAAATCAACTGCTATCAGTGGAGCCAACTGGTATGCAAGCTCCAATCCTTTGACCCAGCAGCCCACTTCATTCATTTTTCTTCTCATTTTGTGCACAAAGATGATTATAGCAGTTCTGTCATTGAGGTATGAAATTCTTATCAAATTTTGTTTTTTGCATTTGGTTTTAGGATCGAAAAGCTGGACACTTATAGCGTGATGGTACAAGGGATATGTAGACGGAGAAGCATGTCTTATAATTGGAACTTCTCAGGATTAAACTATTTGAGCAACTATTCAATTAAACAGAATGTACATATTGTATATTAAAATATTTGAGCAACTATTCAATTAACTAGACAATGTTATATGTAAATTGATAATATATTTTGATGTTAATATTACGTTAGTTTGGAGACATTTGTGGTGTTGTTAATTAGTTACATTTGTGGTATTGTGTTAATTAATTATAGGTTCTTTGTAACAGGTTTGTAAAAAAAAAAATAGTGGTTTTAATACAGGCTGGCTGGGGAAAAAAAAAAAAAAAAAAAAAAAAAACTCTATAGCGGTGGTCAAAAAACTCTATAGCGCAGCTAAAGGCGCACATATTATGATTTAAATGATTCCCTATAGTGGCGTTTTCCCCTGCCGCTGAAATGTTTGCATATATAGCGGCGTTTCTACTCGCCGCAAAAAGTTCAATGAGTTCGTTTTTAACTCGTTCTCTATAGCGGTGCTTAATGCTCGCCGCTACAGGTTGCCGCAATAGTATACCCGCCGCTGAAAGTCAATAGACACGAATTCTGACAGCATATGGCAGTGGTTTTCTTCCTGTCGCGAAAAACCAAAAAGGCCACTAAAAGGTGAATTTATAGCGGTGTTTTTTGTTACCGCCACAATTGAACTATTGCGGTAGTGCATAGCAGGCGGGTGGGATCGCCGCAATAGCACCCACCGCAATAGGCCAAATGGGCCTTTAGCAGCGGTTTTTTGGGTTTTTGCGGCGGTTTTGGCCCGCCGCAATAGCCCAGTTTTTTTTGTAGTGAATGATGTAGTAAATATGTTTGAGATTGTATAAAAGAAGTAGAGAAAGAGATGTTTAGAGATATAGACAGCAAGATAGATGTATTTTCAGAATATGGTGAGTGAGATAATGATTATAAGAGAGTAATGGTATTGTATTGTGTTTAGTAGAGCTGTTGGGATTTTTTGCTAGAAGGTATATGAGGGCTTATGAAGGGCATTTATGAGCTAAGGGCATTTATGAGCTAAGGGCTGAAGAGTTTAGTTCCTAATTTGGAAACTAAAAACTCAAAAGCTCAGTACTTCATTAAGAGCTCAAGAAGATAATTAGAGGGAGAGAGAATAGAGAAGTTTATGAGAGAGTTGTTCTTCTCTATTGTTGTGTTTTTGAGGTGTTGATGAAGGGTTCTATTTATAGCTGAGTTTAAAGGGGGTTTTTAGTAAATAATCTCTGCCAAAATCTGTCCCAAATTAGCAATGAAACTTTAGAAAATCCATCATAAGATTTGGCCAAAAATGGTATGTTTAGCTTTAAGATGTTCTTGTTGTTTTGGGTAATAGCTGCTGAGGAAAGAGCAGCAAAAAAGGAAAATATTTTAACAAGAAAAAGATAGTTGCTTTAGTTGATTTTGGTTTTTAGCCATATGTGAAAAATCAGTAATGTTAAGGCTGTTGGGTCGGCTGTTACATTTGTTCTGAAAAAGCCGTCCCAGCTGTTAGGAAAAGCTGTCACAGTCATCATAAGACAGCTGTCACAGTCATCATAAGACAGCTGTCATAGCTATCATAAGATAGCTGTTGCTTGGGGCAATAGCAAATGAGGTCAGATGTCAGGCTGTTGGGATTTCAGCATTAAATAGCTGATGATGTCACTTCCAGCCAGGTGTTAAGTGTTGAACACATTGCTGGTGTTTTGATGAAAATGTTTCTTTTTTTGGATGTTTGTATTTTTGGTACAAGATTCTATTACAACACATTTTTAGTAAATAATAGAATTATTGATTGAAAATTAATGAAGCTTTAGAGATTTAGTCAAGGTCTCATTGTGTTGTGACTTAATCTTGGTGAGCAAGAAGAGCATTTAATGTTGTGCTCTAGCAACTGGTAGAGAAATATATGGTCTAATTGTAGCAGACAACAGTTGGATATTAGAGATATTATGAGTATTTTATATATTTGGAGATTAAAGATAGCCAATCAGATTAGGCAATATGTTTGAGTTGGATTTTAGCTGAAAATAGTAATGTAGTTTATGTAGAATAATATAATGAAGTTTCTAAATTTGTATTCGAACAACTGGAGGTTGAATGAATAGTTATTTGTTCAGCATTTAGATGGCTGGAGATATTGAGTATTTGTCATATGATGAATATTAAGTTTTAGGAAAAGAGCAATGAGGAATTTTATCGTTTTAAGTGCTATGTGATAAGAGATGCTTATCATATGTTACCCGCTACACACAAACTCGTCAAAGATTAGGGAGTTGGAGAAGGCACACCAAGCAATATGTTTCTTTTATCAACTTTAAACCACTGGAGCTTTACTAAACATACCTCTTGGCCCTCCAAACCACGACTCCCAAAATTTCCCCCAAAGAGACTCATGAGCTTGGATCATAAGCCAAAGATGAAATGACATACCTTGGGTTTTGTTGTCATTTTGCCTAAATATGGGCATTTATTGAAGAAGCCGCTTGCCCTGAGTGTAAGAGAGGTAATATGGGCCGTAAGCTTTGATTCATTGCTTAAGCCCTTTTCCATATGTTGATGTTGATAATGTCGTGGGGTTATGATCCCAATTGATGAAAATGAAATGTGGACCATGAATCTGCCTCTTGAAGTAAGGATCTTGTGGGTCATGTGAGCCCAATCCATGAGATATAAGCTTATTTTAGGCTTTAAATAGATTTACCCAAAAACCAATAATATGTTGATGTGGCATGGGTTGCCAATGAAATAGTGCCATGTGGGGCGAAAAAATAGTCCTCAACACCTTTCAACCAACAACTCCTGGTCATAGCCCTGGTGTCGAACATGAACATCCACTAGTTGCAATATAATAGTAAAGCTATCACAATATGATGATGTGCAGCTATTATGAAATAATGATTTAAATTTTAGTTCATTGAAACTTGTCATACTGTTATGATATGTTAAGAGGGTTCCACACTCCACAGTCTTTTAAAGTCAAGTTAAGAATTTTTAAGAAGCACTTATGGCAAGGATGACCATGGGTAGGGTATACCCTTATCCGACCCAATTAATTTTGTTAGGACATATGTGGAACTTGTTAGAGACATATGTTATGTAAATTGATTAATTCTTTGACAAAATGCACTTTACTTGTAATTGGGTAGATTTAGGATTTATTTAGTACTTCAAGGAACATGAGCTCTAGTTTAGTATTAAAGCCATGCAAATCTGTCCAAGAAACAAGTGAAGAAGTGTTGTTCATTAAAACTCGACAGATCATATCTATCGAGAATTACGAAATTTAGATTTTCAGATCTAATTTCACGCATATCCATGTGTATTTGTGTAGGGTTTCTTTTCTCACAACCTTAGACATATATAAGGATTATTTTAAGTGCTGTTAAAGGTGATGCAAGGTGATGCAACTTGATGAAAAGTCATTGTGCATGCAAATTGTGACCAAAGACAAAATTTACCCTAGCTCATCATATCTCTCTAGAAGCTACTATGTCTTTGCGCCAAGGGTTTTGTGACCAATGAGCTTCTTGATCTTCATTGTTAGATGAATTGAAGAACTTTGCAGCCAACATCTTCCTTAAGTTGGTGTGTTAGTCACATACTGGGATCCGTGCATCACTGGTTAGTCACGTGTTGGAATTCGTGCATTGAATGGAGAAATTGCCGCTACATCACAAGTCCAATTGGGTATTGGACTGCTTGTTTTGATAATAGTGGATTCTCGGGAGTGGTGACCTTAAATTCATTCGGAGGGGTTTTGCCTCGGTGGTTTTCCCCATTCGTAAACAAATCACTAGTGTCAAATTTATTTTCCGTTGCATTTAACTTAGTTAGTGATTTGTTTGTGCTACCATGCTTATTGCATGTAATTGAATTTAATTAATTTCACTTGGCTAATTAATTTGATTAAGTTACCAAAGGGGTCAACACATTCTTGGCCTATCAAATTTATCCGTAGATATCCAATTACCTTACCCAATTAGTACCCATACCTAATTGTTACCCGGTTTGTTTATCCATGGATATCCATACCCTACCCAAACATGATTTCTATAAAATCATCAAATATGCTCAAAAAGACAAAAACCACAAAAATGACTAAAATATCCTCAAAATCTCTAAAATGACCAAAATATCCCTGTTATCTTTAAAATCACAAATTATGCTAAAAAACAACTAAAATGAGCAAAATATCGCAAAATCTCTAAAATGAGCAAAATACCCATGAAACCTCTAAAATGACCAAAATACCACCGAAATCACCATATATGCTAAAAAACCACTAAAAATTACCAAAATACCGCCTAAAAAACCTTTTAAAAAATGTCCAAAATACTCTCAAAACATAAAAATTACCAAAGTACCGCCTAAACCTAAAAAATTACTGGAATTCCTCCGAAACCTAAAAACTAACTGAAATACCCTTGAAACTTAAAATTACCAAAATACCCCCTAAACTTAAAAAATGATTAAAATACCCTAGAAACCTAAAAAATGACCGAAATACCCCCAAAACTTATAAAATGACAAAAATGCCCCTAAATCCTATATGATGATAAAAATACACCCTAAACCTAAAAAATGACTGAAATATCATTAAACATATAAAATGACCAAAATACCTCTAAACCTTTAAAATGATTAAAATATACCCAAAACCTCTAAAATGACCAAAAATAACCCCAAACCTCTAAAATTACCAAAAATACCCTGAAACCTATTAAAAGACCAAAATACCCCTCAAAATATATAAAATGACCAAAATACCGTTGAAAATTTTAAAGTGACCAAAATATCCCTAAACATATAAGATGACCAAAATACACTTGAAAGCTCTTAAATTACCAAAATAGAGGTTTGAGCTATTTTGGATGTTTCGAATGAATTTTCATCAAATCAAAGGTTCTAAGAACATTTCAGTCATTTTGTAGGTTTTGAGGGAATTTCGGTAATTTTTTAGGTTTCGGGGTTATTTGATCATTCTTTAGATTCTAAGGGTATCTCAGTCATTTTTTAGGTTACGGGGACATTTTTTGTCATTCTTTAGGTTTTAGGTGTATTTCAGTAATTTTTAGATTTTGGGGCAATTTCAGTAATTTTCTAGATTTTGGAAGTATTTTGGTAATTTTAAGGTTTTGGGGGTATTTTGATAATTTTTTAGGTTTCGGGGTATTTTAGTCATTTTTTTAAAGTTTTTGGCGGTATTTCGGTTATTTTTTAAGTTTTGGGAGTATTTTAGCCATTTTTTAGGCTTTGGGGTTTTTTGGTCATTCTTTAGGTTTCAAGGCTATTTCGATCATTTTATTTTTTATTTTTTTATGTTTAATGTGTATTTTTATGATCATCTTATAGGTTTTAGGGGCATTTCTATCATTTTATAGGTTTCACGGGGTATTCCGGCCTTTTATAGATTTAGGGGGTGTTTTGGTCATTTTATAAGTTTCAAGGGTATTTTGGTCATTTTATAGGTGAAGGGAGTATTTTGGTAATTTTTAGGTTTCGGGGGGTATTTTGGTCATTTTTTAGGTTTTAGGGGTATTTTGGTAATTTTTAGGTTTTGGGAGTATTTTGGTCATTTTTTAATTTTAGAAGATTTGGTAATTTTTAGGTTTCGGGGGTATTTCGGTCATTTTTTAGGTTTCAGGGGTATTTCGATTATTTTTTAAGTTTCGGGGGTATTTCAATTATTTTTTAGATTTAGGGGGTATTTTGGTAATTTTTAGTTTTTAGGGATATTTTGGTTATTTTTTAAGTTTCGGGGTATTTTGGTAATTTTTAAGTTTCGGGGTTATTTCAATCATTTTTTAGGTTTAGGGGGTATTTTGGTAATTTTTAGGTTTTAGGTATATTTCAGTCATTTTTTTGGTTTATGGTGCATTTCGGCAATTTTAGAGGATTTTAGGAGTACTTTGGTCATTTTCAAATTTTAGAGGCAATTTGGTAATTTTGATTATTGGGTAATTGGGTGGGTTGAGGTTTACCATTAATAATTTGATTGAGTTAGGTTTGGGTGAGATTTAATTAGTTAAATGGGTAAATGGGTAATATCCAAACCCTACCCGAAAATTAGGGTTTCTCTTTAATATTTCCATTGTTTGCCATGGACATGCATATGATATGAACATGCATTGATGCATAGGTGCTAACAGGGCTATAAATGAACCAAGCCGATCATGAACAACTCGGGCTTAGCTTGATAAAAAGCTTGTTCATGTTTGTTAGTTTACAAATAAGCCAAGCTTGAGCTTTAGTTTTAGGCTCGTTTAATAAACAAGCCGAGCCCAAGCAAAAAACAAAATTTCACAAACAAGCTCTTGAGCTATAAGGCTTGATACACAACAATTTAAGCATAGCATAGACTATAGTTACATTTCTTAATAATAACATGACCAACATGAGACCACTACCTATATTACCTTAATTTTTTCATTCCCTTTAAACTGATCAAGAACCACTTTAGACTATAGTTACATTTAAAAATAAATAAATAATTACGTAGGCCACATGTGATCCTTCCCTATTAATCATCTAAAGTAAAGTTATGAAATATGTTAGTATTTTTGCATTCATAATAGTTACAAACAGGTATTTTTCTAGTCCTTCACCATCTAACGTGAATGTAAAAAATTGTATTTTGAACAATTGCTGAAGCTGTAGACAAGGAAAGATGAATGAATGAATTTAATTATGTAAATTATTAATTTGAATAATGGCTAATCATAAGTAAAATTAGATGCATGATAAAATGAGTATACTATTTTCTGTTTCTTTTTTCTTAATTTTAGAGATTTAAGCATTTAATAATGTAATTTTTTTAGATCTCAAGCTCAAAAACTTGACCTGAGCTCGAGTTTGAGCTTGGTATTAAACTTGAGTTTGGCTTGACTAATTAATCAAGCCAAGCCAAGCCAAGCTCAAGCTTCTTGGCTTTCCCACCAGCTCAAGCTTAAACACTATTTTAAGGCTTGTCATAAGCTCAAGCCAAGCTTAAGCTTTTGATTTTTCCTGACGAGCCAAGCTTGAACATGCACTACTTGACAAAGCTCAGCTCGTTTACAGCCCTAGGTGCTGTGATGCAACAATGTAAGACATGCACTCACGTGGACATGCATTTGTTTAAGATATGATCTTGATCTTATTTTGATAAACATGAATGTATATTTGCAAATGCTTTGCTTTGGATATGATAACATAATTGCCTGATCTTAACATGCTTATGTTTTTGCCCTTGTGATATCTTGTTTGTTTGCTGCCTTAGATATGATTTGATATGTATGGATGATTAGATGTATGTTAGGATTTCAATGCTATATGTGATGTGATGTTAGGTTGTGGGATAGGACAAGATGCATGTTAGGGTTTTGAGATGATCTATGCCATGTTGTATGCTTAGATGTATACTAGTGTGTGTGTGACTTTAGTATGCAATATTGAACGTGCCTTTAATGAGACTAAGTTGTAAGATACAATGAGTGGAAGCCAACCCGGTCGGACGGTCTTGGGTGCCTAACACCTTCCCAAGCCGTACCTAAACTCTGAACCCATACTCTGGTAGTAAGATTAGTCCTTACAAGTAATAGCACTATATTTATGGTTCCTAGACCTAATTTAGGTAGCGATTCCATCCTTTCTCCGCCTCGGTCCACTCGGCCGAGGCGTACTCCTCTTTCTTTTTAGGAGAAAATCCGCTGCACCCACAACTTCGTGCCTAAAATTATGGACATTGTGCGTAGTAATGGCATATTAATGAATGTGCAAGAACAATTATCGTTTCTAAAGGCAACATTAAGGATTTATCTCACTATCTCTTAATTAAAGCACAAAGAAACGAGATAAAAATACTTTAAAAACCCAAAAACGGTGACGAATTATTTTAAAACACCATACCATATATGTTTACTACCTTAGACTTTGAGACTACTTCACATTCCATGCATAAGTGCTCTGTAAAAATCCTTAACTCCACTTTAAAATAAACTCTCACAACATATCATAGCAATATGACAATTTGTCAATGAACTAAAATTTAAATTCTTATTTCATAATAACAGCACATTATCATTTTCTAATAGGTTTACAATTGTATTGCAATTGGTGGACGGTCATGTCCTACACTGGGGGTGGACTGTCATGTCCTACACCGGGGCTATGACCAGGACTTGTTGGGCGAAAGTCTTCAATTTCGGCCATTTTATAACGATTTAGAGTGAACCATGTAGACGGAGGTTTTGGCTTGGTTAAGGAGCCTTTGGAAAATGTTGGTGGATAAATATCAGTTGGCCTTGATGCTGTTATGGGGCTAAGGTTTTGTTGAAGAAGAAGGATAACCATGAAAATGGTTATCATAAAAGTCTTGTTTGCCATGACGCTGGATGGAAAGAAGAGGTTTTCTTAAACTAATTAAGTAGAAGATGATGCTTGTTACTAGTTTATAGTGCTATTTAAAGATGTTTGTAATGGCCTCACATGCATTTATGTCAAATTCATAATTTATTATCACGCATTAATTGGTGCATGCATTTATGCATATGTATTTATTATCTAATCACTACATTAATGTCAGTATATTAATTCATTTTTGTATGTCAAATGTGTAGATGATGCATTTGGAAAAAGTGTAATATTCTCAAATTAATATATAGAAGAAATGAATCTATTATTTAATATACAATAATGAAGTAATACTTTGACATAAATGCAAAGTTTAGATAATAAATGAATAGGAAAAAATGAATGCATGAAGTGCTGTTATTATGAAATAATGATTTAAATTTTAGTTCATTGAAAACTTGCCATACTATTATCATATGTTAAGAGAGTTCCTCACTCTACAGTCTTTTAAAGTCGAGTTAAGGATTTTTAAGAAGCACTTATGGCAAGGATGGCCATGGGTAGGGTATGGGTAGGGTATACCCATATTCGGCCCAATTAATTTATCCCTAGATATCCAATTACCTTACCCAATTAGTACCCATACCCAATTAGATATCTAATCACTGCATTAATTCATTTTTGTATGTCAAACGAGTAGATGATGCATTTGGAAAAAGTGTAATATTCTCAAATTAATATATAGAAGAAATGAATCTATTATTTAATATACAATAATGAAGTAATACTTTGACATAAATGCAAAGTTTAGATAATAAATGAATAGGAATAAATGAATGCATGAAGTGCTGTTATTATGAAATAATGATTTAAATTTTAGTTCATTGAAAACTTGCCATACTACTATGATATGTTAAGAGAGTTCCTCACTCTACTGTCTTTTAAAGTCGAGTTAAGGATTTTTAAGAAGCACTTATGTCAAGGATGGCCATGGGTAGGGTATGGGTAGGGTATACCCATATTCGGCCCAATTAATGTATCCCTAGATATCCAATTAGTACCCATACCCAATTGTTACCCGATTTGTTTATCCATAGATATCCATACCCTACCCAAACCTGATTTCTATAAAATCACCAAACATGCTCAAAAAGATAGAAACCACTAACATGACGAAAATATCCTCAAAACCTCTAAAATGAGCAAAATACGCATGAAACCTCTAAAATGGCCAAAATACCCCTGCTATCTCTAAAATTAGCAATTATGCCCAAAAATCACTAAAATGACCAAAATATCCCAAAATCTTTAAAATGACTAAAATACCCCTGAAACCTCTAAAATGACCAAAATACCCCCGAAATCACCAAATGTGCTCAAAAACCACTAAAAAGTACCAAAATACTCCCTAAACCTAAAAAAATGACCGAAATACTCTCGAAACATAAAAAATTACCAAAGTACCCAGGAAACCTTAAAAAGTCCAAAATACCCCCAAAACCTAAAATTTGACCAAAATACCCCCTGAAACATAAAAATTACCAAAATACTCCCTAAACCTAAAAAATGACCAAAATAAATTCGAAACCTAAAAACTGACTGAAATGCCCTTGAAACTTAAAAATTACCAAAATACCCCCTGTTCGGGGGCCTTTTTTCGGAGCTCGGCCACATGTGGTCCATTAGAGGGGTGACCTTGCTAGGCTCGGGTTGTGTTAGGGGAGTTGTGTCCGAAACTCAACATTGGGCCACGTGGTCCAATAGCTACCGGCGTACTTTTAAGCGTACAAAACCATTAAAGCCAAAGTCTAAGAATCATGATAATGGTTAAATAAATATATAATATGTGCTTGATATAATAGTTTTGATTAGTAGTTGTAATAGTAGTTGAAATAATGTAATATGTATTTAAAGGTGAAGTAATCATGTACTCAATGATGTAAATTTAAAGATATGTAAGCAGAGTCACTTATCTTTTTATGGTTTGTAGCTCCAGCTATGTAGTATCTGTGAGTTAATAGGATTCCAGCAGAATAACTCCAGCGGTGGAGAGGCAATTTGCCATAATAGCTTCAAGACTGAAGGGGAAATGGGTGCAACTGGAGGGAGAGAGAGTTTGCCCAGCTGTGTGCAGAGGCTAGTTAAGCTTGCCCCTCTTATCATGCACTTAAATGAGTTTCCCCCTTTGACAATGCTCTTTTAGTTGTTGTGAAGTTATGAATGGTGTTGCCTCCCATGAGAAGGGCTTTTGTATGAAGTATTTGTGCCTTCTATGAGAAGGGCTTTATGTAAGATAGATTTGTGTCTTCCATGAGAAGAGCTTTGATATGAGATCTTGGTGCCTTCTAAGAGAAGGGCTTTAGTATTAGAAGCTTATGCCTTCCATGGGAAGGTCTTTTAGTATGAGTGTTTGATATCTCTTAAGAAGTGTGGAGATGATAAAAGATATAGATGTTTTGTGAAATGTAGTATTTGTAATACATATGATATATGGAAGTATGAGAGATAAGCTGGTTAAAGATAGTAAAAATATGAGATTATAACTATTGGAGAAGTTGTATTCTAAGAGGAAAGATTTTGTAAGAGAAGAGTATGGAGATGTGTTTAGGTATTTGGAGATAGAAGTAGTAAGATAGATGTATTTTCTGAATATAGAGAGTGACAGAATGAGTATAAGAGAGTAATGGTGTTGTAGTGTATTTAGCAACGCTGCTGGGATTTTCTGCTGGAGGATGTATGAGGGATTATGAAGGGCATTTATGAGCTAAGGGCTGAAAAGTTTAATTCCTAATTTGGAACTAAAAACTTAGAAGCTCAGAACTCCATTAAGAGCTTAAGAAGATAATTAGAGGGAGAGAGAATGTAGAAGTTTATGAAAGAGTTGTTCTTCTCTATTGGTGTGTCTTTGAGGTGTTGATAAAGGGTTCTATTTATAGCTAAGTTTAAGGGGGCGTTTTTAGCAAATAATCTTAGCCAAAATCTGTCCCAATCAGCAATGAATCTTCAAAGAATCCATCCTAGGATTTGGCCTAAAATGGTATGTTTAGCTTTAAGGTGTTTTTGCTATTTGGGTAAAAGCTGCTCAAGGCTGCTGGTCAGCTGTTATATCTGTTCTGAAAAAGCTATCCCAACTGTAAGGAAAAGCTGTCACAATTATCATAAGACGGCGGTCACAACTGTTATAAGACAGCTATTGCTTGGGGCAGAAAAAGATGAGGTTAGATGTTAGGCTGTTGGGATTTTAGCATTAAATGACTGAGGATGTCACTTACAACCAGGTGTCAAGTGCTAAACACATTCCTAGAGTTCTGTTGGAAATGTTTCCTTTTTTAGGTGTTTGTGTTTCTAGTCCAAGGTTCTATTACAACATGTTTTTAGTAAGTAATAGAATGATTGGTTGAAAGTTAATGAAACTTTAGATATTTAGTCAAGGTGTCATTGTATTACGACTTAATCTTGGTGAGCAAGAAGAGCATTTAATGCTCTGCTCTAGTAGCTGGTAGAGGAATATCTGGTCTAATTATGGCAGATAGCAGCTAGATATTAGAGATATCCTGAATATTTAATGTATTTGGAGATTAAAGATAGCCAATCAGATTAGGCCATGTGTTTAAGTTGGATTTTAGTTGAAAGTAGTAATGTAGTTTATGTAGAACAATATAATGAAGTTTCTAAATTTGTATAGGAATAGCTGGAGGTTGAATGAATAGCTATTTTGTCAACATTTAGATGGCTGGAGATATTGAGCATTTTTCATATAATGAATATTAAGTTTAAGGAAAATAGCATTGGGGAGTTTTATCATCTTAAGTGCTATGTGATAAGAGATGCTTACCATATGTTACCCGCTACACACGGACTCATCAGAGTTCAGGGAGTTGGAGAAGACGCGCCAAGTAACATGTTTCTTTTATCAACTTTAAAGTGTTGGAGCTTTACTGAACATACCTCTTGGCCCTCCAAACCACGACTCCCAAAGTTTCCCCAAAGAGGCTCATGAGCTTGGATCATAAGCCGAAGATGAGATGACTTACTTTGGGTTTTGTTGTCATTTGGCGTAAATATGGGCTTTCATTAAAGAAGCCACTTGCCATGATCGTGAGAGAGGTAATATGGGCCTTGAGCTTTGATTTATTGCTTGAGCCTGATCCATATGTTGATGTTGATGATGTCGGGGGGTTATGATCTCAATTGATGAAGAGGAAATGTGGACCATGAATCTGCCTCTTGAAGTAAGGATCTTCTAGGCCATGTGAGCCCAATCCATGAGATATAAGCTTATTTTGGGTTTTAAAGAGATTTACCCAAAAAAATCAATAATATGTTAATGTGGCGTAGGTTGCCAATGAAGTAGTGCCATGTGGGGCGAAAAAAGAGTCCTCAACACCCCCTAAACCTAAAAAATGTTTGAAATAACCTCAAAACCTAAAAAATGACCGAAATACCTCTGAAACCTATAAAATAACTAAAATACCTCCGAAACCTATAAAGTGACAAAAATGTCCCTAAATCCTATATGATGATAAAAATACACCCTAAACTTAAAAAATGACCGAAATATCCTTAAACCTATAAAATGACCAAAATACCTCTAAATCTTTATAGTGACTAAAATACACCAAAAACCTCTAAATGACCAAAAATAACCCCAAACCTCTAAAATTATCAAAAATACCCCAAAACCCATAAAAAGTCCAAAATTCCCCTTAAAATATCTAAAATGACCAAAATACCCCTAAAAATTCTAAAGTGACCAAAATACCTCTAAACGTGTAAGATGACCAAAATACACCTGAAACCTCTTAAATTACCAAAATAGAGGTTTGGGGCATTTTGGACGTTTCGAGGGAATTTTCATCAAATCAAAGGTTCTAAGAACATTTTGGTCATTTTGGAGGTTTTGAGGGAATTTCGGTAATTTTTTAGGTTTCAGAGTTATTTTGGCAATTCCTTAGATTCCAAGGGTATCTCAATCATTTTTTAGGTTACGGGGCCGTTTTTGTCATTTTTTAGGTTTTAGGAGTATTTTGGTAATTTTTAGATTTTAGGGCTATTTTGGTAATTTTCTAGTTTTTTGAAGTATTTTGGAGTTTTTAAGGTTTCAGGGGTATTTTGATAAATTTTAAGGTTTCGGGGTATTTTGATCATTTTTTTAGGTTTTGGGGGTATTTCGGTTATTTTTTTAATCTTTGGGAGTACTTCAGTCATTTTTTAGGTTTCAAGGTCTTTTGGTCATTGTTTAGGTTTTCACTTTATTTATGTTATTTTTTAGGTTTATAGTGTATTTTTATGATCATCCTATAGGTTTTAGGGCATTTTTTTTCATTTTATAGGTTTCGGGGGGTATTTTGGTGCTTTTATAGATTTATGGGGTGTTTTTGTTATTTTATAAGTTTCAAGGGTATTTTCATCATTTTATAGGTGTAAGGAGTATTTTGGTAATTTTTAGGTTTTGGGGGGTATTTTAGTCATTTTTTAGGTTTTGGAGGTATTTTGGTAATTTTAAGTTTCTGGGGGTATTTTGGTCATTTTTTAGGTTTTAGGGGTATTTTGGTAATTTTTAGGTTTTGTGAGTATTTTGGTCATTTTTTTAGTTTTAGAGGGTATTTTGGTCATTTTTAGGTTTTGGGCTTATTTCAGTTATTTTTTAGGTTTCATGGATATTTCGGTTATTTTTTAGATTTAAGGGGTATTTTGGTAATTTTTAGTTTCTGGAGATATTTTTGTCATTTTTTAAGTTTTGGGGTATTTTTGTAATTTTTAGGTTTCAAGGGTATTTCGATCATTTTTTAGGTTTAGGGGGTATTTATGTAATTTTTAGGTTTTGGGTGTATTTCGTTCATTTTTTAGGTTTAGGGTGCATTTCGGCAATTTTAGAGGATTTTAGAAGTACATACAATAACTCTACCTAAACCCTATTTTAGAACTAACAGAAGATGTCCTCATATGTCATCAAGTAATGCCAAAAGTAAATCCCCTAAAAGCCACCAATAAGAAATCTGCACAAATATAAAAACAATACTTCATTAAAATCGTAAAGTAAAAACATTAACTATGTTATAAGAAACATTTCTAACAACGCATTAAGAGTAACCACACCAATAAATTAAAATTACAACTTCTAATATATAAGTTGTAGAAAGCAAATAAAGTACTAACCAAAAAGTGTTTTAACTTGAAATTGAACCACCCCCATAAGTAAGAGCATCATCATAACTCTTGCTCCTCAAAAAGTTAAGAATATTCTTTTAGACCTCATTTTGCTTAGTTCGTGCCTCTTGGTCCTTAGCTCGCTCGTCTTGATCTCTAGTTCTTGTCTCTTTGAGCTCAATTATCTCATTTTCTAACTGTTGGATATACTCTGTCCTTAGCTCGCTCGTCTTGATCTCTAGTTCTTGCCTCTTTGAGCTCAATTATCTCATTTTCTAATTGTTGGATATACTCCACCGATGAATTAGAGGAGGCGGTGGTTACTAGAGAAGAGAAAGATCTCATGCCAAGTCCTTTTACAATACCGGACTTCTTAAACACCAAGTTTCAGATCTCCTCTTGTGTAAGGGGAATTGCATTAGGATCTTAACAATGATCCGCTTGCACTTTGAGAATATTTTCCTATCATTTGAAAGAGAGAAAGAATGCATTGACCCCTTCAATAAATGGATGACTTAATCTGCCATCAAGTGTCTTACCCATTGTCATACAACTTTTATCCATGTTTGACTACAATTGCAAGGTGAATGCTGCTTTAGTAAAATAAAGACAACTCATGCATAATGTATTCTAACATCTAAGTCTATAAGCTACTTAGATAAAGTTCTATCTCATTCATGAATGCATAAGTCTATATTAATACTTAAACAAATATACATTGCACACACAAATATACACTCCCAATATTAGTTTAAACCACCTTATAACATCATGCAAGTCACCCGCTTGCTCCAACACAACAACCTACCATAAAACCAATCATAAACATCACAAGTATAGAGTGTTTACAAGTATTGAAATCAATTAAAGTACTATTCATCACATCTAATCAAAAAGTTTCATTCACATTTGCAAGAAATAAAAAAACACCTCCAATATTAGTTTAAATTACCTTATAATGCCATGCAAGCCACCCGCTTGCTCCAACACAACAACCCACCACAAAACCAATCACAAACATCACAAGTATAAAGTGTTTACAAGTATTAAAATCAATTAAAGTACTATTCATCACATCTAATCAACAAGTTTCATTCACATTTGCAATAAATGAAAAACACTTCCAATATTAGTTTAAACCACCTTATAACACAATGCAAGCCACCCGCTTGCTCCAACACAACAACTCACCACAAAACCAATTCCAACATCACAAGTATAGAATTTTACAAGTATTTAAATCAAATAAAATACTATTCATCACATCTAATCAACAATTCTCATTCACATTTGCAAGAACTGAAAAACACTCCTAATATGTATTTAAACCACCTTATAACACCATGCAAACCACCCGCTTGTTTCAACACAGCACACCACCACAAATCCAATTTCCAACATCACAAGTATAGAGTTTTATAATGTTTTTAACTAAAATTTACTTACTTTGCTCAAGTTAAGCTTACAACTTTCAGAAAAAATCCAAAATTATTGCAAACAATGTGAATTTAGCCTGCAAAAAAAAAGTTAAATTTATAAGTACTTTAATCTTAAAAATGATCCTCTCATAAGTTATTACACAAACTCATAGCTTACACATGTAATACAGCAGTCATCCAACATCTTCAACTTCTTCAACTAAAATTTCAACATCCAACCCCCGTAGCCACGTCCAACCCAGATTTCAAACAAACCCACCTCCCCAATTTCACAAACTGCATAGCAAAGCTCCTTTAATGAAGAAGAGTTATTTGGACATACAAAAGCATAAATATACTCATACCAAGTAACTTTTCCTATCAATTTATTGAAGCAGCCAACCAATTGAATTCAAGAAGCAAACCACAATTAATAATTTTGGGGGGAAAAAAGGAAAGTAGAAAAGAAAACACCATTATGCAGCACCATTACACAAACAAGAAAAAGGTACCCCACCAAAGAAATTTTAAGTGCAAGAGAACAAAAACTCATAAAGTTCAAAGGGTCAAAACCATTAGTGTAGCTGAAACACATGCAGTGAAAAGGAGTTACAATTTAAATTTAGAGAAGTTCAAGGAATCAAAGCTATCTAGCAGAGCTGAAACACACTCTAAGGAACTTCTCCAAATGGTGTGAATCATTGATGCCCATGATACAATAATAACAACCAAGTCTATTAGTCTCAAAATTTTGGTGTGAAATATGATAGTAGAGAACGTACCTTTGTTGGTTTAAGAATAACAGCTTTTTCTTTCTCTTAGCCAGTAGTTCATACAGTGCTTTGGTGAAAACTGAAAATAGTCCTACAAAAGAACCCAATTCAACACCATTATAACAGGTTCTAATGGCCTTCATTAACAAAAATCTATGAGAAACAAAGAGAGGTCCATGTAGAAACAGTACCAACATTTAAAAATAAAAATAAAAAACCAAATAAAGAAACATAATTCACTTAATTCACTTTTCAAATTCCTTTTATCACAGAACAATGGAGAAAAAATATAAACAAAACTGGGCTTCGACCAGAAAACAAACAAGCAGCTATATAAAGACAAATTTCTTCCACTTGCCTATTTTTCAAGACATTGGGTCCTCCAAATTTCTTTGGGTTAGATTTGGATGTAGGAAGCCCCACCAACCATCTGCATGTTATTTCACATATTTAGCACATACAAGAACTATCTGATCCAAAAGAATGATAAAATCACGCACAAATTAAAGAGAAGAAAAATGGGGTAATGAATTATAAACAACAGTATGTATAATGTACCACAAAAATCCCTGTATTTACAAGTAAAACCATAACTAAGAAATTCAAATTCTTCAATTTGCATAGCAAAAAAAAAAAAAAAAAAAAAAAAAAAATATATATATATATATATATATATATATATATATATATATATATATATATATAAACTTTCTAATTCACAACACCCCCCCACCCCCCCAAACAAAAAAATATAGAAAATTTATTAAACAAAATAAATTAGAAACAAATAAAAATGAGAAAAATAAACAAACCAAAAAGTATAAATAAATCAAAATAAAAATGGAGAAAAATAAGCAAACCTCATACATGGGTTGAAATAAAAAAAAAAAAAAAAAAAAATCAAGTGAAGAACTTACATGGGTTGATGGATCGTCGCAAGGATCGTCGCCGATGAAAAATAGACAATAGTGATGACAACAGCTAAATGATGGATTGCCGCTAATGGATCGTCACCGATGGTCCAACTTAGAAAATGAAGAAGTCCGTCGCAAGGATCGTTGCAAAGATCGTCGCCGTTGCAAGGATCGTCACAAAGATGGATCGTTGCAAGGATCGTTGCAAGGTTTGCTCTTAATGGAGCTTCATTGGCGACGATTTGTGCTTCAACAGCGACGGTGGGATCGTCGCCGAGTCCGTCGCAAGGATTGTCGCAAAGATGGATCGTTGCAAGGATCGTCACAAGGTTTGCTTTTAACGGAGCTTCATTGGTGACGGTTTGAGCTTCAACGGCGATGACTGAGATCAACGGCGACGGTTTGAGCTTCAATGGCGACGGCTGAGATCAACAGCGACGGTGGGAGATTAACGGCAACGGTGGATCATTGCAAGGATCATCGCAATGTTTGCTCTTAACGGAGCTTCATTGGCGACGGTTTGAGCTTCAACGGCGATGGCTGAGATCAACGGCGACGGGTTGAGCTTTAATGGCGACGGCTGAGATCAATGGCGATGGCTAAGATCAACGGTGACGGGTTGAGCTTCAATGGCGACGGCTGAGATCAACGACGACGGTGGGAGATCAACAGCGATGGTGGTTTGGGTTTAGGAGCTTAATCGCCGTTTGGGTTTTTTTTTTTTTTTTTTTACTGCTTTAAGTGAAATGTTTTGACCCTTTGAACTTAAAAGACTGAAATGGCTCAGAGAGTGCCAGGTATTGCAATTAGGCTTTTAAGTCTTTAGTGACGAATTCTAGTTTCGTCACTAAAGACCGGGCTTTGTTAAGTTTTTTAGTGACGAAATTCGTATTTCATCACTAAATCATATTTTTAGTGACAAATTGTGATTTCGTCACTAAAAACATATAAGTGCAAAATTACTATTATTTTTAGTGACGAATATTTTTCGTCACTAATTCTTCCTTATAGTGACGAAAGGATTTTCGTCACTAATACTATCCATAGTAATACCTACAGTGACGAAATATTTCGTCACTAAAAATTTCAACTTTTAGCAACGAAATATTTTGTCACTATAGATTAATTAAACTCGCGCCAAAGTTTCCCTCCACTGGTGCCCATTTTTCAGATCACAATAGCGACGAAATTTATTTTTCGTCACTAAATGTTATAATTTTTTTCATTATTAGTGACGAAATCCATATTTCGTCACTAAAGCTGTATTTTTAGTGATGAAAATTATTTCCTCACTAATTTTTGTCACTAAAAATACATTTTGTTGTAGTGTGGGTTGCAAGATGGTTCTCTCTCGCGTGGGCGTGGGCGTGGGCGGCGGCATCATGGCGTAGGTGGCGTCTCTAAGTACTCTCTAAGTCTCTCACCTCTCACTTTCTTTGTCTCGCCTCTCACTTTATTTTTCTTTTTTTTCCTTCGTTTCTCACTTTTCCGTTTGGTTTTGGAGTCTTGGACGGCTGGGTTATCTTTTTTACATTTTTTTTTTTTAAGGTTTACATGGGCTCTTACCTCCTGGGTTGGCCGGCTGGGATAAGGATGGTTGAGGGGGGGGGGGCCTAAGCTACAAACTAAAGGGGGCCCAAGCCTTTTTTTTTTTTTTTGAAAATTTTACCTATTAATTTTTTTTTTTTTGGGCCGGGGGGGGGGGGGGGGGGGGGGGAGGGCCCCCTTAGGCCCCCACTTGGGTCCGTCCCTGGTTGAGATAATTCCATCTATTAATGATCAAAAAAATTAATAGCCTATCAACTTGTGTTGTAAAGTGATATTCTTGCACTAATTAATGCATTAATAAATAGTTATTTTGTGTCTTTTATATATACACCGAATAGATATTATATACGTTTCATATTCTAATTTAATATATTTCATGTCTTTAAATGATTAAATAATTTTAATTTATGTTTTAGTCTAAAAATAAAATTTTGATACCCAATATTCAGAAAATTTTTTTTTTTTTTGGAGAGATGTGAGTTTAGTTACACACACGTAACAATTACATAATTAAAATAAAAATTGTAGAGTGAAAGAGTTTGACATAATTTCATTTCATTTGTGTGGTTACACGTTTATACAACATGAATTTGTGAAATGCTGACTATGGATCTGTTTAAGAATAGCTTATTTAACTGAAACTGAAAATTTTTTGTTGAAAGTATTGTAAATAAAGTTACAAGTTAGCTGAAATAATACAGTGAGATTTATGAATAATACCAAAAAGTGTCATGAGACCTACAAATAATAGTAAAAATAAACTAAATAGTAAAAGAAGTTGCTCAATATAAGCTATCCCAAACGCAACCTACATAACCCAATATGGACTTCTTTTTTTTCTTTTTCTTTATTTTTTTTGCAGTAATAAGCCACATCTGTGTATAATGTACAGAATGGCGTGAATTGAGAGGTGTAGTAAGTCCGATACATAAACCCTACTAAATTAAATGGAGGCAGATTTAATGAGTTAATAGGTAGCGTTGTACGTCACATTTATAACATCGATTGCTTTTGGCTTCTGCACCTTCCGTTTGGCACTGCACACTTGTTAGTTGTGATCTACAATTAGGTTTGTCATTATCAACACGTGTTCTATCTCTGTCCATGATATTTATTTTTTTTATTTGAGGGTTGTAGTTTAACTTGTATCATGTATGCTTATTGCTTTCTCAAAAGCCAAACTAATATGTAGTAGTACAATATTCTAAAAAAAAAAAAATGTAGTAGTACAATTATTTATTTATTATTTGATTCTAAAAAAAAAGAGTAATGTTACTTGCACAATATTTTATTTTTTTTATAATAGATTTAATATTTATTGAGTTATTATGTTATGGAAAAAGTTTGGCTACAAACTTAGTTATAGTCTAAGGTTACAACTTCATTCAATATCTTTTTATTAAATATGAATTTTGACAAATACACTATCATATTTGACGGGACTGACGAACTCATTTACTGAAGACGACGACCATGAGTCCGACAAAGACATCCCTGGACGAGAAAGTTAATACACAATGACGAGGTCATACTGACGACCTTAACAATACAGACGAGGGCACGCTGACGAGGTTATACTGACGACCTTAACAATACAGATGAGGGCATACTTGGGCGAACAAAACCAATGCCCACGTTACTGACGAGGGCACACTGACGAGGTCATACTGACGAGGGCATACTGACGAGGGTAAAGCCAGCTATTCAATACAGCCAATTAAAACATGGGGCAGTTACAAATCCAGCTGTGTGAGCCGTTGGAGCACATTGAAGCCACATTATGAGGCGCGAAACGTTACTAAGAAGAGCATTAAAACCACCTTAATTGCCCCAACGGCTAGTAGCTGTGACTGCATATATAAAGCCTCTACATTGCCAAGTGCAAGGTACATACACACATAGATACTAAGAGATCTCTTTCATTTTTGTTCAATTACATTGTTTATTCCCAAGAGAGTTCCTTATACTGACTTTGGCATCGGAGGCATTGTGGCAGGCACCACACCGGTGACCACCCTTGAGGGCTGAGGATTGCTTCCATCATTATAGCTCTACTGACGAACTAGCTCTACTGACGAACTTACTCTACTGACGAACTTACGCTTCATCAGTTTGGCGCCGTCTGTGGGAAACGACATTTTCGTGTTCAATCTCGAAAAAGTAGTTTCCGATCAACTATTTCTCTTAGATGGAGTCCAATCAAGATTCTGCAGCCCTAGCACAGCAAGTTCAGGCTCTTGCAGCCATCGTTGAAGAACTGACCAGACAAAATCAGGAAATGAAGCTACGGCTTCAGCATGAGGAGAATCGGTCTAAGGGGAATCGGGATGACGAGGGAAATAGCCATAGAAGAAGTGACCATCGAAGGCCTACTACTCCAACCGAGCAAAACTCGGACCTGCTCCAGGAGATGAGGAGGGAGATGGACGAACTTAGGAACGCCATCAAGGGAAAAACAGAACGGAGTGTGGATCGAATGGTCAGGGCAACAGATTCGCCGTTCACCACAGCAGTCCTTGACTGTCCAGTGCCGTCGAAATTTCGGCTACCTCAACTTGAACCCTTTGATGGGCTAAAGGACCCTCAGGATCACCTTAACACCTTCAAAACGACACTAGGGCTCCAGCAGCCCCCAAACGAAATATTATGTCGTTCCTTCCCAACCACTCTCAAGGGAGCTGCAAGGGAATGGTTCACAAAGTTGCCAACATCTTCCATTGACACCTTCGAGCAGTTGAGCAACGCCTTTCTGCGTCACTTCATTGGAGGACAACGTCCAAAGAGGACCGCGGATCATTTACTCACCATCAAACAAGGAGAGAAAGAAACCTTGAGGTCCTATGTGAAACGCTTCACTCGGAAAACCTTAGAGGTGGACGAAGCTGACGATAAGGTGCAGTTGACGACCTTCAAAGCGGGACTGCGATCCAGGGAGTTCGTTTCTTCACTCGCAAAAAATCCTCCAAAAACAATGGCGGAGATGCTCCTGAAAGCACAGAAGTACATGAACGCAGAAGAAGCACTGGCTGCCATAAGGGATGTGGAAAAACCAGAGAACAAGGAAAGAAAGAAGGACGAACGTAGAGGACAGAAAAGGGACCGCCCAGATCGTCGGTTCAATGACGAAGGTAAGTCTAAATGGGGTTTATCCCATCAGGGTTCTCGCTATGGTTCCGTAAGCCCACATGGGAAGGACCTTACCGAGTCACCCACTACTCCAGACAAGGTAGCTATCACCTGGAAATCCTAGACGGACAGAGGCTCTTGAGGCCATGGAACATCAAGCACTTGAAGAAATACCACCAACAGATGTAACAGAAAATGTATTCGTCATTGAAATTAATAAATGAACTATTTAGCTAATGTCTCTATAACAAGCAGGTCTAAGCAGCTACAAGTCTCAAAAATGGCTAAGTAACAAGATTCCGCCTCGACGGATGTAAGTTACTGACGATGACAAGATCCCTAAAAGGGTGTAAGTCAAAAAAGCGGATAAGTAACAAGATTCCGCCTCGACGGATGTAAGTTACTGACGATGACAAGATCCCTAAAAGGGTGTAAGTCGAAAAAACGGATAAGTAACAAGATTCTGCCTTGACGGATGTAAGTTACTGACGATGACAAGATCCCTAAAAGGGTGTAAGTCACAAAAGTGAATAAGTAACAAGATTCCGCCTCGACGGATGTAAGTTACTGACGATGACAAGATCCCTAAAAGGGTGTAAGTCGAAAAAGCGGATAAGTAACAAGATTCCGCCTCGACGGATGTAAGTTACTGACGATGACAAGATCCCTAAAAGGGTGTAAGTCATAAAAGTGGATAAGTAACAAGATTCCGCCTCGACGGATGTAAGTTACTGACGATGACAAGATCCCTAAAAGGGTGTAAGTCACAAAAGCTAGAAATGGCTAAGCCAAAAATGACTTAATAGGGTGTAAGTCACAAACGGTACTGACGAAGTTATACACAAAAGGTACTGACGAAGAGAAGGGGAGAAGTTTAGAAACAAAGGCTCAGAAAACTGAAAACTAGCGGGAAACCCAATGGTCACATGAATTGGAGTTATTTACAGCCCAAAACCTTTCACATTCTACGGTCGTCATTACAAGTCACGACGACCACAGAATCGGGGGGCAACTGACGGGACTGACGAACTCATTTACTGAAGACGACGACCATGAGTCCGACAAAGACATCCCTGGACGAGAAAGTTAATACACAATGACGAGGTCATACTGACGACCTTAACAATACAGACGAGGGCACGCTGACGAGGTTATACTGACGACCTTAACAATACAGATGAGGGCATACTTGGGCGAACAAAACCAATGCCCACGTTACTGACGAGGGCACACTGACGAGGTCATACTGACGAGGGCATACTGACGAGGGTAAAGCCAGCTATTCAATACAGCCAATTAAAACATGGGGCAGTTACAAATCCAGCTGTGTGAGCCGTTGGAGCACATTGAAGCCACATTATGAGGCGCGAAACGTTACTAAGAAGAGCATTAAAACCACCTTAATTGCCCCAACGGCTAGTAGCTGTGACTGCATATATAAAGCCTCTACATTGCCAAGTGCAAGGTACATACACACATAGATACTAAGAGATCTCTTTCATTTTTGTTCAATTACATTGTTTATTCCCAAGAGAGTTCCTTATACTGACTTTGGCATCGGAGGCATTGTGGCAGGCACCACACCGGTGACCACCCTTGAGGGCTGAGGATTGCTTCCATCATTATAGCTCTACTGACGAACTAGCTCTACTGACGAACTTACTCTACTGACGAACTTACGCTTCATCAATATTATATTTTCTTCTTAATTATATCTTCCGTATTTGCAAAATTTTCAGAAAATAAGATCAATAGTTATATTATTAATTAATTGTTTAAACTGCATGTTTTTATAGTCTAAAACTATCCATAAAAAATATGTTTATAGATCATATAATAAATAACATCCAATTAGCACAAATTTCAACATATATTTATTAAGAGCGTAAAAAACATAAAATCCAATGATTAGAATTTCAAAATATATAGTAATGTTAATTTTTTAAAGGAAGTTGTTTCCTTAAGCTACAAGAAAATTTGTAACCAAACTTTATCCTTAATTTATTATTGATTCTCATTTATACATATCACTAAGATTACGTACTATGTATCACATTATTATCTACTATTTATAACTTAGTCACCTAATTAAAAATTTAATGAAAAAAATAACCCTAGATTCGTTATTTTTTTATATAAACCCCTTGTAGCTCTTTCATTCTTAAAAGCTCTCATAAACAATGGAGTCACCAAAGGCTAATGAAAAAGAAGAACACACGGTGATTAAGATAGATAATTTTGGCACACAAGACCTTCTTGTAGAAGGAGAGAGATCCCACTCGCAGGCATATGTAAACTCTTTGTCTTCTTGGGAGATGGACACACTTACTGCGCTCTGTGACACCTTCTTGCCTTCCATTGATGTTTCCAACGTTACAACCAATGACTCTGTTGTCAAATTCTACACCACTTCTGCTTCAATGGCTGGCACTCCAGAACGAGTAAGATAACTCATATCTATACCCATATTCATAATTTTTCTAACAATTAGATACATGCATGCATGCTGAAATTTCATATATTATTCCTTTTTGTTTCGTTAGTAATTAAATCGTTACAACAAGTGATAAAAAAGGATTTGAACCTTGGTTTTCTCTTAAAGGAGAACAAGCACTGTCACTGAGAAGGTTATGGATGTCTTAGTTTTAATGAAAGAAAAATTTTGCAAAGTTCTTATGCAAAAATATGTACAATTTTTCTGATTTTTATTTAGACCCATTTGGTAGATATTGATATTGAATATGCATGTAGGTGGGGGGGTTGATAAGTGAGAGACTGAACCACCCAAAGAAGTGGCTGATGAGAGTGGCGTTATGGGTGTTATCAACTTGGGTTGGGACCTTAATACTATGTGGGAGAGCAAGCCTTTCTAGTCAATTTCCATACTTTCAAAGATTTTCTCAGGTGTCTCCGCAAAAAAGAGAAGAAATAGTGCTTTCACTATCTCTTAGTTATTTCTATCTACTAAGAATGCTCAGCAAGGCCATGAAGATTCTCACCCTCTATGCTTTCTTCACTCAGGTTAGAGCTGGTTTCCCTTTAGAATTAATTATTTGGATTTATCATGGTTATTTGATAATTCATTAATTTTGCATACAAGCATGCATGTATGACTTCATACTTTTATTATATAATTATAATTATTTACCATATATGTACATGTATCTATCCATTTTCTCCAAATGTTTACTTTCTTTGTTTAATTTATATCCATTGATTATCTTATCTTAGTCAATAATAGAATCATGATGTCACCCAAAAATTTATCTGTTATTATAAAAATAAAATAAATAAATAATCCATAAGTTAGATATTTTTAGCACAAATATTTATATATAGTTATTTCTGAGGATTTCGACATCAAACCAACTTCCAACCTAACATTGTCGGCCAACAGCTAATTTCTACTTATTGCAAAATTATATGAAAACTATATTGCCTCACTATAATATTATAAAAATACTTTACTAATAGACCAGTGAATAAGGAAATTGCAACCAATTAAGTAAATACTGTAGATTTTTTTTTTCCAAATTTAACAAAAGGGATATAGGTATATATATATAATCCCATTATTGTATAAATCTCTAAAAATGATACTATTAAATTAAATTGAATCGTATACATAAGAAATTAATTCTAAACCAAAAGGTCATTAGTAAAGCAAATGTAGATTGGGAAAAGTCATTAAGATATAATATCTTAACCTAACAAGAAGAGCAATGGATCATATCATGGAGTGGACTTCATAAGTTTATATTCTATGGTATTTATAAAAATAAATAAATAAATCTAGCAAATGAACACACTGTTTTTCTTTTGGAATGCAACATCAGCACATTGTTTTTTTTTTTTTTTATACCTTTTTTTTTTTTTAAGAAACTTTTTATTTTTTATTTTTTATATATTGATACTGATATGCATCCGTTACATAAAACCTGCCTTTTTCTCTCTCGCCCAATGAAGAATTTTGCCACATCCATGAAGGCATGAACAAATAAGTCGCATATTTTGTCGCTGGTAGACTTACCTATTCTCAAAGACAATTCCTCAACCACATAAATAGTCAACTACATCCATTGACAAATAGAGACCATTTTACAATTAAGAATTTATTTTATCTAATAATATACATAATATCATATAAATAAATTTTTTTTTTAAAAGATAGTTTCAATTTATGATGTCTGCTCCTAATGATTACTTTTTATTATCAAGAAATGGAACCCACAAAATGGTTTTATAAGATGCTTTGCCCTCATAATAGGTTAAAAGAAAATATCAATTCTGAAGATAATTCTTTTCAAATCAAAATTATTGATAGGAACTTTTCAACAAAAATGGAAAAGAATAATTCATTTTTACAATCAAAGTAGAGATGTGTATTAATTATTGATATGTGTTTTTCAACGAAAAAAGAGAATCTTTAGTTATAATCAAAGTAGAAATGTGGATTATTCAAGAATGTCGATTTCACTATAAATTAATATGGTTATATATATATATATATATATTGATAAGATATTGATTATTTATTGATTATGTAGAAAAATTCAAATATATATTTGACTTTTTATACATATTGATTATTTATTGATTGTGTAGAAAAAGTCAAATATTTTTTTTTTGGGAGACATTCAATGACCTCTTGGTGTAATGAGTTTGAGAAAATATAAAACCACAACTTTTTGTGCCACAACTTTGTAATAACTATAATGTAGAAAATTGTGATTGATAAAAAAAAAATAGCATTTCTATATAAAAGTGATAGATAATCATTCAGTCTGCCACATTAAAATTATGACAAAAATTATAATATAAAAATTGTGGTCTAAATGCAATGAGCTCTCTTATTGCCACCACCAAGAGGCAAGCTCAGATTGTCCAACGCCTTAATTTGTCTTCCATCAATTTGGATCAAAAATTAAAAAATAAATAATAATAATAATAATAGAAGGATCTGAATTTAGAAGAAAGGTCACTCTTAGATTTTTTTTTTTATAAATAATCTGAATATATTTATCTATTTATCCTTTTATAGAAGTCTCTATCGCCTCTAAAATTGCTAAAAAAAACAAACAAAAAAAGACCCAAAAAAATTGTCACGGTCGAAGCCAAAGCCCAACCCAAATGTGTCCAAACCAAGACATGTGCAAAAAGTAGTGGGCATTAATTTAAGTGAACTGCCTTTTCAACAACTGTTGGAGGCACGTCCTTCAACTTCAACTGTCTTAATCTATGTATGCATGCCAAACACTTGCACACTTCTCTTCTTAATAAAGTTTGCTGGTGCTTTGTATAACAGTTTATTAATATTAGAGATTTGTGATACAAGACTTTATACTTGCAGCCTTTTTTTTTTTTGGAGGATAAACGGCAGAATGCTCGCAGCCTTATGAAGTACTTAACCTGATACTTTACGTAGTATATAAAAAAACAAAATATAAGAATTCCATTATTTTTATTTGAGTATTATTAGGGATTGATACTACAAAATTTTATCATATAAGAGTTACAAATTAGGGAAAATTACATTTTATCACCTTAAAATATATCTCATGTTACACTTTGCACCCTAAACTTTTCAAATGCACGTTGTGCACCTTAAACTATGATTCTTGTTACACTTTACATCCTGCCGTTAAATTTGCTGTTAATTTGAATGAAAATTCAAAGTTTAGAGTGCAAAGTGTAATTAATAAGAAGTATAGTTTAAGGTAATAAATTGTAATTTATCTTTTGTTTTTAAAGCATTGAGAAGATGGATAATTAGGTCGTTTCAGGTAGTGTCATATCTTTCCATCCAAGTTAACTGCAAATTTAACATCGGAGTGCAAAGTGTAACAATGGTCATAGTTTATGGTGCAAAAAGTGCATTTGAAAAGTTTATGATGCAAAGTGTAACATGAGGTATAATTTAAAGTGGTAAAGTGTAATTTCCCCTACAAATTAAGGTGTCACTAATAACCCAAAAAAAAAAAAAAATCATTCAAACATTCATTTATTAGGTTATTGAAATCTACCAATCACATTTATTATTTCATCCGTTTGTAAACATTTTATAACTAATTATGTGATAGCTTTAGCATTTTTCTTAATCCACCACCTAATACCCATCATCAAAGTGAGAATTCATCACTAATCAACCATATCTTCAAATTGTATTCATAAATAAATATATAAATATTAATGGTCTTTGTAATTCTCTTTTTTTTTTTTTTCTTTTTTAAAATTTTAAGATCAATAGTCTTTGTACCTTAAGAATACTTTTACAAAGAAGAAAATGTCCTAACACCAACCTATCATTAAATGGGAGTTATAAGACTAGCAATTATTAATTCTACGGTCTACTTTGAGGAGGCTGACTTATGGTATTAATACATTAGTCAAGACAATTCAAAAGCACATACATATGTAAATACATGCACATACCCATACATGTGTATATATGGGGAAAACAAAATACCAATCTCAGTTTGTAATACTAAAATAAATTATGACCCTTACATATATACAAAAAATTATCCATGTGAATACACACACACACACATATTAGTGGGTAGCCTGAGCAATGCATAGGAAAGTTTAAATATAATTTTTTTTTTCTCCTTATTTGGTCTAAATAAGTAAATTGATAATTATTATAATTATTAATAGACATTTTTATAATTATTTTTCTCCTCTCTCCCCGTGTGTGTGTGAAACATACTTAGTATTCTATAAAAAACAAGAAAAAGAAAATGATTTATAAAATTGTGAGGTTTCAAAAATATATGCAACATAATAATATGAGGTCAACCAAAGTAAAACATCTTCAATTTTATATTATATATATATATATATATTTCAAAATAATTATTTAACTAGAGTAATTTTCATCCTCATAAATTTTAACTAACTTGTAACTCACGCATATGCATGGGATACATTCATAAATACGCATAATTAAATGCATATTAAAATTTTACTGAGGTTATATATAATATTTGTATATTTGAAAATATAAAATAACTACTTATAAAATAAATATAAGTTTATTTGAAACAAATGAGAAAATTTTCATTCAAATTGTTATCCATGAAATTTCCAATTATATAGTTTGTCAAACCATTATTTATATAATAATAATAATAATAATAATAATAATAATAATAATAATAATAATAATAATAATAAATGTTATTAATTTTATTTTGTGCTAGAGTTTAGTTTACATTGATTTAGTTTTGGTCTAAATGGGAACGAAACCTAAGCTGAAGCCTAAGTTTAGCATAAATATAAATTCTATTTTTGTTATTATTTATTTTTTAATTTTTAATTTTTCCCAGTCTCCATTTCCTAAAATCACGTTAATAATTTGTCAAAATCTAACCAAACCTTAATTTCTTTTTCATTTTTATTTTTTATTTTTGGCTATTCAGCTTTAACACTGAAAAATAACTTAGAACAAAATTATAAAATTATATGGGACATATGGTGCAAAATTAGTCTCCAATTTAAAATCTTATTGGATTTTTTTTTTTTTTTTGACTCCTTGGCTTTTGTACTAATAACTCCTCTATTTTTGAGATTAGCAATAAATATCTTCACAAAAATTAAGAAATTGAATTGACATATGTTACAAAATTATAGTCAAATTGAAATCCAATTTAGAAATCTAATTAAATTTTCTCTCAATTTTGACATTAAATATAACTAGCATGTAACCATAATTACACACGAAACCATTCAACAATTGTGATAATGAGATATTCATCTTGGTTTCCACACTAAGCATTATGAATGGAGGCCACTTGGCACCAAAATTAAAAAAATTAAATCGAAAATATTTCTCAAAATTAGACTACAATTAGGAATTAATTTTGATTCGATTTGAATTCTAAAATTGTACTACAACTTAATATAATATATATGATTATATTTTTTCCACTTTTAATAAATTAACAAAATCTTAATCCAAGCACACTGAAAACTATTAAAAAAATAAAATTCAAAGAAACTTAGTCTATTTTTCTTATTTTGTAGAATATTTTTTCCTTCTTTTCTTTTTTAATTTAAGATGTTACTATAAGTTACAGTCTAGAGAATACACTATCTACTGCCAAATGTAATAGTAACTATAAAACTTACCCATAAGATTTATTTGTGGCTTGAAGTGTTGTTGTTTGTATTTACTACTTGCTCATCATAAGCACCACATCAACACCACCAATTGAAAATGATTACTAAATGTTAATATGTTTAAATTAAAAAATAACAATAAAAAACTTAAAATCCCAAAAGAAGAGGGTAAATAGGAGTGCAAAAATATTATCTCAATTGACACCTTGAATATATGATTTATGAAGTCCATGGGTCTTTATAAAATATAATTAACAAATATTCATAAAAAATTTATGAAGAGTTGAAGGTTTTATCAAGTTAATTGACTAAAGCCTTGGAGAAGAAGGTTTTTAACCCAAAGAAGGAACAAAAGCAACAAATTCTTTAACAACATTACGAAAGGTGAATGACAGTGTAGAGATTAAAATATAGAAGAGAGAAAGAGGATAAACGTGGATAACATTCTCAAAATTTTCATACATAAACATTCAAAATTTAAAAAACCCATCAAAGAAAAAAAGAGGACTAACCTTGATGGCATTCTTGAATTTTCTAGTTCACCTAAAGAACCAAATTTATAGGTTAAAAGGGACAACATGAGAAGTACCTATAATATACCCCAAAAAAATGAAAATAATTAAACAAAGTTGAAGATTTGATTTCAGAAACTACATTGGTTCACGTAAACTTCCTTCATGAACAATTCTATTGAGACCACAAACTCCAATAGACGATCACAAATTTCTTATATATATTCTCTTTAACTTTTTAACGTGTTGGACCTCTCAATTCTCACCGGAGTGTAAATTCATGTATTAAAATTAAAAAAATTAGCTCCTCGTATTTTGTGTTAAATAACTTATTTGGCACCAAAATTAAGAAAAAAAAATTAGAGACACATGACACAAAATTAGACATTAATTGAGGATTCTATTTGGATTAATTTCTCTTAGTTTTAGCTTTATATATATGTGTGTGTGATGAGCATACAAAATTTGTCTAATTTGCTATAGACATAAAAATATCCACACACATAAAAACCCAAGCACTTCCCATCAAAGCAATGATTGACCATGATCTTTCGTATGATAAAATTCCATTATGAACATTATTATCTTCGTAGTGAATTTTTAACAATTTCCCACTCAATGTAAATTACCAAACTGCACGCTAACATTTTTTTTTTTTTTTTTTTTTTTTTTTATAGAGAAAAACTTGCTAAAATCTATGAGAAAAAAGATTTCAAGATGCAAGAGCAAATTTTACCATATAAAAGAAAATCCAGAGAAAAAAAAAATTGTTCGAGTGCCAACTCAATTTTTTTGAGGGCTCAACTATCATAAAAATTTAACATATGCATTTTATATATTACATGATTTTAGTTTTAAAGAATAACAAACATTGTATCGTAATGATCAAATCTTGTTTAATCAGTTAGTTATTCACTTATTTGAGATCTATAAGATAGGGGAAGTTTATAAAGCAATGTTAAGTTCTGTTTAACTTTTTTATTCTAGATCCTTTTTTCAAGTAATATAAATTAGTCCAAACTCAAAAAATAAATAAATAAAAACAAGAAAGTAGTTGACTTATTTTTGCTAAGTGGAGGGAGGGATTGAACCTCGGAAACAAATCCCACAAAGCAAGTAGACAACCACAGTATTGATATGCTATTATCTATTTCGGACTTTGGTAATGCCTCCAACAGGGAATTTGATTTAAATTAACATCCTAGAGAGATAGGAATTTGATAAGACACCAGGAACTTATTGTTTATAGTTATACAAGGAAGATGTTTTTTATTTTTATTTTTGTATTTTTAGATGATGATAAACCAACATACAATGACCAATATGCAATTTCTGTAATTCTACATTTACAGAAAACGGAAAACAAAAAGTCTAATACCATTTTTTATGTATATTATGTTTCACTTTGATCCTAGTCTCACGCCCAGATTAACATGTCCAGGTGGATGAGAAGGACGATAACCTATCATGGAAAGCAATTGGTTATAGTGGACCTGACCCAGAATTCAAAACCCAAACTGAGCAGTCCAAGGCATTAAAAAAAATTGGATATAAAGAATCTGATGAAGAAGAAGATGGAAGTAAAGAATGGTTTTGTGGACCTCTTTACAGAGGCCTCATCAATCTAAAACAATCACGGGACATGGCTGCAAATACTCTACATCGACTTGGATTTCCTGTCTCAGTTCTTTCTCAGAAATCCAATCCTCCCAGCCTATCTTATCCTTCTTTAATTATCCAATGTGATGCAGTAGTGATTGGTTCTGGCTCAGGTGGTGGTGTTGTTGCTGGTGTTCTAGCAAAGGCTGGTTACAAAGTGCTTGTATTGGAGAAAGGAAACTATTATGCCAGGAAAAATCTGTCTCTTCTTGAAGGCCCAACTATGGATCAAATGTACCTATCCAGTGGTTTGTTGGCAACTGATGATATGGGTGTATTAGTACTTGCAGGCTCCACAGTCGGCGGAGGCTCTACAATCAACTGGTCAGCTTCAATTAAGACACCCCAGCATGTAATTAATGAATGGTGTGATCGCTATGAACTTGAACTATTTGGCAGTGAACTATACAAAGAAGCTTTGGATGTTGTCTGTGAAAAAATGGGAGTTCAGTCTGAATTCCAAGATGAAGGATTCAATAACGCGGTCTTGAGACAAGGTTGTCAAGAATTGGGATATCCTGTGAAAAACATACCAAGAAATTCACCGCCAGATCATTATTGTGGTTGGTGTTGTCTTGGCTGCAAGGATGGAAGAAAGAAAGGCACGTCCGAAACATGGCTTGTGGACTTGGTAAATTCGGGCAATGGTGCAATTCTTCCCGGTTGTGAGGCCATTAAAGTCTTAACCAAGACAAAGAAAGGAAGAGATAGGAAGACAGCAACTGGGGTTGCTTTCGAATTTGAGTACAATGGAGCAAAAGACATTGCCGTGATAGAGTCTAAGGTGACTATAGCTGCGTGTGGCGCCATCAGTACACCTGCATTGTTGAAAAAAAGTGGCTTGAAGAATGGTAACATTGGTAAGAACTTGCATCTCCATCCAGTGACAATGGCATGGGGCTACTTTCCAGATACACCTTTACCCAATGTTTGGCCAGAGGAAGACAAGAAGAGCTATGAAGGAGGGATAATGACAGCAATGTCTACAGTTGTTGCAAATTTGGATGGGTCTGGATATGGTGCCGTAATACAGACACCTTCATTGCACCCTGGTACATTCTCAATTTTAATGCCATGGATTTCTGGGACAGATATAAAAAACAGAATGTGCAGGTTTTCTAGAACTGCACATATATTTGCATTGGCAAGGGATAAAGGATCAGGAACAGTGGTTTCACCAAACTCAATCAGTTACCCAATGGAAGTTGCTGATGAAGAGAGTCTAAAGAAAGGCTTAGAAAAGATACTGAGGATATTGGCAGCAGCAGGAGCTGAAGAAATTGGGACTCATCACTGCAAAGGAAAGACCTTAAATGTAAAGAAAGTAAGCTCACATGAGTTTGAGAGATTTGTGAAAGAGGAGAGTTCAAGGCCATTGAGAGGCCTTTCGGCACCAATATGTTCAGCACATCAGATGGGGAGTTGTAGGATGGGGGTTGATCCAAAGAAATCAGTGGTAAACCAGATGGGAGAAACATGGGAGGTAGAGGGATTGTTTGTGGCAGATACAAGTGTGTTTCCAACAGCTTTAGGTGTTAATCCAATGGTCACTGTTCAGGCTATTGCTTACTGCACTGCTCAATCAGCTCTTCAAGTTCTTAGGAAGAAAAATTAGTGTTAGATTTTATACTTGTTAAGATAGTAACTTATTCCAATGTTTTCCTGTTTCAATAACAGCTGACTGACTCCCTAGAGGCAGAGGCGTGGACATTATAAAGCTTCATGAATACATTATGCACCAAAGTTAATAATACCAAAAGAAGAATATGGCAATTATGATCTTTGGGGGCAATTTTCTTCATTGCTTCTCAGATTTAAAAAAATTTTGCACATTATGATTATGTTAACCCAGAAAAGAAAATCTCATACCAAAACAAAACACAAATCTTTTCACATGTTAAGGTATGGATTGAAAGTGACACCAAGGATATTATGATTTTATTATCTTGGTCTTATAAATTGATGTGTCAAATTTTAAACGGAAGACAAAGACTGTAAATAGTTTTTGATGTGATACTGTGAGGGTCCTTTTTTTTGGACAGTACCCAGGCCCAAGTTGAAACAAGGATCCTGGGCTCTTTACTTATTGTTTGGTGGACTAAGCTTGGTTCACCACAGTTAAATGGGGCTGATTACAAACCAAGTTGTGCACAAGTCACATAAAGCTTCTTAAAGAAAAAATGCGATTCCTCCTAAGTAATAAAATACCATTATAAGTGTTTTAGTGTCATAAAATGACCCTTTACTCTTACGAAACAAGTAAAATAATTATTCATAATATTCACAATAAGAAAGAGATTGAAATAGAATATTTAAGATTTATCTTTTATTGTATAAACATTTAAAAGAGTTTCTTCACTTGGTACCCCGGGCGTACTGTTGTGGTACCCCAGATGTACTAGGCCTGTAATCCCAAAATGATGTTTCTCTGAACTATACGATCTTTCTCCATGCTTATTATGCAATGGAGTTTTGTCTTTTTCCTTTACCTCTATAGATCCTACATAAGAACACACTATACAATACACATATCTTCAAATAATTGTTAGTTTCTTATATTAGGATATACATTTTAATACATATACATATATGTAAATGAATTTCATGAAAATGAGTTAGCCATAAGGATCCTGGCCCCAATTCTCACAGACTTAGTGCTTTGGCACAAGACTTGTGGGATTTGGAACTCAAGTCCAAGTGGCTTTGCTTGGGCATTGCCTTCCAAGATAGTTAGGTGAGAATGATTTTGTGGGAGAGAGTGATATATGATGTGTGCATGTTTTTGGCATATGTTTCTTTGGAGGCTAAGTGATATTTCGAATAATCTCAAGGATATGGGACGAATTCCTACTCCTTGGCTCTCTCTTGTTTTGCCACTCTTTTCTTTCCCCTCCCTTGCTGGGCACCTCCGAACTCTTCCCCTGAATCCCCATTTTTCTCCCCCCCACCCCCCCTCCTTGCTATGCCTTAGTATTCCTTTTATAGTAGACATGGTCTGGTACCCCAGGCGAGGACACCCCTAGTCTATTAGGTAAAACCATGTCCTCTGGAATCTGAAAATGTGCATTAGGCAGAGGTTTAGCTTATTTAGGCAATTATAACTCAAAAGGGGCATTTGGCTTTAGCTATAAATGAAAAATTCATTTTTGGAAAGTCAAATGAGTGGATGGGCTGCTCAATGCAATGTTTGACAACTTTAATTTAAAGTGACAATTAAGAGAAAATTGTGGGGAGGTGTTATGCAAATGGGGGAACTGAGTTTTCTATTGGTTCATGCATTCCAAGCAAATATATGAACCAAGGAAAACTTTCGGGATTCTTCTTTCACCAGAAATCACTCCCCTACCAACCAAACTATTTCTCCTTTACTATCCACTCGGGATCCCACGGGCTTGGACCATGGGTTACAAAGATAATACCTTGTTTTTTGCTGGATTTTTAATGGCTTTTTGCTTACATCTTGGTTTTCCCATGTGTTAGCCAAGGTCCTCTTCTCAAAACTTCAAAAAGACACATCAAGGTCCTAGGGCCTTAAGGCTCTTCTTGCTGCATATCCTCTAACCGGGATCCTTGCTGCACGTCCTTTGACCTGACCAGACCAAAATCCTCTTCTTTTTTTCTTTATTATTATTATTATTATTTCTTTCTTTTTTCCTTCTTTTTTAGGACTTTGGGCCTTCATGGTCCTTTTTAACTTCATGAATTAGGCATTCTTTTGTTAAGACCCATGGTCTTTCTTTACTTTTCATGGAATGGGCTTTCTTGTGAAATTTTGGTCTTCAACAAATACCAATTATAATAATTACATTAGTTTGTGAGCATTTTACAATAAAGAGTAATAAACTTACTTTATTTAAAAAAAAAATAATAATAATAATAAAAAATAAATAAATAAAAGAAGGAGGAGGTGGGAGTGTGGAGGGAAGTCACATCAGTCACACAAAATTTCTCCCCGATCTTATTATACAACTCCCAATAGCGGTTAGAATACGCTCTGAGAGTCTCGCCTTCCTTCATAGACATGGCGATCAAGGAATCAAAAGGCTTCAGAACTCGGCTACAAGTCACAAACCTCACACCGAAGGTTCTAATTAACTCATCATATCTGTAGATGGATTTCTTATCCAATCCATCAAACCATCTTATGGCCATGGGTCCAAGGCTTGAGAGAAAGATTTTGCACATCAGAGCCTCATTCCTAAAGTAGATGGTCATACTTTGATTGTAATGGCTAACATGTTTAACGGGATCAGATTTATCATCTTAATTGACAAATGTGGGCCTTACAAACTGTTAAGGTCCAAAATATTACAAGTATTGAAATCCAAAACTAATGAGCCCTTAAGGATAGGAAATGCCCAATCTGTGAGCCAAGGCCCAATTAAAATGGGTAAAAGGAAGCCCAAGCTCATGAATGAATAAGTCTTAGACCTTAGAGAAGGAAGAAAAAGTAAAGGAAGCTTGGCCCAGCCTCTGTGAGAAGAACCCTCAAAGAGCCCAGAAAGAGACTGAACCAAGATATCGAGGAGCTGCCAAAACCAGGGAGGGGATCCTCGAGAAGTGCAGGAAACAACCAGCATGCTTATGGGCATAAGGAACGAAGAAAGATATGTCCCATCAGCCACCTACAACTCAAAAGAAAAGACTTTGGAAACAACTGATGGCTTAAGAACCAGAGCCTATGAAGGGAAGCCTAGTACCTCAGGAAGAGCAACAAGGAGAACCATAAAGGAAGGTGGCTGTGGATCTTTTAACCTGGCATGGGGAAATCTGCCTATTTAGAGAAAAAAGACAAAGGATGAGGCAGCTAAAAGGGGGTTTTGAAAAGTCTCTCTAGAAGTCTTGGAAAAAGAGATTAAAAGTCAGCCCCTAGGACCCCCCAAAAGAGGAAGGTTAGCTAGGGACTTTTTGGAGGAAGACCTCAAAAGAAGAATATAGTGAGAAAATAAGAAAAGACCAGCCACCAATGTTGCTGACACAACATTGGTTCTGGTACCCAGAGCAACAAATGGAGGGAATCAATGGTACACTAAAAACCCTAAGAAGGTACTATAAAAGGGGATCAAGTCATCAGCAAAATTCATTCAGTAATAAGGAATCAGAACAAAAAGATCATTGGAAAAACTTCTTTAAATCTCAGAAAAATAGAAAAAAGGAAAAACACTGTGAGGGATCCTGAGACAGGCACTAGAGGATACACTTGGATTCAAGAGGATTTAACCCTCACAAATCTTGGAAGCTTACAAAGAGCTATCTTAGTCTACGATTTTTGAACTTATTTGAACCTTGTGACACATCCCAATGAAAAGAAGGGTCCAATGTACTAAAACTTAATATAATGAAATATCATTCTATTTTTCGAGGATCCCTAATGTCGATACCTGCTTTTTCTTTATTTCCTTACTGTTCTTTAGCCATTTATTTTACAATGTGTATATGTTTGCCTTTATGGATATGTATGTGTTGTAAGGCCTATGTTTTATGCACAACTTGGTTCGTAATCAACCCAATATAGCTGCAGTGAACCAAGCCCAGTCTACCAAACAACAAGTATAAGATCCAGGATCCTTGTTTCTACTTGGGCCTGGGTACTTGGACCCACACAAACCTCTCTCGATCTCCTCAGAGAAAAGAGAACAAGAAATTTGCTGCAATGCCTTACTCAATGTGTCGTTCCCCATGATACAAGAGGTGGAAGGCTCACCTCAATTCTCGGGCACTTGGTTCCTTCTCGGGGAAGTCACCCTTTATACGGTTCAACGAGGAGAAAACTCTCTCTGCTTATACCTACGCAAGGGGAATCCACCCTCTCTCTGAATCCACGAGGGGGAGAGTCCAACCTCTCCTTATACCTACGAGGTGAGGAGACTGATCTTTCCCTATACGTCCGAGGTGGGGAGACTGATCTTTCCCCATACCTACTCTGCTGCCGATGGTGAAGCGTGTTCTTTCCACCACAAGAATCACCTCCACCCAAGCTATTCTCCTGACGATCCCTAAGGCATTCTCAATCTCCATCTCAAGAATTATTGATTAGTATATAAAGTTTTTGTAATTCTATTGATAAGTGGTATCTATAAAATACATGTGCTAAACTTTCTACAAAGTATTTTAGTCTTTGAGGTTGAGATCATTGTTCTAAGCTGGTCACATTTCAAAAATAATTGGCTACTTTTTGAATCTTTGGAGGCGTGCTTGCTCACTCAGTGTTAAGGATTTAGACTTAAGATCTCCATTTCAGAGGGTGAGTTTGAAATCCAACAATTCCTTAACAAAACTAAACCAACCCAATTCATTAAACCACATATATAACTCTAAAAAAGTTAAAAGCCTTAACAACATTGCCATTCCAAAGTCCCAACCTTACCAATAGATACTGATCCAGATAGACAAATCCAAACGAAACCCACACAACCCAAAAAAAAAAAGCAAAAACAAAAACAAAAACAAAATGGAGACAAAGCCACAAACAACTCATAGAAAATACAAAATCCCATAGACAAAACCATTGATATTTTGTGAATTTAAATTTAGTACTAAAGGAAAAGAGAGATACAAAGGTTTAAGAGGATGAGAAGTGTTGGGAGAAGAAGCAAGCCATGGGAGGATTTTTGCCAAATTCCATCATTTTTGAAAGGATTTCAAATCAATGGATTTGCACATCTCAAATCCTACTTAGATTTGGGCTAAATCCAAATCCATCTCTTTTTAAGTAACCTAAACAAAAAATTTGGGTTTGGGCTTCTCAAATCCAAATCCATAGGCCCAAATCCAAGCATCCAAACAAAGCACAAGGAAACCGAATGAAATCATATACATGAAGATGATTTTTTTTTTTAATTTACAAACAAAAGTATCCAGACCTTTTCAAGTATCTAACTATTCCTTCGGATATATGCAGTCTCTCGTCTCAAAGGTTATTACAAGGAGTAATCCCTTGGGAATGGCTCGAAAATGCTGCCAAGAGGTTTCAAACCCAGAATCTTTTGGATATCATAAAATCTTAGGAACCACTTAGCCAATTCCTTAAGGTTCATGAAGATGAAGTTAATTTAAGCTCTACTGCAATTTTTTCTTTCTATTACTGTCTTTTCAGCAAATTAGAAGTCAATTTTAAAAAGAATTTTCACTCCCTTCTTTATTTAGATTGCAAATTAATCTTGAATGGTTTAAAATAAATGCCTCTCATCTTCTTCTTTTTTCTTTTTTAGAATTCAATTGCATATGAAAGTTCAGCTTAATGTATGTAATATAGTAATTTTTTTTCTTTTGAAATTTTTTATTAATTTCTTTTTTATGTGCGTGTGGGCTAGTACCAATTAATGGATTTTTAATGAAGTTAATTGTGTTGGAAATATTTTAGAAACAATTCATTTTTGTGACTATGCAAACAAGAACAACATATAATATATATATATATATATAATCATAAACAAGAACACAAATAGATTCAATAGACAAAATCCATATATAGATATGTATATAAGACGAAATCTGTAAAATAATTAAATAATTCACAGACTTGATGCATGAAGAATATGTGACTTAAAACAGATTTTGTCTCTCATACAATATGTGGTACTTAGAGAATTACAGACATCTGTCTCCCAGAATAAAATGATTAACAACATGGAGAACAAACATTGCAATATTCGTGCTAAGCGAGCAAACTGTACTATATCCTTTTCTCTCTCTTTGACTTTATGTAGATGTATGCACAAAAATATTCTCTTTGAAGTTTTTCAGTCAAAAGTTGTTTTTATGAATAAGTCACTATGAATATATTCATAAGTGAACATACATATTGTTCAAGAAAAAACTGTTGTGTACAGACTTATTGACTCAAAAAATAAATAATAAAATATTATTATTTAGACAAGATGACCCAATCCATAAGTTCCAATGCCCAACCCATAAACATATTAACATTTTTCTAACAATTTGTTCTTCACATGGATTTCAAGCTTAATAAAAGTTACACATTGATTAAGATATACATTTTCTCACTTAAAATTGTTGACATGCAGGTATAAAAAGAAAAGATATCGGATTATAGAAGGATGCTTGGGTCAAGAGTGTCTGGTGCAATGCCCTCATAGCATTCACACTATTTGACTTTAAGTGTGAAATTACCATTGGAGTATTTGCTTATTTGGTGGACTTGATAATTTATACTGCAAAACAAAACCATTGTATCACTCAATTTCCACTTGCCAGGCATCTTCCACTACTTTGGAACTTGATGGCTCTTTAATCCACATAGTTTTGAATCTGAAAGGCCTAACAAAATGGGGGCAGAGGTCTGAATTGGGAGCAACTAATAAATGTCTCACTCCCACTTTTGGAAACATGAATTGCCACTCCTGATTTAATATTCCCTCATGCTACACTTACTATTGAAATCTCCAATTGATAGCTGAGGACTAACAAAGGAATCCACAACATTGTTGACCAGTTCCCAAAAAGATTGCTTTCCCATTAAGGGAATGAGGGCCATAAACAGAGCATAGCATCCAAGCTTGCTCAGGAGTCAGGAGGGTCAAATACACCAAAGAAGCCACCAAATTTTTATTAGAATACACTAATTCAATATCAACCCCCATCCTCTACAAACTACTTTACCTTCAGCCTCGACACAAAAACTATATACAAAGTCAATCCTCTGCTTTATCCAATCTATTTTATTTGAATTAACTTTTGTTTTCACCAATAACACTAAATCCAGATATTTTTTTACCTATATATATGAGGGATCTGAGGAAAACAACATATTTACCTATATATATATATATAGTTTTTGACAACATTTTTTCCTATATATATTTACCTACTTCGTTTGATGCACTTTTTTTTTCCTTCTCAACTTTTCCCTCTCAAGTAAAAATGTTAATTGCACAATCTGGAGGCAAATCTGCACAGACCGCACCTACCACTTAATCCCAAACACATACCTAATAGTCTATAACACCATTATCATACATTATATTTTAATTTGATAGTAATGCTATAATCACAAATTATTTTACAAAATTTTTACAAACTATTATTATATCCAATTTTTACTGGTTCTTATTTGAGCCCACAACTAATAAATAGTTGAACGTCACATTTTTACTTATCAATAATCACACATCATATTGACATTTTGTAAAATAATTTATAGCTATAGCATTTTCCTTAATTTGAGCTTAAACCTTTAAAGGAAATTTCTGAGAAGAAACTTAAAAGCGTTGGCATCTGCAATTGGGGGAGTAACAACTGATATTTTTTTTTAGTTCGACACACAATCATTAAGTTCTTTCTTAATTTCCAAGTCAATGGCCCACCCACTGAATGAAGCTTAGAGCATTCATAGTAGTAGAGCTAAAAATTTAGCTTTTTAGCTCCACCAAAAGTTACTTTATCTATTTTACCTACACACATGTTGCAGCAGTGGATCTATTTTAGCTTTCAACATAATAAAATAATATAAACATCACAATAAAATAATATATCCACTACAATAAAATAATATATCAATTACAATAAACAACAATCACAACCACTTGTAACCGCCGCCGCCGCCGCCACCGCCACCGCCGCCCCGCCGCCACCGACTCTTCTACTGCCACCGTTGCTGCGCCGCCATCAACTCTTCTGCCAGCACCGCCAAAAATTGTGAGTCAATTACTATATCCCCATTCATGATACCCGTAAAATATGATAGGTCTCTACGTAACTCAGTGTCTCTACGTAACTCCATAAAATTAGAAAAAAAAAATGTAAACTTCCCTGCAAACAAAAAATTCCCAAACTTACATTTATATCAAAACTTAAAATACTTAGAATTATAACAATAGAACGTGATTATGCATATCAAAACTCAAAACTTCCAATAGCAAAAAAAAAAAAAAAAACTCAAAGCTTCCCTGCACACAGAAAATTCCCAAACTTACATTTATATCAAAACTCAAAACCAAACTAACAATTTCTCATTAAATTGACCACAAGAAATGTGTGCTCTGTTTCTCACTAACAATTTCTCATATCCAACAAAATCCACCCAAATCAGAGCACACCATCTTTCAAAATCCATATCACAGAATCCATAATCATCATCATCATTAATCTCAGCATTAGCATCTTCATCTATTACAAACATTAATCATCTTCATCATCATCACTCACACTTACCAAACCATAATCATCATCAATCTACCAAAATCACCAAGCCAATAATCCAGAACAACAATAAAAATCATATATCAAAAACAAAAAACAGAGACATCCACATGAAGTGGATCCAAATCAAAAACCCAAAGTTGATCGGCGGATCGGCGGAAGAGTATACCAAAATAAAAAACCCAAAGCATCCAAGTGAAGAAGATAGAGACTGACCTGAAGTAGGTCGGCGGAGGAGAAGTGCGTCGAGGCAGATCGTGGGCGTGGGTCTGAACTTGACGATGGCGGCGACGTTAACGATGGTTGGGCAGGCGACGATGACAGAGGGAGCTTGAGAGGCTTGAGATGAGAGATAACAGTGAAATAGATAGAGTGAATAGACCGGATTTGAAAAAAAAAAAAAAAAAAAGGGCGGGTGGGGGGAAGCAAGTTGTACCGGAGTGAGCTTGAGGTGGACGGGCCGACGAATGGGAGGAGCGATGACAGTGAGTTTGAGAGGAGAGACGACAGGAACGAGAGATAGAGAGTGAATGAGTGGTCTTTGGAGAGAGCGTGAAATGAAAAAAAAAAAAAAAAAAAAAAAAGAGAGAAGATATACAGCTGTCATTAAAAAATTATTATTTTGTTTTTGCCCCAAGCTACAGTGCACATCTATAGATAGATGTGCACTGTAGCAATTCATCTATAATTTTTAACTTTGCCTCTACTGCTGTAGGCATTTTTTTGTGTATGTGGAGCTAAATTTTAGCAATACAGCATTATAGCTACACTGCTGTGAATGCTCTTATTCCTTTCTCAATAAGCAAATCAATAGTAGTACACTTCTTATCTATTTATTTTATAAACCCTAGAAGCTTTATCATTCTTAAAAGCTCTCACTAACAAACAAGCAAGCAAAATATGGAGTCAAGTGGTGCTTGTAGAGATGTTTGCTTCTCACCTTCAAAGACTAACGGAAGAGAGAAAGGAGAGAGAGTAAATTCTTTGTCCTCTTGGGAGATGGACTCATTCATTGCGCTTTGTGACACCTTCTTTCCGTCCGTTGATGTTTCCAACCTTACAACAGATGACTCTGTTGTCAAATTCTACACCACTTCTGCTTCTATGGCTGGCACTCCAGAACGAGTAAGATTATACATATCCATACCCATTTTAATTATTTTTCTGACAATTACATACATGGGGAAGTGTTTCGAATCTTGATTCTTCTAGTAAAAAAGACTAAACAATATCACTAAGTTAGAAAACTCTTACCGTATTACAAGCATATGTCTTAGCTTGTTGGAAAATAAAGATTTTGGAAAGTAATTTTACAAAAAAAAATACAATTTTTGCTGTTGTCGTTTAGACCCATGTGGTAGGTGTTGTTGATGTTGAAGTGTTTTTTTTTAATATTAAATGTTATGGGGATTTTTTTTTTTAATTTTTTTTTTATGTAGAAGTACTTGGACATGCATGTAGGTTGGGGCACTGATAAGCGACAGACTGAAACACCCAAAGAAGTGGCTGATGAGAGTGGCATTATGGGTGTTATCGACTTGGATTGGGACCTTAATATTATGTGGGAGAGCAAGCCTTTCTAGTCAATTTCCCTACTTTCAAAGATTTTCTCAGGTGTCTCCGCAAAAAAGAGAAGAAATAGTGCTTTCACTATCTCTTAGTTATTTCTATCTACTAAGAATGCTCAGCAAGGCAATGAAGATTCTCACACTCTATCCTTTGTTCACTCAGGTTAGAATTAATTATTTGGGATTGTGTTAATGTTAGTATTCTTCCAGCATATATGATTATATGGTATACTTGTGTTATATAATTTATTAATCCGATGCATGCTGAACACATGGACACCCCCACTTAATAAGAGAGGGCAAATAATATAGTTTGTAATATTTACGTAGTAAAAATTCTTACAAGAGTATTATACAGAAAAAGAAATTAAAACTTCCATTATTTTTATATGAGTCTTGGTAGGAGATTATAAATTTTAATATATAAATGTTACAAACTAGGGTGTCGCTACTCGCTAATTACAAAAATGTAATTCAAATATTCATTTATTAAAATATTGAAATTTACCAATTACATTCATCATCATAACAGTTTGTAAACAATTTATAGTGGAATATGTAGTAACTTTAGCATATTTCTTTTAAGATCTACCACCCATCATCTAAGAATTCATCACTAATCATATTTTAATTATCTTCATAAATAAGTATATAAATATTAATGGCATATATATATATATATAAACATGCCAATATGGCATTATTAGAAAATGTCGTAGGACCAACCTATCATGAACAGCGAGAGTTATAAGACTAGCAATTATTCTGTTGCTTGCTAAAAAATAAATAAATAAATAAATAAATATAAAACCTTGAGAAATGTACAATAATTGAACAACTAAAAATTTTAAGCATATTTTTCCCTTACTCAAGTTATAGGGTCTACACTATACCTTGAATTTTTGTTTGAAGAACCTGAAATATGGTATTAAAATACATCAATCAAGATTCAGAGCACTTACATACATAAACACGCAAATAAGTATATAGTCATATATTTGTATATAGAAAAAGAATAACAATTTCACTTTTTAGTAATAGAGTGAATTATAACTCATAGATATATTATATACAAAATTATATATATATATATATATACATATATAAGATAATCATTTTAACTAGAATAATTATCTTCTTTCTAAATTTTAATGAGCATATAAAAGCCGTCTAATTTGCTATAGACATATAAAAATATCCACTCAAATTAAAAACCCCCTAAGCATCTCCCATCAAAACAATGATTAATTATGATCATTCATATAATAAAATTCCATTATTATCTTCATAGTGAATTTTAAACAATTTCCCACTCAATGTAAATTACAAAATTGTTTGTTAAAATGGAATAGAAAAAAGATTTCAAGAACCAAGATGCAAGAGCAAATTTTAGCATATAAAAGAAAAACTAGAAATAAGAAATTAATTTGTTTCTGTTGGGGGGAATTGGGGCAACTCAAATTGTTAAGAGTGCCACTGACCATTTACACTGGCAGGTACACATGTTCACAACTTAACAACATTATTAATTTTTTTTTATTTATAGTATTGATGTACTATGATTACCATGTCAGACTTTTTTCTTAATTTACAATCCCAGAGAGATTGGAATATGTTAAAAAACCAGGAACTTATTGTTACTACTAGATTTTTTATTTTTATTTTATTTTATTTTATTTTTTTTATTATTTTTTTTATGATGGTATACTGGCGTACCAATGCCAATATTCAATTTGATATCTGTAATTCCAGATTTACAGAAAACAAAATGTTTAGTTGCGTATTCAGGAAAATTCATGTATGTTATGTTTCACTCTGATCCTTCATTGCCAAATTAACATGTTCAGGTAGATGGGAAGGATGAGAACCTATCATGGAAAGCAATTGACTATACTGGACCCGACCCAGAATTCAAAACCCAAATAGAACAGTCAAAGCCATTAAAAAAAAAATGGATCTGAAGAATCTGATGAAGAAGAAGATGGTGGTAAAGAATTGTTTTATGGACCTCTTTACAGAGGCCTCATCAATCTAAAAAAACCACGGGACATGGCTGCAAATACTCTACGTCGACTTGGATTTCCTGTCTTAGTTCTTTCTCAGAAAACCAATCCTCCCATCCTATCTTATCCTTCTTTAATTATCCAATGTGATGCAGTAGTGATTGGTTCTGGCTCGGGTGGTGGTGTTGTTGCTGGTGTTCTAGCAAAGGCCGGTTACAAAGTGCTTGTATTGGAGAAAGGAAACTATTGTGCCAGGAAAAATCTGTCAAATGTACCTATCCAGTGGTTTGTTGGCAACTGATGATATGGGTGTATTAGTACTTGCAGGCTCCACAGTCGGCGGAGGCTCTACAATTAACTGGTCAGCTTCAATGAAGACACCCCAGCATGTAATTAATGAATGGTGTGATCCCTATGAACTTGAACTATTTGGCAGTGAACTATACAAAGAAGCTTTGGATGTTGTCTGTGAAAAAATGGGAGCTCAGTCTGAATTCCAAGATGAAGAATTCAAAAATGCGGTCTTGAGACAAGGTTGTCGAGAATTGGGTTATCCTGTGAAAAACATTCCAAGAAATTCACCGCCAGATCATTATTGTGGTTGGTGTTGTTTTGGCTGCAAGGATGGAAGAAAGAAAGGCGCGTCCGAAACATGGCTTGTGGACTTGGTAAATTCGGGCAATGGTGCAATTCTTCCCGGTTGTGAGGCCATATTAAAGTCTTAACCAAGACAAAGAAAGGAAGAGATAGGAAGACAACAACTGGGGTTGCCTTCAAATTTGAGGACAAAGGAGCAAAAGACATTGCTGTGATAGAGTCAAAGGTGACTATAGTTGCGTGTGGCGCCATCAGTACGTCTGCATTGTTGAAAAGAAGTGGCTTGAAGAATAGTAACATTGGTAAGAACTAGCATCTCCATCCAGTGACAATGGCATGGGGCTACTTTCCAGACACACCTTTACCTAATGTTTGGCCAAAGGAACAGAAAAAGAGCTATGAAGGAGGTATAATGACAGCAATGTCTACAGTAGTTGCAAATTTGGATGGGTCTGGATATGGTGCAGTAATACAGACACCTTCATTGCACCCTGGTACATTCTCAATTTTAATGCCATGGATTTCAGGCACAGATATAAAAATAGAATGTGCGAGTTTTCTAGGACTGCCCATATATTTGCATTGGCAAGGGATAAAGGATCAGGAATAGTGGTTTCACCAAACTCAATCAGTTACCAATTGGAAGTTGCTCATGAAGAGAGTCTAAAGAAAGGGCTAGAAAAGATACTGAGGATATTGGTAGCAGCGGGAGCTGAGGAAATTGGGACTAATCACTGCAAAGGAAAGACCATAAATTTGAAGAAAGTGAGCTCAAATGAGTTTGAGAGATCTGTGAAGGAGGAGAGTTCAAGGCCAATGAGAGGACTTTCGACGCCGATATGTTCAGCATATCAAATGGGGAGTTGTAGGGTGGGGGTTGATCCAAAGAAATCAGTGGTGAACCAGATGGGAGAAACATGGGAGGTAGAAGGACTATTTGTTGCAGATACAAGTGTGTTTCCAACAGTTTTAGGTGTGAATCCAATGGTTACTGTTCAGGCTATAGCTTAATGCACTGCTCAATCAGCTCTTCAAGTTCTTAGGAGGAAAAACTTATGTTAGATTTTGTACATGTTGACAGGATAGCAAACTTGTTAATTCCAATGTTTTCATGTACTCCGATAACAGCTCACTGACTCCCTTGACGCAGAGGCTTGAGGACATTATAAAGCTTCATGAACACAACAAAGTAAATAATACCAAAAGAAGAACAAGGCAATTATGATCTTTGAGGTTTATTTTCTTTACTGCTTCTAGATCTAAACCAACGATCTCATTATGTTAAAAGTAAAGTAATAATAAACAAACAAACAAACCATCTCATACTAAAATAAAACACAAATTTGTAACCACATGTTTGTGATATGGATTGAGAGTGCACTATGCATATTATGATTTTATTATATTGGTCTTGATGTGTTAATTGTTTAAACACAAGACTAAAAAGTAATTAAGAACTTCACTTATTATATTGTTGAAATGATACCAAATATAATAATTATTATGTCAGTTTGTAAGTATTTTATAATAATTGGATAATAAACTTCACTTGATAATTGGGATAAATAAATAATAATAATAAAAAGTAGTATCTTTAATAGGAGACATATGAGTAGATCTAGAAAAATTGAAACAAACCCAATAACCAGACCTAACTTGGGATTTTTTTACCCAAAGTAAAGATTGGGTTAATGTGTACCCAACCTACTTAACTCCTAATCAGATCGGTCAACCCGTGTCCTAACCCAACCAGTTTTTAAAGTGACTTTTTCCCCACATATTAGATTCATATGGGACTGTAAAATATATTTATTCTTAATAGTTACATCATAACCTACTTCTGGAGAGAGAGAGAGAGAGAGACAGAGAGGGATAGCATTGGGAGAAACGCCATAACCTAAATCTGGATATAGAGAGAGTGTGGGGGGAGAGGGTGAGTGCTTATCAGTTCAAGGACCTAGTTCGATCCCTTTCTTTGGTTTTTAAGATGTAGAGATTAGTGGAGGAGAAAGATGAAGTGCTTAGCGAGAGAGAAATAGGTAATTAAACTAAAATTTTAATTAATAAAAAAATTTGTGATAAGGTTTAAAATTTTGAGGTATCAAAGGTTTAGGTGTCAGAATTTCATGAGTTCAACTTAAATTCAGATGCTTCGGTTTTATAGTATATATATAAATATAAATATAAATATAAAATAGTGCACGAAACAAGTGTTTTGTTAGGTGTGTCTAGTCTAGTATTAATTCATCTTTCCCATAATAACAATTGCAATCCAACTACAACCTAAAATGAAAAAAATAAATAAATAAAAAAAATGTACTACTAGCAAGAGAGGGTACTAACAAACATTTTATCAAACATTGGTATATTTGCTTATTGGAATCTCAAATGGAAATAAAACAACAAGAAAAAGGGTGTGAGTTTCATTAAGCAAAACTCTGCACATAAAACTCCACCACCACATATAGCACTGCCTTTGAAAAAACTACTTAAAGGATCTCAATAGACGTTAGTGACATGGGACAAGGGGGAACAAACAAAATCTAATTTAGAATTGTTGGGGCAGATATGGTAATATATCTGTTTTGAGGGTTTAGGGTTAGGTTTTGGTGGGAAATAGGCTAGAAAATAATAAGGATAATAGGGTTTCCAAAGGGGACAAGGATTAGTAGGGTTTAGGGATGAAACAAAGGATAACAATCAAGGTTTGGGTGGCTATTCCTATGCTATGAATAGTATAATAAAATAAAATAAAAAATAAATATCTAGGAATCACACTTAGACTTTCTAAGCATCACAGCTATGGTTCCTTTGGCATCACACCTTGGAGAAAGTTGCATTACACAAACCATAAAAGAAAGTTTCATAGTTGTCAATGCCTCACGACGATTGACCACCCATCGCAGCGACGCACGCACATCCCACCACCATCGGAGGTGGGGTGGTTCTCTCATTTGTGTTTAATAGGCACGGGCTCAAGTGTTGTGAAAGAGGGTGAAAAAAAGGTAACCTCTGGCGTGTGACTAAAGTGTGAATGTTCAATTAGTGTGTAAAACACCTTGCACATTTAGACCCCCAAATTATAAATTACCAATTCAAGCTTATTATCTAATAATTGTTGACACCCCATTTTGCAACCCGCATTTAACCTCACATGGAGGGTAAAAGGGTACTTTCACCTCAAAAATATACATCTTGATTCTGGCCATTAGTTCCTTAATCTCATTTCACAAAAATGATCTTGATATTGTAACGATCAAATTAACTAGTCATAGGCCTTAATCGGACTACCAGATTAAAAGTTATCATCAAATCAAGTTTTAATGGCTGAGATGCATTATCACAAATTGAGTCCGACTATATGTGATTATGAACAATTGATTTCAATTGGTTATAAGTGTAATCAATTGGAGATCAATGATGTGTCATAATTTGATTGGTTAGGACTACATTTTATGGTGATGTTGCATACAACTAATTAATTAGATAGTTAAATATTAATTATTCAATGAGTAATTTGTGCAATTATTTTTTAATTAGAGTAAATTTGGAACCAATTAAGTCTGAAATGAGAGTAATTGGAGCCATTTAATGTTAATTGGGAGCTAATTTGGGACCTATTAATATTAATTATGCTGAAACCATTTTCTAACAAATGACCTTTGCTCACCTTTTCATCAATATCTCTCAGAATATTTTGAATCTATGAATGAGGTTAATTTTCCTAGAAACTAGACATCTGGGGATTCAATTTGAGCACAAGAACGAGGTAATTCCGATCAGAATTGAGTCAAATATGATTTTTCGATGTTGGCTCTACAAGCTGTTATAGCAACTACGGGAAAACTGAATTTTGGTTTGCTCCTCACTCTCACCAATCTTTCCATTTCATGCACCAGATTTTCTCCAAGGCTAAAATGAGGTCTAGGTTCATGATTCTTTGTCAACCCTCATTAAATGACCTTCCATTCATATTTCCTCCACCACTACTATATAAACCCTATCTCTCATTCATTCCAGGACACAAAAAACCCCCCCTTCTCTCTTGAGTTCTAGTGAAGTAAAGTAGTCTTGTCATATCTTGGTCTTCTTGAGACTCAAGGTATTGAATGAGACTCACTCTCCCTCTCCTAATTCTTCTTTTCTTCCTCCACCCTTAGGATCTCCACCAAGAGTCTCCTCCTCCACCATATGGATCTTGCATGAAGGTAGAATCTCTTTCTCTAACTAGTTTTTTTTTTTTTTTTTGTTGCTATGATGAGAATTTAAGATTAAAGCATGATAGTAATCTCTTAAATTCCCTTGAATATATTTGAATGTTCTTAATTGTTCTTATATGTTCTTCACATGTTCTTGATTGTTCATCACATGTTCATGCACATCACTAGTTTTAATCTTAAATCCACATCAAAAATATGAAAAACATGTTTGTCTAATAATTCTTTCAAATCCTTGAATCTAGGTTATCACCATCCACACACATTCACTAGAATTTATTTTTCAATCCAAATGCAATGCTTAATAAATTGAATTAGGGTTTATCACATGCACAAACTTTAAATTCAACATGCAAATTGATTGATAACATATTGGATGATGTGATATGAATGTTGGCCATCATAGTCTAGAAGACCGATTTCACCGGGCAAGGCGGGTGCCTAATACCTTCCCACCTTGTAACATAGCCTCCGAGCTTAGATCAAGGATTAGTAGATCGAATGTTTATTCATGTAATTTTCAATTTTTAGATTGTATCTAGGACCAAAGCCATGTAATTTTCCTATTTTCAATGTAAACTCAATTGAAAATTAATAAAATGATGAATTTTTCAATTTTAGTTTTCTTATTTATCCCAATAATTAAATAAGTGGCGACTCCATTGTAAAATCCTTAATCTAAAGGGGAAAATATAACTAGTCAAACATCCTTTTTGAGAGGCAATAACACGACTCCACCCATTCACGTGGGCTTGGCCCAATATTCCTATAAAAACGGGCCAGGGGCACGGTCTTTCACAACAATGTATGTGCGGAATATGAAAATAAGCTAAAACAGAATTGATAAAACAATCTAAACCAAATAAAATCACAACCACAACAGAAATTAAATGATAAAGATTAAGGGAAAAGAGATACAAACACAAAGACAACACAGCGATGTGTTATCGAAGAGGAAACCGAAGTCCTCGACGTAAAACCTCTCCGCCACCCTCCAAGCGGCCAATAATCTACTAGAGAATGAAGGTGGGATACATGAATAACAGAAGACCCTCCAAGGCTAATCTACCTAGTATACCTAAGCCCTCCAAGCTTTTTGCTCCAACGAGGTTACGCTGAACCTTTGTCTTTTCTAGCTTACCGGATTTCACTATAGCCCATAGTATCAACCAATATCAATTATTCCCTTCCTAACTGCTTCCTAAGCACCAAATAACATTCTCACAGATATGTATATGGTCAGAAAAAGATTTGGCTAAATGTACCTTTCAAGGATGTAACAATGGAGAGGGTGATAGTAGAGGAATTTGGAGAATCAAATTATGAAGATTATGGATGAGTCAATCTTGTTTTTTTCTAGGGTTTCTCTCTCAAAATTCTCTTTGGAAGCTCTCTACATTTCGTGGGTATAAGGGGTATTTATACTGGTGTGTATTTAGAACGCGAAAGGTCAATTTTTCCTAAACAGAGTGGTCTGGTGACTTGACCTCGCAACTTGATTGAGTCGCGAGCTAACTGCCTGGCCAAACTGGATGTTTTGTCCTGTAGTGCTCCAGCTGGCGTGACTCTTCAGCTCCTCTGCATGCTTCACACGTGTGCCTCCTTTGGCAACTTGCCAGTCGTGAGCTAGTCGCGAGATACAGTCGCGAGGCCCTGCTAAGTGCACACTCTTAAGCTTTTCTTCACACTCTCTCACACACACTACCCTTACATGATTCCCACCTAAATACAGGATTTCTAAATGTTGAATTACAAGCAAATTTGGCACGGAATCAAGCCAACAAAATGGTTGATTAAATTCAACCTTACAATCTCCTCATTTGGCTATTCCATGACAAAACCCTAAAACAAACTCTAGACTTAACATGTGAGTTGGGAATAGTTGAACAAAACTTACTCACACCAAACTCTAGAATCTGTGAAGCTCTTGAACTATACGTACAAGTATTTCCTAAAAACAACAACACAATATGATCATTGTATGCAAAAAACTTGAAATGCATATGGAGCAAGCACAATGCGATCAAGCAAAAAAAATTAAAGCAATGAAGCATAGCTTGACCAAAAATGAACAATCACTATAAATAGTGACCACAATGCTCATTCACACAAGGAATGAACTTCCAAACATGCAAGCTAATAAGCTCAATGCAAAGTATCATTTGCATGTCCAACACTCAACCGATACAAAAACTCAAAGTAATTGCATCAAGGATATAAAATCCAACATGGCCACAAGAGTGATGTACTTAAAGAAAATGCATAATATTTAACAACAAGTACTAGGCTACAAAGCATGGGTACAAATCAGCATAATATAAAAATACACAAAATAAGTCATGATATATGATAAACTAAAGCAACATAGTTCTGCTTTTCAACATCAATGCTCCCCCTTTGATCAAGCTCTTTCTCCCCCTATCATCATCATCTCCCCCTTTTTGTCATGGAATAGCTAGTCCTCATTTTCTTCGAGCTTTCTTTGAATTTCATCCAATTGAGTTTGGAGAGAAGTGAACTTCGTATCACAATGGATGTTGTGATGGTGCAGGAGAGAGGCAAGTCCAAACATCTTAGTGCTTATGTCGTGGACAGTGGCCATAATGTTGTCTAATTTCTCATCATAGAAGGAGGAGCTGGAGCGAGAACCATTATGAGATGCTGAAGTCTCTATCTTGATTCCCTTCCGACTATGTCCAACGCTAGCATTGAGTGTACGAATGTTGATTCGACTTGGCTTCATGTAGAGAGACTCATCATTTGATGGATGAATGCCTTTGAGTTTCAATACCCTTGAAACAAGGTAGCAAAAAGGAATGCAGGTCCTTGAGTCAGTTCTTGCAACAGTTTTGTGCAAAATATGAAATATATGAGCGCAAATGTCAATCTCTTCATCAATAATCAGATCATGAAAGAACAAAGCTCTCCCGAGATTCATGTATCCGGTGCTAGATAGAGGATACAGATTGTTGAACATGATTATTGTAAGCACCTTTAGTTCTGGAGATAGGGAGGAAACACTAATTGAGTTCCCAGTTTGTGAGAATTCCAAGTTTCTTCCAAGAGCGTCCCTAAGTAAATCCTCATCCGAACTCAAATCGTCATATACTGGTGGGTTAGTAAACATTGGCCGGTTGATGTGTAGGATTTCTGCCAGATAAGCAAGAGTTACTAAGAAAATCTTTCCTCTAACCTAGCATTTGAGCTCCTCTCCCTCAACAATGGCATTAGCAAAGAACTCTTTCACCAAATTCTCGTATGCATCATCAAGGTCAAAAAGAAGGAAATTCCAATCCTTGATGGCAAACCATATAGGGATTTTGGTGTCCAGCAGAGACAGCTGGTCAATAGCCCTTTCAACCAACAAAGTGGCGTCTCTAAAGTAGTTAGCATAGGTCTGAAAAGTAGCATAAGATCTGAACTTGTGAGGATCATACACTCCTGTTGGGAATCGAGTCCTCTTTGTCTTTGGAGAAAGATCATCAACATCAATCACGGGCTCTTTCCCTTTGTTACTGCCTCCTTTCACAACTAATCTTTTGAACGGAGACATTTTCACGCTACATCATGTTACACTAAAGAGCAACAGAGACCACACAAGACAACAAACTCTATTAGCACAGAGTTAGTCCCAAAATAGGAATATTTTGGAAAAGCCTAAAAACATGAGATTAAGGTCACAATCATGTCACAGAATGAGTGTGTGCTACAAATAACACATTGTGCAACCAAGGCAGAGTGTAATAACACATAACCAACAAAACCCACACCACAATCTCACCAACGCATCAAATACCCATATTCAAGCATCATATTCACATATATTATCAAAAACACCCAATTCAAGAAAACTTAGGCAGAAACAATGAAATATAATGAAAAAGAAGCAGAATCCATACCTTTTCTTGAAGATTGGTGAATAAGTGAGGAAGAATATAGAGAGATTGTGTGTGAACATGGTGATTTTGAAAGAGAGAAATAGGGACAAGAAGATGAATAGTCACGAGATGCGAGGGAAAAATGAAAAGTTTTGAAACCTGACATGAAAAAGACCCTCATTGTGCAAAACACGCGATTTTCACGACTGGATTGAGTCGCGAACAAGTTGCCAGACAAGTCTCCAAACACCTTAGAGACGAAATTTTTGAAAAATTTGTCTAAGTGTTTTTCGCGACTGGAAGGTCCACTTGCGAGTAAGTCGCGAAGGGAGCCGCAAAAATTTTGGTACAACCTCGCGACTAGGGCTTCCACTCGCGAACAAGTCGCCAAACCGAGTCACGAGAACTGTAAAAACCCAGAATTTTGAAAATTTTCTAAGTCTTTTTTAAGACTGGGACATTGACCCGCCAAAGAGTCGCGAAAATCTTCTGTGTAAGCTCGCAACTGAGGGCATGCGACTAGATTAACCCACGACCAAGTCGCCAGTACAGGGCAACATAGTTTTTTGAAATTTTTGATATTTTTGCAGAAACAAAAGACTTTCCAAAAACAATTAAAACACTCAAAAATCTTTTTGTGTTTGATCAACAAAAATTGAGTATGTGAAACACATTTAATCAAGTACAATCACATAAATGAATAAGACAATCATTGAACATAGATATATGTGATATGTATGGGTACCAAAGATGATATAGCCCTTAGTCTAATGTGAATTTTCAATGATCAATTCAACCAAAACATACACAATTAACACGAGGAAAAGTGACCTATCTCAATTATAGAAATATGCATATATGACCTCCCACAAAACTTGATAACATAACTTTAAAGCTTTTCATTTGGCTCCAAATATATCATATCATTTGATCTTTTTGAATCAATACATCTCATTTTGAGATCGATACTTGAAATTTTTAATATTTCAATTTGATGAACAAGCCTTTGGCTTTTTGGGCATCATATATTATTTACAAAAGTCGTTTTCCCTTTTTCCTAGTCAAATACTAGTATGTGCGAAGGCTTTTGCAGCTCTTTATCTCTTTTCATTTTGAGATTTACATTTGATGAGCTCTTTAAACCAAAGAAAATAAATGGTGGGAAGATATATAGGTACAAGTTTATGCAAGTTTCAAGATCAATAAAACCATTGACTAATCATTCATAACAAGTTTGAAGATCTATTTACAACAATCACATAGATGTCAATATTTTTCCCACAATGATATGAGTGCATAAAGAACAAGCTATGCTCGCAAATGCACAAAGCCATAAGTACAAAGGTACAAGGCAAAACAAGCTTGTGACAATACACAATAATGTTGATCAAACTTTTTGGATTTTCTACTTTTTATGTATTTTTGGATTTTTGACACAAAAGTAAGTAAAGATTGACAAAAAAAAAAAAAAAAAAAAAAAAAAAAAAAAACGCAAAAACATTCAAAACAAAATGCAAACAAACATAACATGCTATACAAATAGCCAACAAAGTAGTGTGTGCCCTACAAGATATAAATCACCAAAAAAAAAAAAAACAAAAACAAAGCACACATCACACGTAAGATTCAAGGAATTGTACCAACATCGATGTTCTTACGGAGTGACTCAAACCGTGGACCATCGAGAGGCTTGGTGAAGATGTCCGCTTTTTGATTGTCTGTATGTATGAACTCAAGACATACAACTTTCTCTTCCATGAAATCCCTGATGAAGTGGTAGTGTATCTCTATGTGTTTTGACCTTAAATGTTGAACTAGATTCTTAGAGAGATTTATAACACCGGTGTTATCATAGAAAACACACATTGTATCTTGGGGAATCCCGTAGTCATGAAGTAGCTTTTTCATTCAAAGGAGTTATGTGCAGCAACTTCCAGCAGCTATGTACTCTACTTCAGCTATAGAGAGAGACACAGAATTTTTTTTCTTGATCATCCAAGAGACAAGATTGTTTCCAAGATATTAGCAGCCACCTGAAGTACTCTTTCAATCATCCACACTTCCAGCCTAATCTACATTTGAATAACTTGCAAGGCAAGCATTAAAGCCCTTTGAGTACCACAAGCCATAATCTGGAGTTCCATTGACATATCGTATGATTCGCTTCACCGCAATTAGGTGGGATTCCTTCAGAGCAGCTTAATATCGAGCACAAACACCCACACTAAAAGCAATATTCGGTTTGTTGGCCATAAGATAGAGTAAACTCCCAATGATACTCCTATACAAGGTTGGATTCACTTCTACCCCGGAAGAATTAACATTAAGCTTTGTAGACGAACTCATAAGATATCGAGCACAAACACCCACACTAAAAGCAATATTCGGTTTGTTGGCCATAAGATAGAGTAAACTCCCAATGATACTCCTATACAAGGTTGGATTCACTTCTACCCCGGAAGAATTAACATTAAGCTTTGTAGACGAACTCATGGGAGTAGAGGCATGCTTTTTGGAATCTAATCCAAACTTCTTGACAATATTTCTAGCATACTTTTCTTGTGAAATGAATATGCCTTCCTTCTTTTGTTTAACTTGAAGACCCAAGAAAAATGTAAGCTCCCCCACCATACTCATGTCAAATTCTTTCTTCATCTCCTTGGAGAACTCTATAACTCGAGCATCAATGGTAGCTCTAAATAGTATGTCATCAACAGATACTTGAGCCACAAGAAGGTAATCTCCATCGTTCTTGACAAATAAGGTTTTGTCGGCATACCCTCTTTTGAACCCTCTATCCAGGAGGTAATGGGTAAACCGATCATGCCAAGCTCTAGGAGCTTGTTTCAAGCCATAAAGAGCTTTCTTCAATCTCAGCACATGGTTCAGGAAGTGAGGATCTTCAAAACCTTTGGGTTGTTCAACAAACACTTCTTCATTCAGGTAGCCATTCAGAAATGCACATTTCACATCCATTTGGTAGAGTTTGAAGTTCGTAGTACATGCAATTGATATAAGGATGCGAATAGACTCAAGTCTTGCCACAGGAGTGAAGGATTCATCAAAATCTACTCCTTCTACTTGAGTGTATCCTTGAGCCACTAGTCGAGATTTATTCCGGATAATCTCTCCATTTTCATCAGTCTTGTTTTTGAAGATCCATTTGGTGCCGATGACATGAACATTTTCAGGCCTAGGAACAAATTCCCATACATCATTTCTCACAAATTGATTTAGCTCTTCATGCATTGACTCAACCCAATTTTCTTCTTGAAGAGCCTCTTCTACCTTTTTCGGCTCAAATTGTGTAAGGTAGCAATGGTATGTTACATAATTGGCCAGAAGTATGTTTCCCTTCCTAAGGCGTAGACCTTCATCTAAAGACCCAATGATGTAGCTGTCCGGATGGTTTTTTTATCACTCTTGATGATGGCTTCTTTGATGTGGACACTTCATCATTCCGAGAGATAGGAGGATGAACTTCCGGAGGTGTGAAAGGACGTGATGTTCTAGACATTGATCTTATTTCCATTCTTGAGTTCACGGGAGTTGATTCCTTTTCTGGTGTAGGTCCTTTAACTTCAATATTAAGAGCTTCGACTTCAGCTATGGGCTCTTTGCTGCTTGGCCCTTCTCCATCATCAACCATCTCTACCTTTGTTATAGCATCATCAATTTCTACATTGATGGATTCCACTACTGTCTTTGTTCTCTTGTTGAATACTCTATATGCCTGGCTACTAGTAGAATAACCAAGGAAAATGCCTTCATCACTTTTTGCATCAAATTTTCCAAGATTCTCCCAATCATTTAGAATGTAACACCTGCTTCCAAACACTCAGAAGTACTTCACTTTCGGCTTCTTTCCATTCCAAATTTCATAAGCAGTCTTCTTTGTTCCCGCCCGGAAGAATATCGTATTTCCAATGTGACATGAGGTGTTCACAGCTTCTTCCCAAAACTTTTGAGGAATTTGCTTATTGAGTAGCATGACTCTTACCATTTCTTGAATCACCCGATTTTTCCTCTCAACCACCCCATTTTGTTGAAGAGTTTTGGGGGCTGAAAATTCCTTCTTGATCCCATTCTTCTCACAAAATGACTCAAATCTTGCATTCTCAAACTCCTTACCATGATCACTCCTTATCTTGACAATCAGAACCCCTTTCTCGTTTTGTAATCTCTTGCATAGAATTTCCAATTTCTCACATGCTTCTTATTTTTCTCTAAGAAATTCCACCTAAGTGTATCTTGAGAAGTCATCAACAATGACCATAATGTACCTCTTTCCTCATAAACTTTCAGTTCTTGTAGGCCCCATTAAATCAACATGAAGAAGCTCCAAATAACATGAGGTAGCAATAACATTCACCTTGTGATGTCTTCCCTTTGTTTGCTTTCCCATTTGACATGCACCACAAATTGTCTTCTCTACCTTTCCAAACTTTGGAAGTCCCTCAACAGCTTCAAGTTTAGATACTTTAGCTACTTGTTTAAAGTTTGCATGCCGAAATCTGTGATGCCAAAGTTCCAACATGTCAACATAAGCACTTCTACAGGAAATTGGTGCCATAGGAACTACTCTGTAGCAATTATCGATAGTCTGATTTCCCTCTAAGACTTGAATCCCTTCTTCATCAATGATTATGCACCCTTTCTTTGAGAATTGAACAAGAAAGTTTTCATCACATATTTGAGTGATGTTTAAGAGATTCGCTTTCAGCCCTTTGATGTATAACACATCCTTCAATAGAGGTAATCCTAATATATCAACAGTCCCTTTGCCGAGAACTTGAGCATGACTCTCATCACCAAATGTCACATAATCGCCAACCTTCTCTTTGAGTGACTTAAACAATGTTTTATCTCCTGTCATATGACAAGAACAGCCACTATCAAGATACCAAAAGCATGAATTAAATACCTTCAGAGAAGTGTGCACCAACAAGCAAGCATGGGACAAGCATTCTTGACCTTCAAACAGAAATTTATCTTCATTTTCCATGCTCTTGTTAGATTGAATTTTCTTATTCAAATTATCAACCTTATCACACAATATTCTATTTCTTCTTTTATACTTCTTGATCAAAGAGTTAGACTCACATAGACTATTGTGTAAGATGTGATTCTCATTCTCAAAATATTTCAGCATGTGAACAAACATTCTAGCATGTTTCTTTGTTTTAATAACTTTAGGAATTCATTGGTAGGACACCCTTCAAACATACTCATAGAGTCATTATCACAAACATTTAATGCACCATTCAGCATAGCCTTTTCCATAGCTAAGGGGTCTAGGATCACACATAGGTAATTAAACCATACCAAGTGCACCCACTTTAATACCAATTGAATGTTAAATTAGTGTGTAAAACACCTTGAATGTTTAGACCCCCAAATTACAAATTACCAATTCAAGCTTATTATCAAATAATGTATGTGTAGAATATGAAAATAAACTAAAACAGAATTGATAAAATAATCTAAACCAAATAAAATCACAACCACAGCAAAAATTAAATGGCAAAGATTAAGAGAAGAGAGATGCAAACACAAACACAACATAGCGATGTGTTATCAAAGAGGAAATTGAAATCCTCGGTGTAAAACCTCTTCGCCGCCCTCCAAGCAGTCAATAATCCACTAGAGAATGAAGTTGGGATACATGAACAGCAGAAGACCCTCCAAGCCTAATCTACCCAGTGTACCTAAGCCCTCCAAGCTTCTTGCTCCAACGAGGTTACACAGAACCTTTTTCTTCTCTACTATATCAAATTCCGCTATAGCCCATATCATCAACCAATATCAATTGGTCCCTTCCTAACTACTTCCCAAGCACAGATATGGGTATGGTGAGAAAATGATTTGGCTAAATGTACCTCTCAAGGATGTAACAATGGAGAGGGTGAGAGTAGAGGAATTTGGAGAATCAAAGTATAAAGATTGTGGATGAGTCAATCTTGTTTTTCTCTAGAGTTTCTCTCTCAAAATTCTCTCTAGAAGCTCTCTACATTTCGTGGGTATAAGGGGTATTTATACTGGTGTGTGTTTGGAATGTGAAAAGTTAGTTTTTCCCAAATAGAATGGTCTGGCGACTTGACCTCGCGACTTGAGTGAGTCGCGAGCTAACTGCCCGGCCAGACTGGAAGTTTTGTCTTATAGTGCTCCAGCTAGTGTGACTCTTCAGCTCCTCTGCATGCTTCACACATGTACCTCCTTTGGCGACTTGCCAACTGTGAGCCAGTTGCGAGATCCAGTCGCAAGGCCCTGCTAAGTGCACACTCTTAAGCTTTTCTTCACACTCTCTCACACACTACACTTACATGATTCCCACCTAAATACAGGGTTTCTAAATGCTGAATTACAAGCAAATTTGGCATGAAATCAAGCCAACAAAATGGTTGATTAAATTCAACCTTACAAAGTAAGTTAATTTTAATCTATTATTACCAAAGGTAATGAAGTCGCTACCAATCATTAGGTTTTTTCTATGATGTGATTGGTCACCTAACTCTATTTAATTTTATTACAAATCCTAGGCTAAGAAAAATGGTCGATTTCCTAATCTAATGTGGATGGTAAAAAATCTTGATTCTTGAGTTTGAAAGCCTGGTTACATGTGGGAAAGGTTTTAAACACCCCACAACGCCTGTCTGGAGACAGTCCTTTGTTTTGGTAAATTCTTAATTTTCAGCCATTGGCAGTAAAAAACAAGCTATTGGCATTAGCTTTTGAGGCTTTAAAAGAATTGGGATTTGAGGTTTGATTTGGAAAAGGGACATGGCCTTCATCAATGCTTTTCTAGCACATAATGGTTACCAAACTCCCATGACAAAAATCCGTCAACATTTTGCCTTATTTTCATGGAGGAAATCTAGCAACATTTTGGATTAGGTGCATCATTGCACATAAAACACTATTCTCACCAAGCTTTCGCTGTGAGAATACGGCAAAAAGATGCCCCATTTTCACGACAAAAATCTAGCAGAGTTTTGCGTTTGGTGCGCTATGGTGAACTAGCAAGGTTTCGTACCTATATATACGGCATGCGTCTGTATGTTCATACTAAGGCAAGCCAAGGCACACTGAAGCATCAAAATACTAATGCGTGTTGCATACACAGGGAAACTAATGTCACTAGCTAACATGAATGAGGGCAATCACACCACGACAATCATGCACATGATGTAGCATGAATACACATCTAAAACATAAACCTTGAATGCATACCCACACTTTAAGGTCAAGTGCACCCACGATCAAGAAGGGGTTGCCCTCCTAACCATGTGTATCTATCGTACAAAGTACATGACCATCTTTTAACAACAGACAGATATATACATACATATATATATATATATCATATACATCACGCACAATGCAAACATACAAAGCAGGAAAATAAATCAGACATTGCCAGTATCCAAAGGGTCTAGCCCAAGCAAGGTACAAGAGAAAGAAAGGATCAAACATTACCATACTCAAGGAATGTGGCCCAAGCAAGGTACAGGAAAAAGAACCCTAATCTAGAAAGCTATAGACATGGTTCTAAGGAAAAGGCTAATAGAGACAGAGAGACAGAGAGAAAGAGAGGACCCCACGGAGAGTTTAAGCCCCCTAATCTACTGATCTTTGTCCTTTGGGCTTACCCTTTTAGCTTGCATTTAAGTTGCACCCACACTCTATGCGTACATGCAACAAACAGAAGAAACACAAGCAATAGGCAAGCAGAGAAATAACAAACAAGCATAGAAAGCACTAGGCAAACAAGAAAGACAAGCAAGCAAAGGAAAGAAGACATGCTAGCAAGCAAACAAATGAAGAAAACACGTAAAGGAGCAAACAAGCATGTTATCAAACAAGTAAATAAGAAGAGAAGGCGTCCTTGAAGGACAAATGTGGGTTTAGATGTGGTGTCATTAGGTCCATTATATTGGAGTACAAACAACACATGTGCCATCAAGAAAATTTCCTGAAAGGGATTCGGGATTTTGTGTACAAAGACGGGTGTGAAGCCACACAAAATCATAGGTAGGAACCATTCTTGATGAGACAAACAAACAAGCAAAGACTCATGCATGGCATGTACCAAAGATGCAAAGATGCAAACAAAGCAAGGAAACCACACGAGGTGGCACAAAGCAAGCACAAAAGAAGCAAAGCATGTTATCACACAAGGATAAGGCCAAACATGTCATAAGGCATATACAAGGTTAACATGAGAAACTCTAACATGCAAAGCTAAGCAAAGGAAAGAAAAGGCAAGCGGCAAGCTAGCCAACATCACTAAGATGTAATCTCTCCACACGGTTGCACCCAAACAAACCACAAAAGGGGAAGGATGCAACTGAACAAAATAAAGAGGCACCAAAGGTGCAAACCCACATACCCAAAAGGGAAACAAAGCATAAACATGCAAAAAGGAACGAATCCAAACCCTTTATTGTACTCGGGTGTATGGATGTAGGCCTAGACCTTTAGATCTAGATCTACACCCTACCCAAAAGCAAAACACAAGAAAGAGGCATAAGCAAGATATTTTAAAGCTATAAAAAGCACTATGCATAGCATCCAAACAAAGCAATTGAGCAAATAGACATGGCAAAGAGCATAAACAAATTATTTAGACATATCCTAGCCCAAGAAGGTTAGGCCAACAACATCAAAGTAGTAAAACATGTTAGGAAAGCAATAAAACATGCTAGAAAGCAATAAAACATGCTTGAAAAATAAAAAAAAGCAATAAACATGCTAGAAAGCAATAAAACAAGGACACCTAGCATGACCTATATAAATATATAGATTTTGTAGTGCTTGGTAGAGCCATTACTTGCTTCTCCAAAAAAAAATCAAATTATATTTAATCACATGCAGAAGATTATTAAATGAAATTTGTAATGATCAATCTCCATAGTTTTGCAGCAAATGAAAAGGAATATATATTATTAAAAAATTGCAATAATTACAAATAGAAACTTGGGTTTGTATAATAGTAAATATTTAAGTGAAACATTTAAGTCTTGGGAAGTATCGGTTAAGTACCTAAAACCATCATTAACATCCTTAGCGTATGATATGATAATAAACCCGTAACTCTATCTTGGAACCACAGTAGAAATGGAAACCTGATTTATTGAATGAATTTCAGATATATGTGCCTGAATTGCTTGTCTAGCAAGAGAAAATGCAGGTTTTTTAGGGGCAGGCAATGAAAAATTATCAGTTTTCAACATAGCTACGACATCTGACATTACTGGCCGATCAATTGCGCTATCTTCTACGCATAGGAGACCAACATGAATGCAATGAAGCATCTGATCCTTAATATATGAATCGTCAAGTGATGGGTCCACTAGGTCTAGCAGAGCACCTTCATTCCATAATTCCCATGCCTGAAACAAGATTATACGAGGAAAAAAAATACATATATTAATTATCATAGAATTATACAAGATGATATATGTTTGACATACATATCCAACTAGATTGAACAAGTGCTCGGTATGGTAGAAACTATTGTTTTTCCTTCCACTCACAATTTCAAGCATAAGAACTCCAAAATTGTAAACGTCAGATTTTATAGAGAAAATTCCCTCTATGGCATACTCAGGAGACATATATCCACTGCATCAAATTAGAAAACAATTATTAAGTTTAACTTCATTGATCATATGGAAGCATTAGTGTTTATTGTTAAGGGTAAACTCCATTAATATACCCTAAGGTTTTGGTTAATGCCAACCAGGTCCAACACATTTCAAAACAAGCCAATTTGGTCCCCAAAGCCAATTTAATCCGTAGACATTGTTAGCCACGTTAGTTTCTCTCCCTTCTCATTGTGACTTTCTCTTCTCCTTCCCTCACTCTCTTTCTCCCTAACCTCAGATTTGCCACAACCTCCGCCATAGGCAAACACTAAACAAACCCACCACAGCAAAAGCACCACATATCGGTACCCATAAGCACCCTAAAGCAAATCCACCACCATCGGAACCCACCACCACTAAAACCCCAAATCCAAAAAACCCATAACAAATCAAAACCCACAACTGGTAGCCCATCAAAACCCACCATTGGCAACCCACAACCACCACCCACAGCCAAGCCAAACCACCAACCCACGCACCACTTCCTTCGCTTGAGAGAGAAACAAAGGAATAAGAGAGAAGAGACAGCTAACCCAAACCACCAACCCATCAAGGGTTAATTCAGCCAAGCAAAAAATAAACATAGAACAAGCAAAGGAAAAAGAATATAGAAGAGAAAATTAGGTGAGATTAGAGGAAAAAAGAATAGAAATGAGAGAGAAACACGCACCATCAAACCCACAGCCACAAAACCCACAGCCCAAAAACCACCGCCACTACCAATAACCCACCACCAATCCAAAAAATCCAAATTCTCCATCTAAATCCAAATCCCAAAAACCCATAGTCGGCCACACCGTCAACATCCTCCACAACCCACAACGATCATCACAGAAAACCCATGAATTAATGTTACCTAATTGTGGAGAAACAATGAAAGAAAGAGAGAGAAAGAGAAAGCCATCGTGGTTGTGGCTTGTAGCGGCTATGGCTTTCCGGTAGTAGCCATGAGATTTTGGGGGATTAAAGTTTGTAGGATATGAAAAGGTTGAGATAAGAGAAGAGAGAGGGCTGAGAGAGAGAAGAAAGGCTTAAATGAACAACAGAGTTAAACAGTGTTTAGGGACCAAATTTGGCTTAAGGACCAAATTGGTTAGTTTTGAAATCTTTTGGACCTGGTAGGCATTAACCCAAACCTTAACGTAGGTTAGTGAAATTTACCCTATTGTTTAACATTCAAAAGTGGAACAAATATAAAAATGTATGTTTTAGTTTACTTACTATGTCCCCACAACTCTTTTAGTATTTGATTCCAACTCATTTTGTTGGAAAATTCTTGCCATACCAAAATCAGAGATTTTGGGGTTCATATTCTCATCAAGAAGTATATTACTAGCTTTCAAATCTCTATGAATTACTCTCAATCTTGAGTATTTATGGAGGTGAAGCAATCCTTGAGCAACTCCTTCAATTATGTTGAAACGTTTTTGCCAAACTAGCAACTTTCTTTTATTTGAATCTGTCAAATATAAAAAGTTAAAAATGATTAATAATCTACTTTCAGCGACATGACATAGATAAATATACATAAATTTGTTGAAGAAATAAAATAAAATGTTAGGATAAAAGTTCAATGTTTTTCAAACCAAATAGAAAGTAGTCTAAACTTTTGTTGGGCATGTATTCATATATTAACATCCTCTCTTCTCCATGAATGCAGCAACCCAAAAGCTTAATGAGATTCACATATTGGAGCTTAGATATGAGTATCAACTCATTCTTAAACTCAAGTATTCCTTGTCCTGAATTTCTTGACAGTCGTTTTACAGCTATTTTTTGTCCTATCAGCAATTCCCCCAGATGATTTGATCATATAAGGTTTAAGTTAATGTTAGACATAAGTTAAGTAACACATCTTTCTTTAGTAAGTTTTTTAGAGCATACCATATAAACTTCTCCAAAGCCCCCCTCGCCAAGCTTGTTTTCTAATGAGAAGTTGTTTGTGGCGATCATGACACATGCGTAACTAAATACATTTAAATCATGCCCCTTCTTCCCATCATCTGGAATCTGATTGACATTAGTAGATCTGTCCAAACTCACTAAATCAAGTAATTCATTTTCACCTTTTGTCTCCTTATTCCCTGTAGATATTTACAAAAACATATGATTACTTTAATCTAACAAATATTCAAGTTGCTAATTTAATCTAACAAGTTCATACTATATTTAAACGATACTTCCATTTACAACTTTTGTCCTCTGTAGATAACATAATATGCAGAAAAATATAACAACCGAAGCAGCGATGATAGCAGTGCCAATCCATATCCACTTCTTTGTCCCTATATTTGGTCATAAGTAGTTGTATTAGTAGTCACCATGACTGTTTGCTATTTGCAGACAACATTGTCGACAGCATCCTAATAAATAAATAAATAAATGAATACAAACAAACAAACTACCTTACCTTTGTGAGAAGGCTTTGATGATAGAACATAAATAGACAAGAAATCACTAGAGTGGCCAGAAATAACCTCCGACTCTCCTGTCCAAAATAGACATCCAGTTTCATTAACAAACTGAGAAGTAAACGCCACACAGCTACAGTTGCTCCAGCAAATAGCTTTATAGTCACTGATGCTGTGACTAGAATTATAGTTGGCCAAACTATCTCCACTTAGATAGTAACCAGATTTAAGTTCAAATGTGTCACCACGATCCCTACACACGGGCTGCTCCCATCCCTGACATCCTCCCTTCGTATAGTAACCATAACAATTATTAGCCCTGACAATATTAGATCCACTCAAATCATTCAATTGCCCTATAAAAGTGAGAGTCCATTCAGACATCATCACACTCTGATTTTTTCTCCTGAAAGAGAAGTATTCTTCATCCTCATTTGAAACAACAGTGAAATCATACATAGATGTTATATCTGGTGAAATGTTCTCAAATTGGTTGTCTCTCAAGACCCCACTTTTCCAATGAACCACCCCTCGTTGCTTAATAACCAATTCAAGTCCCTTGGGGTCCCATTCAAGAGAGAAAGCTCCATAATCCGGAATATCAGTAGTTAACCATGATGTGAGTGACCACGTTTGGCCTGTTTTAAGGTTGACCCCTAATTTCATACCAGGCAAAAGGGTGTCCATTGGATAATCAAAACTTTGCCATAACACCCTTTTGGTAGACCCTTCAAAGTCCACCTCTTTCAAGATAAAATTTCCAGTATCCAACAAAGTAGCAATAGTGAAATTAGTACCAGAAGAGTATAACACTATAGGACTCTCACCTTGGCGTACAATTTTCAATGTTCCATTGTTGTCCAAGGTAAGCATGCCCGTATTGTTTTTGACAATAGGATGACCCCGATTGCCAAACCATACATAAAAATCGTTCATGTCTGATATTCCTACATAGCTGTCATTAGAAAGAGTGTCAGTCCGCCTGAAGAACCCCAAAGAGAGAGTCCCCTTTGCAGATACTAGGAAACTTGAGGAGTTGAGCGTGTCACCAGGTTGGAGAGTGTCACCAATTGATTGTAGATGATGGGCAGATGACACGTATACCCAATCTGCAACATGAGGTGTCCGCAAGCATGAGAAGAAGAGCAAGGAAACGAATTTGAGACGGTGTACAAGTACAAAGCTGGTAACCATGGTTAAGCACTGAAATTTGCTCACTTGTTACGGTTCAACATGAAATGGAATTATATTTTCATGTGCTGAAGTCAAAGTCGTTGTGAGATACAATTATTTTTTGTGACCATGGGGGGCAGCCTAGGACGAAGAATATTGGTGGGTGGGCCAGTGTAGCATAATATAGAGTAAACGAGGAAGTAACAGTGCTAAGAGAAAGGAGAAACGAGTTAAGCCCAAAATTTAACAACATTTTTTCATGACTAATAAAGTTAGCAAATTTTTATTGATTTTCATCTTAGCTTACCACTCATATTATTTTTTTACCTCTTATTAACATTCTACCTAACATTCTACCATATTAGCATATGTGAAATTTTTTATTAAATTGAGTGTGAGAAAATTAGTGCTATTGTCAAAATTGTTGGGAATGGGCATGTTCCGTAAGAGATACATGAAAATATTCAACTACCACTAGATATCTTTTTTAATAATATTAAAGAAGATGCGCCACTAGTAATTTTCTTTTATATCTTATGATCAATAAAATATAAAAGAAACTGATGGGTTATTTAGACCCCTTAAAAACAACCAGATTGCGTAGCCTAGTTTAATTAGCCAAGTTGTTACTTAGTCAAATTATGCAATACTAGGTTAAAGCAATCAAATAATCATATCAAAAGAATAAAACAGCGGAATAATAAAAGACACAATGATATGATCACCCAGGAAACCACACGGTAAAAACCTGGGAAGGATTTGACCCACCGATCCTCAAGGCAAACCTGAATCCACTATGAAAGAATCGAAGTTCATACAAAAGGACTACAAGCTCCCCGCTCGACTTCCTAATGCTACCCACCAGTAGAACTTACTAACACGACCACGTGCAAGCTCCGAATCCACGGACTCCTTCTTTCTTGAATTCTTCAATTAGCTACAAGCTCCCCGCTTGTTTTTCTTTAAGCTCCAATGGTAGCAACCTTGTTGATCATCAAGATGTAGAAAATATCTCTACCTTGAAAACCCTAAATTTATGTGAAGGAAAGCTCCTCAAAGATCTCACAAGTGATTCACATAAACAGCAAATATGAGCAACAAAGACTTAGAGAGGTTTGGGTACAAAACCCTAAAAATAAAAGGAGGCACAAGAGGCACTCTAATCTCTCTCTCTAAAAGTCACAAAAATGTTCTAGGGTTTTCCTTATAAAATAGGAGTGTTTTACTTGAACCCCAAGACGTTTAAATAGAGTTTGGGCTGAACTGGAACTCTGTAGAAAAATAAATCTATATGTGGTTCGATCGATCGAGTCTAATTTTCGATCGATCGAGCCTTACAGATTTAGTCCAATAAATCTGCAATCACTCGATTCCAGTTTTACAAATAAACATACTTTGAGCAAGCCTAAACAAGACTAAACATATTGTTTTGATCATGGTTTGCCAATATTACACATTAGAGTTCTAAATACATAAAATCCTAAATCTTTAGAACCTAACAAACTCCCCTTTTGGCAATCCGTGACAAAACACAAACTAAAAGCTCAAAGTTTACAAAGTAAAAGCCCATTACAAAAATAATGCTCATAACAACAAATCCAACCTAACTACTATCCATCAGTTGCAAGTGTAGACAGCAGCTCAAATGAATCAACCTGTATATTCCTGAAACACTCAACAAACGCATAAATGCATGTGTGACAGAAAAACAGTAAATCAACAAATAAATTTTTGACTTCACAAAGCACAAAACAAAGACATATATCATGAATAACTCATAAATATAAATCAATAAACAGTGAACACATAGAATCAAGAATCATATAAATAAAAATGTATTCCCCAACAAGTATAGCCTAAAAAGAAAGTATACATAGTGAAGCACCTGGATACAATCTAATCTCAAAAACTCCACTAGCCTAAAAAAGTAACAAAAACTCTCCCTAGCTACAAAAACCCCTCTACAAGTATCCAAACTCTACTCCCCCTTTTTGTGACGGAATGCCAAAAGACATCACAGGCCATCATCAAAAGGAGGTGGTGAGGATGAACGAAGATGCGCCAAATCCGCTCTCAGAGCACGAATCTCATCGAACAAGTCCACCAAAAGCTGACCATGAGCCGCCTGAACGGTCATGATTGTCTCCAAGGTACGACGAACATCGAAGTTAGCCGCAGGAGGTGGAGGAACAGCAGCAGCAGCACCTACAGGATCAGGAACAGCCTCACGAGCAGGACCTGTAGAAGAAGAAGGGGGTGCAGAACTAGAAGGCTCAGACCTAGCATGTTTAGAGCCAGCTCGAAGATGAGCAGCCCTCTGTCTAAGGAATGAGGCACCTATGGGAGTAATCACATGGACGGGCTCAGAAGAAAGGAAATCATCTAAACCAAGATGAAGTAAAATCCTATGGATGAAGATAGGATGAACAAGAGCATGAGCAGTAGAAGAACTCCTATAAACTTCGTTCAAAGAACGAAGAAAAAGATGAGGAAAACTGATAGGAGCTTTAGTGACAAGAGCGTACAAAAAGACACACCTCTCGAGAGGAATGGTGTGCAGATGAGAAATGGGCCAAAGAGAGTGACACGCTATCCTAAAGAAGAGATAGACAGTCTCAAGAAGCTCAGCGGTGGTGATCCTAGGATTAGAACCCCACTGGATAGAAGACCCAGTGATGTAAGACATGACATCACTCAACTCTGGTGACTCATCATAGGGATAGACAGGATGCTGTACCAAAGGTACCCCTAGAGCATCTGACACTACTGTAGGAGTAATGACATACTCTACACCTCGTATCTAACTCTTAACAAGAGTGTTGGAATTATAAACGTGGATAGAGATATTCGAGAAGAACTCTCTAATCAAGATAACTAGAGGAGAAGGATCAGAAACATCCAACAGTGGTAACCAGCCCCTACGCTCAAAGTTTGCTCTAATGGCAGGATCAACCTCATCTAGGGTGACAGAACGCTCAGCCCAAACTTTTCTCTTAAGGTTTAGAGTCTCATAAACCTCTTGGTTTTTCTCACTAGGGAACCTCTCACTATCAAAGGAAGGTGGGGATGGAGAAGGAGATGAATAGTCCTACGGGCTCTAGTCTTCCTAGGCATGATGCTAAGGAAAGGACAGAGACACAAGGAAAAAAAAAACAAAAAGAACAAAACCAAAGGCAGACTGCAAGTTAGCACAATAAACAATAGAATAACAATCTATATGATGCATGAACAATAACAATGTTGTGATGCATGAACTAATGCAGTAAACAAGTTCAAATTAAGTTCAATTACACAAAATTGGCTTGAACATAGAGTTTCTTAACAAAAACCCTAAAAATTTGAAAACCACTTGAAAAATTTTTCAACAAATTGATGAATTAAGCATTACAAAACATAACACAAGGATTATAATGCCTAATTACATCAACACAGCAAGCCAATTTCATCAAATTCAACTCAATTTCACAAAAGCCCCAATTCAGATCAAATAGAAACCCTAGAATTTTTAATTTTTCATCAAACTCAAAATTGATCATATTACCCAGCAAAGTTCATGTTTATAATGTGTCCCCACAAAAACCCAATGATCAATTGCACAAAATAGGGCTTGAATCAATTAGAAAATCCCAATATGCAAAGTCCGAAAATCTCCCTCAAATGCATGAAATAATGCATGAAATCATAAAAATAAACTCAAAAAGAAGGGTAAAAGAGTCTTACCGGCTTGAGGAAAGAGAGATTTTGCAAAAAATTTGGAGGAAAACGACAAAAATTTGACTGTGATGCTTGCCTCGTCGGAGAGAGAAAGAAAAAAGTTCGAAAAAGTTTGAATATAACTTTGAAAAAGTCAGATCTGAACTTTTAAAAAAGCTTTTCCACGATCTTCGATCGATCGAAAATTACATTCGATCAATCGAAAGAGACAGGCATTTTGAAACAATATAGAGCACTTTTTCGATCGATCGAAAATCAGAATGGATCAATCGAAATGGGTAGAGGCACACAAAATTTTGAAAAAAAAAAGGGTAAAATATCATTTTCGTCCCTAAACTATTTCAAAAGTTCGTTTTTCATCCCTAAACTTTCAAAAGTTCGTTTTTCGTCCCTAAACTATCATAAAAGTTTGTTTTTCGTCCCTAAACTTTCAGAAGTTCTATTTTCGTCCCTAAACATTTCCAGAGTGCTGACGTGGCTTTGACAGAGTGCTGATGTGAGAGGGACGAAAATCAATACATTTGGAAAAGTTTAGGGACGAAAATAGAACTTTTGAAAGTTTAGGGACGAAAATAGAACTTTTGTGATAGTTTAGGGACGAAAAACGAACTTTTGAAAATTTAGGGACGAAAAACGAACTTTTGTGATAGTTTAAGGACGAAAATGATATTTTACCCAAAAAAAAAACACAGTTTTGAAAAACACAAACCTAATTTTGAAAAACAACTCCTCAAAGCATTAAACAATGAAAGCAAAATGCATGAGTATGAGATGAAATGATTTTTCAAAAACCCAAATTTTTAAACCCAATTTTCTCAAAAACAAGTTTCAATCATTCTCCCATTGAATTTTCTTAAGCAACAAATATGTTGTGCACAAATCTCAAGATATTTTCAAACTTGGTTGGTCAGACCAAAAACACACACACTAGCATGTACAGTGTTTAATAAAGAGTAACTTGTGTAGTGTGTGAAACTAGCAAAAGCTTAAGATACATGTGAGGTGATATGTGAATAGTAATCAAACACAAAGTCTACACAATTCATCACATAGAATTTAAAAGAGACTATCAGCTAAAGAGTTACATCCTATAACTCCCTAAAACAAAAGCTTGCAATCATGTAAGTTTCTTGAATTTTTGCCTCATATATATATGTGAATTGGCATCAAGCCTAATAGTACACACCGGTTTGAATTAAGTGAATTGGCATCAAGCCTAATAGTACACACCAGTTTTAATTTAATTGAGGCTACACCTTATGTTCTTTTTGTGCATGTGCTACACTTTCTCAAGCACAAAATCTTATGATATGCACTAAGGTGTTCATGATTGGCTAGTGAACAGTGGTGAGATGGTTATATATGCCTTTCTCAAAAGGATTAAGTCCGACAGTCAAATAACATGTGACTTCAAGATTAAGACAAAATGATTAACACCATAAACATCTTTCCCACACAACATGCACTACAAAGCTCAAACTAGTAAAGTGCAATAAATAAGCTCATCAAAGTTAAACAAGGTACATAAACTTGTTATGTAAAGATAATATGGCCAATCCTTGATTATAAATCCAAGATCTATAATACAAAACACAAAAATCTTTTTGGTTTTAACAAACGTTATAACCACTTGTTGAGATTTTGAAAAAAATTTATGACCAAAAACAAAAAACACACATTGTGCTAAATGATCAATGCAAATGTAATGCATGACAGTGCTTAACTAAGCTATAGAGGGTACACAAACAAGAAATATCAATTTCTTAATTAACTCTTAAGTACATGTACAAATTAGTACATACTCACACAAAATTAGAAATAGCTTAGCATACTATTCAAGTTTCTCCACAATGTCAAGCATGTTCTAAATCAAGAGAGAGATATCATAACCCATGTAACCCTCAAGAACAATAAAACAAGACACAAAATAAAATATTTTTGTCTTTTTGAAAATTTTCAATGTTTTTGGATTTTTTTTTTTAATAAAAAAAACAACCTAGAAAAAACAAAATAACCAAAAACAGAAACAAGACATGTCCACAAACGATAGAAAGAATTAAAACAGGGACAAGTCAGCAACACTCACCTTAAAGGATCTTTTCTCACCCATATAGCACGAGTCTTTGGCTTTGTAGGTGAAAATCCATGAGAAGCAGAGTGTATTTGAGGAATTACACCAATCTTCTGAGAGAGACTGAAATCCTGCAAATTCCTTTCACAAGCCAACAAGCTTAAAATTTTCAAAAGCATATGAAACAATTTATATGGACTTATGGCAGGAGAAATATCATCACATATCCTAGATTGACATACAGAATGTTTAAATTTCAACTTATGACAATTAGGACGAAAGTGACAGGAGACACCACAAAAGTGACAAACATGAACAAATTTAGGAACATCAGTATTCCTAACAGCAAATCTAGTCTCAGATTTTTGTTTTTGCCTCAACAAAGAACAATTTGGTCTAATATGACCAACAACACCACAATGGTGACAAGTAGGCACAAAAACAGATTTATTATACTCTCTAACAGTAGGTTTAGACTTAGGTTTAAAAACTTCAGCGTCTATATCAGAACTTTTACCTTTGTCTAACCTAGCACAATAGGCCTTTTCTTTATTATTTCTCTTAAAAGGAGGGATATAAACTTTTTCAGTTTTAGGCTTAAGAGAAACAGAAACAATTCCGTTATCATCAGCAGGCTTGGTACTAATCAAATTTTCAAGTTTAGCTTTAGACTCAGCTAACTCTTGTTCCAAGCTTTTCATCTTCTCATCTTGAGAGGAAATTTGATTTCTCAAAAATTCATTCTTTTTATTAGATTCATCTAATCTAACAAGCAATTCCTCTTTTTCAATATTAGCCAATTTTAACTCTTCCTTGAATTTCTTAGAAATTTTCAAAGATTTAGATAATTCCTTACGAAGAGTTTCAAAAGCATCAAAAAAATCAACAGAAACAATAGTGTCCTTTTTATTCAAAACATCACAAACATGAGCAGAAAGACACTTCAAATTATCCATGACAACAAGGGTCAAGGATCAGCTCTTAGATCAAAAGATCTACAACAAGAAGAGCTACCTGCTCTGATACCACTTGATGGGTTATTTAGACCCCTTAAAAACAACCAGATTGCGTAGCCTAGTTTAATTAGCCAAGTTGTTACTTAGTCAAATTATGCAATACTAGGTTAAAGCAATCAAATAATCATATCAAAAGAATAAAACAGCGGAATAATAAAAGACACAATGATATGATCACCCAGGAAACCATACGGTAAAAACCTGGGGAGGATTTGACCCACCGATCCTCAAGGCAAACCTGAATCCACTATGAAAGAATCGAAGTTCATACAAAAGGACTACAAGCTCCCCGCTCGACTTCCTAATGCTACCCACCAGTAGAACTTACTAACACGACCACGTGCAAGCTTCGAATCCACGGACTCCTTCTTTCTTGAATTCTTCAATCAGCTACAAGCTCCCCGTTTGTTTTTCTTTAAGCTCCAATGATAGCAACCTTGTTGATCATCAAGATGTAGAAAATATCTCTACCTTGAAAACCCTAAGTTTATGTGAAGGAAAGCTCTTCAAAAATCTCACAAGAGATTCACATAAACAGCAAATTTGAGCAACAAAGACTTAGAGAGGTTTAGGTACAAAACCCTAAAAATAAAAGGAGGCACAAGAGGCACTCTAATCTCTCTCTAAAAGTCACAAAAACATTCTAGGGTTTTCCTTATAAAATAGGAGTGTTTTACTTGAACTCCAAGACGTTTAAATAGAGTTTGGGCTGAACTGGAACTCTGCAGAAAAATAAATCTGTATGTGGTTCGATCGATCGAGTCTAATTTTTGATCGATCGAGCCTTACAGATTTAGTCCAATAAATTTGCAATCACTCGATTCCAGTTTTACAAATAAACATACTTTGAGCAAGCCTAAACAAGACTAAACATATTGTTTTGATCATGGTTTGCCAACATTACACATTAGAGTTCTAAATACATAAAATCCTAAATCTTTAGAACCTAACAGAAACCTTCTCCTTGGCGTAAGGTATTAAGATTGAGAAAATAATAAAATTATATGAGAATTTGATTTAAGAACAAAGTTTGGTAATAAACTTATTATAGCCAACGGTTACAACTACCATTAAAAACATTAACATGATTACATATTTTGAAAATCTTACCATTATCACCGCACACTCTTGTGCAGTAGTCACTCCACAAGTATAAATGCTTGTGGGGTATGGGAGGGGGGGTAAGGTTTAGGGTTCAAGTCTCCAAGGGAGAGTTTCACACACATATACACTTAAATTAGGTTACAGTAGAAATTCTATCTTGTATAAAAAAAAAAAAAAAAAATTTAAATCTTACCATTGAATTGCATGTTATTTATGCTTTTAACATGTCTGTCAAATTTCGTATCAATCGAATATTATTTACTATACGATTTATAAATTTATTTTTTATGCATAATTTAAACATTTGATTGATAACATAGATATTGATTTTTGATTTTCTATAAATTTTGCAAACATTAAGGATAAAAAATAAAATGTTATTAAATGGTGGATTTATCAAAATTCACATCTAATAAAAGATATTAAATAGAGTTGTAGCCATTAGTTACAATTAAATTTATAGCCAAACTTTGTCCTTTGATACAATCTATTCGAGGTTCAATAGTTTTACATTGGATTTTTTTTTTTTTTTTTTTTTTTTTTGAGAGTCGAGTTTTACATTGGATTTGATGTTAAAACTTTAATTATATTATTATTAGCTAATGGTGCCTCAATTTCCTTGCTTCCTTAATAGGATTTCTACAAATAAGTGAGTGAATCAAGGCTCATTCAAGGATTTGAACGATTCCATCCAAGGAAAAAAAGCAGTAGTATTTGTGGAAAAAAAAAAGGTCAATTGAAAGCACTTTGACATGGGAGCAAAGTGACAAATTACATGGCAACCACGTAGCCAACATGTGTCATAAGTTATGCATCTATTTGTCTTTATTATTCAGCCAAACCAATTTATGGAGTCTTGTTAGTAGTTATTTCAACCATTATAGTCTAGTAATCAAAGTAGACGAGCCTTTTATTATGATTATAAATTCTATGAGTCTATTATGACTTTAGTCTTGAAAATATGATGAATTAAAATTGTTTTCTTTCTCCTATGCTTGGAGTTAGAGGGTTGTTCTAAGCGCTATATAAGTTATTTTGTTGGAATGAATAGAAATCAAACAACGTATTTTCAGAAAATTATCCTTGTTCTTTTAGAAGAATGCTTTGGGTGGTGAGTTTGGGTGTTAACATCGTATTTTGTCTGCTTTCGATTTATGTGTAAAATCTCAAAATTTCTAAAAATACATATTTTAATTATGGGATTATGGAAATATTAAAAAATGATTTAACTTGTTTCATTCTGATGTTAGTTCACCCAATTTTTTGGTCCAAGAGGCAAAATGACCAAAATGCCCCTAGTGACCGAAACCTCAATCAAGTTGTTGGATTGTCAAATAAGCTTAAGAGTATCCCCAATCCCCAATTTTAATCAAAATAAATGTTTTCAAATATTTTCCTCAAATTTGAACAAGTTTAATTGTGGTCAACCCGAGCCTGACTGTAGATCAACCAAGATTCAGCCATGCAATTGAGAGAAATTTGAGTTCATATGTAAGAATTTTTTCTATTTGGACTTTGGATTAGTTGTTTGTGCAAAAATTGGTTTCTAGCATGGTAAGCTCATTCCCCTGATCAGGTTCATCCTATAGAAAGAGCCAAACCCAACCCATCTGAATTTCACAACCTTAAGCCTGGGCAAGAAGGTGTCAAGTAGCATCTAGAAATGTGTCAAGGGCAAAGTCCATACGCCCTCTTCACTTGTGTGAACAACAATTATTGATGTGATAGATCTTTTTATGTACATGCTTTATAATGCTAACATGAAATATAATTGGCAATTTTTAACTAATTATACTCTACTGCTCTCAATGGCCAATAGAAATGTTGGGATTAGTGTCCTTGAATCCTATTGTATAATGCTGTGTATCATATTATGTATGACATTATGTATGACATGATATATGACTTAATATTGTAATTAATAAAGTTGTTTTATTATTATTATCTGAAATAATGGTAACATGAATATTCGGACATTATCATATAGTCTATTAGATGCATAGTATATAATTTATATGAAAAGTCACAGAAAATATAAGTCACAAGTTGTTTGTAAACTTAGAATTTTAGTTCGTAATCAGTGATGAAATTGAACATTTTATCTGCGAAGACTATAACACATTAACTAAGATGATTTGTTTTGATTATGGAAGTGGTGACTTCTAGTTGATATGTTTTAAGAATTAAGACTTATTGAACTAGACTACTGTAAGATTTATTATTTTCCTAATGACTGTCAATGAATAATAAATCTCACAACTTATATTTACATGAACTCTTAATCCTGAGAGAATAATGGATCGATCATGAATTGTAGGTTGTTTTGATATATCAAGAGTGAGATCTAAAGTTACGGTCAAAACTTCAGTATGTTGGGCAGCCACATTTAGTGTTAATAGAACATATATTTTCAAGATGGAATTCATAGTCTCTTATATTCCCTTGAGATAAGTTTAATGGATTTGTTATTCAGAATGTTAAGCCTAACTACTTTGGTAAATAGTTACTAAAGTATATATTTATGAAATTGGATTTCATAAATATATGATGAATAACTTAAAGAATTAAACCGGATACTCAAGGATTAAGATGTAGTAATCTACAAAGTGGCAGTCTACATTAATGACTTTGTGTTACTACGAATATTTTATGAAGGAGTTGCATATACAATAAAGTCTTGGGATATAATTTATTAATAAGGCCTAGAGTACAATTATATTTATATAATGGTATTAAATATAATTAATGGTAACTTTGGACTTCTCAAGAGTTAACAAAAAAGCCACATATTTAAGCCCAATTAGAAAGGCTCAAAAGGCTAGCCCAATTAAATAATCAGTTATTAGGAGAGAAACATACAGAATTTTTGTGATAACAACAAGAACATGAAAGTGTATGCATGTGAGTGTTAGACACTCTTGAATTCTCTCTAGAACATATATATATAACTGATTGAGAGACCACACTTCTTGGGCACCAAGTGGAATTGGAGTGAAGATTAAAAGTATTCCTAAGTATTTTTCATCTTTGGTTTTGAATTTCACTACATCAAGATACACTCTCTTGTTCTTATATTCTAAAACTTACATAACACATGTTATCAATTGCAAATAAAGTAGATCCATTAATTTTTCGCTGCGCACATTGACTTTTCCATCAAGAAATGCTAAGAGAATCTACATATTGCTAGAACTGTACAATGATCTTTCTAGGAACGGTGTTTTTGGTTGGTGCACTGAGTGGTGGGTCGCCTTGGATATGATTCTAGGTGGGGGAATCATGCAATTATTGAAAGATGTTCGTGGGTTAATATCAGCTCTCACAATTTACAATATAGACATTAGTTAGTGCGATGAGACCTAACACTAAAAAATGAACATTAAAATAGTATTGAAGTCATTATTTGTGTGTAGATGTGGTTGTGTCCATTTTTTACTGCTAGGTTTCATCGCACTACAATCTTATTTGTTGATTCGAAAACGCAAAGTGCATGCGATAAGGTTAATATATAAAAAAAAAAATAAGATATTTAACCAATGTATTTTATTTTTTAATGAAAACGTATGTAATGTATTGAAAAGATATCATTCTCTAAATAGTGTTCATCAATATAGTTATATGTAAGAATTTAACTGAAGAAACTTAAGGGAGACGTGTGCTGCTATTGAAAGTTCACTAGTATAAATACTAGAACTAGTTTAGACTCCCAATTTTTAAATTATGACTAGATTGCTTTTAATCTACTCAAATAAATGTGGAACAAGAGTAATAAATGTGCAATCAACCGGTACTACTACCTAGTGCATGGGCATACATAATTGAAAATTAAGTAATAAACACAAGTAGTAAAGGGAAGAGAGAAGCAAACACAAGATAACACCGCGATGTGTTATCGAAGAGGAAAACTGAAGTGCACGATGTAAAAACCTCTCCGCGACCCTCCAAATTGAATAGATCCACTAGTAAATAAGTTGGAGTACAAGGATTACAAAATAAACCCTCCAATCCTAGTCTACCCTCTATACTTAGACCTTTCAAGTCTTAGCTACCAACGGGCTTCACCGAGCCTTGTCTTCACTAACTTTTCGGATCCTACAATTATCCCCAATTGCATCCACCAAAGATTGGCATGACCCAATACTTCCCAATTGCTCCAAATCACTCACAACACTCTGAATGGGTGTGGTTTGTGTTTGGGCTAAGAACCTTTCAAAGGATATGGAATTAGAGAGGGAAGAGAGTGAAGAAAACTAAAAGAAATGTGTATAAGATTGTAGGTATGCAATCTCTAACTCTCCAATGGATTTCTAGGGTTTTCTCTTTGAACTCTCCTTGTAATTTCATGGATAATGAGAATCTTTATAGTATGGGTAAAGAAATGAGGAAAGCACTCACATACAGCTGTTCATTCATCTCGCGTGCCACATAGTGAAGAAAAAAGAAAAAGGTGTTGTATAAGAGAGAGAGAGAGAGAGAAGAGCAACCAAGAGGGAGCCGCTTAGAGAAAGAAGACAGTTAAGAGAGAGAGCTATGCGTGGAGAAGAAAAATAGAAATGAGAGAGTAAAGTGTTGCCGCCTTTGAGAAAGAAAATTAGTGTGTGTGAGAGTAAAGAAAATAAGAGAGATTTTTTCTTTAGCCGTGAGACATACACAAGAATTATTGTAATTGATTTTATTATAGTGAAATTATTCGGAGTTTGTCCCTTGGTTTTTCCATTCAAAGAGAAATGGTTTTTCACGTAAATTTTGTGTTCTTATGTGTAATTGTTATTTTGGATTGCTAATATTGTTGATAATATTATTTGGGACCTAACAAATTTTAATGAGCATATAAAAGCCATCTAATTTGCTATAGACATATAAAAATATTTACTGAAATTAAAAACCTCCTACGCATCTCCAATCAAAGCAATGATTAATCATGATCTTTCATATAATAAAATTCCATTATTATCTTCATAGTGAATTTTAAACAATTTTCCACTCAATGTAAATTACAAAATTGTTTGTTAAAATCGAATAGAAAAAAGATTTCAAGAACCAAGATGAAAGAGCAAATTTTAGCATATAAAAGAAAAACAAGAAATAAGAAATTATTTTGTTTCTTTTGGGGCGAATTGGGGCAACTCAAATTGTTAAGAGTGCCACTGACCATTTACACAGGAAAGCACACAACTTAACAACATTATTGACATTTTTTTTATAGTATTGATGTATTATGATTACTATGTCAGACTTTGATTATGCCTCCACCTAGGAATTTAATTTAATTTACCATCCCAGAGAGTTGGAATATGTTAAAAAAACCAGGAACTTATTGTCACTACTGGAAAGTTTTTTTATTTTTATTTTTTAATTGATGATATACTGGCATACCAATACCAATATTCAATTTAATCTGTAATTCCAGATTTACAGAAAACAATATGTATAGTTCCATATTCAGGAAAATTCATGTATGTTATGTTTCACTCTTGAAAGCTCGAAAATGTGTTGAAAACACACGAGCGGTTTAGACCCCCAAATTCAAATTACGGCTTGGTTGATTTTACACTAACTTAATGACAAGTGCGGAATAGTGTAAACACAAGCGTATAAACAAAACAACTACTCTAATCCATAATTTAAAGCAACTCAGCAGTAAACATGAAATGAACAAGAGTAGGGAAGAAGGATGCAAACACAAATAACACCGAGACGTGTTATCGAAGAGGAAACCGAAGAACTCGGCGAAAAACCTCTCCGCCGCCCTCCAAGCGGAAATCGATCCACTAGACAATTAGTTGGGATACATGGATTAGCAAAAGACCCTCCAAGCCTAGTCTACCCGATGTACCTAAGCCCTCCAAGCTCCTACTCCAACAAGGCTTCTCGGAACCGTGTCTTGTCTTAGTTATCCGGATCCCGCAACAAGCTCCATGTTGCATCTGCCATTCAAGGCTTCTTCCAATGCTTCCCAGCAGCACCAAAACGTCACTCAGCACTCTCAAAGGTGTGGCAAGTGTTTTGGCTATCAACCTCTCAAAGATATGAATAATGGAGAGGGAATGGTTGAGGAGATACCACAAGCAATTGTATAGAGAAAGGTGGGGAAGACAATCTCTAATTACCAATGTGTTTGGCTAGGGTTTTCTCTCTGAAGCATCTCTCAACAATTGTGGGTAATGATGGTATATATAGGAGAGGTGCAAAATGTGTGACTCAAAAAGTACAGGCTGGCAGAACAGCTAGTCTCGCGGGTGTCTCGCGGGAAGGCCTTACCCACGAGATACTCGCGAGACACAGTTGTCTCCACCTGGCATGACTCTTCGCATTCCAGCATGTGCCTGGCACATGGTTCACTTCGCGGGAAGCTTGGTCGCGAGATACCCGCGAGAATCCTTCACTTCTTCAAATGCTTGAGTCTTCAACACTCTTTCTACCACACAACCCTTACATCAAGTCCCACAACAAATACAGGGTTTTAAACGATTGAACATAATTACAATCAAATTTGGCACGGAATAAAAGCCAACAAAACATAGTTGTAAATTACAACTTTACAATCTCCCCCTTTGGCTATTACGTGACAAAACCCTAAAACAGACTCTAGACTTAAACGTGAGTTTGGGAACAAAGGCAAAACTCACTCACACCTAATTCTAGATTCTGATAAGCTCTTGAACATATGAACAAGTATCTCCTGAAATACAACAACACAATAATATCATTGCATGTAGAAAACTTGAAATGCATATGGAGCAATAATAACAAGATCAAGCTAAATGAAATAGAGACACTAGATCATGGCAAGATCAAACAAGTAATCACTATACGCAAGTAATTACTATGCTCATTCACACATGAAATGAACATCCGGAGATGCAAGATGATAAGCTCATTTAAAGAGAATCATTTGCAACTCCAACACTCAACCAATGCGAAATACACGAAGTATTTGCATCTAGGAACAATCCTACTAGGGCACAAGAGTGTTCATCACTTGAAGTAACAATGCATTACAATGAACTACAAGTAAACATGCATCAAGGTTGCATAATCATGGTATAGCAAATGCATCGCACAAACCACAAAGACCTACAAACTATGCATGCAACAAACCCTTAAAGCTCACAAAAGCAACAAGGGAACTAAAACAAAATGCCACATAGCACATATGCCACAAAGCATAGAAATAAAAACACAGACTTCTGAAAATACTACTAAGTATAATTTGATTTAGACACATAGTATCAAAGCTTGAAACCAAAAGACCAGATGAAAAGCAATAAATAAACATAAACATAGAGAAGACATGAAGACTGCTGCTGCTTCTCCCCCTATCACTACTCCCCCTGTCGCTAACATCATCTCCCCCTTTTTGTCATGGAATAGCTAGTTGTCATTCTCTTCTAGCTTCCTCTGAATTTCATCCATCTGAGTTTCGAGAGAGGTTAATTGTTTATCAAGACGGGAGTGTTGGCAGTACATGATCTGAGTAAGTCCTGAAAGTTTGGTGCTAAGATCTTGAAGGGCAACCATGATGGTGTCAAACTTTTCATCATAGGAATGAGAGGTAGAACTCGAGCTTCCTGCGGGAGCATGATGTTCTTGCTTGACATTCTTCTTGGTATGGCTCATACTTGCTTGAAGAGTACGACCATTAATTGGACTTGGCCTAGGAAACGGGCGCTCATCAGTAGAGGGACGCACACCTTTGAGTTTTAAAATCCGAGAAATAAGACGACCAAAGGGAATGCAGTTCCTTGAGGCAGTGCGGTTCACCGTTTTAGCTAAGATGTGGAAGATGTGGGAGCATACATCAATTTCCTTATCAGATACCAGATCATGAAGAAATAATGCTCGTCCAAGGTTAATATAACCTGTGCTTGACAACGGATAAAGATTGTTGCACATGATCATTGACAGAAGCCTTAATTCTGGAGAAAGTGAGGCCACATTGATTGATGATCTGCTGGAAGAGAATTCCAAATTATCTCATAATGCTCTTCGAAGCGTGTCCTCAGATGGAACCAACTCATCATATACAGGTGGGATCGGAAGTATAGGTCGGTTGATGTGAAGAATTTCGGAAAGATAAACCGGAGTAATTGAGAACCGCTTTCCTCTAACCCAGCACTTGATCATTTCTCCTTCAACAACAGCATTTGCATAGAACTCTTTCACCATGTTCTCATATGCATCGTCAAGATCTGAGAGAAGAAAATTCCAGTCTTTTGTGGCGAACCAAGTGGGAATTTGTGTGTCCAAGAGAGATGACTGATCAACAGCTCTTTCAACCAACAAAGGAGCATCTCGGAAGAGATTTTTATAGGATTCAAAAGCAGCATGAGAGCGAAACAAACTAGGATCAAAGATTCCAGTTGAAGCACGAGCTCTCTTTGGTCTAGGGGAATCTTCATCAACATCGATGATTGGTTCTTTCCTTTTGTTGCTGCCACCTTTCATAGCTGAAGTCTTGAACGGAGACATCTGTTCAAAAGAATACCCAAAAGAAACAGGAAAACACATGCACAGCACATAAAACACAGCAAAGAGCTTGATTAGATTCAAGTTAGTTTAAACCAAAGGTAGTGCCGTGTATGAGAATAACCATACACACAGCGCATAAAGCTAAGTAATTGGGCATTCAAAATGAGGAAAGTGTAAAAAATATATTCTCAATGACCAAATGGAGTGAAAATTGGTCAAAGAAGTGAGAATCCACAGATTGAAATCACTTGATTTCAAAAAGGCACAGAAATGTCACTCGGACATTTTATCGAACACTAAACATGCACAAATTCAAATATGACATAAAAAATGCAAGAACATGATGAAACCAGGCCTAAATACACTTTAAAACGCCACAAGGGGCCAACACAAAGGCACAGACAGCAAAAGGAGCAAAGCCCAATCAAAATATTTGACAAAATTTCACCCAATTTTGAAACCCAACCCAAATATGTGAAACTTCCAATTTTTCAAAACCCTAAACAAACACTGCAAAATCTAAGTGAAAATATGAGAACAATGGTATAGAGAACATACCTTGTGAGAGAAAATGCAGGAAATATGCTTGATTTGAAAGGATTTTGATGGACCAATGTCTTTGGACGAAAATGGTTATAAGGGAGGTTGAGTGAGGGAAGTTTTGAGTTTTGAAAAACTGTCACATCAGTTATATAAAAACTGAAAACACGCGATTTTCGCGGGTTAGGGAGTAGCGACACAGTCGCGAGACAGCCGCGAAAGGGGCCACTGAAGCACAAAATTTTCGCGAGAAGCTCTAAGTCGCGATACAGCCGCGAGACAGTCGCGAGATTCTCTGTCTGATTTTAAGAAAATTTCAGTTTTTGCCTAACAGCATTTCGCGAGAAGCTGTTGGTTGCGATATAGTCGCGAGACAGTCGCGAAATTCTCTGAGTGACATGAAAGGAAAAATATTTCCCTCAATCTTTTTCGCGGGAAGCTTCTTAGTCGCGAGCTTCTCGCGAAACAACCCCTGAACCAGTTTTCTGATGAAAAACACACAAAATGCATTTTGACCAAAAATAAACACGAGAAAGTCTAAAATCACTTTCAAAAACAAATAAAACTCACAAAAATCTTTTTGGATTTGATCAACACAGATTGAGCATGTGAAACACATTTAATCAAGTACAATCACACAAATGATTATGACATTCATAGAGCCTAGACTTGTGTGTTGTGTGTGGATATCAAGAATGAAATAGTCCTTAGTCCAATGTGAAGCTTCAATGATCAATTCAATCAAGGCATACACAACTAGCACTAGATTATGTGACCTATCTCAATTATAAAAACATGCATATATGACCTCCCACACGAACTTGATAACAATTCAATGAAGCTTTTCATTTGGCTCTATATTTACCATATCATTTGCAACTTATGAGCAAAGAGAATCTCATTTAGAGAAAGATGCCTGAAATTTTTGATATTTCAATTGATGAGTTAGCCTTTAGCTTTTTGGGCATCATACATTTTATTTTGGTCGCTTTCCCTTTTTCCTAGTCGAATACTAGTTTGTGCGACAGGCTTTTGCAGCTCTATATCTCTTTTCATTTGGAGATTTACATTTAGAGAGCTCTTTTAAGCAAAAAAAATAAAAGTGGGAAGATATATAGGCATGAGTCTATGCATGTCTCAAGATCAACACAACCATTCACTAATCATTCATGACAAGTTTGAAGATCTATTTACAACAGTCACATAGATTTCAGAATTTCTTCCACAATGATATGAGTGCATGAGGGACAAGCTAAGCTCGTTAAATGCACAAAGCCATAAGTACAAAGGTACAAGGCAAAACATGTTTTGGGACAAAACTCAACAAAGTGATCAAACTTTTTAGATTTTATAATTTTTATGGGTTTTTGAAATTTTGAAACACACCCAAAACAGAACACAAGAATAAGACCAACAAATAAATGTGGACCAAAACAGGAAACATAAACATCTAAAACAGAATATGTGACACCATACCAACAAATATGCAACCAAGAGCAGTGTAGGTTCACACAAGAGATAGAGTTCAAGGAATGATACCGACGCCGATGGTCTTACGCAAAGACTCAAACTTCGGGCCATCGAGAGGTTTTGTGAATATGTCTGCCTTCTGATTGTCAGTGTTGACAAACTCCAAGTACACAATCTTTTCATCCACCAAGTCTCGAATAAAATGATACCGAATTTCGATATGCTTTGATTTCGAGTGCTGAACTGGATTTTTTGACAAATTTATGGCACTTGTGTTATCACAATATACACACATCGTGTCTTGAGTGATTCCATAATCATGAAGGAGCTTCTTCATCCACAGTAATTGAGCACAAGCGCTTGCAGCAGCAATGTATTCAGCTTCGGCTGTCGATAGAGAGACTGAATTTTGCTTTTTGCTCATCCATGACACCAAGTTGTTCCCAAGATAGAAACACCCACCGGAGGTGCTCTTCCTATCATCAACACAACCGGCCCAATCAGCATTAGAATATCCGGCTAGGCATTCATTTGAATCTCTTGAGTACCAAATTCCATAATCAGATGTCCCATTTATGTATCGGATGATTCTTTTGACTGCTGTTAAATGTGTCTCTTTGGGGGCTGCCTGGAATCGCGCACATACGCCTACACTGAAGGCAATGTCTGGTCTGCTGGTAGTGGGATATAAAAGACTTCCTATCATGCTCCGATAGAGTGTTGGATCCACTTCTACACCTGCAGCATCCCTACTTAGCTTTGACGAGGAGCTCATTGGGGTGGAGGTGTGCTTCTTGGAGTCTAGACCAAATCTTTTAACGAGATTTTTGGCGTACTTTTCTTGAGATATGAATATCTCATCTTTCCGTTGCTTCACTTGAAGTCCTAGAAAATAGGTCAGTTCCCCCACCATACTCATTTCAAACTCCTTTTTCATTTCTTCGGAGAACTCAAGAGCTAAATGATCAATTGTAGATCCAAACACAATGTCGTCCACATATACCTGAGCAACCAGGAGCGACTTCTCATCTCTCTTTACAAACAACGTTCGATCAGCTTGACCTCTTATGAATCCACGATCCAACAAGTATGTCGTGAGACGATCATACCATGCTCTTGGTGCTTGCTTTAACCCATACAGTGCCTTTTTCAGCCTCAGTACATGATCTGGAAAATGAGGATCTTGAAATCCCTTTGGTTGTTCAACGAATACTTCTTCAGTTAGAAACCCATTCAGAAATGCACTTTTCACATCCATTTGGTATAGTTTGAAATCCATAACACAAGCTATGGACAATAGAATTCGAATCGACTCTAGTCTTGCTACTGGTGCAAACGAATCATCAAAATCTATGCCTTCCACTTGGGTATATCCTTGAGCTACCAGCCTGGACTTGTTTCGAACAACCTCACCGTCTTCATCAGTTTTGTTCTTGAAGATCCACTTGGTGCCGATCACATGAGTATCTTTGGGCCTTGGAACCAATTCCCATACATCATTTCTAACAAACTGATGTAGCTCTTGATGCATAGACTCTATCCAGTTCTCATCATTAAGAGCTTCCTCTACCTTCTTAGGTTCGAATTGAGCAAGGTAGCAATTGTATGTCACATGATTTGCACTGTATTTTGGTCCTTTTCTCAACCGAAGTCCTTCATTGACATCACCAATGATGTTGCTAGATGGATGATTGAGAATTACCCTTGACGACGGTCTCTTGGAGGTAGAAGGTTCTTCATCTCGAGAGATTGGAGGTTGAACTTCCGGAGGGGTAAGAGGACTAGGAGGCCCTTGTGCTAATCTGGTCTCCCTTCTTGGTATGGTGGGTGTGGTCTCTTTTTCCGGTGATCCTTTCTCAATATCATCAGCTTGTGACATGTTGTCCTCACCATCTCCCTTCTTATGGTCAGATCCTTCACCCTCATCAACATTCCTTTCAGTTATGGTGTCATCGATAACCACATTTATGGACTCCATCACAGTCTTGGTGCGTTTGTTGAACACTCTATACGCTCGGCTGTTTAAAGAGTAGCCTAGAAAGATCCCTTCATCACTCTTGGCATCGAATTTTCCAAGGTTCTCTCTGTCATTAAGAATATAGCATTTGCTCCCAAAGACACGAAAGTATTTTACCTTCGGTTTCTTTTCTCTCCAGATTTCATAGGATGTCTTCTTCGTTCCAGCTCGGAAGTAGATCCTATTCCCAATATGACATGACGTATTCACCGCTTCGGCCCAAAATTTCTGTGGAAGGTTTTTGTTGAGTAACATTACTCGAGCCATTTCTTGAATTACTCGGTTCTTCCTTTCTACTACTCCATTTTGTTGTGGAGTCCTTGGGGCTGAGAATTCTTTCTTGATGCCTTGTTCATTGCAAAATTCATCAAACTTTGCATTTTCAAACTCCTTCCCGTGGTCACTCCTGATCTTGACAATAGGTACTCCTTTTTCATTTATCAGCCTCTTACACAATTTCTTCAGCTTGTCACATGCCTCCGATTTCTCCCTAAGAAAGTCCACCCAAGAATACCTTGAGAAATCGTCGACCACCACCATAATATATCGTTTTCCTCCCATGCTTTCTGTTTTTGTTGGACCCATGAGATCCACATGCAGTAGCTCTAAAGGGCGAGATGTTGCAATCACATTCACTTTCGGATGGCCTGACTTTGTCTGTTTTCCTAGTTGACATGAACCACAAATATTCTTCTCAATTTTCCCAAACTTTGGTAAACCAACCACTGCTTCAAGCTTCGAGACTTTGGCCACTTGTTTATAATTGGCATGTCCAAGACGTTGATGCCACAGCTCCAATAGATCTACCCGGGCACTTCGACATGCTATGCTTGGTTTGGGAATGACCCCATAACAGTTGTCGGTGGTTCTAAGCCCCTTCAAAATTTTAACACCTTCTTCATTCAAGATTAGACATCCTTTCTTGGAGAATTGAACTAAGAAGTCATCATCACAGATTTGAGTGATACTCAGCAAGTTCACCTTCAATCCCTTAATATACAACACGTCATTCAGCAGTGGCAGTCCCGGAATGTCCACCGTTCCCTTTCCAAGAACTTGTGAGTGACTACCATCTCCAAACGTCACAAAGCCATCTTCCTTCTCTTTAAGTGTTTTGAACAAGGACTTATCTCCAGTCATATGCTTTGAACAACCGCTGTCAAGGTACCACAAACATGAATTAAAAACTTTCAAAGCGGTGTGAACAAAAAGACAAGCATGAGAGAGACACTCTTGACCCTCGAAGCAGGGTTCTTTTTCATTTATTTCGTTCAAGGATGGGTGAAGTTTTCCTCTTAGATGATCAAGTTCATCACACAAGTGTTTATTTCTTCTCTCATATTTATAGACTAAAGCCTTTGACTCACACAAGCTATTATGAATATCATGGTTTCTATGAACTAGTGATCTCAGCATGTGACAGAAAATTCTAGCATGTTTCTTTGACTTAAAAAGCTCTAAAAACACATTACTAGAACAGAATTCAGAATTACTGACAGAGTCTTTATTACAAACATCTTTGCTTCCCTTCATGTTGATTTTAACAAAGACACTATCCAACCAACACCAAGGAGTCAAGGATCACACTTAGGTAATTAAACCTCAGCAAGTGTACCTGCTCTGATACCAATTGAAAGCTCAAAAATGTGTTGAAAACACACGAGCGGTTTAGACCCCCAAATTCAAATTACGGCTTGGTTGATTTTACACTAACTTAATGACAAGTGCAGAATAGTGTAAACACAAGCGTATAAACAAAACAACTACTCTAATCCATAATTTAAAGCAACTCAGCAGTAAACATGAAATGAACAAGAGTAGGGAAGAAGGATGCAAACACAAATAACACCGAGACGTGTTATCGAAGAGGAAACCGAAGAACTCGGCGAAAAACCTCTCCGCCGCCCTCCAAGCGGAAATCGATCCACTAGACAATCAGTTGGGATACATGGATTAGCAAAAGACCCTCCAAGCCTAGTCTACCCGATGTACCTAAGCCCTCCAAGCTCCTACTCCAACAAGGCTTCTCAGAACCGTGTCTTGTCTTAGTTATCCGGATCCCGCAACAAGCTCCATGTTGCATCTGCCATTCAAGGCTTCTTCCAATGCTTCCCAGCAGCACCAAAACGTCACTCAGCACTCTCAAAGGTGTGGCAAGTGTTTTGGCTATCAACCTCTCAAAGATATGAATAATGGAGAGGGAATGGTTGAGGAGATACCACAAGCAATTTTATAGAGAAAGGTGGGGAAGACAATCTCTAATTACCAATGTGTTTGGCTAGGGTTTTCTCTCTGAAGCATCTCTCAACAATTGTGGGTAATGATGGTATATATAGGAGAGGTGCAAAAGGTGTGACTCAAAAAGTACAGGCTGGCAGAACAGCTAGTCTCGCAGGTGTCTCGCGGGAAGGCCTTACCCGCGAGATACTCGCGAGACACAGTTGTCTCCACCTGGCATGACTCTTCGCATTCCAGCATGTGCCTGGCACATGGTTCACTTCGCGGGAAGCTTGGTCGCGAGATACCCGCGAGAATCCTTCACTTCTTCAAATGCTTGAGTCTTCAACACTCTTTCTACCACACAACCCTTACATCAAGTCCCACAACAAATACAGGGTTTTAAACGATTGAACATAATTACAATCAAATTTGGCACGGAATAAAAGCCAACAAAACATAGTTGTAAATTACAACTTTACAACTCTGATCCTACATGCCCAAATTAACGTGTTCAGGTAGATGGGAAGGATGAGAACCTATCAAGGAAAGCAATTGACTATAGTGGACCCGACCCAGAGTTCAAAACCCAAATAGTCAGTCAAAGGCAATAAAATAAAATAAAATAAAGAAAATGCTAACGAGTGCCCTTAGGCATTGGTTAACAATCTATTTTAAGAAAGTTTTGACATCATTTTTATAGGAAACTAGTCGCAGACCTGCGCATTGCGCGTGATTATTTTTTATGGAGATCTCATTATTATTATTATTATTATTATTATTATTATTATTATTATTATTATTATGTAATTTGAACTAATTTAATGAAAAGTAATGCATTTCATAATCATATTTATCACAAAATAATTTTTTATTATTGTAGAATTGTTTTATTTAAAATTTGAAACCTTAATTCTACCATAGTTGGTTGACTAATTTTTACATCTCTAAGTCAATTAAACACGTTTTGCATGCTACATGTAAACCTTCTTTTCCATAAGGGTTGAAATAATGTGCGTAATATTTTTTTTTTCTATGGAAGTTAAAAAGAATAAAATTCACCTTGTCTTGATGTTTTCTAAAAATTAAATTTGGAGATTCTCTTTCAATAATTGTGAAAATTCCAAGCAATAATTCAGAAGGTAATACATGTTACATGTTCATGCTTCGATTGTGTAATTGTATGATTGATTTGGGTTGTAATTTATAAGTTGAATATGGTGGTGTAGATCCAAAAGGGCCTAACTATATTGTTTAGGATATTGAATATAGTGTTGTGTGTGATTTATAGAGTAGCAATGGTTGTAGTAATTAAAAATTGGTTTTTCGTTGTCTTTTAAGTTAATAAAAACCTTACATCTACTTTTTTTTTTCAAAAAACCTTTACATATTTTTTTAATGTGAATCTTTACATATACCTTAATAAGTAAACCCTATACATTTCATTTTCTTAGATGCATAAAAAAAGACATCTATTCCATAATAATAGTGGCTAATTAGTTTTTTTCATGTTCTTATTTATAACGTTTCTTACTATTATCATATTTTACTGGCTGTTGATTTTCATAATAGAGGCATTAAATGAGAGTTAAATTCTTAGAACCTTTCATTAGATTTTAAAAGTCATGGTGTGTGAAGAATATAAGCATTTAAGGACTTTTTTTTATATTTTATTATTTATAAATTATGTTAAATGAAATGTCAAAACAAAAGATTTTGAAAATTTTCATCTTTATTTCTTATATATTTCTATTATTACTGAAGAACATTTTCCTTTTAGTTTTGATAATAAATATGATTTTCTAGATTAGAGTTTGATTAGTTTCAAGTTTAAATTTTGTATGATTTTATTTAATTGTTGATTATATGATTTAATTAAGTGAATTTAACGATTTATTTATTTGCATTGTAAAGTTTATAATAACATTCGTAAGGTCTTCTTTTATTAATTTTTTACTCCTTTAGCCGTCGGTTGCTTTGTTTTCCAATTAACGGTTACTAATTAATTTATTTAATTGACGTTTGATTTCTTTTACTAATCTCTTTCTCTCCCCCTTTGTTAACATCCTATTGTTTTCCCAAATTTGATGATAATTCTAATGTACTAAATATGCATATTGTAACTTTTATTTTTATTTTACTCCATTTTGCTGCCATGAAGTTAGTACATCCATAACTATTAGTTTATTATTTTATGATATGTTTGGTTTGATATTATTATTATTATTATTATTATTATTATTATTATTATTATTGTTATTATTATTATAAATTTAATGTTTCTAAAATAGCATGTGTTTTGTATTCTCTTTTTCTATTAATGCATTGTAACGTTTTATGGGAATACTTTATAAGAAAATTGTTTATTCTTTTTTTTTTTTTTTAAATTGAGTGTCTCTAAATTGATATTTGTTTTGTATTTCATTTTTCCATTGATGCATTGTAACATTTCATGGGAAGACTTTATAAGAACAATTTTTATTTATTGAATAAATTATTATACGTTTAATTTTTTAAAAAATGAGACAAAATATAAAGAATTATGATATGGAGGATGTTGCTAAATTTAAATGTTGAATAAAATAAGATGAGAATAAAATAATAAAAATGAAATGTATAGCAATAAACACCATATTATTTTAGTTATGCTATGTAATAAAATAATATTATATTTTTATATACTATCTTTGTAATGCAATAATATAACATTTAACAACCAATGAGAATAAAAAAGATAACAACATAAAATATAAAACTAAATCGTATCAAGCTAGATTACCTGTCAATTCCAATTTTAGCAAACTAACCGACTTCTAGTAGTCCAAAATTAATTTCTGCGATGCATTTGGTGGAGTTTTCGATATTGCATCATTATGTTTTGATGGTCAACCTGTTACACTAAAATTAAAAATATATATATACCAAAAATTGAAGGAATATATATATATATATATATATATAGAGAGAGAGAGAGAGAGAGAGAGAGAGAGAGAGAGGGGCTTTTGTGTGTGGAAAAATAAAAATTATACATGGAATAAGAGGGAGAATGACAATTTTATAGCATGAGGATAAGAATAAGAAGAGTCAAAAATAAAGGAAGATAAAAAGATAGAATAATATTAATATTGAGAGTAGTGGGGATATGAAAAGTTGAAATGGAATTAGAAATGTTGAAGAAAGTTAAGGTAGAGAGTAGTGGGGATATGAAAAGTTAAAATAGAATTGAAAATTTAATAATAAATAAGAATAATTAAAAATAAGATAAATTAAATATGATATTTTGATTGTAATATAATAGAGTGCATTTGGTGGAGTTTTCAATACTGCATCATTATGTTTTGATGGTCAACCTGTTACACTAAAATTAAAAATATATATATACCAAAAATTGAAGGTATATATATATATATATATATATATAGAGAGAGAGAGAGAGAGAGAGAGGGGCTTTTGTGTGTGGAAAAATAGAAATTATGCATGGAATAAGAGGGAGAATGACAATTTTATAGCATGAGGATAAGAATAAGAAGAGTTAAAAATAAAGGAAGATAAAAAGATAGAATAATATTAATATTGAGAGTAGTGGGGATATGAAAAGTTGAAATGGAATAAGAAAGGTTGAAGAAAGTTAAGGTAGAAAGTAGTGGGGATATGAAAAGTTAAAATAGAATTGAAAATTTAATAATAAATAAGAATAATTAAAAATAAGATAAATTAAATATGATATTTTGATTGTAATATAATAGAGTTTTTAATTCACTTTAAATGTTAAAAAATTGTATAAAAAAATTGGAAAAAAATTGATAATGACATGGCTGCTGACATGGCTCAATGAGAGCGTAGCAATATTAAATGCTATGCTTCAGCTTTTAGTAATATATAGATGAAAAAAACTGTCAAAATATTAATTTTTTTTTTCCCATAAAAACTTTTTTTAACTGAATTATTAACCAATACTCTAAGGACACTCATTAACATGACCGTAAAAAAAAAAATGGATCTAAAGAATCTGATGAAGAAGAAGATGGTAGTAACGAATTGTTTTATGGACCTCTTTACAAAGGCCTCATCAATCTAAGAAAACCACGGGACATGGCTGCAAATTCTCTACATCGACTTGGATTGCCTGTCTCAGTTCTTTCTTAGAAAACCAATCCTCCCAGCCTATCTTATCCTTCTTTAATTATCCAATGTGATGCAGTAGTGATTGGTTCTGGCTCAGGTGGTGGTGTTGTTGCGGGTGTTCTAGCGAAGGCTGGTTGCAAAGTGCTTGTATTGGAGAAAGGAAACTATTGTGCCAGGAGAAATCCATCTCTTCTTGAAGGCCCAACTATTGTTAGTGATTGTGGTGGTTCTACTTCAGAGAAGTTAAAGCAAATTGCAAATGGTTGATTTGTACTCAGTCCTGGTTTGATTGCACAAGTAGGTGCAAGGTTGAAGATGACTGAATTTGGGGATGACCGTTGGTTTTGAATCTAGGTACAATGCACCGTTTCACTAATAACAGATGTGCAACACACCGTTTCACTAAAGCAAGAACGCACGGTTTTATGCATTTGGTATTTAAGCTTCAGAAGGTAGAACGACATTGTCTAAGAGTTGAGTTGAGTTCAGTTGTATTGGGACAAAGGTTCTGTCAATTAGGGAGTTAGTTATCTTTCCTAATTTCATGGAATTGATTCGTATAGTTTGGATTAATTCTGTTATTCAATCTCTTAGGGTCTGTTTGGTTGGAGGAGTGGAAAAGTGGATGAATTGAAAATTGTGAGAGGATGGAAAAGTGGGAGAATGGAAAATATTAACACTCACGTCAGTTTATCTATTATACACACTACTTTATAAAAATAATATTTTTTTTCTCACTTTTTTTATTATTTCCCACCTCCCCCACCTAACCCATAAAGTCACTTAACTCTCACTTTCCCGTAACCCACAAAGTGTCCGCCCCTCTCTCATCCCTCAAGTCTCTGCATCTCCCTTTTTCTTTTCTTTTTTCCCTAACCCACAACCCACAAAGTCTCTGCCCCTCTCTCATCCCTCAACTCTTTGCATCTCCTTTTTTTTTCCCCCTAACCCACAAAGTCTCCACCCCTCTCTCATAAGTCTCTGCATCTTTTTTTTTTTTTTTTGACAGTTCGAAAGCTACAAGGAAGAGAGAAGAAGAAGAAGAAGATGATGATGATGATGATGATGATGAAGAAACTCTTCAATACCCAGATTTGATTTTCTCATAATTTTGATCATATTCTTCACCAACTAAAAAACTTCCCTTGTTTCTTCATGGTGTCTCTTTGTCTTCAGCCTTAAGAGATTTGTGGGCAAAAGTCTTTAGGCGGGGTAGGTGAAGGGCATGAATGAGGGTGGGTGGGAGGGCATTATGGTAAAATAACAATGAGGTAGTTTTCTCTCATTGATTTTCCTCCCGATTTGGGAGGAAAAAATTTATGGACCCGGGAGAGAAAATTTTCTCCGGGTTTTCCACTCTTCTTATTTTCTTCCCATTCCCAAACAGAGGAAAACTCAGTTTTCCACCCCATTTTCCTTCTTATATTTTCCATCATTCCTAAATTCCACCCAACCAAACACAGTGTTAGGCAAATTGCATTATATATATGATTATACTCTCAGTTTATTCATTAAGTAAGAAAATCAATTTCTCTCTCTCTCTCGCTCTCTCTGTTACTCTTTTCTTTTCTCTAAAATTTTCTCTTCACACAAACAGATCTTAATCTTAGTTCAATTACATTTGAACACTGAGATTGTATTTTACAATCCTTTAAGAAAATCTTCAACTATGGATCAAATGTACCTATCCAGTGGTTTGTTGGCAACTGATGATATGGGTGTATTAGTACTTGCAGGCTCCACAGTCGGCGGAGGCTCTACAATTAACTGGTCAGCTTCAATTAGGACACCCCAGCATGTAATTAATGAATGGCGTGATCGCTATGAACTTGAACTATTTGGCAGTGAACTATGCAAAGATGCTTTGGATGTGGTCAGTGAAAAAATGGGAGTTCAGTCTGAATTTCAAGATGAAGGATTCAATAACGCAGTCTTGAGACAAGGTTGTCAAGAATTGGGTTAACCTGTGAAAAACATACCAAGAAATTCTCCACCGGATCATTACTGAAGTTGGTGTTTTGGCTGCAAGGATGGAAGAAAGAAAGGCACGTCCCAAACATGGCTTGTGGACTTGGTAAATTCAGGCAATGGTGCAATTCTTCCCGGTTGTGAGGCCAATAAAGTCTTAACCAAGACAAAGAAAGGAAGAGATAGGAAGACAGCAACTGGGGTTGCTTTCGAATTTGAGTACAAAGGAGCAAAAGACATTGATGTGATAGAGTCTAAGGTGACTATAGTTGCGTGTGGCGCCATCAGTACACCTGCATTGTTGAAAAAAATTGGCTTGAAGAATGGTAACATTGGTAAGAACTTGCATTTCCATCCAGTGACAATGGCATGGGGCTACTTTCCAGATACACCTTTACCCAATATTTGGCCAGAGGAAGACAAGAAAAGCTATGAAGGAAGGATAATGACAGCAATGTCTACAGTTGTTGCAAATTTGGATGGGTCTGGATATGGTGCCGTAATACAGACGCCATCATTGCATCCTTGTACATTCTCAATTTTAATGCCATGGATTTCTGGGACAGATATAAAAAAACAGGATGTGCAGGTTTTCTAGGACTGCCCATATATTTGCATTGGCAAGGGATAAAGGATCAGTAACAGTGGTTTCGCCAAACTCAATCAATTACCAAATGGAAGTTTCTGATGAAGAGAGTCTAAAGAAAAGGCTAGAAAAGATGCTGAGGATATTGACAGCAGCAGGAGCTGAAGAAATTGGGACTCATCATTGCAAAGGAAAGACCTTAAATGTGAAGAACGTGGGCTCAACTGAGTTTGAGAGGTTTGTGAAAGAGGAGAGTTCAAGGGCATTGATAGGCCTTTTGATGCCGATATGTTCAGCACATCAAATGGGGAGTTGTAGGATGGGGCTTGATCCAAAGAAATCAGTGGTGAACCAAATGGGAGAAACATGGGAGATTGAGGGACCGTTTGTGGCAGATACTAGTGTGTTTCCAACAGGTTTAAGTGTTAATCCAATGGTCACTGTTCAGGCTATTGCTTATTGCACTGCTAAATCAGCTCTTCAAATTCTTCAGAGGAAAATCTTGTGTTAGATTTTATACTTGTTGAGTATAGCAAACTAGTTAATTCCAATGTTTTCATTGACTCCCACGAGGCAGAGGAGAAATTATAAGATCCACATGGTGGACAAGTGATGTGGTCCACCATTCCATTAAAAAACTGCCACTTGTTTAAAATTGTTAGTTAGAAAGTTTTTTTAAACAGAAACTAATTACTGACTCAACAATTTTAAACAAGTGGAAGTTTTTTAGTGGAATGGTGGACAAATGACGTGGTTCACCAGAGGACTCTATAATTTCTCGAGGCAGAGGCTCAAGGACGTAATAATGCTTCATGAGCACACCAGAGTAAATAATACCTTCCTATCAAAAAGAAAAAAAAAATACTAGAAGAACAAGGCAATTATGATCTTTGAGGATTATTTTCTTTATTGCTTCTAGATCTAAATCAACTATCTCATTATGTTTAAAATAAATAAAAATTAAAAAAAATGAAAACTCATCTCATACCAAAATAAAACACAAATCTTTCACAACATATTTGTGATGTGGATTGAGGGAGGCGAAGCAAAAATATTTATTATTTGAATTTTTTTTCCATTGATTTTATTCCTATGATCTAATCTCAAGTTGTAGATGTACTTGAAGATAAATATGAAAATAAAAAAATTGTTGATAATTTATACACGAAAAAAATGAGAAAGTGATTACTAAAGATAAGAACCTAAATTACTGCAAAATTTGATTTCTAGATAATTCATAAAGTGAAGAGGAAAGATAAAAAAGGAAAGAGAAGTTGATATTAACAATTAAGGGAAGAAAATAATATGTTAAACTTAATAAATTATAGGAGAAGAAGATAGAAAAAACTATTATATTTTTTTTATTCTAAAAAATATGAACAAATAAGTGAAATAATGTTGCTGTTTTCCTTGACCGTGTAGTTATATAATTTAAGTAAAAAAAATAGTAAAAAATAAATTAATAAAAAAAGGGTATGATGAAGAATTTGGATTGTAATCAAATTAAGATTTTTATCAACTTAGAAATTATAGAAGAAGAAGAAGATAAGTACAAAAAAATTTATATCTATTTTTTAAAAAATCTGAAAATATTTCTACATTTTGGTGAAGCCACTTGACACAACTACAGCTTTTAAACTCAACTTTTATTATATAGTATATGATAGTATATGATATTATATGATATGATATGATATATATATATATATATATTAAAAATAGTAGATTATAGATAAGGATAATTATCTATTCCTTTTTCCCTTTTTTTTTTTTTTTTGGAAACTCTTTGAGGATTCTAATGGTAGATTATAGATGAGGATAACTATACTTTTTTCATTTTTTTTTTTGAAGCCGGAACCAAATGAATATCATTAATGAATAATACTAGAATCCAAATACAGAGCATCGACTGCTAGTGGAGGATCCTCCTCCAACCATATAATTTCATTATCAGATAATCTAGCAAATCTAGCCAACGCATGAGCAACACCATTGGCACTACGCCTAACACAATTAACTGAGAAAGATCTAAAACCTGCAATCAAGCACCAAATATCTTCATAAATAAACCCAAGCCGAGCTAGATCTGGTTGAGCCTGTGCCACTTTCTTTAACACCCTTGTGTTGTCACCTTCCAAAATCACTTCCATAAACCCAGCATCTATGGCAAATTCAAGAGCTTTACGGCAAGCCAGCACCTCCACCTCTTCACTATCCCTTACAGCCTCACCCTTAGCAGAAATAGCAGCCATCACTTTACCATTCCCATTACGCACCACAGCCCCATACCCCGACTCAGCTCCATTATTAAAACACGCTCCATCAAAGTTTAACTTGAAGAAATCTCCCTGTGGTGGCTGCCATGCTTGACTTGCTGAAACCAGAATTGTCTCAGGTACACTCAGATGCTCCTGCGACTCATGAAACTCACTCAAATAATCCAAAGCCCGCTGGTATAACCGTGATGGATGTTGACAAGCACCCCCATGCAAAACCGAATTCCGCTGAAGCTAGACTTGCCAGCATATCACCCAAAATAAATCCAACTCCTCCTATGACAACCTTAGCATGAGACTAGCAACCAACTGCCCAAAATCCACTTGTACCGTACCTAATTTTTGGAACTTGATTGCACTACCAGCCCAAACATCCTGTGCTGCCCCACACTCCCAAAGTACATGCAGCACCGATTCATCAGCTTTATGACAGAAACAACACCGGGCATCCTCCAACACCCTCCTTTTCACTAGATTGTCTTTCGTGGGCAATGTATTATGGCATGCTCTCCATGAAAAAATTTTGATCTTATTTGGGACCTTAGCATTCCATATCCGTGACCACAAAGAAATATATGAAGATTGCACCGATGCCTCTCCACTATTATTCTCTACCAACCTCAGTTGCTTGGCCACATGGTACCCAGACTTCACATTGTACCTACCATTCTTTGTAAAGGACCAAACCAAGACGTCCTGCACTACCCGCCTACTCAAGGGAACTTGAAGGATAGCAGCGGCATCATACGGGTGGAACAAAGCACGGACTCAATCTCTATCCCACTGGTGGTTCTGCCAATCAATCAAATCTGAAACTCTCCACTCCCAAATTTCATCCTCAGGTTGGAAAAGAACTCCCATTGTTGGCTGATTAGGTAACCAACAATCCTTCAAAACATGGATAGAAGCACCATTCCCCACTCTCCAACAACACCCTTTCCTCAATACCGGTTGAGCAGCTAATAAACTCTTCCAAACATAGGAGCTGTTTTGACGTTTTTCTTTTTTTGATAAGATAACTATACAGTATTGATGAGGATAATTATTAATTCCTATAATTAAGGATTCTAATATTACACGATTACAATTAAGGGATGGTGACTAACATTATAACAAGGCTAATCAAGTCAAGCATGTACCTTAAAATTCAATTTAATGGCTCCCGGAGGTTCTCTCAGAAAGTAAGAAACTCGTCTTTAATAAAGACACAGCCATCCCACCATAGATATTCTAAACCATAATTTTACATCCTTTCCCCCATAGATCTTGAAAACCATAATTTTACAACCTAAGTTTTTTCTCAGTCCTCTTAAATGCGTCTTCTTAAATGCTATTTTGTTCACTTTTGAAACCCAAATACGTATTTTCTCTCAATTTCTTGAATGGTTGAATTCCTTTTGTTAATTACTAACATACATAATTTTTTTAACCTAGTTTCTCGTATACTTCTCTAATGTTTCTTGAACTACTTTCTCACGGGAATATCATCTACTTCTAAGATCCCCCCAAGCAAGTTTTCCTTGTTCTTAAACCATTTTTCACTAATTTAAATTTTTTTTTTTTTTTTGGGTCATTCGATTCACTCTTTCTCTTTGATTTTTATCTTGCTTTTGCTGATGAAACGGTACTTAGAGAGCTTCTAAAATGTTGGTTTATTTATTTATTCATTGTTTATTGGTTATTTTGGAAAAAAAAATATTTATGTGTTATGGTTTTGCTGGAATTTAATTAGGGTTTTTTTAAAGATCTAATTAGGGTTTTGTTTAGATTTAAAGTGGGATGATGGGTGTATCTTTATTAGAGAAGTTTGTTACATACTTTTACATATAAACCATTCCGGGAAACAAAACAATTCAGGTACATATTTTATTATTTGCTAGTTATTTAAACTTTAATACTTTTTTCTTTTTATTTAATGATTTTTTTTATTGTAATGTAATTTTCATACACATTTTGGACCTCTAAAATGCTCTTTTAGTTGCTTTTGGTGCATCTTTGAATATTCTTATTTCTAATTGGAGATGATGATCAGATGGCTAATGACTTGATGGAATTTTCCCATGGGATGTTAAAATATTCTTTTTCAAACATGGCATTGGATTTTGAGATTCTCTTTAACTAATAAGCTTTATTTTTAGCATTTTGATGGTATCAATCCAAACAAACAAATGATTACTCTAATTGGTATAAATAATAAATATGCAGTGCCCTGAGAACACAATAAATGTGTGCTCTACTTCTAACCTTGAATTAAATTAGTGAGAGCCTCTTTTCTATAATTTAAAAAAAAAAAAAAAAAAAAAAAAGTAAAATCTACTATTATGCGAGAGAAAAGAACACATTTATTGTGAAAAAAACATTATATCTCTATGACTCATTGACAGAGTGCATAAATAACTTTGCTGATGCATGCTTTGGAATAAATCTAGTTATATATTTATATATATTAGGTTTTACTAATCATTGTGGTTCTTTTTTTCTTTTTCTTCTTTTTTTGGTTGGGTGCATGTAGTTCCTTATGATTGGCATAATATTTGTTGCATACAAGAATCTGTATTATTTTTGCGTCTGAGGACCAGATGGAGCTGCGTCCTGTTAATTTTGATGTCCACACTTGTGCTGAATCAATTTTTTTTACCATAGGCTTGTCCTACTTGTAGGGTAGAAATGCTTTGTATATTCCCTTAATCCCTTTTATAAGTTTTATGCCTTTTTTTCCCCTTTCTTTCCATAATCACAAGGTTTGGATTGTGCCTAATTTTTGAATGTGAAGATCGAAGTCTATATACTGTGTTGGTTGGAAAGCGAGCTGACTTTTTTTGGGTATGTTAACAGAGAGAGGGGTATGTTCGGCGAGGTGTTATCAGATGGTGTTATCCTTTGATTTATCAAACGCTCATTTTAAAAGTGGAACCAAACACACGCAATGTAAAGAGCGCAATGGTTATTGCACACTACCCAATACATGCTACCGTATACACTACAAATGTGGATATTTTCTAAACTAATGTATATCAAATAGTGTATGTAAACCACAATTAGTGCCATGCAAAGGATTTGTGTGGAAGTTTTAACCAGGCCATATTTAGTTGTCCGGACAAAAATGTAATCAAGCAGCCCATACTCTATCAAGGGCTGCCCTTGAAAATGAGGGGCCTCAGTGTTGGATTGAGGACTGTCCCAAGTTTCCTTTAACCCATTGTAAACAGTGAAATAGTATCCCAATAAAGTAGCAACTGCTTCCTTAAAAATAATAAAATAAATAAATAAATAAATAAAAGAAGAAGAAGAAGTCTCACTTATAGTGTTGGAGCATTTCAATATTAAATAATTAAAATTGATAAATGTTACAACATAAATGTAAAGATGTAAGAGTGAGTATGAAAGATGAGGAGTTATTAAAAATCTTTAATTCCACATTGAAAATGAGAGAGACTATTTTATTCCTTTTAATTGTAGTGATTAATGTGTTAACATGAATTGTCTCAGATATTGGGTTAGATACGTGCACAATGGAAAGGTGAAGGGCGGAGGTATCAAAAATAGAAATGAATCAGTTACTTCCATTATTATTGTGTTTGCACCGACATATAGTATTACTATTATCTCAAATATGTTGAGTTAGTCAGCGGTAATTCTCACCAAAAATATATATATATATATATTTAAAAAATCCAAATTTAAATCTATTTTTTATTATAAATTTAATTCTACTTTAATTATCTTTATTTACATAGATATTATCTGTAAAATTGTATTTATTGTCTAATAAACCAAAAGAATCTAGTTATGATCGTGTAAAATTTAGTATCTTTTTTTTTTTTTTTTTTTTGCAATTAAAATTTAGTATCTTAATTTTGTTGATTTATACAAACTGCACTGGCAAAATCATAGGTCTAATAGCACATTTTAATATATTTTGTACCTTTTTGGTTCATTTCAAGTTTCAACAGTACAATAAACACTCTCGGATAAATGATGGCGTCAACTGAAGTAGCAATACGCTGGATATATAGGGGATAGGCTGAATTCTAGGATAAATTAACTTCTTTTTTTATTTTTTGAAGCCAAGATAAATTAATTTTTTTATTTTTTGAAGCCAAGATAAATTAATTTTTTTATTCAGCTAATAAATAAAAGACTTCTTAAAAGAAATTTAGTAATTCTCAACATTTTTATTATTTTTTTTTTTTATTTCGTTAAAAAGGTCCAAGTGCTGCTGCTACCAGCATCAAATGAAGTCAACACACTAGATAAGTTTTAATTCAACCAAAAAAAAATCTTAATCATTGAGAAAAAAAATGTACTTTTACAAGATAGTTTTATAATAAAACTAGACATGAAGATTATATGAAAGGGAGAGTATAGAGGCTAGGGTAAGGGTGACCCAATAAACCCTCTGACCGAAATACTCTTTTGGTGTGTTTGGATGACATGAATTGGGTATTTGAATTTGGATTTAGGTGATTAAAATCCAAATAACTTGTTTGGAAAGTTTAAAAAAGGTCAAGGATTTGGATTTTAAAATCCATAATTCCTAAAATCAGTGGATTTGAAATCCCTTAATTTCAAATCTATTAATTTAGAATCCAAATCCAAATCCAAATTCAAGTTCCCAAACTCAATCTTAGGGTTTGTGTCCAACACTACCTAGTATAAAAGGAAAAACCTAAATACATTTCAATAGTTCTCAGAAGTCTTGTGAGTTACTCCTGTGAGATTTGTGAGGCATCTGTAGCATTCTGACACAACAAGCATCTACAAGAAAAAATATCTATATCCAAGAACAGGTGGAATAAGTTGCTACATACAAGAACATTCATAGTTGATAATTTAAAGCTTTGAGTGGAATCTCAGAGTCACAAATGGGGCTATTTGTGTTCAGCAAATTCAGAGAGAAGAGTCCGTAGATTCGGAGCTGCATGCATGTGGTCAGTAAGTACTATAAGAGATAGCTTTAGATTTAAGGAAAAATCTAATGTAAAACTTCCATTCTATCATAAAGAATTTGTGGTCTTAAGGATAGTTTAGATTAAATCCTCCCCAGGTTTTTTACCTTGAAACTGTTGGTTTCATTGGTTTTCCTGGGTCATATATCGCTTATCGTCTTTACTTTTTTGCATCAAGTGATATGCTTGTTTATGTTTAACCTAGATTTGAATAATAAATTTAAGTATCAACTTGTCTAATTAATTAGGTTAAACAATCTAAATATACAAGGGTCTAAACAAACTAACACTTGGAATAAACTGATAATCATGGGTTGAATGGAAATGATTAAGTTGAAATGATACCAATGCACTATTTGAAAATAATTCAAAGGAACTGCTAGTCTTGATAGTCTTCATACAGATCTTGAGAATCTTGAAAATAAAGCCAAGGAACAGGGGAGTTTGCGGATTCTTCTTCATCATATGCTGCTTCTAATAAATGTTTGTTATATTCTTTTTTGGACTATACTACTTAAAGAGGGAAAAATATTTATGGAATGGGCCTGACGGATCTTCCTCTTTTGGTCTATAATGGATGGGCCCAGCGACCGCAGTCTTGTGAACGGACACAACTTGGACGGGCATAATGGCGACAGGTCCAAATACCAGTATAAAGACCCTTGCTATAAGATACTTGCGACACACTTCAAGGAATCCCAAGATTAAAGGGATTCTATTAATGAAAGGATTCTAGAAGATATGTATAAGGAAATGTTTTGTCCAACACGTTTGGGATTCTACGAAGAAGACTCCTATAAGGAAAAGACTTCTACTCCAAGTTAAAGAGGTCTACCTACTACTATAAAAGCTCCAATACCCTCGCTGATCAAGGTACGCATAATTTACCCACTCTAGCACTTTAGAGTTGTGAGAATATTTCTGAATTAACCTTCGGAGGGTATTCGGCCGGCACCACACCGGTACTCTTCGCAAGGCTTTCTCTTCTCTTTGTTGTGCAGGTTCACACTCGAGCGCGCAGGTATCGTGTGGCTCACTGGTGAAATTCTTGACATCATCACTACTACAAATTTAGATTGCTCTTAACTCTTTTGAAGGAGAAATTGGTTTTGGGAAACTAATTCTTCTTTTATTTTAGCTTTAACATTGACACCTTTATATCCTGGCCTCCATCTAACTGTTGTTTTCTAACGACATATTTTGTTTGTGATTGTTGGGAGAAATCATAATCCCATCTCATTATCACGGGAGTTTGTAGCGGATACAATAGACTAATAATTTTGTAAAATTGAAAAAAGAGTGGAGGAATTGGATAATGCTTTTCAAATATTTAAAATCATTATGCATAGCAAGAGGGTAGCATTTCCAATTCAGCTCCAAAATAAGACCACCACTTATTATACCATTGAGGAAGAATTGTAATTTTTTGTAACGGTCAAAAAAGAAAAGCCAGGAATGTTGATTGCTATTTTTTTTTTTTTTTTTTTTACCTTGTTTTTGAGATATTGTTTGCCTTGTTGTTTCGTGCTTTAATGCTCTACTCACAAGCACCATAATAAGAAACATGTATGCCGGTCATGAAGGCATGGAGTACAATTTGGATAAGTCCTAAACAAGATCCTAGAGGTATGTACTCATTTTGTTTCTCAAAAGAAATGGAGAAACAGTCAAACTATAAGGCGAATTAAGCCCAACAATTTGGGAAGAATTAGGAGTGGTAGAGGGAGACGAGTAAGGGGGGACCAAATTTAAGTTGTAGAGTTCATCAACCAGTCAAACTATAAGTCAAAATACTCCAAAATCTAAAAAATGACCAAAATACCCCAAAACCTAAAAAATTATCAAAATGCCTCCGAAACTTTAAAATTACAAAAACACTTCCAAAATCTAGAAATTACCGAAATACTCCTAAAACTTAAAAAATGAAAAAAAAAAATGCCCTCGTAATGTAAAAAATGACCCAGATACCCTTAGAAATTAAAGAATAACCAAAATAACCCGAAACCTAAAAAATTATCGAAATTCCCTCAAAACTTACAAAATGACTGAAATGTTCTTAGAACATTTGATTTGATGAAAATTCCCTCGAAACATCCAAAATACACCAAACCTCTATTTTGGTAATTAAGAGGTTTCAGGTTTATTTTGGTCATCTTACATGTTTACGGGTATTTTGGTAACTTTAAAATTTTCAAGGGTATTTTGGTCATTTTAGATATTTTGAGGGGGATTTTGGTCTTTTTATAAGTTTCGGAGTATTTTGGTAATTTTAGAGGTTTGGGGTTATTTTTGGTCATTTTAGAGGTTTTGGGTGTATTTTAGCCATTTTAAAGGTTTAGAAGTATTTTGGTCATTTTATAGGTTTAAGGATATTTCGTATAGTTTTTAGATTAAGGGTGTATTTTTATCACCATATAGGTTTTAAGGGCATTTTTTCATTTTATAGTTTTCGGGGGTATTTTAGTCATTTTATAGGTTTCAGAAGTATTTCGGTCATTTTCTAGGATTGAGGTTATTTCTATCATTTTTTAGGTTTAGGGGTTATTTTAGTAATTTTTAAGTTTCAAGGGTATTTCAATCAATTTTTAGGTTTCAGAGGTATTTCGATCATTTTTAGGGTTTAGGGGGTATTTTGGTAATTTCAATGTTTCGAGGGTATTTTGGTAAAATTTTAGGTTTCGAGGGTATTTTGGACATTTTCTTAGTTTTGTGGGTACTTTGGTCATTTTTAGGTTTTGGGAGTATTTTAGTCATTTTTTTAAGTTTATGGGGAATTTTGGTAATTTTTAGTGGTTTCTGAGCATATTTGGTGATTTCGAGGGTATTTTGCTCTTTTTATAGGTTTTATAGGTATTTTGCTCATTTTAGAGATTTTGCTCATTTTGGTCACTTTAGTGGTTTTTTAGCATAATTGGTGATTTTAGAGATATCAGGGGTATTTTGGTCATTTTAAAGGTCTCGTGGGGTATTTTACTCATTTTAGAGATTTTGAAGATATTTTAGACATTTTACAAGTTTCTGTCTTTTTGAGCATATTTTGTGATTTTATAGAAATCAGGTTTGGATATGGTATGGATATCCATGGATAAATAAATTGGGTAATAGTTGGGTATGGGTACTAATTAGGTAAGGTAATCGGATATACATGGATAAATTAATTGGGTTGGATATGGGTATACCCCACCCATACTTTACCTATGGCCATCCCTCACATAAGTGCTTCTTAAAAATCCTTAACTCGACTTTAAAAGACTGTGGAGTGAGGAACCCTCTTAACATTTCATAGTAGTATGACAATTTTTCAATGAACTAAAATTAAATCATTATAATAACAACACATCATCATTAAAGGCATGTGTCTTATGTTTTAATCTCATTAAAGGCATGTGTCTTATGTTTTAATCTCATTAAAGGCATGTTCAATATTGCATCTTAAACAAAAACACACACTAACATACAACATGGCATCAATCATTTCAAAACCATAACATACATCTTGTCCTATCCCACACCCTAACATCACATCTCATATTTAATCGAAAGCGGCAACATATATGTATCAAATCAAGGTAGAAATATAGGCATGGAAAGATTAAACAAACATGTGATTGCATCTAAGCATCATCCAAACAGCATACTCATACTCATCATCAAATCCATAGCCTAAAAGCCCTACCCTTCATTGAGCAATATGTATCCAAAGGCAGCAAAACACATCACAAAACAGAAATATCAACAGGGTATTAAAATCAAGCATATCTCAAACATCTAAGCATAGTGTCAAAGCATCAAACAAACATATTCATCATCCAAAATGCATGTTCATGGGAATGCATGACTTACCTCGCTTACCTTATGGCACCATAACACCTGTGCATCAATGCATGGATGGACATATGAATGCGTGTCCATGGCAAAGCAATGAAAACATAAAAAGGAAATCCTTATCTAACATGTTAAAGGCAAACGAACAAATAAACAGAGAGATGGAAACATATACATGTGAAAATAAGCTAGAACAGAGACATATTAAACAAATACAATAAAGAAACTGAAGCACAAAATGTCGAATTAAGGTTTCTGGCCTTAAGTATGCATACGCATACATAGGGCCTGCATACGCAACCCAACTGTATGCGTACGTATACTTCGAGTATGTGTACCCATGCAAAAAGCATGCGTACGCATACACACCCAAAATGCTAACACAAAAACAGAAAGAACAAAAAAGGAACAAAAACTTAAAATGATAAATCTAACAACCTAACATGCCCTAAATAGTAAACAAAGAAAGACTAAACCTAAATAAACATGTTATATCACCAATAAACAAGAAAAACAAAAATTAAAGCAAGAAAGTAAAAAGAAAAGACTTAGGACATATACCTCAAATATAAAACTCCTTGGCTTGATTTTGACAGTTCCCCTCAGTCAAATCTATTCACAATTAAATACAAAAGTAATTAGTAATCTTAAAACTCGAAGATCAAGGCCAGAAAAAACCTCAATTAAAAAATATTGACATGAAGATGTTTTGTGAAAAAATCCCTCTTTGATTCACTATTTCTAGTGAATCTTAGGTTTTCCCTTAGGATTTTCTATGTGTTTTGAAAAGGTATCATGTATTAGGGGTGTGCACAGTTCGGTCGGTGCGGTTTTCTTCGAAATTTATCACCGAACTGAAAGGGGTCGGTTTTTCCATAACTGGAACCGATGCATACCGCCAAGGATCGGAATTCCGACCTACAACAGTGCAATTTTTTGCAGTCGATTTCATCGGTTTTATCAGTTTGAAATATTAAAAAAAATGTTAGTCATTACTCAATCATAATCAAGTTCAACACTAACAATAACATAATAATTTTTTTGACCAAATAAATACTTTACAAAGAATAAATCTTATCAGAAATATAATTTATATTTTATATTATCAATATCTTAAGTTAAGTTAGTATTAGTGCTTTAGGGGGAGGGGGGGGGGGGGGGAAGGTACTAGTGCAATCTAGCTGTAAAGTGTAATCCATGTAAACCACAAAAGCTTAGATATTTTCATCAACTTCAATGAAGTACACTTTAGTAAACAGAGTACTCTTTGCTAAAAAAAAAAAAAGTAAACAGAGTACTCAAAATCACAAGACAATATTATGCAGACCTAAAAAAATACATGGAGATAACTGCACAGTCATAGAGAGAGTGAGAGATTTGTATTGTACCACTTAGAGCTATGCAAACAGAAAGGGCAAGAGGCAAATTTGCACAAAATTGGGGTAGATTTGAGCAGACAACTAGAGGCTTAGGCAAAAAAAATAGATGTGGTTGCAGCATAAGGAAGATTTCTTTCTAGTTATTTACTAAGAATGTTTTTTCTCCTTTTTCCTTTATTTCTATCTCTATATACGAATTGGTCGGTACAGTTTGTGGGTCGGTCTCAAAAATAAGCTCTAACTGTGTCAACACACCGGCGTTGGAAGGGTTACCAGGTTCCGTTCGCCGGCATTGGCTCTTTCGGTCGGTCGAAGTTCAATGCAGTTTGGTCAGTGACGCTCGATTTTATTGGTGAGATTCGGTCACTGCTCACCCCTACCATGTATGGCTTTTTATATTTAAAAAAAAAAAAGGTTTGGAACGGCTCCCAGATGAAGTGGGATTCATTCCAAACCTCAACTTTAACGCAAAAAACTTGTCTTTCATAGTTTCTAGAACCCTAGCATGCATACGCATGCCCGTGTATGTGTACGCATGCATAAAGCTCGCATACGTAGGTCTAGGGCATGCGTACGCATACGCATGTCTTCGTACGCATGCCCTATGGTTTTCATGGCCTATATTTTCCAAAAATAGTTTTATTTAGCTCATAAAAAAAAGTTATATTTTCCCTAAAAACCTTCCTCAAGTCAATTTGAATTTGATCAAACCCTAAACCAACCTTGGGCTTTAGAATTTTTCCATCATTAGGAAACAGGAGCCCAAGTCGTAAGGGGTACAAAATGCGGTGTCTACAGATGCTCCACTTTTGATTCATGAGCTCCACTAACAAAACTGAAAGAATAAGAAACAAAACATTTTGTTTCAAAGTACGACTCGGGCACAACCCATACACACGCACACAATACGCTTACATGGGGTGAGGTACAACTCCGCAAAGTCACATGGGATTCATATGTCTAAATTCCCACCTTTGTCGCTAGGAAAGCGAGCAACTACAGGTTCACTATCCTAGAACTTGTTTTGCCAATTGCAAGCAAAAGGCGAGTGACTCACTATCCTAAAGTCACTTGAAAAAGAAAAACAAACAAGGCCAATGGCCGCAACCATCAACCAAACAAACAAGGTGCTCTTACGAGCTTAAAAGAATACATATCTGTAGTGTACATCTAGGGCTCTTGCCTCAAATTTCTCCGGGTGGCTAGTGCCTCCAGTAGGGGTGGCAAAATCTGACACGACTCGCAACCCGATATGACTAACCCATTTATAAACAGATCATGGGTTAAGGCTAAATATGTTCGGGTCATATTCAAGTTGACACAGCTAACCTGTTTAATAAACGAGTCTTATTCGTGTTCAACATGCGAACCCGTCTGACTCGTTTGACCTGTTTAGCTTATAAAATTATTAGATATCTTGATATTATTGCTTAATTAATGGCAGTTTTTATATGTTTATTACTATATTTATAGTTGTAATTGTATTTTAATTTTAGATATATGGGAATTGATAAAAATGGGTCATTTGTATTAACCTTTATATGACTTGTTAATTGAACGAGTTAAACGTGTCAGGTCGGGTCAACCTGTTTAATAAACAGGTCAAGTTCGGGTTGAGGATTCCTGACATGTTTACTAAACAGGTCGGGTTCGGGTTAACCCATATAGCCGAATACACATGGCTCGACACGACACGAACCCGACCCGTGAACATGAATTGCCACCACTAGCCTCTAGGTAGTACTTGTCTTCTATCTCGATCTCTACCTACTCTGATGAGGCTCTTGCCTCGAGGTGACCTCGGTCTCTGTCTCTATCTCTATCTCTACATCTTCTATTGTGCCTGCATATTCAATTCCTTCGAGATATGTGCACAAATTCAGGCTTGTATTGGATATGTGCCTGCTTATTCAATTCCCTTGGGATATGTGCACAAGTTCTGTATTCTCTTTCTCTGACTAGTATGGGATCTGTGCCTGCATATTCGATTCCTGGAAGATATGTGCACAAGTTTTGTACTTTCTCTTCTGACTTGTATGGGATTTGTGCCTGCATGTTCCATTCCCTCGAGATATGTGCACAAGTTATGTACTTTCTCTTCTGGCTTATAAGTAGCATGTGTGAAAAAGATATTAGGGTAAACTACATAAATAGTCCCTATCTTTTACATCATATGTCAATTTGGTCCCCAACTTTTTAATTGTATTAATTTGGTCCCTAACATTTCAATACCATGTCATTTTGGTCCCTGCCATTATCTCTTGGATATAAAAATTTGACGTGTCAAACAGAATAATAATAAAATTAATTTACTTGCCACATCAACTGCAAACTGTACAAGCACACCATATTAAAATTATAAATAAATAAATTTTTGTTCTCACATGAGATTGGGCTTGGGGAAAAAATTCTCTCTCATTCTCATGCTCATCTCTGTCCCTAATACATAACTCTCTCAGCTAAAGTAGAAGTTACAAATAGCGACAACAAGGTTCAGCAGTGAGGACCAACAATTGGGTTTTCTCATCGACGATAGAAGGTTCAGCTCTCTCTCTCTCTCTCTCTCTCTCTCTCTCTCTCTCTCTCTCTCTCTCTCTGTGTATGTGTGTGTGTTTTGTTACTGTCCAAAATATCAGCGATGAACATAAGCTAGTATCTGCTACAAATCATTTTGGAAACTCCAAATAAAAGTATTGAACCACATGAAAATTTATTAGAATTAAGAAAATGTAAAGATGTTTGTGGTGAACTAAAATCATATTACTTTCGTGGGAAAAGAAGGCTTGCTGAATATTAAGTAGAATTTGACAATGGACCATGTATTCGACTAGTTATTTTTAGCCAATTCAACTAGTGACATCCTAATTTTGAAATTTTATGAAGCATATTTGTTCCCAATTAGCAATGTTGCAGATGATCGAAAGAATGGCTCGACTAATCGAAGATCATGTTCTGCAGAATTTTAATCAAGCCCCAAGCCCACGAAAACATTTACATTTTATTAAAATATCAATTTTTTTAATTATTTCACTTTCTTCATACACGACAACAACCATCCACTCTCTTTCTTCTTCCTCAATATACATGAAGAAAAAAAAATTAGATATAAAATAAATAGTGGCAGTGTAAATTTGCATGGTTATTGTAACAAATGTATTTTTACACAATTTTGCATGGCCAAAAGTGGGTGAATTTTGGACTTGATTGGCTAAAATATAATTTTCTTTTTCTATTATACAAGCACTAACACTAGTGCTCTCACCTCTCACATCTTATTTGCTAGCTAGGAAAGAAGGATTCGCATTTTAGTTCTCACTCTTAAGAAAATTGTGTCATTAAATTATGAGATTCTTGATCATCTTCACTTAGAATTTAGAATTAAATCCTGCATTGTCATTCCCATTTTAGGATGAGATGTCGAAAGCATTAATGGCTCTATTCTCTACTTGTCCATTCATGGAAGGGCTAATCTTACAACTAGAGTATGGGTTCGAAATTTAGGTACAATTTTGGAAAGGTGATAGGCACCTAAAACCGCTTGACCCGTGGGTCGGCTTCCACTCATTATGTCCTACATCTTAATCCTATTAAAGGCACATTCAACATTGCATCTTAACACACGCACACACACTGGCATACATCTAAGCATACAACATGGCATTTTATCCCAAATCTATCATACATCTATCATGCTTATCACCACATCACAAGCCCTAGCATACATCTATCATGAATATCATCTCATCACAAACCCGAACATACGTCTATCCAAAACATCAAACAAACATGGCAGAAACCAAAAGGCTTGGCAGCAAGATATTGACATCAAACATGACCCAATCATATAAGCATAATATCCAAACAACAAACAAGAATGTTCATCACCAAAAATGCATGTTCATGTAAATGCATAACTTACCTCACTTACCATACATCATTACAACACTTATGGCATTAATGCATGATCATATGAATGCATGTTCATGGCATTAAAGCAAGAAAAAGAAGAAAACCCTAATCTAGTATGTTAAAGTAAAAAAGTATACAAACAAAGAAATAGAGACTCAAAATCATAAAATAGGGGCTAAACAGACTTATATCATGTGGAAGAAACAAAGAAACAGAAATAGAAAAGCTTGAATTAGGGTTTTTGGGCACGAGTTTGAGCGCGCATAAATGTGATTAGTAATTTTAAATTCGAAAGATCAAGACCAAAAAAGGTCCCAACCAAAATAAAATTGACTTTAGGATGTTTTGTGAAAAAACTCCCTCTTTGATTCACTATTTCTAGTGAATCTTTGATTTTCCCTTAGGATTTTCTGTGTGTTTTGAAAAGGCGCCATGTATGGCTTTATATAGTGAGAAAATAGGGGTTTGGAATGGCTCCTTCGTTCTAAACCTCAACATTAATACAGAAAAATTTCCTTTCGTAGGTTTCTAAAACCCTAACTATGTGCGCAGGTCCGTGCCTGCGTACGCATGCAACAAACCTATGTACGCAGGTTCTAGCCTTCATACGAAGGATGAGGGTTTCCATGGCCTTTTATTTTTCAAAAATAGATTTCTTTGCTCATAAAAGGTTATATTTTCCTTTTTAACACCTCTCAAGTCAATTTGTAATCTAATTCAGCCCAAAACCAACCTTAGGCATTAGAATTTCAGCATCTTTAGAGAATAGGGGCTCAAGTCGTAAGGGGTACAATATGCGGTGTCTACATTCTCCCTAATGGATCTTTCACAAGGACTTCCTTGTAAGTCAGAACACCACGGCCACTTGCGTACATATCCTCCAAGAATTGAATATGCAGGCATGATCTCATACAATTTAGAAGAGAAAGTACAGAACTTGTGCACATATCCTCTAAAATTGAATATGCAGGCACCGACCCCATACAATCAGAAGAGAAGAATATAAAATTTGTGCACATATCATCCGGGAATTGAATCTGCAAGCACAAACCCTATGCAAGCCAAAACTTCTGCATATATCCTCTAAGAATTGAAGACGCAAGCACAATAAAAGAGGTAGAGATAGAGATGGAAACCAAGGTCACCCCGAGCCAAAGGCCTCACCAGAACAGGTTGAGATAGTGATGGAAGACGAGTATTTACCTAAAGGCCCAAGCCACCTGGAAAAGTTTAAGGCAAGAGCCCCAAATAGACACTATAGATATGTATCCTTTTAAGCTTGTAAGAGCACCTTGTTTGTAATTGGTGAAACAAGAAATACTCTCGAAACCTAAAAATTACCAAAATACCCTTTAAAACTAAAAAATGACCAAAATACTCCCAAAACTTAAAAATTACCAAAATACCCCTAAAACCTTAAAATGACCAAAATACCCCCCAAAAACTAAAAATTACCAAAATACCCCCCTAAACCTAAAAAATGACTAAAATACCCCCCGAAACCTAAAAATTACCAAAATACTCCTTACACCTATAAAATGTCCAAAATACTCCTGAAACTTATAAAATAACCAAAACACCTCCTAAATCTATAAAAGGACCGAAATACCCCCCCCCCCCCCCCCCGGGAAACCTATAAAATGACAAAAATGCCCCTAAAACCTATAGGATGATCATAAAAATACACCATAAACCTAAAAAATGATTGAAATAATCTCGAAACCTAAAGAATGACCAAGAGACCTCGAAACCTAAAACATGACCCAAATACTCACAAAGCTTAAAAAAATAACCGAAATACCCCCAAAACCTAAAAAAATTACCAAAATACCTCGAAACCTAAAAAATTATCAAAATACCCCCGAAACCTTAAAATTACCAAAATACTTCAAGAAACTAGAAAATTACCGAAATAGCCCCAAAATCTAAAAATTACCAAAATACTCCTAAAACCAAAAAAATGACAAAAATGCCTCTATAACCTAAAAAATGGCTTAGATACCTTTGGAATCGAAGTAATTACCAAAATAACTCCGAAACTTAAAAAATTACCGAAATTCCCTTAAAACCTCCAAAATGACTGAAATGTTCTTAGAACCTTTGATTTGATGAAAATTCCCTCAGAACGTCCAAAATACTCCAAACCTATATTTTGGTAATTTAAGAGGTTTTAGGTGTATTTTGGTCATCCTACACGTTTAGGGGTATTTTGGTCACTTTAAAATTTTAAAGGGTATTTTGGTCATTTTAGATATTTTGAGGGGAATTTTGGACTTTTTATAGGTTTCGGGGTATTTTTGGAAATTTTAGAGGTTTGTGTTTGTTTTTGGTCATTTTAGAGGTTTTGGGTGTATTTTAGTCACTATAATGGTTTAGAGGTATTTTGGTCATTTTATAGGTTTAAGGATATTTCAGTCATTTTTTAGGTTTAGGGTGTATTTTTATCATCATATAGGATTTACGGACATTTTTGTCATTTTATAGGTTTCGGGGGTATTTTGGTCATTTTATAGGTTTCAGAGGTATTTCGGTCATTTTTTAGGTTTAGGGTGTATTTTTTTCATCATATAGGATTTAGGGACATTTTTGTCATTTTATAGGTTTCGGGGGTATTTTGGCCATTTTATAGTTTTCAGAGGTATTTCGGTCATTTTTTAGGTTTAGGGGGTGTTGAGGACTCTTTTTTCGCCCCACACGACACTACTTCATTGGCAACCTATGCCACATCAACATATTATTGATTTTTTTGGGTAAATCTCTTTAAAGCCCAAAATAAGCTTATATCTCATGGATTTGGCTCACATGGCCCACAAGATCCTTACTTCTAGAGGCAGATTCATGGTCTACATTTCCTCTTCATCAATTGGGATCATAACCTTATGACATCATCAACATCAACATATGAATCGAGCTCAAGTAATAAATCAAAACTCACGACCCATATTACCTCTCTCACAATCATGGCAAGCGGCTTCTTCAACAAAAGCCCATATTTACGCCAAATGACAACAAAGCCTAAAGTACATCATCTCATCTTTGGCTTAAGATCCAAGCTCATGAGCTTCTTTGGGGAAACTTTGGGAGTCGTGGTTTGGAGGGCCAAGAGGTATGTTCAATACAGCTTCAGCGGTTTAAAGTTGATAAAAGAAACATGTTGCGTGGTGTGTCTTCTCCAACTCCCTGAACTCTGACGACTCCATGTGTAACGGGTAACATATGGTAAGCATCTCTTATCACATAGCACTTAAGATGATAAAACTCCCCATTGCACTTTTCCTAAAACTTAATATTCATCATATGACAAATACTGAATATCTCCAGCCATCTAAATGTTGAAAAAACAACTATTCATTCAACCTCCAATTGTTCCTATACAAATTTAGAAACTTCATTATATTATTCTACATAAACTACATTACTACTTTCAGCTAAAATACAACTCAAACACATGGCCAAATCTGATTGGCTATCTTTAATCTCCAAATATATAAAATATTCATGATATTTCTAATATCCAGCTGCTATCTACCATAATCAGACCAGATATTCATCTGCCAACTGCTAGAGCAGAGCATTAAATGCTCTTCTTGCTCACCAAGATTAAGTCATAACACAATGAGACCTTGACTAAATCTCTAAAACTTCCTTAACTTTCAACCAATCATTCTATTACTTACTAAAAATGTGTTATAATAGAACCTTGGACAAAAAACACAAACACCCAAAAAAGGAAACATTTCTAGTAGAACTCTAGCAGTGTGTTCCGCACTTGACACCTGGCTGAAAGTGACATCATCAGTCATTTAATGCTGAAATTCCAACAGCTAGACATCTGACCTCATCTGCTTCTGCCCCGAGCAAAAGCTGTGACAGCTTTTTCTGACAACTAGGACAGCTTTTTCATAACAGATGTAATAGCTAACCCAACAGCCTTGAATTACTGATTCTCCCTCATTTGGCTAAAACCCAAAACCAACTAAAGAAACTATCCTTTTCTTTTTAAAATACTTTCCTTTTCTGCTACTCTTTCCCCAGCAGCTCTTACCCAAAACAGCAAGAACACATTAAACCTAAACATACCATTTTAGGCCAAATCCTAGGATGGATTCTTTAAAGATTCATTGCTGATTGAGACAGATTTTGGCTGAGATTATTTGCTAAACCCCCCCCCCCTCCCTTAAACTCAGCTATAAATAGAACACTTCATCAACACCTCAAAGACACACCAATAGAGAAGAGCAACTCTTTCATAAACTTCTCTATTCTATCTCCCTCTAATTATCTTCTTAAACTCTTAAAGATGTTCTGAGCTTCTGAGTTTTTAATTCCAAATTAGGAATTAAACTCTTCAGCCCTTAGCTCATAAATGCCTTTCATAACCCCTCATACATCCTCTAGCAGAAAATCCCAGCAGCCTTGCTAAACACACTACAACACCATTACTCTCTTATACTCATTCTATCACTTTCCATATTCAGAAAATACATCTATCTTACTGCTCCTATCTCCAAATACCTAAACACATCTCCATAGTCTTCTCTTACAAAATCTTTCCTCTTGGAAAGCAATCTCTACAACCTCTCCAGCAATTATAATCTCATATTTTTACTATCTTTAACCACCATATCTCTCATACTTCCATGTATCATACATATTACAAATACTACATCACACAAAACATCTATATCTTTTACCATCTCCACACTTCTCAAGAGATATCAAACACTCATACTAAAAGCCCTTCTGATGGAAGGCATAAGCTTCTAATACTAAAGTCCTTCTCTTAGAAAGTACCAAGATCTCATATCAAAGCCCTTCTCATGGAAGGCACAAATCTATCTTACATAAAGCCCTTCTTTTAGAAGGTACAAATACTTCAAACAAAAACCCTTCTTATGGGAGGCAATGCCATTCATAACTTCATTACATCTAAAAGAGCATCGTCAAAGGGGGGAAACTCATTTAAGTGCATAATAAGAGGGGGAAGCTTAACCAGCCTCTGCACACAGTTGGACACACTCTTTCTCCCTCTAGTTGCACCCATTTTTCCCCTTCGATCTTGAAGTTATTATGGCAAATTGCCTCTCCACCGCTAGAGTTACTCTGCTGGAATCCTATCAACTCACAGACGCTACATAGCTGGAGCTACAAACCATACAAAGATAATTGACTCTGCTTACATATCTTTAAATTTACATCATTGAGTACATGATTACTTCAACTTTAAATACATATTACATTATTTTAACTACTATTATAACTATTAATCAAAGCTATTATATCAAACATATATTATATATTTATTCAACCATTATCATGATTCTTAGATTTTGGCTTTAATGGGTTTGTAGGTTTAAAAGTACGCCGGTAGCCATTGGACTACGTGGCCCAATGTTGAGTTCCGGACGGAAATCTCCAAACACAACCCGATCCTAACAAGGTCACCCCTCCAATGGACCACACATGGCCAAGCTTCGAAAGAAGGCCCTCGAACAGGGGGGTATTTTGGTAATTTTAAAGTTTCGAGGGCATTTCGGTCAGTTTTTAGGTTTTGAAGGTATTTTGGTCATTTTTTAGGTTTATGGGGTATTTTGGTAATTTTTGTGTTTTGGGGGGCATTTTGGTCAATTTTAGGTTTTGGGGGTCTTTTGGACTTTTTAAGGTTTCATGGGTATTTTGGTCATTTTTTAGGTTTCGAGCGTATTTCGGTCATTTTTTTAAGTTTAGGGTTATTTTAGTCCTTCTTAGTGGTTTTTGAGCATATTTGGTGATTTCGGGGATATTTTAGTCATTTTAGAGGTTTCAAGGGTATTTTGCTCATTTTAAAGATTTTGGGATATTTTGGTCATTTTAGTGGTTTTTGGGCATAATTGCTAATTTTAGAGATAGCAGAGGTATTTTGGCCATTATAGAGGTTTCATGGGTATTTTGCTCATTTTAAAGATTTTGAGGATATTTTCATCATTTTAGTGGTTTTTTCCTTTTTGAGCATATATGGTGATTTTATAGAAATCAGGTTTGGGTAGGGTATGGATCTCCATGAATAAACAAACCGAGTAACAATTGGGCATGGGTACTAGTTGGGTAAGGTAATTGGATATCTAGGGATAAATTAATTGGGCCGGATATGGGTATACCCTACCCATGGCCATCCCTGCCATAAGTGCTTCTTAAAAATCCTTAACTCAACTTTAAAAGACTGTGGAAAGAGGAACCCTCTTAACATATCATAGTAGTAGGACAAGTTTGCAATGAACGAAAAAATAAATCATTATTTCATAATAACACCACTTCATGCATTCATTTATTCCTATTCATTTATTATCTAAACTTTGCATTTATGTCAAAGTATTACTTCATTATTGTATATTAAATAATAGATTCATTTCTTCTATATATTAATTTGAGATAATTACACTTTTTCCAAATGCATCATCTACACATTTGACATACAAAAATGAATTAATACACTGACATTAATGCAGTGATTAGATAATAAATACATATGCATAAATGCATGCACCAATTAATGCGTGATAATAAATTATGAATTTGACATAAATGCATGTGAGGCCATTACAAACATCTTTAAATAGCACTATAAACTAGTAACAAGCATCATCTTCTACTTAATTAGTTTAAGAAAACCTCTTCTTTCCATCCAGCTTCATGGCAAACAAGACTTTTATGATAACCATTTTCATGGTTATCCTTCTTCTTCAACAAAACCTTAGCCCCATAACAGCATCACGGCCAACTGATATTTATCCACCAACATTTTCCAAAGGCTCCTTAACCAAGCCAAAACCTCCATCTACATGGTTCACTCTAAATCGTTATAAAATGGCCGAAATTGAAGACTTTCGCCCAACATCTCCTGGTCATAGCCCCGGTGTAGGACATGACAGTCCACCCCCAGTGTAAGACATGACCGTCCACCAGTTGCAATACAATTGTAAACCTATTAGAAAATCATAATGTGCTATTATTATGAAATAAGAATTTAAATTTTAGTTCATTGACAAATTGTCATATTGCTATGATATGTTGTGAGGGTTTATTTTAAAGTGGAGTTAAGGATTTTTACTAAGCACTTATGCATGGAATGTGAAGTAGTCTCAAAGTCTAAGGCAGTAAACATATATGGTATGGTGTTTTAGAATAGTTTGTCACCGTTTTTGGGTTTTTAAAGTATTTTTATCTCGTTTCTTTGTGCTTTAATTAAGAGATAGTGAGATAAATCCTTAATGTTGCCTTTAGAAACGATAATTGTTCTTGCACATTCATTAATATGCCATTACTACACACAATGTCCATAATTTTAGGCACGAAGTTGTGGGTGCAGCAGGTTTTCTCCTAAAAAGAAAGAAGAGTACGCCTCGGCCGAATGGACTGGGGAGGAGAAAGGATGGAATTGCTACCTAAATTAGGTCTAGGAACCATAAATATAGTGCTATTACTTGTAAGGACTAATCTTTCTACCAGAGTATGGGTTCAGAGTTTAGGTACGGCTTGGGAAGGTGTTAGGCACCCAAGACCGTCCGACCCGTTGGTTGGCTTCCACTCATTGTATCTTACAACTTAGTCTCATTAAAGGCACGTTCAATATTGCATACTAAAGTCAAACACACACTAGTATACATCTAAGCATACAACATGGCATGGATCATCTCAAAACCCTAACATGCATCTTGTCCTATCCCACAACCTAGCATCACATCACATATAGCATTGAAATCCTAACATACATCTAATCATCCATACATATCAAATCATATCTAAGGTAGCAAACAAACAAGATATCACACGGGCAAAAACATATGCATGTTAAGATCAAGCAATTATGTTATCATATCCAAAGCAAAGCATTTGCAAATATACATTCATGTTTATCAAAATAAGATCAAGATCATATCTTAAACAAATGCATGTCCACGTGAGTGCATATCTTACATTGTTGCATCACAGCACCTAGGGCTGTAAACGAGCCGAGCTTTGTCAAGTAGTGCATGTTCAAGCTTGGCTCGTCAGGAAAAATCAAAAGCTTAAGCTTGGCTTGAGCTTGTGACAAGCCTTAAAATAGTGTTTAAGCTTGAGCTGGTGGGAAAGCCAAGAAGCTTGAGCTTGACTTGGCTTGGTTTGGCTTGATTAATTAGTCAAGCCAAACTCAAGTTTAATACCAAGCTCAAACTCGAGCTCAGGTCAAGTTTTTGAGCTTGAGATCTAAAAAAATTACATTATTAAATGCTTAAATCTCTAAAATTAAGAAAAAAGAAAAAGAAAATAGTATACTCATTTTATCATGCATCTAGTTTTACTTATGATTAGCCATTATTCAAATTAATAATTTACATAATTAAATTCATTCATTCATCATTCCTTGTCTACAACTTTAGCAATTATTCAAAATACAATTTTTACATTCACGTTAGATGGTGAAGGACTAGAAAAATACATGTTTGTAACTATTATGAATGAGAAAATTCTAACATGTTTCATAACTTTACTTTAGATGATTGATAGGGAAGGATCATATATGGCCTACGTAATTATTTATTTATTTTTAAATGTAACTATAGTCTAAGGTGGTTCTTGATTAGTTTAAAGGGAAGGAAAAAATTAAGGTAATATAGGTAGTGGTCTCAGGTTGGTCATGTTATTATTAAGATATGTGTAATGAGTATATTTAGCTAATATATATAAACTTATAAATGAGTCTATGCTTGAATTGTTGTATATCAAGCTTAAGCTTGGCTTGAGCTTGTGACAAGCCTAAAAATAGTGTTTGAGCTTGAGCTCATGGGAAAGCCAAAAAACTTGAGCTCGGCTTGGCTTGGCTTGGCTTGATCAATTAGTCAAGCCAAACTCAAGTTTAATATCAAGCTCAAACTCGAGCTCTAGTCAAGTTTTTGAGCTTGAAATCTAAAAAAATTACATTATTAAATGCTTAAATCTCTAAAATTAAGAAAAAAGAAACAGAAAATAGTATAAATAGTTTTTGATGTGATACCAATTAAAATAATTATATTAGTTTGTGAGCATTTTACAATAAAATGAGTAATAAACTTCAATTGTTTAAAAAAAAAAGATAATAATAATAAATAAATAAATAAATAAATAAAAGAAGGAGGAGGTGGGAGTGTGGAGGGAAGTCACATCAGTCACACCATAAACCTAAAAAATGACTGAAATAATCTCAAAACCTAAAGAATGACCAAAAGACCTTGAAACCTAAAACATGACCGAAATACTCACAAAGCTTAAAAAAATAACTGAAATACCCCCGAAACCTAAAAAGATTACCAAAATACCTCGAAACCTAAAAAATTATCAAAATACCCCCGAAACCTTAAAATTACCAAAATACTTCAAAAAACTAAAAAATTACCGAAATAGCCCCAAAATCTAAAAATTACCAAAATACTCCTAAAACCTAAAAAATGACAAAAATGCCTCTATAACCTAAAAAATGACTTAGATACCTTTGGAATCGAAGTAATTACCAAAATAACTCCGAAACTTAAAAAATTACCGAAATTCCCTTAAAACCTCCAAAATGACTGAAATGTTCTTAGAACCTTTGATTTGATGAAAATTCCCTCAGAACGTCCAAAATACTCCAAACCTATATTTTGGTAATTTAAGAGGTTTTAGGTGTATTTTGGTCATCCTACATGTTTAGGGGTATTTTGGTCACTTTAAAATTTTAAAGGGTATTTTGGTCATTTTAGATATTTTGAGGGGAATTTTGGACTTTTTATTGGTTTCGGGGTATTTTTGGAAATTTTAGAGGTTTGTGTTTGTTTTTGGTCATTTTAGAGGTTTTGGGTGTATTTTAGTCACTATAAAGGTTTAGAGGTATTTTGGTCATTTTATAGGTTTAAGGATATTTCAGTCATTTTTTAGGTTTAGGGTGTATTTTTATCATCATATAGGATTTAGGGACATTTTTGTCGTTTTATAGGTTTCGGGGGTATTTTGGTCATTTTATAGGTTTCAGAGGTATTTCGGTCAGTTTTTAGGTTTAGGGTGTATTTTTTTCATCATATAGGATTTAGGGACATTTTTGTCATTTTACAGGTTTCGGGGATATTTTGGCCATTTTATAGTTTTCAGAGGTATTTCGGTCATTTTTTAGGTTTAAGGGGTGTTGAGGACTCTTTTTTCGCCCCACACAACACTACTTCATTGGCAACCTATGTCACATCAACATATTATTGATTTTTTTGGGTAAATCTCTTTAAAGCCCAAAATAAGCTTATATCTCATGGATTTGGCTCACATGGCTCACAAGATCCTTACTTCTAGAGGCAGATTCATGGTCTACATTTCCTCTTCATTAATTGGGATCATAACCTCATGACATCATCAACATCAACATATGGATCGAGCTCAAGTAATAAATCAAAACTCACGACCCATATTACCGCTCTCACGATCATGGCAAGCGGCTTCTTCAACAAAAGCCCATATTTATGCCAAATGTCAACAAAGCCTAAAGTACATCATCTCATCTTTGGCTTATGATCCGCTGCATATTTAGTCATTCGGTGATTTGTTTGTGCTGCCACATGTTTGCATGATAAATTGATTAATTAATAACTTGGCTAATTAATTAATTGGTTTAATCACGAAGGGTCATTCAGTTTGTGGCCTATCAAGTGGTATTAGAGCATGCACACTCTGATTAGGTTTAATCTTTGCTGTGATTAATCCATTGACCCCTGTTTGTCATGGATAGAGGACAATTTCTAATCATACCTCCTTTATTTGATGGGACTAACTATGCCTACTGGAAAGTACGCATAAGAGCTTTTTTGCAGTCCTTAGATGAGAAGGTGTGGCAAGCTGTTAAGATTGGCTGGACCAAGCCAATAGAAGCGCCGACCGATTAGGATGAAGCCAAGATCAAGGCGGCAAACTTCAACTGCAGAGCGTTGAATGCCTTATTTAGCGCAGTCACCAATGAGGACTTCAAGAAGATATCCTCAACAGAAACTGCTAAGGAGGCGTGGACCATCCTCCAGACAACCTATGAAGGAACAAAGGCTGTCAAAGATTCAAAGCTACAGAGGCTCACTACTAGCTTTGAAGAAATTAAGATGGAGGAGGATGAGTCGTTTGATGAGTTCTATGCCAAGCTTAAAGACATAGTGAACTCAGCCTTCAATCTTGGGGAAATCATCCCTGAACCCAAGGTTGTAAGGAAGGTGCTCAGATCTCTACCTGAGAGATTTCATGCCAAGATTACGGCAATGAAAGAATCAAAGGACATTGATAAAATTCCTTTGACTGAGTTGGTTGGGAACTTGCAGACCTATGAGCTAGGGTTATCAAGAATAGGCAAGTCAAGCAAGGGTAAGAGCATGGCCCTGAAGGCAAAGAGCAGTGATACAGATGAGTCTTCCGATGATGAAGATTCCAAAATGAAGTCCTACATTACAAGGCAGTTCAAGAAGTTTATGAAGAATGCCAATGGGAGGAGCTTCGACAAGGACCGCAGGCAATCCAGTTCTTCACAGTTTAAGAGCCAAGACAAAGGAAGGAAGGATGCTAAAGAAGGCGGTCAATACACTGTTTCGGCAAGACCCAAGTGTTTTGGGTGTCATGGGTTTGGACACATGAAGAATGAGTGTCCTACATATCTGAAGAGCATTGGAAAGAGCAAGGCTCTTGCTGCAACCCTGAGTGACACGGAGCCTGAAGATGATTCCGACAATGAGGATGACGGAATCTTAAATGCCTTCACTGCCACAGTCAATCCTACTGAAGGGATTGTTGAAGAAGTGGAACAGGAAGAAGAATTGGTGGATACTGAATGTGAGAAGATGGATGACAAAGATGATATCCATTCAGCCTATGAGAAGCTTTACAAGCTCTCTGAAAAGCATAAGAAGTTATACAGGCTGGCCACCAAGAAGCTCAGCAATGTGGAACTTGATCAAGAAGAGTTGTCCACAAAGTTTGATGAGGCAAATCAAACTATTGAAGCACTGAGGTTCGAAAACAACTTCCTGGCTGAGAAGACCAAGAAGCTTGAAGCAGAGCTATTTCAAGTTAGAGCTCAATTGGAGAGGACTTCAAGTGCAAAACTTGATGAGATGCTCAGCAACCAGAAATCTGCTTCAGATCGAACAGGTTTAGGGTATGGTCTTTCTTTCTCTAATTCTGCTTCTACTAGTTCTACTGTTTTTGTTCCTCCTGCTAATACTGTTAAAATTGAGAACATTGATGTTAAAACTGAATTAGCTAGTGAGAATATAGACAAGGGTAAATCCATCTTAGGAGCACCCCCTAAGTTAGATAAGAAAGATGCTAAAAACCCTAGGACTAAGAAGCCTAACTCTCAAAAGCCTAAAAAAAAGAAGCAGCATCTCTGTCATCATTGTGGAGCTGCTGGTCATACTCGACCAAATTGCTACAAGTGGCTAGCCACCCAACAGAGCAACAGTATGACAGCATCTGGAAGCCAAAATCAGCTTCAATCCTCTCTTGCTCCTCTTGGAGATCTTCTTAAAGCCATCATGTTCCTTTTGAACTTGAACGGTTTCAATTCTTCCCCCTCACCGCCGGTTCAAGGATTCAATCAAAGGAAAGGCTCTTCCAAGGTGTGGAATAAAAAGGACTCAAAGTGATTTCATCACTTTCTTCTCCCTTCTTGTTTTTCTTGTGTGTTGCATTACTTGTTTGTTTTGCATTTTTATTGAGACAGTCTAGTTTTATGCATTGTTTTTTCTTTGTTAACATGTCTTTGTGTGTTTATTTTCAGTTTTGTTTATTTTTTTTTTGATATAAAATTTAAAAAAAAATTGAAAAATTGAAAAATACAAAAACAGTGTGTGTTTTGTGTACTTTGGTACTTGTGTACCTTTGATGGCCAATGAAACAAAGTTTTCTAAACTTTGTATCTCTTGTAGCTTAGATGAGCATCCCTATGCACAACTAAGCAGGTGAGCTTTGTGGCTCGTGTTTGTGATGAGTAAGATTAGATTATTTCTTTAATCTTAACACTCATATCACTCTTTTTGACGGGTAAGACTAGAAAATCCTAAGAGAAAGGCATAAATAACCATCTCACCACTGTTGCCCGCCAATCATTAATGACATCTGTATGCTTCGGCATAGCAAAAGTGTGATGTCAATGACATTTGTGTGGTTAGGCATAGCAAAATTGAAATGTCAAATATCAATGGGTATTTCTTTTCTTTCTCATAAGCCCATGTATGATATGCTTAAAAAGAAAATATGCAGAGAAATAAAAAGTAAAAAGATTAAAAATGCTTTAAAATGGTTGCAAGCGTGTATTCTAGGAGATGTGGGAGTTATAGGATGTACCTCGAAGGTGATAATCCCATTTAAACGGTTATGATTGTGTGTGAGTTAAAGTTATTTTCTCATATCTCAGATCGTCATAACATGTATACACATATGCAATCTTGCGATGTTTTTCACACACAACACGCAATATTCTTTGCTACTTTTGATATATGTGCAGGTACAATGTGATTTGGCCATCACTAGGTTTACATGTGCTTTTGTATGCTCACTAAACTGTCATGACTTATTTTTGAAATATAAAATTTGTTAGACTTGTTTAGTGTGTGTGTGAGTTTTTGGGAGATCCATGTGCTTAAATTTACATTGAGAGATGATATTTGAAAGCATTTTATGTTGATTGGATCATGGTTGAGGTGTTTGTCTTGACTGCATTCATTCCTGTGTTTTTCACTTCTCGAAAAACTGCTTTTCACTGCTAGCTCGACACCTCCTCGATACCTCCTCGATACCTGATCATCTGTCAAGCTTCTAAGCCTTTTCTTATCACAATCTCGACACATCCTCGACACCTGGTGGATCGATCGAGAAAGTTTCTGTCTCCTCGACACATCCTCGACACCTGATGGATCGATCGAGATTCCCTTGAATGTGTCTGATGCTTCTTTCTCGACACCTGTCTCGACACCATGAGGATCGATCGAGATTTCTTCTGTCTCCTCGATACCTCCTCGACACCTAGTCGATCAATCGAGCTTCTGATCTTTGAATTTGGTCTTGTACCTCGACACCTCTCGACACCTTCAGCTGTCGAAGACTAATTCTTCGACAGCATCCTCGATACCTCTCGACACCTCAGCTGTCGAGAATTACTGAGGTGCCTATTTAAGGATCTGTCGCGATTTCTCTTCTCATTTCTCGATCTCTCTTCGATCTGTCCGAGGCTTTTCATCTCCCAAACCAATTTTCTCACTCAAAACCTTCATCCAACGTGATTTTCGGCCCTTCCTTGCTTCAAATCACTTGGTATGATCTTTTTATCCTTCATTCTTCATGCATTTCATGATTTTGAATCTTAGGTTTTGGAGTTTTTGAAAATTTTGGGGTTTTTCAAAATTGTTGAGTTTTTCTTGAAATTTTGGGATGAATCTTGAATAAAAGATGTTTAAAATGTCATACATTGCATTCCATGTGCATTAGAATGATATTTTCATGCATTTAGATTTATGTTCCTTGTATGTGTGCTGCTAGGTTTGGATTGGGCTGAGCCCATGATACTTTTTTAGTTTGCATGTCACATGTCCATGCATTCCCATGCATACGTACTTTTTGTTCAACATATTATCATATTTGAACTGTTTGGGACTTTTCTGATTGTCTCCCTCTCTATCTCGTTCTCATTCTTTTACGTTAGTAGTGTCTATGGCACCCAAACGTAAATCCACTCCTGCTCGGAACCCTCTGCGTTCTGGAGCTTCCTCTTCTTCTGATACTGCTCCTCTTACTCTTCGGTTCCGTGATGGAGATGCCCACAAGGCATTTACTGAGAACTTTTCTAGACGAGGTGTTTATTCGGAACGCCAAGTCATTCTGGCGGACTTCGCCAACACTGACCTTCCCTCTGTCATTCACAGTAGGGGATGGGAGTCACTGTGTAACGTCCCGGTCACCTGTCCTCTCGTATTGATTCAGGAGTTTTACTCCAACATGTACGGGATTGATCGTTCAGTACCTCTTTTTCATACTCACGTTCGAGGTACACGCATTGCTGTCACACCGCAGCTGGTTGCGGATGTGCTTAGAGTCCCTAGGATAGAGTTTCCTAACTATCCTACATGTGAGCGACTGAGGACTGTGTCCAAGGATGAGCTCATTTCTGCTTTTTGTGAGCGCCCTTCTGAGTAGGGTGAGCATCAGTATACATCATGTAGACCTTTTGCTTAAGATCCTAGATTCCTAAACATGGTGATGACTTTTGTACTTCATCCTCTCTCTCATTATAACTCTATCACAGAGCCTTGTGCTCGATTTTTGTTATCTCTACTTAAGCATCTTACGATAGACTTTCCTTCACACTTCATTTTCTCTATCATAGATGTTCATTTAGATTCGACGTCCCGTGATAAGCTCATCTTTCCTTCCGCTATCACGAGGATTCTACGCCATTTTTCCATCCCTTTCCCTGTGTCCGACCACTTCACACACATATCTGCCATAGATGCCGCTACCGTAAAACGTAGTGAGGCACAGTTTAGGTCGCGACAGCCGGATTCCACTCCTCCCTCCCGTTCGGCTCCATCCAGATCTGCTCCATCTACATCGGCTTCTCCTTCTACTTCAGGCGATGTATCTCTTGGAGATATCATGGCGCAGCTGCAGCGCATGGATGCTCGCCTCGATACACTCACCACTGAGTTGTATCAGGTGAACGTTTGTGTTGGTCGTATTGCACGACGACAGGCGACCATGGGTGGTTTTGCTTCTGAGGCTTCTCCTCCGCCACCTCCTCCAGTCGCTTCAGATTCTGATGCTGAGGATGATGATGATGACGATGATGCTTCGGATGATGATGATGGAGATGCTAGCTCTACTGATGCGATGTCTACATGACACTTTACCCTTTGTCATTCGTGACAAAAAGGGGGAGTAATTTTGGATTATGAGAGTAGTCATCTTAGGGGGAGAGTTAGTATAGGACATTTTTGATAGGGGGAGTGTTCATATTTTTGAGGGATGTAGTGAGGTTTTGATGTATCTTTTCTTTTCTATTCTTTTTAGATACATTGATCTTGTATATGAGGTCTTGTGACCAGTTTACATACATTGTACTTATCTTTCTATATATGTGGATGTATGTTTCTTTTTCACCTATCTCTTCATGTGTTATTTCTTTTCTAACTTTAGACACATGTTCTTTATACTTGTATGCAATCTAATTATTTCTGTTTTTCACAAGATGCCTTGATGAGTTTTGTTTTAAAGTGTTTCAGAAATACAGGTTGTCAAAGTCTACTTGTCATAAACTCTCTTCTTGCAAAGTTTTTCAAGAGTTTGTGTTAGGATAGATTTTATTGTATTCAACAAGTGAATATGAGTTGAGTGATTTATGACTTCTCTCATATGTTCATTTGTTTGTTGTGGTTTTGTCACGGATTGCCAAAAGGGGAGATTGTTAGGACATATATGTTCACATGTTAAAAACATATGTCATATTTTATGTAAATTGGCTAATCCTTTGACAAAACGCACTCTACTTGTAATTGGGTAGTTCTAGGTGTTTTTAATACTTCAAGAAACAAGGTTTCAAGATCAAGTGTTGAAGTCATCAAGTCTGTCCAAGAAAAAGCAAGCTGAAGTGCACAGTTTTTAATGCTCGACACCTGCTCGATAGCTACCTCGACACCTACTATCTGTCGAGAATTAAAAAGTCAGAATTCCAATCTGATTTTCTTGGGATCCGTGAATGTGTTTTTGGGCCTTCTTTTCTTCTAACCCTAAACATATTTAAGGAGTGTTTTAAGAGCCGTCAACATAGACACAAGTTGCATAAGCATTGAGCAATCCTTGTTCAAGCTAATTGTGATCTAAGATGAAGTTCTTGACCTAGTTTATCTTCCTTCAAGAAGTTGCTGTGTATTTGCACCATAGGGTTTTGTGACCAAGCATCTTCCTGATCTTCATTACATAGGAAGATCTGAAGAACTTTGCAACCAACCTCTCTTTCTAAAGTTGGTGTTTGAAGTCACGTACTGGGATCCGCGCATCTGGTTAGTCACGTACTTGGGAATCGTGCATCAAAAGGGGGAACTGTCACTACAGATCAAGTCCAATTGGGTATTGGGGTAAGGGTTCAACTGTAGGTTGGTAAGGTACTTGGGATTCCTTTACTTATAACCGCTTGATTTGATAATAGTGAAGTTTCGGGAGTGTTGACCTGAAAATCACCCGGTGGGGTTTTTGCCGTTAGGGTTTTCCCCATTCGTGAACAAATCACCGTGTCATTTAATTTCCGCTGCATATTTAGTCATTCGGTGATTTGTTTGTGCTGCCACGTGTTTGCATGATAAATTGATTAATTAATAACTTGGCTAATTAATTAAGTGGTTTAATCACAAGGGGTCATTCAGTTTGTGGCCTATCATAGTGGGTAACATATGGTAAGCATCTCTTATCACATGGCACTTAAGATGATAAAACTCCCCATTGCACTTTTCCTAAAACTTAATATTCATCATATGACAAATACTGAATATCTCTAGCCATCTAAATGTTGAAAAAATAACTATTCATTCAACCTTCAATTGTTCCTATACAAATTTAGAAACTTCATTATATTATTCTACATAAACTACATTACTACTTTCAGCTAAAATACAACTCAAACACATGGCCAAATCTGATTGGCTATCTTTAATCTCCAAATATATAAAATATTCATGATATTTCTAATATCCAGCTGCTATCTACCATAATTAGACCAGATATTCATCTGCCAACTGCTAGAGCAGAGCATTAAATGCTCTTCTTGCTCACCAAGATTAAGTCATAACACAATGAGACCTTGACTAAATCTCTAAAACTTCATTAACTTTCAACCAATCATTCTATTACTTACTAAAAATGTGTTATAATAGAACCTTGGACAAAAAACACAAACACCCAAAAAAGGAAACATTTGTAGTAGAACTCTAGCAGTGTGTTCAGCAATTGACACCTGGCTGAAAGTGACATCATCAGTCATTTAATGCTGAAATTCCAACAGCTAGACATCTGACCTCATCTACTTCTGCCCCGAGCAAAAGCTGTGACAGCTTTTTCTGACAACTAGGACAGCTTTTTCATAACAGATTTAATAGCTAACCCAACAGCCTTGAAATTCCTGATTCTCCCTCATTTGGCTAAAACCCAAAACCAACTAAAGAAACTATCTTTTTCTTTTTAAAATACTTTCCTTTTCTGCTACACTTTCCCCAACAGCTCTTACCAAAAACAGCAAGAACACATTAAAGCTAAACATACCATTTTTGGCCAAATCCTAGGATGGATTCTTTGAAGATTCATTGCTGATTGAGATAGATTTTGGCTGAGATTATTTGCTAAACCCCCCCCCCCTCCCTTAAACTCAGCTATAAATAGAACCCTTCATCAACACCTCAAAGACACACCAATAAAGAAGAGCAACTCTTTCATAAACTTCTCTATTCTATCTCCCTCTAATTATCTTCTTAAACTCTTAAAGAAGTTCTGAGCTTCTGAGTTTTTAATTCCAAATTAGGAATTAAACTCTTCAGCCCTTAGCTCATAAATGCCTTTCATAACCCCTCATACATCGTCTAGGAGAAAATCCCAGCAGCCTTGCTAAACACACTACAACACCATTACTCTCTTATACTCATTCTATCACTCTCCATATTCAGAAAATACATCTATCTTACTGCTCCTATCTCCAAATACCTAAACACATCTCCATAGTCTTCTCTTACAAAATCTTTCCCCTTGGAAAGCAATCTCTACAACTTCTCCAGCAATTATAATCTCATATTTTTACTATCTTTAACCACCATATCTCTCATACTTCCATATATCATACATATTACAAATACTACATCACACAAAACATCTATATCTTTTACCATCTCCACAGTTCTCAAGAGATATCAAACACTCATACTAAAAGCCCTTCTCATGGAAGGCATAAGCTTCTAATACTAAAGTCCTTCTCTTAGAAGGTACCAAGATCTCATATCAAAGCCCTTCTCATGGAAGGCACAAATCTATCTTACATAAAGCCCTTCTTTTAGAAGGTACAAATACTTCAAACAAAAACCCTTCTTAAGGGAGGCAACGCCATTCATAACTTCATAACATCTAAAAGAGCATCGTCAAAGGGGGGAAACTCATTTAAGTGCATAATAAGAGGGGCAAGCTTAACCAGCCTCTGCACACAGTTGGACATACTCTTTCTCCCTCTAGTTGCACCCATTTTTCCCCTTCGATCTTGAAGTTATTATGGCAAATTGCCTCTCCACCGCTAGAGTTACTCTGCTGGAATCCTATCAACTCACAGACGCTACATAGCTGGAGCTACAAACCATACAAAGATAATTGACTCTACTTACATATCTTTAAATTTACATCATTGAGTACATGATTACTTCAACTTTAAATACATATTACATTATTTTAACTACTATTACAACTATTAATCAAAGCTATTATATCAAACGTATATTATATATTTATTCAACCATTATCATAATTCTTAGATTTTGGCTTTAATGGGTTTGTAGGTTTAAAAGTACGCCGGTAGCCATTGGACTACGTGGCCTAATGTTGAGTTCCGAACACAAATCCCCAAACACAACTCGATCCTAGCAAGGTCACCCCTCCAATGGACCACACAGGGCCAAGCTCCGAAAGAAGGCCCTCGAACAAGGGGGTATTTTGGTAATTTTAAAGTTTCGAGGGCATTTCGGTCAGTTTTTAGGTTTCGAAGGTATTTTGGTCATTTTTTAGGTTTATGGGGTATTTTGGTAATTTTTATGTTTTGGGGGGCATTTTGGTCAATTTTAGGTTTTGGGGGTATTTTGGACTTTTTAAGGTTTCGTGGGTACTTTGGTCATTTTTTAGGTTTCGAGAGTATTTCGGTCATTTTTTTAAGTTTAGGGTTATTTTCGTCCTTCTTAGTGGTTTTTGAGCATATTTGGTGATTTCGGGGATATTTTAGTCATTTTAGAGGTTTCAAGGGTATTTTGCTCATTTTAAAGATTTTGGGATATTTTGGTCATTTTAGTGGTTTTTGGGCATAATTGCTAATTTTAGAGATAGCAGAGGTATTTTGGCCATTTTAGAAGTTTCATGGGTATTTTGCTCATTTTAAAGATTTTGAGGATATTTTCGTCATTTTAGTGGTTTTTGCCTTTTTGAGCATATTTGGTGATTTTATAGAACTCAGGTTTGGGTAGGGTATGGATCTCCATGGATAAACAAACCGAGTAACAATTGGGCATGGGTACTAGTTGGGTAAGGTAATTGGATATCTAGGGATAAATTAATTGGGCCGGATATGGGTGTACCCTACCCATGGCCATCCCTGCCATAAGTGCTTCTTAAAAATCCTTAACTCAACTTTAAAAGACTGTGGAAAGAGGAACCCTCTTAACATATCATAGTAGTAGGACAAGTTTGCAATGAACGAAAAAATAAATCATTATTTCATAATAACAGCACTTCATGCATTCATTTATTCCTATTCATTTATTATCTAAACTTTGCATTTATGTCAAAGTATTACTTCATTATTGTATATTAAATAATAGATTCATTTCTTCTATATATTAATTTGAGAAAATTACACTTTTTCCAAATGCATCATCTACACATTTGACATACAAAAATGAATTAATACACTGACATTGCTGCAGTGATTAGATAATAAATACATATGCATAAATGCATGCACCAATTAATGCGTGATAATAAATTATGAATTTGACATAAATGCATGTGAGGCCATTACAAACATCTTTAAATAGCACTATAAACTAGTAACAAGCATCATCTTCTACTTAATTAGTTTAAGAAAACCTCTTCTTTCCATCCAGCTTCATGGCAAACAAGACTTTTATGATAACCATTTTCATGGTTATCCTTCTTCTTCAACAAAACCTTAGCCCCATAACAGCATCAAGGCCAACTGATATTTATCCACCAACATTTTCCAAAGGCTCCTTAACCAAGCCAAAACCTCCGTCTACATGGTTCACTCTAAATCGTTATAAAATGGCCGAAATTGAAGACTTTCGCCCAACATCTCCTGGTCATAGCCCCGGTGTAGGACATGACAGTCCACCCCCAGTGTAGGACATGACCGTCCAACCCAGTGTAGGACATGACCGTCCACCAGTTGCAATACAATTGTAAACCTATTAGAAAATCATAATTTGCTGTTATTATGAAATAAGAATTTAAATTTTAGTTCATTGACAAATTGTCATATTGCCATGATATGTTGTGAGGGTTTATTTTAAAGTGGAGTTATGGATTTTGACAAAGCACTTATGCATGGAATGTGAAGTAGCCTCAAAGTCTAAGGTAGTAAACATATATGGTATGGTGTTTTAAAATAGTTTGTCACCATTTTTGGGTTTTAAAGTATTTTTATCTCGTTTCTTTGTGCTTTAATTAAGATATAGTGAGATAAATCCTTAATGTTGCCTTTAGAAACGATAATTGTTCTTGCACATTCATTAATATGTCATTACTACACACAATGTCCATAATTTTAGGCACGAAGTTGTGGGTGCAGCGAGTTTTCTCCTAAAAAGAAAGAGGAGTACGCCTCGGCCGAGTGGACTGGGGAGGAGAAAGGATGGAATTGCTACCTAAATTAGGTCTAGGAACCATAAATATAGTGCTATTACTTGGAAGGACTAATCTTTCTACTAGAGTATGGGTTCAGAGTTTAGGTACGGCTTGGGAAGGTGTTAGGCACCCAAGACCGTCCGACCCGTTGGTTGGCTTCCACTCATTGTATCTTACAACTTAGTCTCATTAAAGGCACGTTCAATATTGCATACTAAAGTCACACACACACTAGTATACATTTAAGCATACAACATGGCATAGATCATCTCAAAACCCTAACATGCATCTTGTCCTATCGCACAACCTAACATCACATCACATATAGCATTGAAATCCTAACATACATCTAATCATCCATACATATCAAATCATATCTAAGGTAGCAAACAAACAAGATATCACAAGGGCAAAAACATAAGCATGTTAAGATCAAGCAATTATGTTATCATATCCAAAGCAAAGCATTTGCAAATATACATTCATGTTTATCAAAATAAGATCAAGATCATATCTTAAACAAATGCATGTCCACGTGAGTGCATGTCTTACATTGTTGCATCACAGCACCTAGGGCTGTAAACGAGCCGAGCTTTGTCAAGTAGTGCATGTTCAAGCTTGGCTCGTCAGGAAAAATCAAAATCTTAAGCTTGGCTTGAGCTTGTGCCAAGCCTTAAAATAGTGTTTAAGCTTGAGCTGGTGGGAAAGCCAAGAAGCTTGAGCTTGACTTGGCTTGGCTTGGCTTGATTAATTAGTCAAGCCAAACTCAAGTTTAATACCAAGCTCAAACTCGAGCTCAGGTCAAGTTTTTGAGCTTGAGATCTAAAATAATTACATTATTAAATGCTTAAATCTCTAAAATTAAGAAAAAAGAAAAAGAAAATAGTATACTCATTTTATCATGCATCTAGTTTTACTTATGATTAGCCATTATTCAAATTAATAATTTACATAATTAAATTCATTCATTCATCATTCCTTGTCTACAACTTTAGCAATTGTTCAAAATACAATTTTTACATTCACGTTAGATGGTGAAGGACTAGAAAAATACATGTTTGTAACTATTGTGAATGAGAAAATACTAACATGTTTCATAACTTTACTTTAGATGATTGATAGGGAAGGATCATATATGGCCTACGTAATTATTTATTTATTTTTAAATGTAACTATAGTCTAAAGTGGTTCTTGATTAGTTTAAAGGGAATGAAAAAATTAAGGTAATATAGGTAGTGGTCTCAGGTTGGTCATGTTATTATTAAGATATGTGTAATGAGTATATTTAGCTAATACATATAAACTTATAAATGAGTCTATGCTTGAATTGTTGTATATCAAGCTTAAGCTTGGCTTGAGCTTGTGACAAGCCTAAAAATAGTGTTTGAGCTTGAGCTCATGGAAAGCCAAAAAACTTGAGCTCGGCTTGGCTTGGCTTGGCTTGGCTTGATCAATTAGTCAAGCCAAACTCAAGTTTAATATCAAGCTCAAACTCGAGCTCTGGTCAAGTTTTTGAGCTTGAGATCTAAAAAAATTACATTATTAAATGCTTAAATCTCTAAAATTAAGAAAAAAGAAACAGAAAATAGTATAAATAGTTTTTGATGTGATACCAATTAAAATAATTATATTAGTTTGTGAGCATTTTACAATAAAATGAGTAATAAACTTCAATTGTTTGAAAACAAAAAAAGATAATAATAATAATAAATAAATAAAAGAAGGAAGAGGTGGGAGTGTGGAGGGAAGTCACATCAGTCACACAAAACTTCTCCCCGATCTTATTATATAACTCCCAATAGCGGTTAGAATACGCTCTGAGAGTCTCGCCTTTCTTTATAGACATGGTGATCAAGGAATCAAAAGGCTTCGGAACTCGGCTACAAGTCACAAACCTCACACCGAAGGTTCTAATTAACTCATTATATCCGTGGATGGATTTCTTATCCAATTTATCAAACCATCTTATGGCCATGGGTCCAAGGCTTAAGAGAAAGATTTTGCCCATCAGAGCCTCATTCCTAAAGTAGGTGGCCATACTTTGATTGTAACGGCTAACATGCTTAACGGGATCAAACTTATTGTCTTAATTAACGAAGGTGGGCCTTACAAATTGTTGAGGTCCAAAATATTACAAGTATTGAAATCCAAAACTAATGAGCCCATAAGGATAGGAAATGCCCAAACCGTGAGCCAAGGCCCATTTAAAATGGATAAAAGGAAGCCCAAGCTCATGAATGGATAAGTCTCGGACCTTAGAGAAGGAAGAAAAAGTAGAAAAAGCTTGGCCCAGCCTCTGTGAGAAGAACCCCCAAGGAGCCCAGAAAGAGACTGAACCAAGATACCGAGAAGCTGCCAGAACTAGGGAGGGGATCCTCAGGAAATGCAGGAAACAACCAGCTGGGAGTTGGACAACTCAGGGAAGCATGCTTATGGGCTCAAGGAACGAAGAAAGACATGTCCCATCAGCCACCTGCAACTTAGAAGAAAAGACTTTGGAAACAGCTGATGACTTAAGAACCCACACCTGTGAAGGGAAGCCTAGAACCTGGGGAAGAGCAGCAAGGAGAACCATAAAGGAAGGTGGCTGGGGATCTTTCAGCTTGACAGGGGGAAATCTGCCTATTTAGAGAAAAAAGACAAAGGATGAGGTAGCTAAATGGGGGTTCTAAAAAGCCTCTCTAAAAGTCTTGGAAAAAAGGGTCAGCCCTTAGGTACCCCCAAAAGAGGAAGGTTAGCTAGGGACTTTTTGGAGGGAAACCACGAAAGAAGAATATAGTGAGAAAATGGGAAAAGAACCAGACACCAATGTTGCTGACACAACATTGGTTCTAGTACCCAGAGCAACAAATGGAAGGAATCAACAGTACACCAAAAACCCTAGGAATGTACTATAAAAGTGATCAAGTCATCAGAAAAATTCATTCAGCAATAAGGAATTAGAGCAAAAATATCCTTGGAAAAACTTCTTTAAATCTCAGAAAAATAGAAAAAGGGAAAAACATTGTAAGGGATCCTAAGACAGGCACTAGAGGATACAATTGGATTTAATGGGATTTAAACCTCACAAGTCTTGGAAGCCTACAAAGAGTTATCTAGGTCTATGACTTTTAAACTTATTTGAACCTTGTGACACATCCCAGTGAAAAGAAGGGTCCAATGTACTAAAACTTAATATAATGAAATATCATTCTATATTTTGAGGATCCGTAACGTCCATACCTGCTTTATCTTTATTTCCTTACTGTTCTTTAGCCATTTATTTTACAATGTGTATATGTTTGCATGTATGGATATGTATATGTTGTAGGGCCCATGTTTTGTGCACAACTTGGTTTGTAATCAGCCTAATATAGCTACGGTGAACCAAGCCAAGTCTACCAAACAACAAGTATAAGGCCTAGGATACTTGTTTCTACTTGGACCTAGGCACTTGAACCCACACAAACCTCTCTCGATCTCCTCAAGGAAAAGAGAACAAGAAATTTGCTGTAATGCCTTACTCAATGTGTCATTCCCCATGATACGCGAGGTGGAAGGCTCACCTCGATTCTCGGGCGCTCGGTTCCCTCTCGGGGAAGTCACCCTTTATATGGTTCAACGAGGAGAAAACTCTCTCTGCTTATACCAATGCGAGGGGAATCCACCCTTTCTCTGAATCCATGAGGAAGGGAGTTCAACCTCTCCCTATACCTAAGAGGTGGGGAGACAGATCTTTCCCTATACATCCGAGGTGGGGAGACTGATCTTTCCCTATACCTACTCTGCTACTGATGAGGAAGCGTGTTCTCTCCACCACGAGAATCCCCACCACCTGGGCTATTCTCCTGACTATCCCTGAGGCATTCCCGATCTCCATCTTGAGAATTGTTGAGTAGTAAGTAAAGTTTTTATAATTCTATTGATATGTGGTATCTATAAAATACATGTGCTAAAATTTCTACTAAGTATTTTAGTCTTTGAGGTTGACATCATTATCCTAAGCTGGTCACATTTCAAAAATAATTGGCTAATTTTTGAATCTTTGGAGGCGTGCATGCTCACTCAGTGTTAAGGATTTAGACTTAAGATCTCTATTTCAGAGGGTGAGTTTGAAATCCAACAATTCCTTATCAAAACTAAACCTACCCAGTTCATTAAACCACATATATAACTCCAAAAAAAGTTAAAAACCTCAACAACATTGCCATTCCAAATTCCCAACCTTACCATTAGATACTGATCCAAATAGGCAAATCCAAACGAAACCCACACAACCCAAAAAAAAACAAAAAAAAAAACAAAAACAAAAACAAAAAAAAGCAAAAACAAAAACAAAGACAAAACAAAACAAAAACAAAAACAAAATGGAGACAAAGCCACAAACAACTCATAGAAAATACAAAATCCCATAGACAAAACCATTGATATTTTGTGAATTCAAATTTAGTACTAAAGGAAACAGGAGATATAGAGGTTTAAGAGGATGAGAAGTGTTGAAAGAAGAAGCAAGCCATAGGAGGAATTTTGCCAAATTCCATCATTTCTGAAAGGATTTCAAATCAATGGATTTGCACATCTCAAATCCTACTTAGATTTGGGCTAAATCCAAATCCATCTCTTTTTAAGTAACCTAAACAAAAAATTTGTATATGGGCTTCTCAAATCCAAATCCATAAGCCCAAATCTAGGCATCCAAACAGAGCATAAGGAAACCGAATTAAATCATATACATGAAGATGATTTTTTTTTTTTTTTTTTTTTGTTACAAACAAGGGTATCCAAATCTCTTCAAGTATCTAATTATTCCTTCGAATATATGCAGTCCCTCGTCTCAAAGGTTATTACAAGGAGTAATCCCTTGGGAATGGCTCAAAAATGCTGCCAAGAGGTTTCGAATCCAGAATCTTTTGGATATCATAAGATCTTAAGAACCACTTAGCCAATCCCTTGAGATTCATGAAGATAAAGTTAACTTAAGCTCTCGTACAAAAATTTTTTTTTTCTATTACTGTCTTTTCAGCGAATTAGAAGTCAATTTTAAAAAGTATTTTCACTCCCTTCTTTTTTAGAGTGCAAATTAATCTTGAATGGTTTAAAATAAATGCCTCTCATCTTCTTCTTTTTTTCTTTTTTAGTATTCAATTGCATATGAAAGTTCAGCTTAATGTATGAAATATTGTAATTTTTTTCTTTTGAAATTTTTTATTAATTTCTTTTTTATGTGCGTGTGGGCTAGTACCAATTAATGGATTTTTTAATGAAGTTAAATTAGTTAATTGTGTTGGATCTATTTAAGAAACAATACATTTTTGTGACAATGCAAACAAGAACAACATATAATATATATATATATATAATCATAAACAAGAACACAAATAGATTCAATAGACAAAATCCATATATAGATATGTATATAAGATGAAATCTGTAAAATAATTAAATAATTCACAGACCAGATGCATGAAGAATATGTGACTTAAAGCAGATTTTGTCCCTCACACAATATGTGGTACTTAGAGAATTACAGACATGTGCCTCCCAAAATAAAATTATCAACAACATGGAGAAGAAACATTGCAATATCCATGCTAAGCGAGCAAACTGAACTATAACTCTTTCTCTCTCTTTGACTCTATGCAGATGTCTGCACAAAAATATTCTCTTTGAAGTTTTTCAGTCAAAAGTTTTTTTTATGAATAAGTCACTATGAATATATTCATTAGTGAACATACATATTGTTTAGCAAAAAACTATTGTGTACAGGCTTATTGACTCAAAAAATAAATAATAAAATATTATTATTTGGACAAGATGACCCAATCCATACGTGCCTAAGCCCAATCCAATGCCCAACCCATAAACGTATTAACATTTTTCTAACAAATTGTTCTTCACATGGATTTCAAGCTTAATAAAAGTTACACATTGATTAAGATATACACTTTCTCACATAAAATTGTTGACATGCAGGTATAAAAAGAAAAGATATGGGATTATAGAAGGATGCTTGGGTCAAGAGTGTCTGGTGCAATGCCCTCATAGCATTCACACTATTTGACTTTAAGTGTGAAATTACCATTGGAGTATTTGCTTATTTGGTGGACTTGATAATTTATACTGCAAAACAAAACCATTGTATCACTCAATTTCCACTCGCCAGGCATCTTCCACTACTTTGGAACTTGATGGCTCTTTAATCCACATAGTTTTGAATCTGAAAGGCCTAACAAAATGGGGGCAGAGGTCTGAATTGGGAGCAACTAATAAATGTCTCACTCCCACTTTTGGAAACATGAATTGCCACTCTTGGTTTAATATTCCCTCATGCTACACTTACTATTGAAATCTCCAATTGTTAGCCAAGGACTAACAAAGGAATCCACAACATTGTTGACTAGTTCCCAAAAAGATTGCTTTCCCATTAAGGGAATGAGGGCCATAAACAGAGCATAGCATCCAAGCTTGCTCAGGAGTCAGGAGGGTCAAATACACCAAAGAAGCCCCCAAATTTTTATTAGAATACACTAATTCAATATCAACCCCCATCCTCTACAAACTACTTCACCTTCAGCCTTGACACAAAAACTATATACAAAGTCAATCCTCTGCTTTATCCAATCTATTTTATTTGAATTAACTTTTGTTTCCATCAATAACACTAAATCCAGATATTTTTTTACCTATGTATGAGGGATCTGTGGAAAACAACATATTTACCTATATATATATATATATATATATAGTTTTTGACGACATTTTTTCCTATATATATTTACCTACTTCCTTTGATGCACTTTTTTTTCCTTCTCAACTTTTCCCTCTTAATTAAAAATGTTAATTGCACAATCTGGAGGCAAATCCGCATAGACCGCGCCTACCACTTAATCCCAAACGCATACCTAATAGTCTATAACACCATTATCATACATTATATTTTAATTTAATAGTAATACTATAGTCACAAATTATTTTACAACATTTTTACAAACTATTATTGTATCCAATTTTTACTGGTTCTCATTTGGGACAGGTACTGCCGTTTCCACCGCGACTACGGCCATGATACGTCTGATTGCTACGACTTGAAGCAGCAGATTGAGGTCCTTATCAGACAAGGAAAATTGCAAAAGTTTATCAGGAAAGAAAGGACGGATCCTCCACCTCAAGAGCAGCAACCCCGAAGGGAGAATGAGCATCCTAGACCCCCAATCGAAGACATAAGGAACAGCGACAGCAGGCTCTTCCGAGAAGGCCCGAAAAACTTACCTCCGAATGGTTCAGAACGTCGAGCTGACAGGGTCGGTTCCAAAAATAGCCCGAAGGGATAGCCTAATAATTGGGTTCTCAGAAGAAGATGCACGACAACTTCATCATCCGCATGACGATGCACTGGTCGTCACCCTACGAGTCGAAGAGTATAACATGCACCGAGTGTTGGTCGACAATGGAAGCTCAGCGGATATCCTATATTATCCCGCATTCCAGCAAATGATGATTAATAAGGAACGACTGATACCAACAAACGCCCCGCTGGTGGGGTTTAGAGGAACGAGAGTATTCCCGTTGGGTGCAATCACGCTTTCGGTGACGGTAGGAGATTACCCTCAGCAGATCACTCGAGACGTGACATTTTCTCCGGCTACAATCAGATCAAGATGGACCAAGCCGATCAGGAGAAAACCTCTTTTGTTACAAGCCAAGGGCTTTTTTGTTACAAAGTAATGTCGTTTGGGCTCAAGAATGCAGGAGCAACATACCAAAGATTAATGAAAAAAATGTTCGCGCACCAGATTGGGAGGAATGTACAGGTGTACGTCGATGACATGCTTGTAAAAAGCCTTCTGGAACAGGACCATCTAAGAGACCTACAAGAGACCTTCGACACTCTCAGATCGTATAATATGAAGTTGAATCCGAACAAGTGCATATTCGGAGTAACGAGGGGAAAGTTCTTAGGATTTATGGTATCTCAAAGAGAAATAAAGTTCAACCCGGAGAAGATACAGGCCATCATGGAGTTAAAACCACCAGAGACAGTGAAAGAGGTGCAGAGCTTGAATGGCAAAATTGCAGCTTTAAACAGATTCGTTTCTAAAGCAACCGACAAATGTCTACCATTCTTCCACACCTTGAGAAAATCTTTCAAATGGACGGATGAGTGTCAGAAAGCATTCGAGGACCTAAAGAAATATCTGGCCTCTCCACTGCTTCTCAGCCCAGCCGAACCAGGGGAAGAGCTCTACCTATACTTAGCAGTTTCGCAAGCAGCGGTCAGCACGGCCTTAATAAGAGAAGAACAAGGAACTCAACTACCCGTTTATTTCATAAGAAGGGTTTCCGGGGGGTAAAAGAAAGATATCCCCAAATGGAGAAGTTGGCCTTCGCACTTGTAATTGCAGCCCGAAAGCTCAAGCCATACTTCCAGGCCCATGCCATCATAGTCTTGACGGATCAGCCTCTAAAGAGAGCCATGAGCAGCCCTGAAGCTGCCGGACGAATGGCTTTATGGGCAATAGAACTAAGCGAGTTTGATATACAGTATCGCCCGTGAACTGCAATAAAGGGCCAAGCCATGGCAGACTTCATCGCCGAGTATACCCCATTAGAAAGCAAGGGGGCAGACGCACTCAGAGAATGGAGCATCTACACGGACGGATCTTCAAACAGGCAAGCTGGAGTGGTATTTCAAACCCCAGACGAGGATAAAATCGAGTGCATGGTCCGATTGGATTACGCAACGACAAACAACGAGGCTGAGTATGAAGCATTAGTGGCAGGATTGGACCTCGCGATGGCAGCAGGTGCTGAAGTCATGGTCGTACATTGCGACTCCCAGGTAATAACAAGTCAAATTAACGGCATCTACGAGTGCAAAAATGAAAGGATAAAGAAGTACTTAGAAAAAGTCAAGAATCAGATCGACGGCCTCAAAGTGCGATTCATTCAAATTCCAAGGGAGGAAAATGAATATGCTGACCGTCTGGCAAAAGCAGCCTCAGCAGAATCTATGCTAGTCCCTGATCAAGTATTGTCATTCGTCCAAACGTCCTCAATTATTGACGACGGAACAGAAGTGCATGAAGTGGATTCTAAGAACGATTGGACCACGCCTCTATTAGCATACCTGAGGACAGGCACACTACCAGACGGAAAAAAAAGTAGCCAGAAAACTGAAAGTCAAGCCTCACAATTTGTGCTGATCAATAACCTTTTATACAAAAGGGGATTCTCACGACCACATCTGAGGTGTTTGAATCTCGACGGGGCAGACTACGTAATTAGAGAAGTCCATGAGGGCATCTGTGGAAACCATTCGGGGGCACGATCCTTAGTACAAAAATTGATCCGAGCAGGGTACTACTGGCCTACCATGCAAAAGGACGCACAAGGCTATGTCAAGACGTGTGACAAATGCCAGAGGTTCAGTAATTTGATCAAGCAACCAACCGAGGAACTGACACCCATGACGGCCCCTTGGCCATTCGCCTAAGGTAGTTTCAATAGTTGGTTTTGGTTTTAGCCAAAAGTGGAAAATTCATTAATGCTCAATCTGCTGGGTCAGCTATCACAGCTATTCTGAAAAGGTCGTCCCAGCTGTCAGGAAAAGCTGTGACAACTATCATGAAAAAAGCTGTCACAGCTATTTGCTTTGGGCAGAAGCCAATGAGGTCAGATGGGTCATTTCAGACTGCTGGAAATGTCGTTCGGTAGTTACTTTTATGGATTTGGCTGAAAAATGGTAAGATCTCTTTGAAAGGTATCATGTTATTTTGGATATAACAACTGGTTGCTGGGATTTCAGCATTAAATGACTGATAATATCACTCCCAGCCAGGTTTCAAGTGCTGAATACACTGCTGGGGTTCAGTTGGAAATGCTTCCTTTTCAGGTGTTTGTGTTTTTGGTGCAAGGTTCCATTACAACACATTTCTAGTAAATAATAGAATGATTGGCTGATAGTCAAAGAAGCTTTAGAAATTTAGTCAAGGTCTCACTGTGTTGTGACATAATCTTGGTGAGCAAGAAGAGTATTTAATGCTCTGCTCTGGTAGCTGGCAGAGAAATATATGGTCAGATTGTGGCAGACAGCAGCTAGGTATCAGAGATATCATGAATATTTTGTATAGAGAGCGATAAAAGATAGCCAATCATATTAGGCCACGTGTTTGAGTTAGATTTTAGCTGAAAGAAGTAATAAGATTTATGTGGAATACTATAATGAAGTTTCTAAATTTGTATAGCAACAGTTAGGGATTGAATAAACAGTTATCTTCCCAGCAGTTAGATGGCTAGGGATATTGAGTATTTGTCACATGACGAATATTAAGCTTTAGGAAAAGAGTAATGGGGAATTTTATCATTTTAAGTGCTATGTGATAAGAGATGCTTACCATATGTTACCCGCTACACACGGACTCATCAGAGTTCAGGGAGTTGGAGAAAACACGCCAAGCAACATGTCTCTTTTATCAACTTTAAACCGCTAGAGTTTTACTAAACATACCTCTTGGCCCTCCAAACCACGACTCCCAAAATTTCATTAAAGAGACTTATGAGCTTGGATCATAAGCCGAAGGTGAGATGACGTACCTCGGGTTTTGTTGTCATTTTGTGTAAATATGGGCTCTTGTTGAAAAAGCCACTTGCCATGAGTGTAAGAAAGGTAATATGGGCTGTGAGCTTTGGTTCATTGCTTAAGCCTGATCCATATGTTGATGTTGATGATGTCGTGGGGTTATGATCCTAATTGATGAAGAGGAAATGTGGACCATGAATCTGCCTCTTGAAATAAGGATCGCGTGGGTCATGTGAGCCCAATCCGTCTAGTTGAATGAGATATGAGCTTATTTTAGGTTTTAAAGAGATTTACCCAAAAAAATCAATAATATGTTGATGTGGCATGGGTTGCCAATGAAGTAATGCCACGTGGTCCGAAAAAAAAGGTCCTCAACAGTGTCTTATGTTTTAATCTCATTAAAGGCATGTTCAATATTGCATCTTAAACAAAAACACACACTAACATACAACATGGCATCAATCATCTCAAAACCATAACATACATCTTGTCCTATCCCATACCCTAACATCACATCTCATATTTAATCGAAAGCAGCAACATATATGTATCAAATCAAGGTAGAAACATAGGCATGGTAAGATTAAACAAACATGTGATTGCATCTAAGCATCATCCAAACAGCATACTCATACTCATCGTCAAATCCATAGCCTAAAAGCCCTACCCTTCATCGAGCAATATGTATGCAAAGGCAGTAAAACACATCACAAAACAGAAATATCAACAAGGTATTAACATCAAGCATATCTCAAACATCTAAGCATAGTGTCAAAGCATCAAACAAACATATTCATCATCCAAAATGCATGTTCATGGGAATGCATGACTTACCTCGCCTACCTTATGGCACCATAACACCTATGCATCAATGCATGGATGGACATATGAATGCCTGTCCATGGCAAAGCAATGAAAACATAAAAAGGAAATCCTAATCTAACATGTTAAAGGCAAACGAACAAATAAACAGAGAGACGGAAACATATACATGTGAAAATAAGCTAGAACAAAGACATATTAAACAAATACAATAAAGAAACTGAAGCAGAAAATGTCAAATTAAGGTTTCTGGCCTTAAGTATGCATACGCATACATAGCGCCTGCATACGCAACCCAACTGTATGCGTACGCATACTTCGAGTATGTGTACCCATGCAAAAAGCTTGCGTACGCATACACACCCAAATTGCTAACCCAAAAACAGCAAGAACAAAAAAGGAACAAAAACTTAAAATGATAAATCTAACAACCTAACATGCCCTAAATCGTAAACAAAGAAAGACTAAACCTAAATAAACATGTTATATCACCAATAAACAAGAAAAACAAAAATTAAAGCAAGAAATTGAAAAGAAAAGACTTAGGACATATACCTCAAATATAAAACTCCTTGGCTTGATTTTGACAGTTCCCCTCAGTCAAATCTATTCACAATCAAATACAAAAGTAATTAGTAATCTTAAAACTCGAAGATCAAGGCCAGAAAAAACCTCAATTAAAAAATATTGACATGAGGATGTTTTGTGAAAAAATCCCTCTTTGATTCACTATTTCTAGTGAATCTTAGGTTTTCCCTTAGGATTTTCTATGTGTTTTGAAAAGGTACCATGTATTAGGGGTGTGCGTGGTTCGGTCGGTGCAGTTTTCTTCGAAATTTATCACCGAACCGAAAGGGATCGATTTTTCCATAATCGGAACCGATGCATACCGCCAAGGATCGGAATTCTGACCTACAACAGTGCAGTTTTTTGCAGTCGATTTCATCGGTTTTATCAATTTGAAATATTAAAAAAAATGCTAGTCATTACTCAATCATAATCAAGTTCAACACTAACAATAACATAATAATTTTTTTGACCAAATAAATACTTTACAAAGAATAAATCTTATCAGAAATATAATTTATATTTTATATTATCAATATCTTAAGTTAAGTTAGTATTAGTGCTTTAGGGGGGGGGGGGGGGGGAAGTACTAGTGCAATCTAGTTGTAAAGTGTAATCCATGTAAACCACAAAAGCTTAGATATTTTCATCAACTTCAATGAAGTACACTTTAGTAAACAGAATACTCTTTGCTAAAAAAAAAAAGTAAACAGAGTACTCAAAATCACAAGACAATATTATGCAGACCTAAAAAAATACATGGAGATAACTACACAGTCATAGAGAGAGTGAGAGATTTGTATTGTACCACTTAGAGCTATGCAAACAAAAAGGGCAAGAGGCGAATTTGCACAAAATTGGGGCAGATTTGAGCAGACAACTAGAGGCTCAGGCAAAAAAAATAGATGTGGTTGCAACATAAGGAAGATTTCTTTCTAGTTATTTACTAAGAATGTTTTTTCTCCTTTTTCCTTTATTTCTATCTCTATATACGAATTGGTCAGTACGGTTTATGGGTCGATCTCAAAAATAAGCTCCAACTGTGTCAACACACCGGCGTTGAAAGGGTTACCGGGTTCCGTTCGCCGGCATCGGCTCTTTCGGTCGGCCAAAGTTCAATGCAGTTTGGTCAGTGAGGCTCGATTTTATTGGTGAGGTTCGGTCACTGCTCACCCCTACCATGTATGGCTTTTTATATTTAAAAAAATGGGTTTGGAACGGCTCCCAGATGATGTGGGATTCATTCCAAACCTCAACTTTAACGCAAAAAACTTGTCTTTCATAGTTTCTAGAATCCTAGCATGCATACGCATGCCTGTGTATGTGAACGCATGCATAAAGCTCGCATACGCAGGTCTGGGGCATACGTACGCATACGCGTCTCTTCGTACGCGTGCCCTATGGTTTTCATGGCCTATATTTTCCAAAAATAGTTTTATTTAGCTCATAAAAAAAAAAAAAGTTATATTTTCCCTAAAAACCTTTCTCAAGTCAATTTGAATATGATCAGACCCTAAACAGACCTTGGGCTTTAGAATTTTTCCATCATTAGGAAACAGGAGCCCAAGTCGTAAGGGGTACAAAATGCGGTGTCTACAGATGCTCCACTTTTGATTCATGAGCTCCACTAACAAAACTGAAAGAATAAGAAACAAAACATTTTGTTTCAACGTACGGCTCAGGCACAACCCATGCACACGCACACAATACGCTTACATAGGGTGAGGTACAACTCCGCAAAGTCGCATGGGATTCATATGTCTAAATTCCCACCTTTGTCGCTAGGAAAGCGAGCAACTACAGGTTCACTATCCTAGAACTTGTTTTGCCAATTGCAAGCAAAAGGCGAGTGACTCACTATCCTAAAGTCACTCGAAAAAGAAAAACAAACAAGGCCAATGGCCGCAACCATCAACCAAGCAAACAAGGTGCTCTTACAAGCTTAAAAGAATACATATCTGTAGTGTACATCTAAGGCTCTTGCCTCAAATTTCTCCGGGTGGCTAGTGCCTCCAGTAGGGGTGGCAAAATCTGACACGACTCGCGAACACGATATGACTACCCATTTATAAACAGATCATGGGTTAAGGCTAAATATGTTCGGGTCATATTCAAGTTGACACGGCTAACCCGTTTAATAAATGAGTCTTATTCGTGTTCAACATGCGAACCCGTCTGACTCGTTTGACCTGTTTAACTTATAAAATTATTAGATATTTTGATATTATTGCTTAATTAATGGCAGTTTTTATATGTTTATTACTATATTTATATTTGTAATTGTATTTTAATTTTAGATATATGGGAATTGATAAAAATGGGTCATTTGTATTGACCTTTATATGACTTGTTAATTGAACGAGTTAAACGTGTCAGGTCAGGTCAACCTGTTTAATAAACAGGTCATGTTCGGGTTGAGGATTCCTGACACATTTACTAAACAGGTCGGGTTCGGGTCAACCCATATAGCCGAATACACATGGCTCAACACGACACGAACCCGACCCATGAACATGAATTGCCACCACTAGCCTCTAGGTAGTACTTGTCTTCTATCTCGATCTCTACCTACTCTGATGAGGCTCTTGCCTCGAGGTGACCTTGGTCTCTATCTCTATCTCTGCATCTTCTATTGTGCCTGCATATTCAATTCCTTCGAGATATGTGCATAAATTCAGGCTTGTATTGGATATGTGCCTGCTTATTCAATTCCCTTGGGATATGTGCACAAGTTCTGTATTCTCTTTTTCTGACTAGTATGGGATCTGTGCCTGCATATTCGATTCCCGTAAGATATGTGCACAAGTTTTGTACTTTCTCTTCTGACTTGTATGGGATCTGTGCCTGCATGTTCCATTCCCTCGAGATATGTGCACAAGTTATGTACTTTCTCTTCTGGCTTATAAGTAGCATGTGTGAAAAAGATATTAGGGTAAACTAGATAAATAGTCCCTATCTTTTACATCATATGTCAATTTGGTCCCCAACTTTTTAATTGTATTAATTTGGTCCCTAACATTTCAATACCATGTCATTTTGGTCCCTGCCATTATCTCTTGGATAGAAAAATTTGACGTGTCAAATAGAATAATAAAAAAATTAATTTACTTGCCACATCAATTGCAAACTGTACAAGCACATCATATTAAAATTATAAATAAATAAATTTTTGTTCTCACATGAGATTAGGCTTAGGGAAAAAATTCTCTCTCATTCTCATGCTCATCTCTGTCCCTAATACATAACTCTCTCAGCTAAAGTAGAAGTTACAAATAGCGACAACAAGGTTCAGCGGTGAGGACCAACAATTGGGTTTTCTCATCGACGGTAGAAGGTTCGGCACTCTCTCTCTCTCTCTCTCTTTATGTGTGTGTGTGTTTTGTTACTGTCCAAAATATCAAAGATGAACATAAGCTAGTATCTGCTACAAATCATTTTGGAAGCTCCAATTAAAAGTATTGAACCACATGAAAATTTATTAGAATTAAGAAAATGTAAAGATGTTTGTGGTGAAATAAAATCATATTACTTTCGTGGGAAAAGAAGGCTTGTTGAATATTAAGTAGAATTTGACAATGGACCATGTCGGCCAAGTTATTTTTAGCCAATTCAACTAGTGACATCCTAATTTTGAAATTTTATGGAGCAAATTTGTTCACAATTAGCAATGTTGCAGATGATCGAAAGAATGGCTCGACTAATCGAAGATCATGTTCTGCAGAATTTTAATCAAGCCCCAAGCCCACGAAAACATTTACATTTTATTAAAATATCAATTTTTTTAATTATTTCACTTTCTTCATACACGACAACAACCATCCACTCTCTTTCTTCTTCCTCAATATACATGAAGAAAAAAAAATTAGATATAAAATTAATAGTGGCAGTGTAAATTTGCGTGGTTATTGTAACAAATGTATTTTTACACAATTTTGCATGGCCAAAAGAGGGTGAATTTTGGACTTGATTGGCTAAAATATAATTTTCTTTTTCTATTATACAAGCACTAATACTAGTGCTCTCACCTCTCACATCTTATTTGCTAGTTAGGAAAGAAGGATTCGCATTTTAGTTCTCACTCTTAAGAAAATTGTGTCATTAAATTATGAGATTCTTGATCATCTTCACTTAGAATTTAGAATTAAATCCTGCATTGTCAATCCCATTTTAGGATGAGATGTCGAAAGCATTAATGGCCCTATTCTCTACTTGTCCATTCATGGGAGGGCTAATCTTACAACCAGAGTATGGGTTCGAAATTTAGGTACAATTTTGGAAAGGGGATTGGCACCTAAAACCACTTGACGCGTGGGTCGGCTTCCACTCATTATGTCCTACGTCTTAATCCTATTAAAGGCACATTCAACATTGCATCTTAACACACGCACACACACTGGCATACATCTAAGCATACAACATGGCATTTTATCCCAAATCTATCATACATCTATCACGCTTATCACCACATCACAAGCCCTAGCATACATCTATCATGAATATCATCTCATCACAAAGCCGAACATACGTCTATCCAAAACATCAAACAAACATGGCAGAAACCAAAAGGCTTGGTAGCAAGATATTGACATCAAACATGACCCAATCATATAAGCATAATATCCAAACAACAAACAAGAATGTTCATCACCAAAAATGCATGTTCATGTAAATGCATAACTTACCTTACTTACCTTACATCATTACAACACTTATGGCATTAATGCATGATCATGTGAATGGATGTTCATGGCATTAAAGCAAGACAATGAAGAAAACCCTAATCTAGCATGTTAAAGTAAAAAAGTATACAAACAAAGGAATAGAGACTCAAAATCATAAAATAGGGGCTAAATAGACTCATATCATGTGGAAGAAACAAAGAAACAGAAATAGAAAAGCTTGAATTAGGGTTTTTGGGCACGAGTTTGTGTGCACATAAATGTGATTAGTAATTTTAATTCGAAAGATCAAGACCAAAAAAGGTCCCAACCAAAATAAAATTGACTTCAGGATGTTTTGTGAAAAAACTTCCTCTTTGATTCACTATTTCTAGTGAATCTTAGATTTTCCCTTAGGATTTTCTGTGTGTTTTGAAAAGGTGTCATGTATGGCTTTATATAGTGAGAAAATAGGGGTTTGGAATGGCTCCTTCGTTCTAAACCTCAACATTAATGCAGAAAAATTGCCTTTCGTAGGTTTCTGAAACCCTAACTATGTGCGCAGGTCCGTGCCTGCGTATGCATGCAACAAACCTGCGTACGCAGGTTCTAGCCTTCATACAAAGGCTGAGGGTTTCCTTGGCCTTTTATTTTTCAAAAATATATTTATTTGCTCATAAAAGGTTATATTTTCCTTTTTAACACCTCTCAAGTCAATTTGTAATCTAATTCAGCCCTAAACCAACCTTAGGCCTTAGAATTTCAGCATCTTTAGAGAATAGGGGCTCGAGTCATAAGGGGTACAATATGCGGTGTCTACATTCTCCCTAATGGATCTTTCACCAAGGACTTCCTTGTAAGTCAGAACACCAAGGCCACTTGCGTACATATCCTCCAAGAATTGAATATGCAGGCACCGACCCCATACAATCAGAAGAGAAGAATACAAAATTTGTGTACATATCCTCCGGGAATTGAATCTGCAAGCACAAACCCTATGCAAGCCAAAACTTCTGCATATATCCTCTAAGAATTGAAGACGCAAGCACAATAAAAGTGGTAGAGATAGAGATGGAAACCAAGGTCACCCCGAGCCAAAGGCCTCACCAGAACAGGTTGAGATAGTGATGGAAAACGAGTATTTACCTAAAAGCGCAAGCCACCTGGAGAAGTTTAAGGCAAGAGCCCCAAATGGACACTATAGATATGTATCCTTTTAAGCTCGTAAGAGCACCTTGTTTGTTGGTTTGATGGTTGCGGCCGTTGGCCATGTTTTTTTTTTTTTTTTTTTTTAAGTGACACTAGGATAGTGAGTCACTCACCTTTTGCTTGTAATTGGTGAAACAAGAAATACTCCCGAAACCTAAAAATTACCAAAATACCCTTTAAAACTAAAAAATGACCAAAATACTCCCAAAACTTAAAAATTACCAAAACACCCCTAAAACCTAAAAATGATCAAAATACCCCCAAAAACTAAAAATTACCAAAATACCCCCCTAAACCTAAAAAATGACTAAAATACCCCCCGAAACCTAAAAATTACCAAAATACTCCTTACACCTATAAAATGACCAAAATACTCCTAAAACTTATAAAATAACCAAAACACCCCCTAAATCTATAAAAGGACCGAAATACCCCCCCCCCCCCCCCGGAAACCTATAAAATGACAAAAATGCCCCTAAAACCTATAGGATGATCATAAAAATACACCATAAACCTAAAAAATGACTGAAATAATCTCAAAACCTAAAGAATGACCAAAAGACCTTGAAACCTAAAACATGACCGAAATACTCACAAAGCTTAAAAAAATAACTGAAATACCCCCGAAACCTAAAAAGATTACCAAAATACCTCGAAACCTAAAAAATTATCAAAATACCCCCGAAACCTTAAAATTACCAAAATACTTCAAAAAACTAGAAAATTACCGAAATAGCCCCAAAATCTAAAAATTACCAAAATACTCCTAAAACCTAAAAAATGACAAAAATGCCTCTATAACCTAAAAAATGACTTAGATACCTTTGGAATCGAAGTAATTACCAAAATAACTCCGAAACTTAAAAAATTACCGAAATTCCCTTAAAACCTCCAAAATGACTGAAATGTTCTTAGAACCTTTGATTTGATGAAAATTCCCTCAGAACGTCCAAAATACTCCAAACCTATATTTTGGTAATTTAAGAGGTTTTAGGTGTATTTTGGTCATCCTACATGTTTAGGGGTATTTTGGTCACTTTAAAATTTTAAAGGGTATTTTGGTCATTTTAGATATTTTGGGGGGAATTTTGGACTTTTTATAGGTTTCGGGGTATTTTTTGAAATTTTAGAGGTTTGTGTTTGTTTTTGGTCATTTTAGAGGTTTTGGGTGTATTTTAGTCACTATAAAGGTTTAGAGGTATTTTGGTAATTTTATAGGTTTAAGGATATTTCAGTCATTTTTTAGGTTTAGGGTGTATTTTTATCATCATATAGGATTTAGGGACATTTTTGTCGTTTTATAGGTTTCGGGGGTATTTTGGTCATTTTATAGGTTTCAGAGGTATTTCGGTCATTTTTTAGGTTTAGGGTGTATTTTTTTCAACATATAGGATTTAGGGACATTTTTGTCATTTTACAGGTTTCGGGGGTATTTTGGCCATTTTATAGTTTTCAGAGGTATTTCGGTCATTTTTTAGGTTTAGGGGGTGTTGAACACTCTTTTTTCGCCCCACACAACACTACTTCATTGGCAACCTATGCCACATCAACATATTAATGATTTTTTTGGGTAAATCTCTTTAAAGCCCAAAATAAGCTTATATCTCATGGATTTGGTTCACATAGCCCACAAGATCCTTACTTCTAGAGGCAGATTCATGGTCTACATTTCCTCTTCATTAATTGGGATCATAACCTCATGACATCATCAACATCAACATATGGATCGAGCTCAAGTAATAAATCAAAACTCACGACCCATATTACCTCTCTCATGATCATGGCAAGCGGCTTCTTCAACAAAAGCCCATATTTACACCAAATGACAACAAAGCCTAAAGTACATCATCTCATCTTTGGCTTATGATCCAAGCTCATGAGCTTCTTTGGGGAAACTTTGGGAGTCGTGGTTTGGAGGGCCAAGAGGTATGTTCAATACAGCTTCAGCAGTTTACAGTTGATAAAAGAAACATGTTGCGTGGCGTGTCTTCTCCAACTCCCTGAACTCTGACGAGTCCATGTGTAGCGGGTAACATATGGTAAGCATCTCTTATCACATAGCACTTAAGATGATAAAACTCCCCATTGCACTTTTCCTAAAACTTAATATTCATCATATGACAAATACTGAATATCTCTAGCCATCTAAATGTTGAAAAAATAACTATTCATTCAACCTCCAATTGTTCCTATACAAATTTAGAAATTTCATTATATTATTCTACATAAACTACATTACAACTTTCAGCTAAAATACAACTCAAACACATGGCCAAATCTGATTGGCTATCTTTAATCTCCAAATATATAAAATATTCATGATATTTCTAATATCCAGCTGCTATCTACCATAATCAGACCAGATATTCATCTGCCAACTGCTAGAGCAGAGCATTAAATGCTCTTCTTGCTCACCAAGATTAAGTCATAACACAATGAGACCTTGACTAAATCTCTAAAACTTCATTAACTTTCAACCAATCATTCTGTTACTTACTAAAAATGTGTTATAATAGAACCTTGGACAAAAAACACAAACACCCAAAAAAGGAAACATTTCTAGTAGAACTCTAGCAGTGTGTTCAGCACTTGACACCTGGCTGAAAGTGACATCATCAGTCATTTAATGCTGAAATTCCAACAGCTAGACATCTGACCTCATCTGCTTCTGCCCCGAGCAAAAGCTGTGACAGCTTTTTCTGACAACTAGGACAGCTTTTTCATAACAGATGTAATAGCTAACCCAACAGCCTTGAAATTACTGATTCTCCCTCATTTGGCTAAAACCCAAAACCAACTAAAGAAACTATCTTTTTCTTTTTAAAATACTTTCCTTTTCTGCTACTCTTTCCCCAACAGCTCTTACCCAAAACAGCAAGAACACATTAAAGCTAAACATACCATTTTAGGCCAAATCCTAGGATGGAGTCTTTAAAGATTCATTGCTGATTGAGACAGATTTTAGCTGAGATTATTTGCTAAACCCCCCCCCCTCCCTTAAACTCAGCTATAAATAGAACCCTTCATCAACACCTCAAAGACACACCAATAGAGAAGAGCAACTCTTTCATAAACTTCTCTATTCTATCTCCCTCTAATTATCTTCTTAAACTCTTAAAGAAGTTCTGAGCTTCTGAGTTTTTAATTCCAAATTAGGAATTAAACTCTTCAGCCCTTAGCTCATAAATGCCCTTCATAACCCCTCATACATCCTCTAGCAGAAAATCCCACCAGCCTTGCTAAACACACTACAACACCATTACTCTCTTATACTCATTCTATCACTCTCCATATTCAGAAAATACATCTATCTTACTGCTCCTATCTCCAAATACCTAAACACATCTCCATAGTCTTCTCTTACAAAATATTTCCTCTTGGAAAGTAGTCTCTACAACTTCTCCAGCAATTATAATCTCATATTTTTACTATCTTTAACCACCATATCTCTCATACTTCCATATATCATACATATTACAAATACTACATCACACAATACATCTATATCTTTTACCATCTCCACACTTCTCAAGAGATATCAAACACTCATACTAAAAGCCCTTCTCATGGAAGGCATAAGCTTCTAATACTAAAGTCCTTCTCTTAGAAGGTACCAAGATCTCATATCAAAGCCCTTCTCATGGAAGGCATAAATCTATCTTACATAAAGCCCTTCTTTTAGAAGGTACAAATACTTCAAACAAAAACCCTTCTCATGGGAGGCAACGCCATTCATAACTTCATAACATCTAAAAGAGCATCGTCAAAGGGGGGAAACTCATTTAAGTGCATAATAAGAGGGGCAAGCTTAACCAGCCTCTGCACACAGTTGGACATACTCTTTCTCCCTCTAGTTGCACCCATTTTTCCCCTTCGATCTTGAAGTTATTATGGCAAATTGCCTCTCCACCGCTAGAGTTACTCTGCTGGAATCCTATCAACTCACAGACGCTACATAGCTGGAGCTACAAACCATACAAAGATAATTGACTCTGCTTACATATCTTTAAATTTACATCATTGAGTACATGATTACTTCAACTTTAAATACATATTACATTATTTTAACTACTATTACAACTATTAATCAAAGCTATTATATCAAACGTATATTATATATTTATTCAACCATTATCATAATTCTTAGATTTTGGCTTTAATGGGTTTGTAGGTTTAAAAGTACGCCGGTAGCCATTGGACTACGTGGCCCAATGTTGAGTTCCGAACGCAAATCCCCAAACACAACCCGATCCTAGCAAGGTCACCCCTCCAATGGACCACACAGGGCCAAGCTCCGAAAGAAGGCCCTCGAACAAGGGGGTATTTTGGTAATTTTAAAGTTTCGAGGGCATTTCGGTCAGTTTTTAGGTTTCGAAGGTATTTTGGTCATTTTTTAGGTTTATGGGGTATTTTGGTAATTTTTATGTTTTGGGGGGCATTTTGGTCAATTTTAGGTTTTGGGGGTATTTTGGACTTTTTAAGGTTTCGTGGGTACTTTGGTCATTTTTTAGGTTTCGAGAGTATTTCGGTCATTTTTTTAAGTTTAGGGTTATTTTCGTCCTTCTTAGTGGTTTTTGAGCATATTTGGTGATTTCGGGGATATTTTAGTCATTTTAGAGGTTTCAAGGGTATTTTGCTCATTTTAAAGATTTTGGGATATTTTGGTCATTTTAGTGGTTTTTGGGCATAATTGCTAATTTTAGAGATAGCAGAGGTATTTTGGCCATTTTAGAGGTTTCATGGGTATTTTGCTCATTTTAAAGATTTTGAGGATATTTTCGTCATTTTAGTGGTTTTTGCCTTTTTGAGCATATTTGGTGATTTTATAGAACTCAGGTTTGGGTAGGGTATGGATCTCCATGGATAAACAAACCGAGTAACAATTGGGCATGGGTACTAGTTGGGTAAGGTAATTGGATATCTAGGGATAAATTAATTGGGCCGGATATGGGTATACCCTACCCATGGCCATCCCTGCCATAAGTGCTTCTTAAAAATCCTTAACTCAACTTTAAAAGACTGTGGAAAGAGGAACCCTCTTAACATATCATAGTAGTAGGACAAGTTTGCAATGAACGAAAAAATAAATCATTATTTCATAATAACACCACTTCATGCATTCATTTATTCCTATTCATTTATTATCTAAACTTTGCATTTATGTCAAAGTATTACTTCATTATTGTATATTAAATAATAGATTCATTTCTTCTATATATTAATTTGAGAAAATTACACTTTTTCCAAATGCAACATCTACACATTTGACATACAAAAATGAATTAATACACTGACATTGCTGCAGTGATTAGATAATAAATACATATGCATAAATGCATGCACCAATTAATGCGTGATAATAAATTATGAATTTGACATAAATGCATGTGAGGCCATTACAAACATCTTTAAATAGCACTATAAACTAGTAACAAGCATCATCTTCTACTTAATTAGTTTAAGAAAACCTCTTCTTTCCATCCAGCTTCATCGCAAACAAGACTTTTATGATAACCATTTTCATGGTTATCCTTCTTCTTCAACAAAACCTTAGCCCCATAATAGCATCAAGGCCAACTGATATTTATCCACCAACATTTTCCAAAGGCTCCTTAACCAAGCCAAAACCTCCGTCTACATGGTTCACTCTAAATCGTTATAAAATGGCCGAAATTGAAGACTTTCGCCCAACATCTCCTGGTCATAGCCCCGGTGTAGGACATGACAGTCCACCCCCAGTGTAGGACATGACCGTCCACCAGTCGCAATACAATTGTAAACCTATTAGAAAATCATAATGTGCTGTTATTATGAAATAAGAATTTAAATTTTAGTTCATTGACAAATTGTCATATTGCTATGATATGTTGTGAGGGTTTATTTTAAAGTGGAGTAAAGGATTTTTACAAAGCACTTATGCATGGAATGTGAAGTAGTCTCAAAGTCTAAGGCAGTAAACATATATGGTATGGTGTTTTAAAATAGTTTGTCACCGTTTTTGGGTTTTTAAAGTATTTTTATCTCGTTTCTTTGTGCTTTAATTAAGAGATAGTGAGATAAATCCTTAATGTTGCCTTTAGAAACGATAATTGTTCTTGCACATTCATTAATATGCCATTACTACGCACAATGTCCATAATTTTAGGCACGAAGTTGTGGGTGCAGCGGGTTTTCTCCTAAAAAGAAAAAGGAGTATGCCTCGGCCGAGTGGACTGGGGAGGAGAAAGGATGGAATTGCTACCTAAATTAGGTCTAGGAACCATAAATATAGTGCTATTACTAGTAAGGACTAATCTTTCTACCAGAGAATAGGTTCAAAGTTTAGGTACGGCTTGGGAAGGTGTTAGGCACCCAAGACCGTCCGACCCGTTGGTTGGCTTCCACTCATTGTATCTTACAACTTAGTCTCATTAAAGGCACGTTCAATATTGCATACTAAAGTCACACACACACTAGTATACATTTAAGCATACAACATGGCATAGATCATCTCAAAACCCTAACATGCATCTTGTCCTATCCCACAACCTAACATCACATCACATATAGCATTGAAATCCTAACATACATCTAATCATCCATACATATCAAATCATATCTAAGGTAGCAAACAAACAAGATATCACAAGGGCAAAAACATAAGCATGTTAAGATCAAGCAATTATGTGATCATATCCAAAGCAAAGCATTTGCAAATATACGTTCATGTTTATCAAAATAAGATCAAGATCATATCTTAAACAAATGCATGTCCACGTGAGTGCATGTCTTACATTGTTGCATCACAGCACCTAGGGCTGTAAATGAGCCGAGCTTTGTCAAGTAGTGCATGTTCAAGCTTGGCTCGTCAGGAAAAATCAAAAGCTTAAGCTTGGCTTGAGCTTGTGACAAGCCTTAAAATAGTGTTTAATCTTGAGCTGGTGGGAAAGCCAAGAAGCTTGAGCTTGGCTTGGCTTGGCTTGATTAATTAGTCAAGCCAAACTCAAGTTTAATACAAAGCTCAAACTCGAGCTCAGGTCAATTTTTTGAGCTTGAGATCTAAAAAAATTACATTATTAAATGCTTAAATCTCTAAAATTAAGAAAAAAGAAAAAGAAAATAGTATACTCATTTTATCAGGCATCTAGTTTTACTTATGATTAGCCATTATTCAAATTAATAATTTACATAATTAAATTCATTCATTCATCATTCCTTGTCTACAACTTCAGCAATTGTTCAAAATACAATTTTTACATTCACGTTAGATGGTGAAGGACTAGAAAAATACATGTTTGTAACTATTATGAATGAGAAAATACTAACATGTTTCATAACTTTACTTTAGATGATTGATAGGGAATGATCATATGTGGCCTACGTAATTATTTATTTATTTTTAAATGTAACTATAGTCTAAAGTGGTTCTTGATTAGTTTAAAGGGAAGGAAAAAATTAAGGTAATATAGGTAGTGGTCTCAGGTTGGTCATGTTATTATTAAGATATGTGTAATGAGTATATTTAGCTAATACATATAAACTTATAAATGAGTCTATGCTTGAATTGTTGTATATCAAGCTTAAGCTTGGCTTGAGCTTATGACAAGCCTAAAAATAGTGTTTGAGCTTGAGCTCATGAGAAAGCCAAAAAGCTTGAGCTCAACTTGGCTTGGCTTGATCAATTAGTCAAGCCAAACTCAAGTTTAATATCAAGCTCAAACTCGAGCTCTGGTCAAGTTTTTGAGCTTGAGATCTAAAAAAATTACATTATTAAATGCTTAAATCTCTAAAATTAAGAAAAAAGAAACAGAAAATAGTATAAATAGTTTTCGATGTGATACCAATTAAAATAATTATATTAGTTTGTGAGCATTTTACAATAAAATGAGTAATAAACTTCAATTGTTTAAAAAAAAAAAAAAAAAAAAAAAAGATAATAATAATAAATAAAAGAAGGAGGAGGTAGGAGTGTGGAGGGAAGTCACATCAGTCACACAAAACTTCTCCCCGATCTTATTATACAACTCCCAATAGCGGTTAGAATACGCTCTGAGAGTCTCGCCTTCCTTCATAGACATGGTGATCAAGGAATCAAAAGGCTTCGGAACTCGGCTACAAGTCACAAACCTCACACCGAAGGTTCTAATTAACTCATCATATCCGTGGATGGATTTCTTATCCAATCCATCAAACCATCTTATGGCCATGGGTCCAAGGCTTAAGAGAAAGATTTTGCACATCAGAGCCTCATTCCTAAAGTAGATGGCCATACTTTGATTGTAACGGCTAACATGCTTAACGGGATCAAACTTATCGTCTTAATTAACGAAGGTGGGCCTTACAAACTGTTGAGGTCCAAAATATTACAAGTATTGAAATCCAAAACTAATGAGCCCATAAGGATAGGAAATGCCCAAACCGTGAGCCAAGGCCCATTTAAAATGGATAAAAGGAAGCCCAAGCTCATGAATGGATAAGTCTCGGACCTTAGAGAAGGAAGAAAAAGTAGAAAAAGCTTGGCCCAGCCTCTGTGAGAAGAACCCCCAAGGAGCCCAGAAAGAGACTGAACCAAGATACCGAGAAGCTGCCAGAACTAGGGAGGGGATCCTCAGGAAATGCAGGAAACAACCAGCTGGGAGTTGGACAGCTCAGGGAAGCATGCTTATGGGCTCAAGGAACGAAGAAAGACATGTCCCATCAGCCACCTGTAACTCAGAAGAAAAGACTTTGGAAACAACTGATGAGTTAAGAACCCGCACCTATGAAAGGAAGCCTAGAACCTGGGGAAGAACAGCAAGGAGAACCATAAAGGAAGGTGGCTGGGGATCTTTCAGCCTGACAGGGGGAAATCTGCCTATTTAGAGAAAAAAGACAAGGGATGAGGCAACTAAATGGGGGTTCTAAAAAGCCTCTCTAAAAGTCTTGGAAAAAGAGGTCAGCCCTTAGGTACCCCCAAAAGAGGAAGATTAGCTAGGGACTTTTTGGAGGGAAACCACGAAAGAAGAATATAGTGAGAAAATGAGAAAAGAACCTGCCACCAATGTTACTAACACAACATTGGTTCTAGTACCCAGAACAACAAATGGAAGGAATCAACAGTATACCAAAAACCCTAGGAATGTACTATAAAAGGGATCAAGTCATCAGAAAAATTCATTCAGCATAAGGAATTAGAGCAAAAATATCCTTAGAAAAACTTCTTTAAATCTCAGAAAAATAGAAAAAGGGAAAAACATTATGAGGGATCCTGAGATAGGCACTAGAGGATACAATTGGATTTAATGGGATTTAAACCTCACAAGTCTTGGAAGCCTACAAAGAGTTATCTAGGTCTGTGACTTTTAAACTTATTTGAACCTTGTGACACATCCCAGTGAAAAGAAGGGTCCAATGTACTAAAACTTAATATAATGAAATATCATTCTATATTTTGAGGATCCCTAACGTCCATACCTGCTTGATCTTTATTTCCTTGCTGTTCTTTAGCCATTTATTTTACAATGTGTATATGTTTGCATGTATAGATATGTATATGTTGTAGGGCCCATGTTTTGTGCACAACTTGGTTCGTAATCAGCCTAATATAGCTGCAATGAATCAAGCCAAGTCTACCAAACAACAAGTATAAGGCCTAGGATCCTTGTTTCTACTTGAACCTGGGCACTTGAACCCACACAAACCTCTCTTCATCTCCTCAAGGAAAAGAGAACAAGAAATTTGTTGCAATGCCTTACTCAATGTGTCATTCCCCATGATACGCAAGGTGGAAGGCTCACCTCGATTCTCGGGCACTCGGTTCCCTCTCAGGGAAGTCACCCTTTATATGGTTCAACGAGGAGAAAACTCTCTCTCCTTATACCAACGCAAGGGGAATCCACCCTCTCTCTGAATCCACGAGGAGGGGAGTCCAACCTCTCCCTATACCTAAGAGGTGGGGAGACAGATCTTTCCCTATACATCCGAGGTTGGGAGACTGATCTTTCCCTATACCTACTCTACTGCTGATGGTGAAGCGTGTTCTCTCCACCACGAGAATCCCCACCACCTGGGCTATTCTCCTGACGATCCCTGAGGCATTCTCGATCTCCATCTTGAGAATTGTTGAGTAGTAAGTAAAGTTTTTATAATTCTATTGATAAGTGGTATCTATAAAATACATGTGCTAAAATTTCTACTAAGTATTTTAGTCTTTAATGTTGAGATCATTATTGTAAGCTGGTCACATTTCAAAAATAATTGGCTAATTTTTGAATCTTTGGAGGCGTGCATGCTCACTCAGTGTTAAGGATTTAGACTTAAGATCTCTATTTCAAAGGGTGAGTTTGAAATCCAACAATTCCTTAACAAAACTAAACCTACCCAGTTCATTAAACCACATATATAACTCCAAAAAAAGTTAAAAACCTCAACAACATTGCCATTCCAAAGTCCCAACCTTACCATTAGATACTGATCCAAATAGGCAAATCCAAACGAAACCCACACAACTCAAAAAAAAAAAAAAACAAAAACAAAAACAAAAACAAAGCCAAAACAAAACAAAACAAAAACAAAATGGAGACAAAGCCACAAACAACTCATAGAAAATACAAAATCCCATAGACAAAACCATTGATATTTTGTGAATTCAAATTTAGTACTAAAGGAAAAGGGAGATATAGAGGTTTAAGAGGATGAGAAGTGTTGAGAGAAGAAGTAAGCCGTAGGAGGAATTTTGCCAAATTCCATCATTTCTGAAAGGATTTCAAATCAATGGATTTGCACATCTCAAATCCTACTTAGATTTGGGCTAAATCCAAATCCATCTCTTTTTAAGTAACCTAAACAAAAAATTTGTATATGGGCTTCTCAAATCCAAATCCATAGGCCCAAATCCAGGCATCCAAACAGAGCATAAGGAAACCGAATTAAATCATATACATGAAGAAGATTTTTTTTTTTTGTTACAAACAAAGGTATCCAGACCTCTTCAAGTATCTAATTATTCCTTCGGATATACGCAGTCCCTCGTCTCAAAGGTTATTACAAGGAGTAATCCCTTGGGAATGGCTCAAAAATGCTGCCAAGAGATTTCAAATCCAAAATCTTTTGGATATCATAAGATCTTAGGAACCACTTAGCCAATCCCTTGAGATTCATGAAGATAAAGTTAATATAAGCTCTCCTACAAAATTTTTTTTTTTCTATTACTGTCTTTTCAGCGAATTAGAAGTCAATTTTAAAAAGTATTTTCACTCCCTTCTTTTTTAGAGTGCAAATTAATCTTGAATGGTTTAAAATAAATGCCTCTCATCTTCTTCTTTTTTTCTTTTTAAGTATTCAATTGCATATGAAAGTTCAGCTTAATGTATGAAATATAGTAATTTTTTTCTTTCGAAATTTTTTATTAATTTCTTTTTTATGTGCGTGTGGGCTAGTACCAATTAATGGATTTTTTAATGAAGTTAAATTAGTTAATTGTGTTGGATCTATTTAAGAAACAATTCATTTTTGTGACAATGCAAACAAGACCAACATATAATATATATATATATATATATATAATCATAAACAAGAACACAAATAGATTCAATAGACAAAATCCATATATAGATATGTATATGTGATGAAATCTGTAAAATAATTAAATAATTCACAGACCAGATGCATGAAGAATATGTGACTTAAAGCAGATTTTGTCCCTCACACAATATGTGGTACTTAGAGAATTACAGACATGTGCCTCCCAAAATAAAATTATCAACAACATGGAGAAGAAACATTGCAATATCCATGCTCGGCGAGCAAACTGAACTATAAGTCTTTCTCTCTCTTTGACTCTATGCAGATGTGTGCACAAAAATATTCTCTTTGAAGTTTTTCAGTCAAAAGTTGTTTTTATGAATAAGTCACTATGAATATATTCATTAGTGAACATACATATTGTTCAGCAAAAAACTATTGTGTACAGGCTTATTGACTCAAAAAATAAATAATAAAATATTATTATTTGGACAAGATGACCCAATCCATACGTACCTAAGCCCAATCCAATGCCCAACCCATAAACATATTAACATTTTTCTAACAAATTGTTCTTCACATGGATTTCAAGCTTAATAAAAGTTACACATTGATTAAGATATACACTTTCTCACTTAAAATTGTAGACATGCAGGTATAAATAACTTTATATCTCTATGACTGATTGACTTATGCAGGTATAATAAATCTACTATTATGCGAGAGAAAAGAACACATTTATTGTGAAAAAAACATTATATCTCTATGACTCATTGACAGAGTGCATAAATAACTTTGCTGATGCATGCTTTGGAATAAATCTAGTTATATATTTATATATACTAGCGTATGACCCGCGCAATGCGCGGACTACTTTTATTTATTATTCATGGAAAAATATGTAAAATCATAAAAATATTATGACAACTCCATAGATAATTAAAATTACTTTTATTTATTATTCATGGAAAAATATGTAAAATCATAAAAATATTATGACGACTCCATAGATAATTAAAATTAAATAAACTGCTTTTTTAAAAAGAAAATGAAAAGGAAAAAAAAGGGAAAAATCTTCCCATTTATTTTTTATTTTTCTTAATTATTATTATTTTTTAAAATGATGAGAAGCTCCCTTAAAATTGAAGGTGTGCTTATGCATTAAATATGGTCAAATGAAGAAAATACAGAAAACCTCAATTATACAAACTATGTTGTCACGATTATAAGATTCTTATTATAGCTGTCCAAATTAAACTACACAGAGGACAACTAATTACAAGAATACATACAAAAACCGCACAAAAGATAATTGTTGGGGTGGAAAAAAAAAAAAAAAAACTCTTGAAAAAGTTAAATTGTAGAGTTTTATGAATACCAATCACTGTACTGCCGTATAAAAAACTAAAAGATGGTGGCACTAAATCAAAGTTACATTTGTGAAATCTCACAGAGAAATCTACAGCTACCTACTCTTTTCCTAAGCCATGTACATTTGGTTGATGCTTTTTAGCACAATCCTTTTCCACAAATTTCTTGAAGCATATAGATATTGACAATTTTTGCATTCTTCTAAACTTCACCATAGATAATTAAAATTAAATAAACTGCTTTTTTAAAAAGAAAATGAAAAGGAAAAAAAAGGGAAAAATCTTCCCATTTATTTTTTATTTTCCTTAATTATTATTATTTTTTAAAATGATGAGAAACTCCCTTAAAATTGAAGGTGTGCTTATGCATTAAATATGGTCAAATGAAGAAAATACAAAAAACCTCAATTATACAAACTATGTTGTCACGATTATAGGATTCTTATTATAGCTGTCCAAATTAAACTACACAGAGGACAACTAATTACAAGAATACATACAAAAACCGCACAAAAGATAATTGTTGGGGTGGAAAAAAAAAAAAAAACTCTTGAAAAAGTTAAATTGCAGAGTTTTATGAATACCAATCACTGTACTGCCGTATAAAAAACTAAAAGATGGTGGCACTAAATCAAAGTTACATTTGTGAAATCTCACAGAGAAATCTACAGCTACCTACTCTTTTCCTAAGCCATGTACATTTGGTTGATGCTTTTTAGCACAATCCTTTTCCACAAATTTCTTGAAGCATATAGATATTGACAATTTTTGCATTCTTCTAAACTTCACCAATGCTAGGAGGCTTTTAATCGGTGTTGTAGCATTACCAAACAATGTAATTTATTGCTTAACTTAAACGTGTCTGAATTTTAAGTGACCTTTTTTCTTTGATTGTTCTCTTATTTTTTACTCACATTTGACAGTTTCATCGTTACATGAAACAATATTAACATCACATATGGGCGTAGCCAATCCAACACAACCCCACCGAATTACCTAATAATTGACAAATATATATAACAAAAATACTCCTAAAACATTTGAAAATTTTGAAATACCAATAAATATATTAAAATTACCAAAACGCATCCTAACACTTGAAAAGGACCAATATAACCCCGAAGCTTTCAAAAATTACGGGGATATCCTTAAAACCTAAAAAATGACCCTAAAACCTAAAAAATGATTGAAATACCCTCTAAACCTAAACCTAAAATATGATTGAAATACCTTTAGAACCTTTAGAAAATGACCTAAACGACCATGACATTCTTCAGGATTTTGGAATTTAGCCATAACCTGCAAGTGATACATGGATAAATTCTGCGTCCAATTTGCAGCTGTTCTAGTAGCATCCCCTTGCTTATAACTTCGCAGGCTAGAGATACCAGGTTCATATGAAATAGGAACTCTGAATAGATTTCCGTCATTTGATTGCCTTTTGGTGCACATCTCAACTTGAGATCCATTAACTTTTATCTCGTACAAAATCAAATGTGTTTTTGACCTTCTAGCTTAAGCCACATCCATTAGTATCTAAAATAACACCACGGTCCTTCTAGCAGCCAAGGCTGCCATGACTTCAATGCTGTTAGGAAAAACAATTTTCTAGCTCATTACAATACAGCCGGATATGCCAATAGCTTAAGGAATAAATAACCAATAATTATAAATATAAATTACAAAGGCTTTAGTCACTGGAATATTCAGTCGGCAGAACCAGAACATCTATTTATATTTAAGGACTAAACATATTTTTGAATCAATTCAAAAATTAAAAGGTGTACCAAAGTGGTAAGATAGTCACACTGCTCATCTGATAGATGTCCTTTATATAAGAAAACCTATTGCAAGATAGAAAACATCAAATTTTTTAAATAAGTGAGCTTCAATTTAATTGTTCCTCCAAAAAGACATAATTCACTCTATGATTATATGCAAAGCTCTATGAATACAGCATATTTGCAGTTTTCTTTTTTAGTAAATTATCAGAAAATTTTTATTTAGATCTTTGAACGTCTTTATCAGTTTTAAGCACGCCACTTGGTCTAACATGCAAAACCAGCCAACTTAACAGCAGTCATGCTCATTGATTTGCTAATACAATTCACACACTAACAACCAAAAAAACTGCTACAGCAAATCATATCATATGACATTAACCAAAAATAAAAAAGAGAGATTGAAGTACCTGAACTTGGTAATTATGTAGATAGAGTGTGAGGCAATACAAAAGTTGATTTAAAAATAAAAACACCATCAAGAACAAAACTGGAAAGTCCCCTCTTCTCTTGTCCTCTGTCAGAGACCAATCTTCCCTGACATTTAGGAGAAAACCCACACTCCCATCCTTGGTACAAATTACAAACCAACCATGTCCCGCCTGCAAGCTCACCTGTCCCTCCCAAAATTTTTTCACCTTCCTACCATTGCAAATGTCTTGTAGGCCTTCAAAACCAAAATCAGAACAAACCCAAAAGCCTAGCACATAGTCATCCTCGTACACCATACCAAATCGACAAAAATCAATTTAAAAAAAAAAATTAAAAACCAGAAAGACAAAACTCATCTCCAATTGGTCGATCTCTCTTCACCCTGTGTCTAACCGACTCTCTCTCTACCGTTCTCGGACTTTTGGCCTTTAAAACTTGATTGTCCAAAGCCAATTATAAATACCCTAAAATTAAACCAAAATCAAACACAAAATTAATTTAATCCAAATACTCACAAAAGTTTTTAGTATACTGAGAAACTAAATCGAATCAAAAAAATCAAATCAAAATCTAATGTAACCCAAATCCCTAAATACAAATCAATCCAACCAAATTTCTCAAAACTAATTCATATTTCATACCCAGATCTAAGAAAGAATGAAAAAAAAAAACTTACCAGTGGCAGTTCTCTCTCTATGTTCGTATCTCAAATCCTGCGTGCACCTTTAGGTGACCGGTGCCGGTTCCGGTAGCCTACGTCCGGCAAGGGACGAACGGTGGTGGAAAGATGATGGTGATAGCCGGCCGGCCGTACGAATCTCCGTATCGCAAGCTTTTTTCTCTCTTTTTTTTCTCCTTCTCTGCTTCTTTCCCCGTTTCCTTTCATTTTAACCGGTTTTTTTTTTTTTGTTATTTATAATGATAGGCTTTTAAACGGGGTGCTGATTGCCGACCAACATAATCTAGAGTCCAAATCTTCTGTCTCATTAATTGTGCTCCACTTCATACTCAACCAATAAAATTTGGACAGCTACTCTCTCTCATTAAATGAGATATCTCATTAAATCAGACAACTAGTATCTCTAATTAAAGTCAGAGTTATCTCATTTAATGAGAGAGAGTAGCTGTCCAAATTTTATTGGTGGAGCATGAAGTGAAGCACAATTGATGAGACAGAAGATTTGGACTCCATAATCTATGGCTTTTTAAGTTACGCGTGTCTAAATTTTAAGGGGCCTTTTTTCCTAACGTGTCAGCACCTCCTTGAAAGATTCTACTATTATATATATATATATATATATAGATATAGATATAGATATAGATATATATTAGGTTTTACTAATCATTGTGGTTCTTTTCTTCTTTTTCTTCTTTTTTTGGTTGGGTGCATGTAGTTCCTTATGATTGGCATAATATTTGTTGCATACAAGAATCTGTATTATTTTTGCGTCTGAGGACCAGATGGAGCTGCGTCCTGTTAATTTTGATGTCCACACTTGTGCTGAATCAATTTTTTTTACCATAGGCTTGTCCTACTTGTAGGGTAGAAATGCTTTGTATATTCCCTTAATCCCTTTTATAAGTTTTATGCCTTTTTTTCCCTTTCTTTCCATAATCACAAGGTTTGGATTGTACCTAATTTTTGAATGTGAAGATCGAAGTCTATATGCTGTGTTGGTTGGAGAGCGAGCTGACTTTTTTTGGGCATGTTAACAGAGAGAGGGGTATGTTCGGCGAGGTGTTATCAGATTGTGTTATCCTTTGATTTATCAACCGCTCATTTTAAAAGTGGAACCAAACACACGCAATGTAAAGAGCGCAATGGTTATTGCACACTACCCAATACATGCTACCGTACACACTACAAATGTGGATATTTTCTAAACTAATGTATATCAAATAGTGTATGTAAACCACAATTAGTGCCATGCAAAGGTTTTGTATGGAAGTTTTAACCAGGCTATATTTAGTTGTCTGGACAAAAATGTAATCAAGCAGCCCATACTCTTTCAAGGGCTGCCCTTGAAAATGAGGGGCCTCAGTGTTGGATTGAGGACTGTCCCAAGTTTCCTTTAACCCATTGTTAACAGTGAAATAGTATCCCAATAAAGTAGCAACTGCTTCCTTAAAAATAATAAAATAAATAAATAAATAAATAAAAAAGAAGAAGAAGTCTCACTTATAGTGTTGGAGCATTTCAATATTAAATAATTAAAATTGATAAATGTTACAACATAAATGTAAAGATGTAGGAGTGAGTATGAAAGATGAGGAGTTAGTAAAAATCTTTAATTCCACATTGAAAATGAGAGAGACTATTTTATTTCTTTTAATTGTGGTGATTAATGTGTTAACATGAATTGTCTCAGATATTGGGCTAGATACATGCACAATGGGAAGGTGAAGGGCGGAAGTATCAAAAATAGAAATAAATTAGTTATTTCCATTATTATTGTGTTTGCACCGACATATAGTATTACCACTATCTCAGATATGTTGAGTTAGTCAGCAGTAATTCTCACCAAAAAAAAAAATTTTATTTAAAAAATCCAAATTTAAATCTATTTTTTATTATAAATTTAATTCTACTTTAATTATCTTTATTTACATAGATATTATCTGTAAAATTGTATTTATTGTCTAATAAACCAAAAGAATCTAGTTATGATCGTGTAAAATTTAGTATCTTTTTTTTTTTTTTTTTTGCAATTAAAATTTAGTATCTTAATTTTGTTGATTTATACAAACTGCACGGGCAAAATCCTAGGTCTAATAGCACATTTTAATATATATTATTTTGTACCTTTTTGGTTCATTTCAAGTTTCAACAGCACAATAAACACTCTCGGATAAATGATGGCGTCAACTGAAGTAGCAATACGCTGGATATATAGGGGATAGGTTGAATTCTAGGATAAATTAACTTCTTTTTTTATTTTTTGAAGCCAAGATAAATTAATTTTTTTATTCAGCTAATAAATAAAAGACTTCTTAAAAGAAATATAGTAATTCTCAACATTTTTATTTTTTATTTTTTTATTTCGTTAAAAAGGTCCAAGTGCTGCTGCTACCAGCATCAAATGAAGTCAACACACTAGATAAGTTTTAATTCAACCAAAAAAAAATCTTAATCATTGAGAAAAAAAATGTACTTTTACAAGATAGTTTTATAATAAAACTAGACATGAAGATTATATGAAAGGGAGAGTATAGAGGCTAGGGTAAGGGTGACCCAATAAACCCTCTGACCGAAATACTCTTTTGGTGTGTTTGGATGACATGAATTGGGTATTTGAATTTGGATTTAGGTGATTAAAATCCAAATAACTTGTTTGGAAAGTTTAAAAAAGGTCAAGGATTTGGATTTTAAAATCCATAATTCCTAAAATCAATGGATTTGAAATCCCTTAATTTCAAATCTATTAATTTAGAATCCAAATCCAAATCCGAATTCAAGTTCCCAAACTCAATCTTAGGGTTTGTGTCCAACACTACCTAGTATAAAAGGAAAAACCTAAATACGTTTCAATAGTTCTTAGAAGTCTTGTGAGTTACTCCTGTGAGATTTGTGAGATTTGTGAGGCATCTGTAGCATTCTGACACAACAAGCATCTACAGGAAAAAATATCTATATCCAAGAACTGGTGGAATAAGTTGCTACATACAAGAACATTCATAGTTGATAATTTAAAGCTTTGAGTGGAATCTCAAAGTCACAAATGGGGCTATTTGTGTTCAGCAAATTCAGAGAGAAGAGTCCGTAGATTCGGAGCTGCATGCATGTGGTCAGTAAGTACTATAAGATATAGCTTTAGATTTAAGGAAAAATCTAATGTAAAACTTCCATTCTATCATAAAGAATTTGTGGTCTTAAGGATAGTTTAGATTAAATCCTCCCCAGGTTTTTTACCTTGAAACTGTTGGTTTCATTGGTTTTCATGGGTCATATATCGCTTGTCGTCTTTACTTTTCTGCCTCAAGTGATATGCTTGTTTATGTTTAACCTAGATTTGAATAATAAACTTAAGTATCAACTTGTTTAATTAATTAGCTTAAACAATCTAAATATACAAGGGTCTAAACAAACTAACACTTGAAATAAACTGATAATCATGGGTTGAATGGAAATGATTAAGTTGAAATGATACCAATGCACTATTTAAAAATAATTCAAAGGAACTGCTAGTCTTGATAGTCTTCATACAGATCTTGAGAATCTTGAAAATAAAGCCAAGGAACAAGGGAGTTTGCGGATTCTTCTTCATCATATGCTACTTCTAATAAATGTTTGTTATATTCTTTTTTGGACTATACTACTTGAAGAGGGAAAAATATTTATGGAATGGGCCTGACGGATCTTCCTCTTTTGGTCTATAATGGACGTGCCCAGCAACCGCAGTCTTGTGAACAGACACAGCTTGGACGGGGATAATGGCGACGGGTCCAAATACCAGTATAAAGACCCTTGCTATAAGATACTTGCGACACACTTCAAGGAATCCCAAGATTAAAGGGATTCTATTAATGAAAGGATTCTAGAAGATATGTATAAGGAAATGTTTTGTCCAACACGTTTGGGATTCTACGAAGAAGACTCCTATAAGGAAAAGACTTCTATAAGGAAAAGACTTTTACTCCAAGTTAAAGAGGTCTACCTACTACTATAAAAGCTCCAATACCCTCGCTGATCAAGGTACGCATAATTTACCCACTCTAGCACTCTAAAGTTATGAGTTTCTGACTTAACCTTCGGAGGGTATTCGGCCGGCACCACACCGATGCTCTTCGCAAGGCTTTCCCTCTCTTTGTTGCGCAGGTTCACTCTCGAACGCGCAGATATCGTGTGGCTCACTGGTGAAATTCTTGACATCATCAGTTGGCGCCGTCTGTGGGAAACTTAGTTGAGATTCATAAGCCATACTATTGTTTCCCGGACTAAAGGGTTGCATGGTACTCACTCACTCGATGGCAACCACTAACGACGTTCAAGGAGACGAACCACCCACGACTGCCCTCGAGAGACAAGTTCGAACTCTTGCGGCCGCCGTAGAACGCCTCACTAAACAAAACCTCGACTTGGAAGAACAGTTGCACCAGAAGAATGCGGCACCGAATGACCAACAAGAAGACCAAGAAGGGACTAGCGCTGCAAGAAAAAACCAAGAGAAACCTGAAGGCAGCCATGCCCCAAGCAGACCAGAGAGGCAAAACTTGAGCATGCCATCCCTCACAGATGCGACTCCACCACACATTGTCGCAAAGATGCAAGCTATAAGAGAACAAATGGAGGTTATGATGAACGCACTTAAGGGGCGAGTTTCCAGTGACCTTGACGATCTAGTCAACCGCACTGATTCGCCTTTCACTGCGGCCGTAAACTCCTTCCCCCTACCACACAAGTTTCGAATGCCACATATCGACAGTTATGACGGAATAAAAAATCCTCTAGATCACCTAGAGATGTTCAAAACCTTGATGCACTTTCAAGGGGTTGCAGATGAGATAATGTGCAGGGCTTTTCCCACCATGCTAAAGGGAGCCGCAAGGATTTGGTTCAGTCGGTTGACACCAAATTCCATCAGCACTTTCAAGGAATTAAGCACCCAGTTCACGTCTCACTTTATCGGGGGACATAGGTACAAGAAGTCAACAGCGTGCCTGATTAGCATCAGATAGCGAGAGAACGAGACGCTAAGATACTACATAACCTGCTTCAATAAGGAAGTACTTTCAATCGATGAGGCCGACAATAAGATACTAGTAGCAGCCTTCACAAATGGGTTGCGAAAGGGTAAATTTTTGTTCTCTATATACAAAAATGACCCGAAAACCATGATGGAGATCCTTTACAGGGCTACCAAGTACATGAATGCGGAAGACGCATTGCTGGCTCGGGATGACAAGCTAAGGAAGAGGGAGCGACAGGAAGACACTCGGCAAGACCAAGAACGAAAAAGACTCAAAACTGGAGACCGAAGGGACGACCGGTGGCCTAAACCCCCAGGAAGAAGGTTTACAAGCTTCACCCCGTTGAATACCCCAATAGACCAAGTCCTAATGCAAATTAAGGACGAAGGGGCTCTAACCTTCCCAGGAAAACTCAAGAGTAATCCGAGCAAGCGGTCCAAAGACAGGTACTGCCGTTTCCACCGCGACCACGGTCATGATACGTCTGATTGCTATGACTTGAAACAGCAGATTGAGGTCCTTATCAGACAAGGAAAATTGCAAAAGTTTATCAGGAAAGAAAGGACGGATCGTCCACCTCAAGAGCAGCAACCCCGAAAGGAGAATGAGCATCCTAGACCCCCAATCGAGGACATAAGGAACAGCGACAGCAGGCTCATCCAAAAAGGCCCGAAAAACTTACCTCCTAATGGTTCAGAACGTCCAGCTGACGGGCTCGGTTCCAAAAATAGCCCGAAGGGATAGCCCAATAATTGGGTTCTCAGAAGAAGATGCACGACGACTTCATCATCCGCATGACAATGCACTGGTCGTCACCCTACGAGTCGAGGAGTATAACATGCACTAAGTGTTGGTCGACAATGGCAGCTCAGCGGATATCCTATATTATCCCGCATTCCAACAAATGATGATTAATAAGGAACGACTGATACCAACAAACGTCCCGGTGGTGGGGTTTGGAGAAACGAGAGTATTCCCATTGGGTGCAATCACGCTTTCGGTGACGGTAGGAGATTACCCTCAACAGATCACTCAAGACGTGACATTCCTCGTAGTTGACTGCTCGTCTGCATACAACACTATCCTTGGACGACCAACTCTTAACGCATGGAAGGCAGCAACCTCAACGTACCACCTGATGATTAAGTTCCCCACGAAGTATGGGGTCGGGGAGTTACGGGGGAATCAGGTGGCTGCCCGTGAGTGCTACTTAGCCATGTTAGAGATAGAGGATCACCAGCAGACAATGTGCATAGAAGAGCAGCGAGTCACTGCTGAACCCATCGAGGAACTGGAAGAAATAGCTCTAGACGAATCAAAGCCTGAACGAATGACTAGGATAAGGACATCGGCCAGCCAACCCATACGGCAAGCCTTCAGAGCGTTCCTCAGGATAAATCAGGATGTTTTCGCTTGGAGCCACGAGGACATGCCCAAGATTAGTCGCTCAATCATGGTTCACAAGCTAAATTTGAACCCTAAGTTTTCACCCGTAAGACAGAAAAAGCGAGTATTCGCTCAAGAACGGGATAAGGCAATAGCAGAAGAAGTAAAAAAGCTACTCGAGGCAGACTTCATCCGGGAGGTATATTACCTCAACTGGTTAGCAAACGTGGTGATGGTCAAAAAAGCTAACGGGAAGTGGCAAATGTGCGTCGACTTCACGGACCTCAACAGAGCATGCCCAAAAGACAATTATCCGTTACCTTGGATTGATACACTGGTAGACTCAATGGTGAGACATCAACTCTTGAGCTTCATGGATGCCTTCTCCAGCTACAATCAGATCAAGATGGACGAAACCGATCAGGAGAAAACCTCTTTTGTTACAAGCCAAGGGCTTTTTTGTTACAAAGTAATGCCATTTGGGCTCAAGAATGCAGGAGCAACATACCAAAGATTAATGAACAAAATGTTCGTGCACCAGATTGGGAGGAATGTACAGGTGTACGTCGATGACATGCTTGTAAAAAGCCTTCTGGAACAAGACCATCTAAGAGACCTACAAGAGACCTTCGACACTCTCAAATCGTATAATATGAAGTTGAATCCGAACAAGTGCGTTCATGGTATCCCAAAGAGGAATAGAGGTCAACCCGGAGAAGATACGGGCCATCATGGAGTTAAAACCACCGGAGACAGTGAAAGAGGTGCAGAGCTTGAATGGCAAAATTGCGGCTTTAAACAGATTCGTTTCTAAAGCAACGAACAAATGTCTACCATTCTTCCGCACCTTGAGAAAATCTTTCAAATGGACGGATGAGTGTTAGAAAGCATTCGAAGACCTAAAGAAATGCCTGGCCTCTCCACTACTTCTCAGCCCAGCCAAACCAGGGGAAGAGCTCTACCTATACTTAGCAGTTTCGCAAGCAGCGGTCAGCGCGGCCTTAATAAGAAAAGAACAAGGAACTTAACTACCCGTCTATTTCATAAGTAGGGGTTTCCGGGGAGGTAGAAGAAAGATACCCCCAGATGGAGAAGTTGGCCTTCGCACTTGTAACTGCAACCCAAAAGCTCAAGCCATACTTCCAGGCCCATGCCATCATAGTCTTGACGGATCAACCTCTAAAGAGAGCCATGAGCAGCCCTGAAGTTGCCAGACGAATGGCTTTATGGGCAATAAAACTAAGCAAGTTTGATATACAGTATCGCCCGTGAACTACAATAAAGGGCCAAGCCGTGGCAAACTTCATCGCCGAGTATACCCCATTAGAAAGCAAGGGGGCAGACACACTCAGAGAATGGAGCATCTACACGAACGGATCTTCAAACGGGCAAGCTGGAGGAGCTGGAGTGGTAATTCAAACCCCAGACGGGGATAAAATCGAGTGCATGGTCCGATTGGATTACGCAACGACAAACAACGAGGTTGAGTATGAAGCATTAGTGGCAGGATTGGACCTCGCGACGGCAGCAGGTGCTGAAGTCATGGTTGTACATTGCGACTCCCAGGTAATAACAAGTCAAATTAACGGCATTTACGAGTGCAAAAATGAAAGGATGAAAAAGTACTTAGAAAAAGTCAAGAATCAGATCGACGGCCTCAAAGTACGATTCATTCAAATTCCAAGGGAGGAAAATGAATGTGCTGACCATCTGGCAAAAGCAGCCTCAGCAAAATCTATGCTAGTCCCTAATCAAGTATTGTCATTCGTCCAAACGTCCTCAATTATTGATGACGGAATAGAAATGCATGAAGTGGATTCTGAGAACGATTGGACCACGCCTCTATTAGCCTACCTGGGGACAAGCACACTACCAGACGGAAAAGAAGCAGCCAGAAAACTGAAAGTCCAAGCCTCACGATTTGTGCTGATCAATAACCTTTTATACAAAAGGGGATTCTCACGAACACATCTGAGGTGTTTGAATCACGACGGGGCAACTACGTAATGAGAGAAGTCCATGAGGGCATCTGTGGAAACCATTCGGGGGCACGATCCTTAGTACACAAATTGATCCGAGTAGGGTACTACTGGCCTACAATGCAAAAGGACGCACAAGGCTATGTCAAGACGTGTGACAAATGCTAGAGGTTCAGTAATTTGATCAAGCAACCAACCGAGGAACTGACACCCATGACGGCCCCTTGGCCATTCGCCCAATGGGGACTAGATATCATGGGCCCCTTCCCAACCGCGGTAAGGCAACTAAAATTTCTGGTAGTTGGTATCGACTACTTCACCAAGTGGGTGGAAGCAGAGGCCCTGACCACTATCATGGAGAAAAACATTCGAAACTTCGTTTGGAGGAATATTATCTGCAGGTACGGGATACCAAGAGTGCTTGTCTCTAACAATGGAAAGCAGTTCGACAACAGCGCATTTAGGAGCTTCTGTTCGGTGCTGGGTATCAAGAATCATTATTCCTCGCCCGCACACCCGCAAGCCAACGGACAAGTCGAAGTTACGAACCGAACCCTGCTCAAGATAATCAAGACTCGGCTCGAGGGGGCAAAGGGTATCTGGCCTAACGAACTACCAAGCGTCTTGTGGGCATATCGTACAACTGTAAGAGTACCTACTGGAGAAACGCCATTTCGGCTGGCATATGAGACTAATGCAGTCATACCAGCGGAGGTAGGGCTTACAAGCTATCGCGTGGAGAACTACAGCGAGGATAAGAATGAAGAAGCCATGCTGCTCTCACTAGACTTGGTGGACGAAGTCCGGGCTACAGCAGAGCAGAGGTTGGCGCGATACCAGAACCTAATGGCAAAATATTACAACTCCAATGTCAGACATAGAGACTTTCAGATCAGGGATCTTGTGCTACAAAGAGTAATGGGAGCTGCTAAAGATCCCTCTCAAGGAAAGCTCGGCCCCAACTGGGAAGGACCATACAGGATCTCATCTTGGCAAAGGAAGGGGACCTACCACCTTCAAACCCTGGACGAACAGAAGTTGCAACACCCATGGAACACAGAGCACCTACGGAGATACTACCAATAGAGATGACATAGAAGGCATCAACGCCCCCCCCCTCCCCCCCGATTTTCCTATTTATTTCTAAGTTTTCAGTAGTTTATTACTTCGAACAGCTATTTCCATTATTTTGCTTTGCTTTGAACTATTCTTTCTACAAGTTCTTTTTTAGGCCCAAGGGGGCAGGCACCTCTTTTCCTATATAATTTCTTTCAGACTACTAAATTTTCTTTCTGCTTAATCTACTTAAGTCCTATAGAGGACGGAAAAAAATATAGTCCACATGATAGACGAATCATCCCAAGAGGATGAAAATCTTAAGTCCTATAAGGACGGATAAAAAATTAAGTCCATATGATGGACGGATCGTCCCAAGAGGATGAAAATACTAAGTCCTATGAGGACGAATAAAAAATTTAGTCCACATGGTGGACAGATCATCCCAAGAGGATGAAAATCTTAAGTCCTATGAGGACGGATGAAAAATTCAGTCCACATGGTGGACGGATCATCCCAAGAGGATGAAAATCTTAAGTCCTATAAGGACGGATAAAAAATTAAGTCCACATGATGGACAGATCGTCCAAAGAGGATGAAAATACTAAGTCCTATGAGGACGAATAAAAAATTCAGTCCACATGGTGGACGGATCATCCCAAGAGGATGAAAATCTTAAGTCCTATGAGGACAGATGAAAAATTCAGTCCACATGGTGGACGGATCGTCCCAAGAGGATGAAAATCCTAAGTCCTATGAGGATCGATGAAAAATTCAGTCCACGGATCATCCTAAGAGGATGAAAATCTTAAGTCCTATGAGGATGGATGAAAAATTCAATCCACATGGTGGACGGATCATCCCGAGAGGATGAAAATCCCAAGTCCTATGGAGGACGGGTAAAAACTTAATCCCAAGTCCCATGGAGTGGACGAATCACCCCAGGAGGGTTAAAAATTAAAGTCTAAAGTCTACAAAGTGGACGGATGTCCTCAAAGAGAATTAAAAGTCCACAGAGTAGACGGATTCCTTCAAGTGTGGCTAAAATCTAACGATCCGTGAAATGGACGGATCACTTCTATGAAGTAAAAGATTCCTAGATATAATATAAGAACCAGACGACTAGAATATAAAATGGACGGATCAAGCATACAACATCACAGATCAAATAATAAAGCAGAGATATAAGAATCTACAGGATGGACGGCATAAACCATTAACTAAAAAAGATACAGTGAACGGATGAGTTCCACCCAACAGATAAAAAGTCAATTGTGAAAAGAAAGTTGAACGGATTAAAATATCCTTTAAAGGACTGTACGTTTACATAAAAGAAATACGACAGATGCATGAAGTGTTCTCGAAATACCATAAAAAAAATAATAAAAAAATAAATAAACTAAACTAAATTACATCCACATTTGCAGCCTCCTTCTCTTCTTGGCGATGGACTTGGTCATCCTTTGGACCACTCTCAACCGCAAGCTCGTCCCCTTGGGCATTGACGGTTGGATTTTCGCCAAAAAGCTCATTAGTATCCTCAGACTGCACAGGACGGGCGGATGTGAGTTCATTAGCGTTGATATTGACGGAGGACAGATCAAGGTCAGGTTAAAGTGCCTTCACTTGACAGATAGCCTCATCAAAACCGTCACTGAACGAAACCCCAAGCTCACTTAACAGGGCGTCAGAGTCACGGTACTCAAGAATGGCTGTATCCTTGGCTTGACGGATCTCTTTATCCTTGGCAGAAATAACTTGTTTCAGCTCCTCCGTCAGGTCGTGAAGCTGCTTGCTCGCATCTTCAACCATCTTAAGTTTCTTTTCCTGAGCTACTTTCCAGACCTGAAGCTCGGATAGCTGATCCTCCGTCAACCTCGCCTTCTCCCGTAGACAGCCCAAGGTCGTCTCCTGGTTCAAGCACCGTCCCATCAGACCCTTCACCATTATCATAGCCTGAAAGATTGAAAATAATTCAACTTCAAGCAAAAGTACATACGGAAGGAAAGTAGACAGATAAATAATGGACGGATAAAGTTACCTGAGCAATGCTAAACAACGCTGTCTCGCCCATGGCTTCCGTCGAGTGATTACCCAGATCTTCGTAATCCTCAATAGTGATGATGGAGGAGAGCTACTCCAAGGCATATTTAGGGTCGTCACAGAGATGGGACGAAGGTTTCTTGAGGCCAAAGGACGGACCCGTCATCAGGCCCTTACCAGCCCCATGTTTTATTGGGGTATCCGTCCTAGCGCCTTCAGCCATGAGTCCTACGACGGGTTACAAAGGAACCTTGGGCTTCTTAGGTGGACGGTCACCTTTGGCCGGCAATTTTCTCTTAGAAGAGACCGTCTCCTTGGGTTCTGTAATGCCAGCCTCCTTATTTTTGGCGACGGCCTCTTTGTTTTTGGCAGCATTGGCCTTGATCAATGCTTTTCTCTTAGCATTGTCCATTTCTATAAAGGCGAATGGGTGAAAGTTTGTTTAAAAAAATAAAACAGAAGTATCTATTAATCAAACAAAGTTGATCAACGGACTTACGTTGACGAGTCCTGGTCTCGTATTTAATTGCGGCTGGAGTTGGTTCTAGACCGTCACAGCACCAATGGATGGTCTCGAGGTTCACCATTTTAGCCCAGGTTCTCTCCTCCGGCGTAGTCTTGCTGAAAATATTTTCTAAGAAACCAAACTCCTCAACGCTGACTTGTGGCCGTCGTCGAATTGCAAGAAAGAGGAAGGACGGTGTGAAAATGGCATGAATTATGTGTTAAACTGAACGATAAATGGAAGGGCCTCTACGCATTAGAACGGATCCATACCAGCCTCTGACAAAATGCCCCAGGTAGTATCAACGGGCATATATTCATTATCGCCAGGACGACCCATCCACTCGTCACCCTCTAAGAAAAAATAGCGACTCTTCCAGTCTCTGTTGGAGTCTGGGGTCTCGTATATAACCTTTAACAAAGAACTTCTAGCTACAAAACTATATATCCCCCTAGATTTATCTATCTCATCCAGACGATAGCAATGTAGGAACTCTCTCACCGTCAACCTCCTAACCCCATTGGACCAAGCCCCGTAGAGTATCTCCATGGCTATGAAGACCCTCCAGGCGTTGGGAGATATTTGGTTGACGGATAAACCTAGGTATTTAAGCAGTTCACGGTGAAGGGAGCCCAATGGAAACCTAAGTCATGTCTTCAAAATCTGCTCGTACACCCCGACGCCCTCCATCCGTTCGTAGTAGCATTTTTCTGATTTGTAGGGCAGACGCATGGGAATGTTGTCTGGAATCTGGTAATTAGCCCTAAGTGTTTTGAAGTGGGTCTCCTTGATAGTAGACGTGAAGTCGTTCACCGTCCACTCTAGCAGCATGATGAACTCCCTTGGTCCATTAGCTCTTACGACGGGTCCTACTTGTTCCTCGTCATCCTCGGAACCTTTCTCTAATTCAACCAATTCTATATCCTCATTTGTTGAGGATGGAGAAGAGGCAGACGGACTCCTATCTTCACTTTGACTCTGTGGGTCGTTATGACCTGACGGGTATACCTCCTCGTAATCTGCCCCGTCACGGACAACTGACTGATTACTCGACGCACCAGACATTTCCTACATATGACGACGAGACCTAAGACTCCGACGGGTCTATAAATGGGTAATAAAAGTTTTATAAAGTAATCTGATGGTTGAGAAACGAGGCGAGTTAGAGCTTACCAATCTTTATGTGAACGAAGGAAAGATGATGATGACGGATACAAGTGGTGGTACGAGTTGGCCTGACAGGATTGACGAATCTCGCTCTGACAACTATGTATTGTTGTAAAATGGGAAAATGAGAGGCGAAGGGTTGGTATTTATAAAGGAAGTGCACGGAAGACGAACCGTGGGTCAACTTCTACTCATTGTGTCTGTTCGGGGCCATTTTTCGGTTGCCCAGCCTCGTGTGATTCGTTGGAAGGATGACCTTACTAGGCCCAAGTTCTTTTTAGGGAGCTACGTTCGGAACTCAACATTGGGTCACATGGTCCAACGACTACCGGCGTATTTTTAAGCCTACAAAATCATTAAGGCCAAAATCTAAGAATCACGATAATGGTTAAGTAAATATGTAATATGTGTTGTTCGGTTTTAGACCCCTTAAAAACAACCAGATTGCGTAGCCTAGTTAATTAGCCAAGTTGTTACTTAGTCAAATTAAGCAATTCTAGGTTAAAACAATCAAATAATCATATCAAGCATATAAAGCAGCGGAAAAATAAATAACACAAGATATGATGACTCAGGAAACCACACGGTAAAAACCTGGGGAGGATTTGACCCACCGATCCTCAAGGCAAAACTGAATTCACTATGAAAGAATTGAAGTTCTTACAAAAGGACTACAAGCTCCCCGCTCGACTTCCTAATGCTACCCACCAGTAGAACTTACTGACACAACCACGTGCAAGCTACGAATCCATGGACTCCTTCTTTCTTGGACTCTTCAATCAAGTACAAGCACCCCCGCTTGTTGTTCTTTAAGCTCCAATGGCAGCAACCTTGTTGATCATGAAGATATTGACAACCCTAAGTTTATGTGAAGGAAAGCTCCTCAAAGATCTCACAAGAGATTCACATAAACCGTAAATATGAGCAACAAAGACTTAGAGAGGTTTGGGTACAAAGCCCTAAAAATAAAAGGAGGCTCAAGAGGCACTCTAATCTCTCTCTACCAAGTCCCAAAAACGTGGCTTAGGGTTTCCTTTATATAGTGGGAGAAGTAGATCTAAAACCCTAATCCTTAATGGGCTTGGGCTGAGTTAGAAAATTCTGCAAAAAAACAATCTGCACGACTTTCGATCGATCGAGCCTAATTTTCGATCGATTGAGTCAGGCAGATTTACATAGTAAATCCTGCAGAACACTCGATTCCAACTTTACATATAAATATACTTTGAGCAAGTCTAAATAAGACTAAAACGTTTTGATCACGGTTTGCCAACAATACAAATTAGAGTTCTAACGCATTAGTTCCTAATTCCTTAGAACCTAACATGTGTTATGTGTTTGATGTGATGGCTTTGATTAGTAGTTGTGATAAAAGTGGAAATAAGGTAGTATCTATTTAGGGGTAAAGTAATCATACGCAATGATGTAAATTTAAAAATTAGGAAGCAAAGTCACTCATCTTTGTATGGTATATGGCCCAGCTGTGCAGCATCAGTGAGCTGATAGGATTCTAACAGAATACCAATGGTAGAGGCTATTTAAGCTTACTCCTCTTATCATACATTTAAATGAGTTTAAGCCTTAGTCAATAGTTGTAATAGTAGTTGAAATAAAGTAATAAGTATTTAAATGTGAAGTAATCATGTATTCGATGATGTAAATTAAAAGATATGGAAGCTGAGTCACTTATCTCTGATGCTTTACAGCCCCAGATGTACAGCTTCTGTGAGCTGATAATATCCTAGCAGAATGACTCCAACAGTAGAGGCTAGTTAAGCTTACCCCTTTTATCATGCATTTAAATGAGTTTAAGCATTGGTTAGTAGTTTTAATAATAGTTGGAATAAAGTGATATGTATTTAAATGTGAAGTAATCATGTAGTCAATGATGTATATTTAGAGATATGGAAGTAGAGTCACTTATCTTTGATGATTTGTAGCCCTAGCTGTACAGCTTCTGTGAGCTGATAATATCCTAGCAGAGTGACCCCAACGGTAGAGAGACAGTTTGCCATGATAACTTCAAGATTGAAGGGGAAAAATGGGTGCAACTGGAGGGAGAGAGAGTATGTCCAACTGTGTGTAAGGGATGGTTAAGCTTGCCCCTCTTATCATGCACTTAAATAAGTTTTCCCCTTGATAATGCTCTTTTAGTTGTTGTGAAGTTATGAATAGTGTTGCCTTCCATGAGAAGGGGTTTTGCATGGAGTATTTGTGCCTTCTAAGAGAAGAACTTTATGTAAGAAGTAGTTATGCCTTTTAAGAGAAGGGCTTTTGTAAGAAGTAGTTGTGCCTTCTAAGAAAGGGCTTTGATATGAGATCTTGGTGCCTTCTTGGAGAAGGGCTTTAGCATTAGAAGTTTATGCCTTCCATGAGAAGCGCTTTTAGCATGAGTGTTTGATATCTCTTGAGAAATGTGAAGATGGTAAAAGATATAGATGCTTTGTGGGATGTAGTATTTATAATATGTATGACGTATGGAAGTATGAGAGATATGGTGGTTAAAGATAGTAAAAATATGAGATTATAACTGTTGGAGAAGTTGTAGAGATTACTTTCCAAGATGAGAGATTTTGTAAGAGAAGAGTATGGAGATGTGTTTTGGTATTTGGAGATAGAGGCAGTAAGATAGGTGTAGAAGAGTATTAAGATGTGTTTATGGACAGCAAAATAGTAGAATTTCAGAGTAAGAGAGTATGAGAGTGGAACTTAGAAGAGTTGTGGTGTGTTATATGTAATGGTGTAGTAAGTGTGTATGAGATTGTGTAGGAGAAGTGAAGAAAGAGATGTTTAGAGATATGGGCAACAAGATATATGTATTTTCAGAATATGGAGAGTGAGATGATGAGTATAAGAGAGTAATAGTATTGTAGTGTATTTAGCAAAGCTGCTGGGATTTTCTGCTGAGGATGTATGAGAGCTTATGAAGGCATTTATGAGCTAAGGGCTGAAGAGTTTAGTTCCTAATTTTGGAAACTAAAAACTCAGAACCTCAATACTTCATTAAGAGCTTTAAAAGATAATTAGAGGGAGAAAGAAGTTTGTGAGAGAGTTCTTCTCCATTGGTGTCCCCTTGAGGTGTTGATGAAAGGTCCCCTTTTTAGCTGAGTTTAAGGGGGTATTTTAGCAAAGAATATCAGCCAAAATCTGTCCCAAATAGCAATGTATCTTTAGAGAATCTATCTTAAGATTTGGCCAAAAATGGTATGTTTAGCTTTAAGGTATTCTTGCTATTTCGGGTAAGGGTTGCTGGGGAAAAGGTAGCAAAAAAGGAAAGTATTTTAGCAAGAAAAAGGTAGTTTCAATAGTTGGTTTTGGTTTTAGCCAAAAGTGAAAAAATCATTAATGCTCAGTCTGCTGGGTCAGCTATCACAACTATTCTGAAAAGGTCGTCCCAGCTGTCAGGAAAAGCTGTGACAGCTATCATGAAAAAAGCTGTCACAGCTATTTGCTTTGGGCAGAAGCCAATGAGGTCAGATGGGTCATTTCAGATTGCTAGAAATGTCGTTCGGCAGTTACTTTATGGATTTGGCTGAAAAATGGTAAGATTTCTTTGAAGGGTATCATGTTATTTTGGATATAACAGCTGGTTGCTGGGATTTCAGCATTAAATGACTGATAATATCACTCCCAGCCAGGTTTCAAGTGCTGAATACACTGCTGGGGTTTAGTTGGAAATGCTTCATTTTCGGGTGTTTGTGTTTTTGGTGCAAGATTCCATTACAACACATTTATAGTAAATAATAGAATGATTGGTTGATAGTCAAAGAAGCTTTAGAAATTTAGTCAAGGTCTCACTGTGTTGTGACATAATCTTGGTGAGCAAGAAGAGTATTTAATGCTCTGCTCTGGTAGCTGGCAGAGAAATATATGGTTAGATTGTGGTAGACAGCAGCTAAGTATCAGAGATATCATGAATATTTTGTATAGAGAGAGATAAAAGATAGCCAATCATATTAGGCCACGTGTTTGAGTTGGATTTTAGCTGAAAGAAGTAATAAGATTTATGTGAAATAACATAATGAAGTTCCTAAATTTGTATAGCAACAGTTAGGGATTGAATGAACAGTTATCTTCCCAACAGTTAGATGGCTAGGGATATTGAGTATTTGTCACATGATGAATATTAAGCTTTAGAAAAAGAGTAATGGGGAATTTTATCATTTTAAGTGCTACGTGATAAGAGACGCTTACCATATGTTACCCACTACACACGGACTCGTCAGAGTTCAGGGAGTTAGAGAAAACACGCCAAGCAACATGTCTCTTTTATCAACTTTAAACCGCTAGAGTTTTACTAAACATACCTCTTGGCCCTCCAAACCACGACTCCCAAAATTTCCCTGAAGAGACTTATGAGCTTGGATCATAAGCCGAAGGTGAGATGACGTACCTCGGGTTTTGTTGTCATTTTGTGTAAATATGGGCTCTTGTTGAAGAAGCCACTTGCCATGAGTGTAAGAGAGGTAATATGGGCTGTGAGCTTTGGTTCATTGCTTAAGCCCGATCCATATGTTGATGTTGATGATGTCGTGGGGTTATGATCCCAATTGATGAAGAGGAAATGTGGACCATGAATCTGCCTCTTGAAGTAAGGATCTCGTGGGTCTTGTGAGCCCAATCCATCTAGTTGAATGAGATATGAGCTTATTTTAGGCTTTAAAGAGATTTACCCAAAAAATCAATAATATGTTGATGTGGCATGGGTTGCCAATGAAGTAATGCCACGTGGTCCGAAAAAACGGCCCTCAATAGTGTCTTATGTTTTAATCTCATTAAAGGCATGTTTAATATTGCATCTTAAACAAAAACACACACTAACATACAACATGGCATCAATCATCTCAAAACCATAACATACATCTTGTCCTATCCCACACCCTAACATCACATCTCATATTTAATCGAAAGCAGCAACATATATGTATCAAATCAAGGTAGAAACATAGGCATGGTAAGATTAAACAAACATGTGATTGCATCTAAGCATCATCCAAACAGCATACTCATACTTATCATCAAATCCATAGCCTAAAAGCCCTACCCTTCATCGAGCAATATGTATCCAAGGGCAGCAAAACACATCACAAAACAGAAATATCAACAAGGTATTAACATCAAGCATATCTCAAACATCTAAGCATAGTGTCAAAGCATCAAACAAACATATTCATCATCCAAAATGCATGTTCATGGGAATGCATGACTTACCTTGCTTACCTTATGGCACCATAACACCTATGCATCAAGTTATGGATGGACATATGAATGCGTGTCCATGGCAAAGCAATGAAAACATAAAAAGGAAATCCTAATCTAACATGTTAAAGGCAAACGAACAAATAAACAGAGAGACATAAACATATACATGTGAAAATAAGCTAGAACAGAGACATATTAAACAAATACAATAAAGAAACTGAAGCAGAACATGTCGAATTAAGGTTTCTGGCCTTAAGTATGCATACGCATACATAGGGCCTGCATACGCAACCCAACTGTATGCGTACACATACTTCGAGTATGTGTACCCATGCAAAAAGCATGCGTATGCATACACACCCAAAACGCTAACCCAAAAATAGCAAGAACAAAAAAGGAACAAAAACTTAAAATGATAAATCTAACAACCTAACATGCCCTAAATCGTAAACAAAGAAAGACTAAACCTAAATAAACATGTTATATCACCAATAAACAAGAAAAACAAAAATTAAAGCAAGAAATTAAAAAGAAAAGACTTAGGACATATACCTCAAATATAAAACTCCTCGGCTTAATTTTGACAGTTCCCCTCAGTCAAATCTATTCACAATCGAATACAAAAGTAATTAGTAATCTTAAAACTCGAAGATCAAGGCCAGAAAAAACCTCAATTAAAAAATATTGACATGAGGATGTTTTGTGAAAAAATCCCTCTTTGATTCACTATTTCTAGTGAATCTTAGGTTTTCCCTTAGAATTTTCTATGTGTTTTGAAAAGGCACCATGTATTAAGGGTGTGTGCGGTTCGATCGGTGCGGTTTTCTTCGAAATTTATCACCGAACCAAAAGGGATCGGTTTTTCCACAACCAGAACCGATGCATACTACCAAGGATCGGAATTCCGACCTACAACAGTGCAGTTTTTTGCGGTCGATTTCATCGGTTTTATCAGTTTGAAATATTAAAAAAAATGTTAGTCATTACTCAATCATAATCAAGTTCAACACTAACAATAACATAATAATTTTTTTGACCAAATAAATACTTTACAAAGAATAAATCTTATCAGAAATATAACTTATATTTTATATTATCAATATATTAAGTTAAGTTAGTATTAGTGCTTAGGGGGGGGGGGGGAAGTACTAGTGCAATCTAGCTGTAAAGTGTAATCCATGTAAACCACAAAAGCTTAGATATTTTCATCAACTTCAATGAAGTACACTTTAGTAAACAGAGTACTCTTTGCTAAAAAAAAAAGTAAACAGAGTACTCAAAATCACAAGACAATATTATGCAGACCTAAAAAAATACATAAAGATAACTACACAGTCATAGAGAGAGTGAGAGATTTGTATTGTACCACTTAGAGCTATGCAAACAGAAAGGGCAAAAGGCGAATTTGCACAAAATTGGGGCAGATTTGGGCAGACAACTAGAGGCCCAGGCAAAAAAAATAGATGTGGTTGCAGCATAAGGAAGATTTCTTTCTAATTATTTACTAAGAATGTTTTTTCTCCTTTTTCCTTTATTTCTATCTCTATATACAAATTGGTCGGTACGGTTTGTGGGTCGGTCTCAAAAATAAGCTCCAACTATGTCAATAGACCGGTGTTGGAAGGGTTGCCGGGTTCCGTTTGCCGGCATCGACTCTTTCGGTCGGCCAAAGTTCAATGCAATTTGGTCAGTGAGGCTCGATTTTATTGGTGAGGTTCGGTCATTGCTCACCCCTACCATGTATGGCTTTTTATATTTAAAAAAATGGGTTTGGAACGGCTCCCAGATGATGTGGGATTCATTCCAAACCTCAACTTCAATGCAAAAAACTTGTCTTTCATAGTTTCTAGAACCCTAGCATGCATACGCATGCCCGTGTATGTGTACGCATGCATAAAGCTCGCATACGTAGGTCTGGGGCATGCGTACGTATACACATGTCTTTGTACGCATGCCCTATGGTTTTCATGGCCTATATTTTTCAAAAATAGTTTTATTTAGCTCATAAAAAAAAAGTTATATTTTCCCTAAAAACCTTTCTCAAGTCAATTTGAATCTGATCAGACCCTAAACCAACCTTGGGCTTTAGAATTTTTCCATCATTAGGAAACAGGAGCCCGAGTCTTAAGGGGTACAAAATGCGGTGTCTACAGATGCTCCACTTTTGATTCATGAGCTCCACTAGCAAAACTAAAAGAATAAGAAACAAAACATTTTGTTTCAACGTACTGCTCGGGCACAACCCATGCACACACACACAATACGCTTACATGGGGTGAGGTACAACTCCGCAAAGTCGCATGGGATTCATATGTCTAAATTCCCACCTTTGTCGCTAGGAAAGCGAGCAACTACAAGTTCACTATCCTAGAACTTGTTTTGCCAATTGTAAGCAAAAGGCGAGTGACTCACTATCCTAAAGTCACTACCAGAGTTATTATGGCAAATTGACTCACTATCCTAAAGTCACTACCAGAGTTATTATGGCAAAAGGTGAGTGACTCGCTCTGCTAGAGTTATTATGGCAAATTGCCTCTCCACCGCTAGAGTTACTCTGCTGAAATCCTATCAACTCACAGACGCTACATAGCTGGAGCTACAAACCATACAAAGATAACAGACTCTGCTTTCATATCTTTAAATTTACATCATTGAGTACATGATTACTTCAACTTTAAATACATATTACATTATTTTAACTACTATTACAACTATTAATCAAAGCTATTATATCAAACGTATATTATATATTTATTCAACCATTATCATGATTCTTAGATTTTGGCTTCAATGAGTTTGTAGGTTTAAAAGTACGCCGGTAGCCATTGGACTATGTGGCCCAATGTTGAGTTTCAGACGCAAATCCCCAAACACAACCCGATCCTAGCAAGGTCACCCCTCCAATGGACCACACATGACCACGCTCAGAAAGAAGGCCCTCGAACAGGGGGGTATTTTGGTAATTTTAAAGTTTCAAGGGCATTTCGGTCAGTTTTTAGGTTTCGAAGGTATTTTGGTCATTTTTTAGGTTTATGGGGTATTTTGGTAATTTTTATGTTTTGGGGGGCATTTTGGTCAATTTTAGGTTTTGGGGGTATTTTGGACTTTTTAAGGTTTCGTGGGTACTTTGGTCATTTTTTAGGTTTCGAGAGTATTTCGGTCATTTTTTTAAGTTTAGGGTTATTTTGGTCCTTCTTAGTGGTTTTTGAGCATATTTGGTGATTTTGGAGATATTTTGGTCATTTTAGAGGTTTCAAGGGTATTTTGCTCATTTTAAAGATTTTGGGATATTTTGGTCATTTTAGTGGTTTTGGGGCATAATTGCTAATTTTAGAGATAGCAGAGGTTATTTGGCCATTTTAGAGGTTTCATGGGTATTTTGCTCATTTTAAAGATTTTGGGATATTTTGGTCATTTTAGTAGTTTTTGGGCATAATTGCTAATTTTAGAGATAGCAGAGGTATTTTGGCCATTTTAGAGGTTTTATGGGTATTTTGATCATTTTAAAGATTTTGAGGATATTTTCGTCATTTTAGTGGTTTTTGCCTTTTTGAGCATATTTGGTGATTTTATAGCACTCAGGTTTGGGTAGGGTATGGATCTCCATGAATAAACAAACCGAGTAACAATTGGGCATGGGTACTAGTTGGGTAAGGTAATTGGATATCTAGGGATAAATTAATTGGGCCGGATATGGGTATACCCTACCCATGGCCATCCCTGCCATAAGTGCTTCTTAAAAATCCTTGACTCAACTTTAAAAGACTGTGGAAAGAGGAACCCTCTTAACATATCATAGTAGTAGGACAAGTTTTCAATGAACTAAAAAATAAATCATTATTTCATACAGCACTTCATGCATTCATTTATTCCTATTCATTTATTATCTAAACTTTGCATTTATGTCAAAGTATTACTTCATTATTGTATATAAAATAATAGATTCATTTCTTCTATATATTAATTTGAGAAAATTACACTTTTTCCAAATGCATCATCTACACATTTGACATACAAAAATGAATTAATACATTGACATTAATGCAGTGATTAGATAATAAATACATATGCATAAATGCTTGCACCAATTAATGCATGATAATAAATTATGAATTTCACATAAATGCATGTGAGACCATTACAAACATCTTTAAATAGCACTATAAACTAGTAACAAGCATCATCTTCTACTTAATTAGTTTAAGAAAACCTCTTCTTTCCATCCAGCTTCATGGCAAACAAGACTTTTATGATAACCATTTTCATGGTTATCCTTCTTCTTCAACAAAACCTTAGCCCCATAACAACATCAAGGCCAACTGATATTTATCCACCAACATTTTCCAAAGGCTCCTTAACCAAGCCAAAGCCTCCGTCTACATGGTTCACTCTAAATCGTTATAAAATGGCTGAAATTGAAGCCTTTCGCCCAACAACTCCTGGTCATAGCCCCGGTGTAGGACATGACAGTCCACCCCCAGTGTAGGACATGACCATCCACCCCCAGTGTAGGACATGACCGTCCACCAGTCGCAATACAATTGTAAACCTATTAGAAAATCATAATGTGCTGTTATTATGAAATAAGAATTTAAATTTTAGTTCATTGACAAATTGTCATATTGCTATGATATGTTGTGAGGGTTTATTTTAAAGTGGAGTTAAGGATTTTTACAAAGCACTTATGCATGGAATGTGAAGTAGTCTCAAAGTCTAAGGTAGTAAACAGATATGGTATGGTGTTTTAAAACAGTTTGTCACCGTTTTTGGGTTTTTAAAGTATTTTTATCTCATTTCTTTGTGCTTTAATTAAGAGATAGTGAGATAAATCCTTAATGTTGCCTTTAGAAACGATAATTGTTCTTGCACATTCATTAATATGCCATTACTATGCACAATGTCCATAATTTTAGGCACGAAGTTGTGGGTGCAGCAGGTTTTCTCCTAAAAAGAAAGAGGAGTACGCCTCGGCCGAGTGGACTGGGGAGGAGAAAGGATGGAATCGCTACCTAAATTAGGTCTAGGAACCATAAATATAGTGCTATTACTTGTAAGGACTAATCTTACTACCAGAGTATGGGTTCAGAGTTTAGGTACGGCTTGGGAAGGTGTTAGGCACCCAAGACCGTCCGACCCGTTGGTTGGCTTCCACTCATTGTATCTTACAACTTAGTCTCATTAAAGGCATGTTCAATATTGCATACTAAAGTCACACACACACTAGTATACATCTAAGCATACAACATGGCATAGATCATCTCAAAACCCTAACATGCATCTTGTCCTATCCCACAACCTAACATCACATCACATATAACATTGAAATCCTAACATACATCTAATCATCCATACATATCAAATCATATCTAAGGTAGCAAACAAACAAGATATCACAAGGGCAAAAACATAAGCATGTTAAGATCGAGCAATTATGTTATCATATCCAAAGCAAAGCATTTGCAAATATACATTCATGTTTATCAAAATAAGATCAAGATCATATCTTAAACAAATGCATGTCCACGTGAGTGCATGTCTTACATTGTTGCATCACAGCACCTAGGGCTGTAAACGAGCCGAGCTTTGTCAAGTAGTGCATGTTCAAGCTTGGCTCGTCAGGAAAAATCAAAAGCTTAAGCTTGGCTTGAGCTTGTGACAAGCCTTAAAATAGTGTTTAAGCTTGAGCTGGTGGGAAAGCCAAGAAGCTTGAGCTTGGCTTGGCTTGGCTTGATTAAATTAGTCAAGCCAAACTCAAGTTTAATACCAAGCTCAAACTCGAGCTCAGGTCAAGTTTTTGAGCTTGAGATCTAAAAAAATTACATCATTAAATGCTTAAATCTCTAAAATTAAGAAAAAAGAAAAAGAAAATAGTATACTCATTTTGTCATGCATCTAGTTTTACTTATGATTAGCCATTATTCAAATTAATAGTTTACTTAATTAAATTCATTCATTCATCATTCCTTGTCTAAAACTTCAGCAATTGCTCAAAATACAATTTTTACATTCACGTTAGATGGTGAAGGACTAGAAAAATACATGTTTGTAACTATTATGAATGAGAAAATACTAACATGTTTCATAACTTTACTTTGGATGATTGATAGGGAAGGATCATATGTGGCCTACATAATTATTTATTTATTTTTAAATGTAACTATAGTCTAAAGTGGTTCTTGATTAGTTTAAAGGGAAGGAAAAAATTAAGGTAATATAGGTAGTTGTCTCAGGTTGGTCATGTTATTATTAAGATATGTGTAATGAGTATATTTAGCTAATACATATAAACTTATAAATGAGTCTATGCTTGAATTGTTGTATATCAAGCTTAAACTTGGCTTGAGCTTGTGACAAACCTAAAAATAGTGTTTGAGCTTGAGCTCATGGGAAAGCCAAAAAGCTTAAGCTCGGCTTGGCTTGGCTTGATCAATTAGTCAAGCCAAACTCAAGTTTAATATCAAGCTCAAACTCGAGCTCTGGTCAAGTTTTTAAGCTTGAGATCTAAAAAAATTACATTATTAAATGCTTCAATCTCTAAAATTAAGAAAAAAGAAACAGAAAATAGTATAAATAGTTTTTGATGTGATACCAATTAAAATAATTATATTAGTTTGTGAGCATTTGACAATAAAGTGAGTAATAAACGTCAATTGTTTGAAATTAAAAAAAAAAAGATAATAATAATAAATAAATAAATAAAAGAAGGAGGAGGTGGGAGTGTGGAGGGAAGTCACATCAGTCACACAAAACTTCTCCCCGATCTTATTATACAACTCCCAATAGCGGTTAGAATACGCTCTGAGAGTCTCGCCTTCCTTCATAGACATGGTGATCAAGGAACCAAAAGGCTTCGAAACTCGGCTACAAGTCACAAACCTCACACCGAAGGTTCTAATTAACTCATCATATCCGTGGATGGATTTCTTATCCAATCCATCAAACCATCTTATGGCCATGGGTCCAAGGCTTAAGAGAAAGATTTTGCACATCAAAGCCTCATTCCTAAAGTAGATGGCCATACTTTGATTGTAACGGCTAACATGCTTAACAGGATCAAACTTATCGTCTTAATTAACGAAGGTGGGCCTTACAAATTGTTGAGGTCCAAAATATTACAAGTATTGAAATCCAAAACTAATGAGCCCGTAAGGATAGGAAATGCCCAAACCGTGAGCCAAGGCCCATTTAAAATGGATAAAAGGAAGCCCAAGCTCATGAATGGATAAGTCTCGGACCTTAGAGAAGGAAGAAAAAGTAGAAAAAGCTTGGCCCAGCCTCTATGAGAAGAACCCCCAAGGAGCCCAGAAAGAGACTGAACCAAGATACCGAGAAGTTGCCAGAACCAAGGAAGGGATCCTCAGGAAATGCAGGAAACAACCAGCTGGGAGTTGGATAGCTCAGGGAAGTATGCTTATGGGCTCAAGGAACGAAGAAAGACATGTCCCATCAGCCACCACCAACTCAGAAGAAAAGACTTTGGAAATAGCTGATGACTTAAGAACCCGCACCTGTGAAGGGAAGCCTAGAACCTGGGGAAGAGCAGCAAGGAGAACCATAAAGGAAGGTGGGTGGGGATCTTTCAACCTGACGGGGGGAAATCTGCCTATTTAGAGAAAAAAGACAAAGGATGAGGCAGCTAAATGGGGGTTCTAAAAAGCCTCTCTAAAAGTCTTGGAAAAAGAGGTCAGCCCTTAGGTACCCCCAAAAGAGGAAGGTTAACTAGGGACTTTTTGGAGGGAAACCACGAAAGAAGAATATAGTGAGAAAATGAGAAAAGAACCAGCCACCAATGTTGCTGACACAACATTGGTTCTAGTACCCAGAGCAACAAATGGAAGGAATCAACAGTACACCAAAAACCCTAGGAATGTACTATAAAAGGGATCAAGTCATCAGAAAAATTCATTCAGCAATAAGGAATTAGAGCAAAAATATCCTTGGAAAAACTTCTTTAAATCTCAGAAAAATAGAAAAAGGGAAAAACATTGTGAGGGATCCTGAGACAAGCACTAGATGATACAATTGGATTTAATGGGATTTAAACCTCACAAGTCTTGGAAGCCTACAAAGAGTTATCTAGGTCTGTGACTTTTAAACTTATTTGAACCTTGTGACACATCCCAGTGAAAACAAGGGTCCAGTGTACTAATACTTAATATAACGAAATATCATTCTATATTTTGAGGATCCCTAACGTCCATACCGGCTTTATCTTTATTTCCTTATTGTTCTTTAGCCATTTATTTTACAATGTGTATATGTTTGCATGTATGGATATGTATAAGTTGTAGGGCCCATGTTTTGTGCACAACTTGGTTCGTAATCAGCCTAATATAGCTGCGATGAACCAAGCCAAGTCTACCAAACAACAAGTATAAGGCCTAGGATCCTTGTTTCTACTTGGACCTGGGCACTTGAACCCACACAAACCTCTCTCGATCTCCTCAAGGAAAAGAGAACAAGAAATTTGCTGCAATGCCTTACTCAATGTGTCATTCCCCATGATACGCGAGGTGGAAGGCTCACCTCGATTCTCGGGCACTCGGTTCCCTCTCGGGGAAGTCACCCTTTATATGGTTCAACGAGGAGAAAACTCTCTCTACTTATACCAACGCGAGGGGAATCCACCCTCTCTCTGAATCCACGAGGAGGGGAGTCCAACCTCTCCCTATACCTAAGAGGTGGGGAGACAAATCTTTCCCTATACATCCGAGGTGGGGAGATTGATCTTTCCCTATACCTACTCTGCTGCTGATGGTGAAGCGTGTTCTCTCCACCACGAGAATCCCCACCACCTGGGCTATTCTCCTGACGATCCCTGAGGCATTCCCGATCTCCATCTTGAGAATTGTTGAGTACTAAGTAAAGTTTTTATATTTCTATTGATAAGTGGTATCTATAAAATACATGTGCTAAAATTTCTACTAAGTATTTTAGTCTTTAAGGTTGAGATCATTATCCTAAGCTGGTCACATTTCAAAAATAATTGGCTAATTTTTGAATCTTTGGAGGCGTGCATGCTCACTCAGTGTTAAGGATTTAGACTTAAGATCTCTATTTCAGAGGGTGAGTTTGAAATCCAACAATTCCTTAATAAAACTAAACCTACCCAGTTCATTAAACCACATATATAACTCCAAAAAAAGTTAAAAACCTCAACAACATTGCCATTCCAAAGTCCCAACCTTACCATTAGATACTGATCCAAATAGGCAAATCCAAACGAAACCCACACAACCCAAAAAAAAAAAAAAACAAAAACAAAGACAAAACAAAAACAAAATGGAGACAAAGCCACAAACAACTCATAGAAAATACAAAATCCCATAGACAAAACCATTGATATTTTGTGAATTCAAATTTAGTACTAAATGAAAAGGGAGATATAGAGATTTAAGAGGATGAGAAGTGTTGAGAGAAGAAGCAAGCCGTAGGAGGAATTTTGCCAAATTCCATCATTTCTGAAAGGATTTCAAATCAATGGATTTGCACATCTCAAATCCTACTTAGATTTGGGCTCAATCCAAATCCATCTCTTTTTAAGTAACCTACACAAAAAATTTGTATATGGGCTTCTCAAATCCAAATCCATAGGCCCAAATCCAGGCATCCAAACAGAGCATAAGGAAACCGAATTAAATCATATACATGAAGAAGATTTTTTTTTTTTTTTGTTACAAACAAAGGTATCCAGACCTCTTCAAGTATCTAATTATTCCTTCGGATATATGCAGTCCCTCATCTCAAAGGTTATTACAAGGAGTAATCCCTTGGGAATGGCTCAAAAATGCTGCCAAGAGGTTTCGAATCCAGAATCTTTTGGATATCATAAGATCTTAGGAACCACTTAGCCAATCCCTCGAGATTCATGAAGATAAAGTTAATTTAAGCTCTCCTACAAAAAAAAAAAAAAAAAATTCTATTACTGTCTTTTCAGCGAATTAGAAGTCAATTTTAAAAAGTATTTTCACTCCCTTCTTTTTTAGAGTGCAAATTAATCTTGAATGGTTTAAAATAAATGCCTCTCATCTTCTTCTTTTTTTCTTTTTTAGTATTCAATTGCATATGAAAGTTCAGCTTAATGTATGAAATATAGTAATTTTTTTCTTTTGAAATTTTTTATTAATTTCTTTTTTATGTGCGTGTGGGCTAGTACCAATTAATGGATTTTTTAATGAAGTTAAATTAGTTAATTGTGTCGGATCTATTTAAGAAAAAATTCATTTTTGTGACAATGCAAACAAGGACAACATATAATATATATATATATATATATATATATAATCATAAACAAGAACACAAATAGATTCAATAGACAAAATCCATATATAGATATGTATATAAGATGAAATCTGTAAAATAATTAAATAATTCACAGATCAGATGCATGAAGAATATGTGACTTAAAGCAGATTTTGTCCCTCACACAATATGTGGTACTTAGAGAATTACAAACATGTGCCTCCCAGAATAAAATTATCAACAACATGGAGAAGAAACATCACAATATCCGTGCTCAGCGAGCAAACTGAACTATAACTCTTTCTCTCTCTTTGACTCTATGCAGATGTATGCACAAAAATATTCTCTTTGAAGTTTTTCAGTCAAAAGTTGTTTTTATGAATAAGTCACTATGAATATATTCATTAGTGAACATACATATTGTTCAGCAAAAAACTATTGTGTACAGGCTTATTGACTCAAAAAATAAATAATAAAATATTATTATTTGGACAAGATGACCCAATCCATACGTGCCTAAGCCCAATCCAATGCCCAACCCATAAACATATTAACATTTTTCTAACAAATTGTTCTTCACATGGATTTCAAGCTTAATAAAAGTTACACATTGATTAAGATATACACTTTCTCACTTAAAATTGTTGACATGCAGGTATAAAAAGAAAAGATATGGGATTATAGAAGGATGCTTCGGTCAAGAGTGTCTGGTGCAATGCCCTCATAGCATTCACACTATTTGACTTTAAGTGTGAAATTACCATTGGAGTATTTGCTTATTTGGTGGACTTGATAATTTACACTGCAAAACAAAACCATTGTATCACTCAATTTCCACTCGCCAGGCATCTTCCACTACTTTGGAACTTGATGGCTCTTTAATCCACATAGTTTTGAATCTGAAAGGCCTAACAAAATGGGGGCAGAGGTCTGAATTGGGAGCAACTAATAAATGTCTCACTCCCACTTTTGGAAATATGAATTGCCACTCTTGGTTTAATATTCCCTCATGCTACACTTACTATTGAAATCTCCAATTGTTAGCCAAGGACTAACAAAGGAATCCACAACATTGTTGACCAGTTCCCAAAAAGATTGCTTTCCCATTAAGGGAATGAGGGCGATAAACAGAGCATAGCATCCAAGCTTGCTCAGGAGTCAGGAGGGTCAAATACACCAAAGAAGCCCCCAAATTTTTATTAGAATACACTAATTCAATATCAACCCCCATCCTCTACAAACTACTTCACCTTCAGCCTCGACACAAAAACTATATACAAAGTCAATCCTCTGCTTTATCCAATCTATTTTATTTGAATTAACTTTTGTTTCCATCAATAACACTAAATCCAGATATTTTTTTACCTATATATGAGGGATCTGTGGAAAACAACATATTTACCTATATATATATATATATATATATATAGTTTTTAACGACATTTTTTCCTATATATATTTACCTACTTCCTTTGATGCACTTCGTGCAACACACCTAGGTTCGAATCCCGCTACCAGCAGGAGTCTGTTTGGTGGGCATCCTTGGTAGGTACCCCCCACACAAGTGTGTAAAGGAAAGGCTGGCTACGAAAGGGCCCGCTGACTCGACTGCGACCTGGCACCCTGCACGGGGGTGTAATATAACCATAAAAAGCCCCCATTTTTCCATTCTCAAAAAAAAAAAAAAAAAAAATTACTGGTTCTCATTTGAGCCAACGACTAATAAACAGTTGAACGTCACATTTTTACTTATCAGTAATCACTCATCATATTGGCATTTTGTAAAATAGTTTATAGTTATAGCATATTCCTTAATTTGAGCTTAAACCTTTAAAGGAAATTTCTGAGAAGAAACTTAAAAGCGTTGGCATCCGCAATTGGGGGGAGTAACAACTGAATTTTTTTTTAGTTCAACACACAATCATTGAGTTCTCTCTTAATTTCCAAGTCAATGGCCCCACTGAATGAAGCTTATTGCTTTCTCAATAAGCAAACCAATAGTAGTACACTTCTTATCTATTCATTTTATAACCCCCGGAAGCTTTATCATTCTTAAAAGCTCTCACTAACAAACAAGCAAGCAAAATATGGAGTCAAGTGGTGCTTGTGGAGATGTTTGCTTCTCACCTTCAAAGACTAACGGAAGAGAGAAAGGAGAGAGAGTAAATTCTTTGTCCTCTTGGGAGATGGACTCACTCATTGCGCTTTGTGACACCTTCTTGCCGTCCATTGATGTTTCCAACCTTACAACCGATGACTCTGTTGTCAAATTCTACACCACTTCTGCTTCTATGGCTGGCACTCCAGAACAAGTAAGATTATACATATCCATAACCATATTAATTATTTTTCTGATAATTACATACATGGGGAAGTGTTTCGAATCTTGATTCTTCTAGTAAAAAAGACTAAACAATATCACTAAGTTAGAAAACTCTTACCGTATTACAAGCATATGTCTTAGGTTGTTGGAAAATAAAGATTTTGGAAAGTAATTTTACAATAAAAATATACAATTTTTGCTGTTGTCGTTTAGACCCATGTGGTAGGTTTTGTTAATGTTGAATTGTTTTTTTTTTTTTTTTTAATATTAAATGTTATGGGGATTTTTTTTAATTTTTATGTAGAAGTACTTGAACATGCATGTAGGTTGGGGCACTGATAAGCGACAGACTGAAACACCCAAAGAAGTGGCTGATGAGAGTGGCATTATGGGTGTTATCAACTTGGATTGGGACCTTAATACTATGTGGGAGAGCAAGCCTTTCTAGTCAATTTCCATATTTTCAAAGATTTTCTCAGGTGTCTCCGCAAAAAAGAGAAGAAATAGTGCTTTCATTATCTCTTAGTTATTTCTATCTACTAAGAATGCTCAGCAAGGCCATGAAGATTCTCACACTCTATGCTTTCTTCACTCAGGTCAGAATTAATTATTTGGAATTGTGTTAATGTTATCATTCTTCTAGCATATATGATTATATGGTATACTTGTATTATATAATATATTAATCCGATGCATGCTGAACACATGGACACCGCCCCACTTAATAAGAGAGGGCAAATAATATATTTTGTAATATTTATGTAGTAAAAATTCTTAGAAGAGTATTATACAGAAATAGAAATTAAAACTTCCATTATTTTTATGAGTCTTGGTAGGAGATTATAAATTTTAATATATAAATGTTACAAACTAGGATGTCGCTACTCGGGAATTACAAAAAAAGTAATTCAAATATTCATTTATTAAAATATTGAAATTTACCAATCACATTCATTATCATAACAATTTGTAAGCAATTTGTAGTAGAATATGTAGTAACTTTAGCATTTTTCATTTTAGATCTACCACCCATCATCTAAGAATCCATCACTAATTTTGAACAACTAAATATTTTAAGCATATTTTTCCCATACTCAAGTTCTCGGGTCTACGCTATACCTTGAATTTTTGTTTGAAGAACCTGAAATATGGTATTAAAATACATCAATCAAGATTCAGAGCACATACATACATAAACATGCACATAAGTATATAATCATATATTTGTATATAAAAAAAGAATAACAATTTCACTTTTTAGTACTAGAGTGAATTATAACTCAGAGATATATTATATACAAAATTATATATATATATATATATAAGATAATTATTTTAACTACAATAATTATCTTCTTCCTAAATTTTAATGAGCATATAAAAGCCGTCTATTTTGCTATAGACATATAAAAATATCCACTCAAATTAAAAACCCCCTAAGCATCTCCCATCAAAGCAATGATTAATTATGATCTTTCATATAATAAAATTCCATTTTTATCTTCATAGTGAATTTTAAACAATTTCCCACTCAATGTAAATTACAAAATTGTTTGTTAAAATCGAATAGAAAAAAGATTTCAAGAACCAAGATGCAAGAGCAAATTTTAGCATATAAGAGAAAAACTAGAAATAAGAAATTATTCTATTTCTTTTGGGGGAATTGGGGCAACTCAAATTGTTAAAGTGCCACTGACCATTTACACTGGCAAGTACACAAGTTCACAACTTAACAACATTATTAATATTTTTTTTATTTATAGTATTGATGTACTATGATTACTATGTCAGACTTTCTTTGTAATTTACCTTCCCAGAGAGATTGGAAATGTTAAAATACAGGAACTTTTTTTTTTTTGGTCATCTGGATACAATAGAAAAGAAAAGCTAAGGAATTACAAAATTTCCAGGACACTGCCTGGCAATACTCACCCCATTAAGATCAGCCTCCACAATCTCACCTAAATCTCCAGGCGGATCTTCATAAAAAATAAGATTTATATTCTGGTTGGCAGCTATTCTGGCAAGTTTGTCTGCACACCTATTGGCCTCGCGACAACAATGTTTGATTCTAACATGAGGAATTTGAGAAACTAGGTGCCTGCAGTCCTCTATCAGAGGGGAAATAGCATTGTTTGTGTACAGGGGGTTAGCTAACATGTCCACTACTGCCTTAGCGTCCAACTCCACTTCAACCATAGCCAAATTACGATCAACACATGGCATCAATCCGTCAGCTCATCGCTATGCCCATCTTCCTAGCAAATCCAACTACCCATCTCCCAGACCAGTCATGAATAACACCACCTCCACCCGCACTTCCTGGGTTCCCCAAAGATGACCCATCAGTATTCAATTTCATCCACCCAATCTCCGGTCTGTCCCATTTAACTAAATTTAACACCCGGGTCCGAACAGCATTGGATGAGCCAGCACAAAAGAAAAATTCCAAAGCATGATTGGTGATGAATTTTGCTAACCTGGGATTCAGAGACCGCCCTTTAAAAACAACATGATTCCGATTCTTCCAAGTATTCCACACGGCAAAAGAAAAAATGATTTTCCAAGGAGGAGAATTTTGATTTTTTTTCTATGTCCAATTTCCCATTTATCGCCATCCAGTCTTCAACATTTGAGGAAAAGAAGTCTCTGTCAAAACCCACTGCGTCAAGCTCATTCCATACAGCCCTGATCTTCTCGCAATTCCGGAGGGCATGGATGATAGATTCAGGTTCTTTACGACAGAGAGGACACAGAGGATCAGTATTCACTCCCCTGGCAGCAAGGCATTCATTGACTCCAATGCTATTGTGTGTGCATTTCCACAGGAAAAACTGGATCTTTGGGAGAACTTGAAGCTTCCAAATCCAATCTCCATTAAAGTCTGGTAGCCGATCCACCCCAGCTGCCATATTATAGGCACTTCTCATGGTAAAATCACCCCTCGGCGAGTCCCTCCACATTAATCTATCCTTGCTACTAGCAGCGAACGCATATGGAATGGCTTGAAACTCCATATATACAGGAACTTATTGTTATTCAGGCTACTGGCATACCAATACCAATATTCAATTTGAATCTATAATTCCAGATTTACAGAAAACAAAATGTATAGTTGCATATTCAGGAAAATTCATTTATGTTATGTTTCGCTCTGATCCTATATGCCCAAATTAACATGTCCAGGTGGATAAGAAGGACGATAACCTATCATGGAAAGCAATTGGTTATAGTGGACCTGACCCAGAATTCAAAACCCAAACTGAGCAGTCCAAGGCATTAAAAAAAATTGGATATAAAGAATCTGATGAAGAAGAAGATGGTAGTAAAGAATGGTTTTGTGGACCTCTTTACAGAGGCCTCATCAATATAAAACAATCATGGGACATGACTGCAAATACTCTACGTCGACTTGGATTTCCTGTCTCAGTTCTTTCTCAGAAAACCAATCCTCCCAGCCTATCTTATCCTTCTTTAATTATCCAATGTGATGCAGTAGTGATTGGTTCTGGCTCAGGTGGTGGTGTTGTTGCTGGTGTTCTAGCGAAGGCCGGTTACAAAGTGCTTGTATTGGAGAAAGGAAACTATTGTGCCAGGAAAAATCTGTCTCTTCTTGAAGGCCCAACTATGGATCAAATGTACCTATCCAGTGGTTTGTTGGCAACTGATGATATGGGTGTATTAGTACTTGCAGGCTCCACGGTCGGTGGAGGCTCTACAATTAACTGGTCAGCTTCAATTAAGACACCCCAGCATGTAATTAATGAATGGTGTGATCGCTATGAACTTGAATTATTTGGCAGTGAACTATACAAAGAAGCTTTGGATGTTGTCTGTGAAAAAATGGGAGTTCAGTCTGAATTCCAAGATGAAGGATTCAATAACGCGGTCTTGAGACAAGGTTGTCGAGAATTGGGTTATCCTGTGAAAAACATACCAAGAAATTCACCGCCGGATCATTATTGTGGTTGGTGTTGTTTTGGCTGCAAGGATGGAAGAAAGAAAGGCACGTCCGAAACATGGCTTGTGGACTTTGTAAATTCAGGCAATGGTGCAATTCTTCCTGGTTGTGAGGCCATTAAAGTCTTAACCAAGACAAAGAAAGGAAGAGATAGGAAGACAGCAACTGGGGTTGCTTTCGAATTTGAGTACAATGGAGCAAAAGACATTGCTGTGATAGAGTCTAAGGTGACTATAGTTGCGTGTGGCGCCATCAGTACACCTGCATTGTTGAAAAAAAGTGGCTTGAAGAATGGTAACATTGGTAAGAACTTGCATCTCCATCCAGTGACAATGGCATGGGGCTACTTTCCAGATACACCTTTACCCAATGTTTGGCCAGAGGAAGACAAGAAGAGCTATGAAGGAGGGATAATGACAGCAATGTCTACAGTTGTTGCAAATTTGGATGGGTCTGGATATGGTGCCATAATACAGACGCCTTCATTGCATCCTGGTACATTCTCAATTTTAATGCCATGGATATCTGGGACAGATATAAAAAACAGAATGTGCAGGTTTTCAAGGACTGCCCATATATTTGCATTGGCAAGGGATAAAGGATCAGGAACAGTGGTTTCACCAAACTCAATCAATTACCAAATGGAAGTTTCTGATGAAGAGAGTCTAAAGAAAGGGCTAGAAAAGATACTGAGGATATTGACAGCAGCAGGAGCTGAAGAAATTGGGACTCATCACTGCAAAGGAAAGACCTTAAATGTGAAGAACGTGGGCTCAACTGAGTTTGAGAGGTTTGTGAAAGAGGAGAGTTCAAGGGCATTGAGAGGCCTTTCGACGCCGATATGTTCAGCACATCAAATGGGGAGTTGTAGGATGGGGGTTGATCCAAAGAAATCAGTGGTGAACCAAATGGGAGAAACATGGGAGGTAGAGGGACTATTTGTGGCAGATACTAGTGTGTTTCCAACAGCTTTAGGTGTTAATCCAATGGTCACTGTTCAGGCTATTGCTTATTGCACTGCTCAATCAGCTCTTCAAGTTCTTAAGAGGAAAATCTTGTGTTAGATTTTATACTTGTTGACGATAGCTATCAAAATGTCTACTGCCCACTGCCCATGCTACAACGTACAACTAGATAGTTTAGACTAGCATGACATTGTTGAATATATTGTAAATATCTAGTCTTATAGATATTTGTCACATAGAATATCTTGTAGATATTAGTTTAGTAGTTTGATACTTACTTAGTAAGGCCACTTGTCATTTGTATTGGCTGATTGTATAGCTTGACTTGGTCCTCTGTTTCTGCTATATAAAAGGAACAGAGTCAGTTATTTTAATATATACGAAATCATTCACACAGAAGCTCTAGAAGATTCACTTTCTCTCTGCATGCTTTCCTTCACGTCACTGCATGCTTTCCTCCATTGCTGATCCTTCTTCGAGCTTGGATTCTTGATTTCAACATGGTATCAGAGCCGAACTAGATCAGAGTCTTCATTCTTGGTACACTCTGTATTTGCTAGTTCAATTCCTCATTCAATTCTTTCTCTTCTTGTGCATTTTTTTCAGATCAAGTAGAAATTTCTGTGTATTTCCTCTTGATTTGTGCACAATTTTCTTTCCCCTATGTTTTGATTTTCTTTGCAATTCTTAGCAAATTAAAATCAGAAATTAGGGTTTCAATAATTGAACTTCACTTGGATCTTGATTTGATCGTTGAAAATTCAATTCTTGATTCTTATAATAGACACTTAGGGTTTCTGTGATTGAATTCATTGTCTAAATCTTCAATTCTTCAAAGATTTACATACAATTCTTGGTTCAATTCTCATTCTGAGAATCTTGAATCTTTCGTTACTGTTCTTATTGAATTCTGGGATTTTTTAAGGCCTTCGTTGTTATTCTTGTTGAATTCTGATTTAGAATTCATCATTATTAGCTGTGGAGTATTTGTTCCTGGCCTTGTTTGTAGTTCATCAATTCTTGATCTTTGATCTGAAGAAATGAGTGATAGCACTCCAAGAACCACAGCCACAGTTCCAACCATTCAGCCATGGGAGAACTCTTCCAGCCCATATTTCTTGTCAAACAGTGACAACCCTGGTGTATCATTGGTTGTACAACATCTCACTGAGGAGAACTACAGCACCTGGAGTAGGGCTATTCTCATAGCTTTGGATGCCAAATCAAAAATAGGCTTCATTGATGGTTCTCTGTTGAAGCCTCAATCTGTGGATCATCCTCTTTACACTGCTTGGTGCAAATGCAACAGCACTATTCTAGCCTGGCTATTCAATTCTATGTCTAAGGATCTTCAACCAAGTGTGGTTTATTTCAAAACAGTTAGGGAAGTTTGGTTGGACTTGCAACACAGATTCTCTCAAGGCAATGGACCACGCATCTTTGAGTTAAGACAAGAAATTTGCTCCTTAGCACAAGAAGATTTGAGCATCAGTAGCTATTACACCAAGTTTAAGTCACTGTGGCAAGAACTTTCAGATTATAGGACTTGCTCCTGTGGTCATCAGGCTGAAGATTGTGTTATGTCTTTTTTAATGGGGCTTAATGAAACTTATACCACAGTTAGAGGGCAGATTCTACTGATGGATCCCATTCCTCCCATGGGCAAGGTGTTTTCTCTCTTGATTCAAGATGAGAAACAAAGAAAGGTTGGCAAGAAGAATACTATTGAGTCTTCTACTCTAGCAGTCAAGACTAATGGTTCTGGCAGGTCATTCAACAAAGCTAAGTCTTGCAAACCACAATGCACTCATTGTGGTGTTTTAGGCCATGTTGTTGACAAGTGCTACAAGCTTCACGGATACCCCCCTAGTTACAAGTTCAAAAACAAGACTCCATAAGTAACTTCCTTTGCCAATAATGTTGTAACAGTTGATGCTTCTCTTGATGAAAGTGTCAACTTAACCCGATCCGAGTATCAACAATTACTTGGCTTGCTGAATTCTCATAGTCACTTTGGTACACAAGCAACACCAGGAGGAGGTTCTGACACACACCAAGTTGCCAACATCATCACTCTACTCAGTCTTCCTTTGCTCTTCAGGGACATGAGATTTCAAGTATTTGGTCAGGTCCTTCTTTAGAATATTCTGTTTTTTCTTCCAGTACAGTCACAATTCACATTAGTTCCAATGACTGGATTTTAGATAGTGGTGCTACAAACCATATGATTCATTCCATCCAATTCTTTACTTCCATTATCTCCATAGTTCACATCTCCATTAGATTGCCCAATGGTGACATGGCTAAGGTTTCACATATTGGAACTGTTCAAGTTTCTCTCACTTTGCTGTTAGAAAATGTGCTTTACATTCCTACATTCTCTTTCAATTTAATCTCCATTAGTAAACTGACTCAATCCTCTTCTTGTTGTTGCATCTTCCTCTCACAATTTTGTCTTATTCAGGACTTACAGCACTGGAAGATGATTGGGTTGGGTAAAAAGCAAGGTGGGCTCTACACATTACAAAGAAGTCAGTCTACTGCTTCATTACCTGAATCCGTGTCTACTGTACTTGCTAAACTTTCTAAAATTTCTTCCTTTTGTTTCAATTCTTATACATCTAATGTTGACAACACTAGCTTATGGCATTGTAGGTTAGGTCATCCTTCCCCACAAAGATTAGTCTTGTTGCATTCTCTTGTACCAAATGTCATTAATTGCAATATCAATAAAACTTTTGACTGTTCTGTTTGTCCTCTAGCCAAGCAAAAAATGTTTCCTTTTCCTGCATCTATTTCTTCTTCTTCTTCTTGTTTTGATCTGATTCGTGCTGACATTTGGAGCCCCTATTCTACTCCTTCTTTAAATGGCTCCAAGTATTTCCTTACTTTGGTAGATGATCATAGTAGGTGTACTTGAGTCTACTTAATGAAACACTAGTCTGAGACTTCATGCTTAATTCAAACCTTTTATAATATGATTTTTACACAATTTAAGGTTCCTATTAAGATGCTTAGATCTGATAATGGACCTAAGTTTGCTTTAAACTCTTTTTATGCTTCTAAAGGCATCATACATCAGCTTAGTTGTGTGGAAACACCACAACAAAACTCAATGGTTGAAAGGAAGCATCAGCATCTTCTTGCTGTTGCTAGAGCTTTGAGATTTCAAGCTAATCTTCCTTTGAAATTTTGGGGTGATTGTGTTCTCACTGCAACTTACCTGATTAATAGAATTCCTAGTCCTATTTTGCATGATCTCACTCCATTTCAAATATTGCTAGGTAAGCCTCCTTCATATATTCATCTTAAATCTTTCGGATGCCTTTGTTATGCTTCTACCTTGGCTAGAGACAAGTCCAAATTTGATCCCAGGGCCAAGGCTTGTATTTTTCTTGGTTATCCTTTTGGTACCAAAGGATACAAGCTTTATGATTTGGCTTCTAGGACTTGTTTTGTCTCCAGGGATGTTGTCTTCAAAGAGTCCTGTTTTCCTTTTAAACATTGGACTTCTAAATCCAACCCCATTCCTTCTTTAACACCCTCTGATTCAGTCTTTCCATCCCAATCTGTTCTACCTGAATCTAGTTCATCACCTGTTTCTGCTAAATTTTTCACTCTTCCTGTTTCTGCAGAATTCACTCCTGCTTTTACCACAGACATTGCAACCCCTCCTGAGGAGTTTCCAGACCTTGTGTCTCCTCTTTCTACCTTAGAGCAACCTCATTCTGATCCTACTTTACCTGTGCTTCCCACTTCTATTTCTCCTCATTTACCTCAGCCTCAAAGAAAGTCCTCTAGACCTCACAAAGCACCCTCTTATCTCTTTGATTATCATTGCAATCTAGCTTCTTCACATGTGTTGGCTTCAGCTTCAATTACTCAACCTCTTGATTCTAGTGCTTCTGCTCCTTCAGGTATTCTCTACCCCATTTCATCCACTTTAACTTATGATAAACTTTCTACCTGTCATAGAGCTTTTGCCATTTCCCTTTCTGTTTCAAAGGAGCCTGATTCTTATGCTGAAGCCATCTTGGATCCTAGATGGCAAGAGGCAATGCAAGCTGAGTTTGATGCTCTTAAGGCTAACAACACTTGGGTTATGTGTCCCCTTCCTCCTGGTAAGGTTCCCATTGGGTGTAAATGGGTTTACAAAGTGAAGTTGAAAGCTGATGGTTCTGTGGAGAGGTATAAGGCTCGTTTGGTGGCTAAGGGGTTTACTCAAACTGAGGGCATTGATTTTTTTGAGATCTTTTCTCCTGTGGTTAAGTTTGTCACAGTCAGGACATTACTTGCTCTTGCTGCAATTTCTCGTTGGCATTTGACACAGCTTGATGTCAATAATGCTTTCCTCCATGGTGATCTTCATGAGGAGGTCTACATGCATTCCCCACCTGGTTTTGGCAGCAAAGGGGAGGTTTGTAAATTGCTCAAGTCATTGTATGGACTTAAACAAGCTAGCAAACAATGGTTTGCTAAATTGTCTACCACAATTGTTGATCATGGGTTTGTACAATCCAAATCTGACTATTCAGTCTTCACTAGAGTTCAGGGATGCTTTATCATTATCATTTTGGTATATGTTGATGACATCTTGATTGCAAACAATGATGTGGATGCAGTGAATTCTTTCAAACAGTTTTTGGATAGTAAGTTCAAGCTTAAGGATCTTGGTACATTGAAGTATTTCCTTGGACTTGAGGTGGCTAGGACTACAAAAGGTATCTCTTTATGTCAGAGAAAATACACCTTGGATCTTCTTGCTGATACAGGTTTGTTGGCTAGTAAACCTGCAAGCACACCTATGGAGCCATATGCAAAATTCAGCAACTCTGTTCGTCAATCCGTTTCAGATGTGTCACAGTATAGAAGACTAATTGGCAAACTTCTTTACTTAACTTTGACCAAACCTGATATATGCTATTCAGTACATAAATTGAGCCAATTTCTTAGCTCTCCTAAGTTCCCTCATTTACAAGCAGCATATCGAATCATCAAATACATAAAGAAAACACCAGGGCAGGGTTTGTTTCTCTCTGCAAGTTCAAGTATACAACTGAAGGCTTACTGTGATGCTGACTGGGTAGCTTGCATTGATACAAGAAGATCTGTTTCAGGTTTTTGTGTTTTTCTAGGGGATTCTCTAATTTCCTTGAAATGCAAGAAACAAAAAATTGCCCCAAGATCCTCAGCCGAGTCTGAGTACAGAGCCATGGCCACAGTAACTAGTGAAATTGTATGGTTAGTTGCTTTGTTCAAAACCTTTGGAGTGCATCATAGACAAGCTGCTTACCTGTATTGTGATAGCAAAGCTGCTCTGTACATTGCTGCCAATCCGGTATATCATGAGAGAACAAAGCATGCAGAAGTAGATTGTCATTTCATTAGAGAGAAAATCCAAGTTGGTGTTATCAAGACTTTCCACATTCCAACAAAGCACCAGATAGCAGATTGCTTCACTAAAGCTCTTGGACAGAGGCAGTTCTTTTATCTCCTTTCCAAGATGAACCTGATGAATATATACGGTTCATCTTGAAGGGGAGTATTAAAATGTCTACTGCCCACTGCCCATGCTACAACGTACAACTAGATAGTTTAGACTAGCATGACATTGTTGAATATATTGTAAATATCTAGTCTTATAGATATTTGTCACATAGAATATCTTGTAGATATTAGTTTAGTAGTTTGATACTTTCTTAGTTAGGCCACTTGTCATTTGTATTTGCTGATTGTATAGCTTGACTTGGTCCTCTGTTTCTGCTATATAAAAGGAACAGAGTCAGTTATTTTAATATATACGAAATCATTCACACAGAAGCTCTAGAAGATTCACTCTCTCTGCATGCTTTCCTTCACGTCACTGCATGCTTTCCTCCATTGCTGATCCTTCTTCGAGCTTGGATTCTTGATTTCAACAATAGCAAACTAGTTAATTCCAATGTTTTCATTGACTCGCGCAAGGCAGAGGCTCGAGGACGTAATAATGCTTCATGAGCACACCAGAGTAAATAATACCTTCCTATCAAAAAAAAATACTAGAAGAACAAGGCAATTATGATCTTTGAGGATTATTTTCTTTATTGCTTCTAGATCTAAATCAACTATCTCATTATGTTTAAAATAAATAAAAATTAAAAAAAAATGAAAACCCATCTCATACCAAAATAAAACACAAATCTTTCACAACATATTTGTGATGTGGATTGAGGGAGGCAACGCAAAAATATTTATAATTTAAATTTTTGTTTCCCATTGATTTTATTCCCTATGATCTAATCTCAAGTTGTAGATGTACTTGAAGATAAATATGAAAATAAAAAAAAATAAAAAAATTGTTGATAATTTATACACAAAAAAAAAATGTGGAAGTGATTACTAAAGATAAGAACCTAAATTACTGCAAAATTTGATTTCTAGATAATTCATAAAGTGAAGAGGAAAGATAAAAAAGGAAAGAGAAGTTGATATTAACAATTAAGGGAAGAAAATAATATGTTAAACTTAATAAATTATAGGAGAAAAAGATAAAAAATATATATATATATATTTATATTTTTTTTTCTAAAAAACATGAACAAATAAGTGAAATAACGTTGCTGTTTTTCTTGACCGTGTAGTTATATAATTTAAGTAAAAAAAAAATACTAAAAAATAAATTAATAATAAAAGGATAAGGTGAAGAATTTGGATTGTAATTAAATTAAGATTTTTATCAACTTAGAAATTATAGGAGAAGAAGATAAGAACAAAAAAATTTATATCTGTTTTCTTAAAAATCTAAAAGTATTTCTGCATTTTGGTGAAGCCACTTAGTACAACTACAACTTTTAAACTCAACTTTTATTTTATAGTATATAATAATATAATATGATATGATATATATATATATATATTAAAAATAGTAGATTATAGATAAGGATAATTATCTATTCCTTTCCCCCCACCCACCCCCCCCCCCCCCTTTTTTTTTTTGGAAACTCTTTGAGGATTCTAATGGTAGATTATAGATGAGGATAACTATACTTTTTTCCTTTTTCTTTTTTTGATAAGATAACTATACAGTATTGATGAGGATAATTATTAATTCCTATAATTAAGGATTCTAATATTACACGATTACAATTAAGGGATGGTGACTAACATTATAAAAAGGCTAATCAAGTCAAGCATGTACCTTAAAAATCAATTTAATGGCTCCCGGAGGTTCTCTCAGAAAGTAAGAAACTCGTCTTTAATAAAGACAGCCATCATTCCCACCATAGATATTCCAAACCATAATTTTACATCCTTTCCCCCATAGATCTTGAAAACCATAATTTTACAACCTAAGTTTTTTCTCAGTCTTCTTAAATGCTATTTTGTTCACTTTTGAAACCCAAATACGTATTTTCTCTCAATTTCTTGAATGATTGAATTCCTTTTGTTAATTACTAACATACATAATTTTTTTAACCTAGTTTCTCGTATACTTCTCTAATGTTTCTTGACCTACTTTCTCACGGGAATCTCATCTACTTCTAAGATCACCCCAAGCAAGTTTTCCTTGTTCTTAAACCATTTTTCACTACTTTTTTTTTTTTTTGGGGTCTTTCGATTCACTCTTTCTCTTTGATTTTTATCTTGCTTTTGCTGATGAAACGGTACTTAGAGAGCTTCTAAAATGTTGGTTTATTTATTTATTCATTGTTTATTGGTTATTTTGGAAAAAAAAAAATATTTATGTGTTATGGTTTTGCTGGAATATAATTAGGGTTTTTTTTTTAGATCCAATTAGGGTTTTGTTTAGATTTAAAGTAGGATGATGGGTGTGTCTTTATTAGAGAAGTTTGTTACATACTATTACATATAAACCATTCCGGGAAACAAAACAATTCAGGTACATATTTTATTATTTGCTAGTTATTTAAACTTTAATACTGTTTTCTTTTTATTCAATGATTTTTTTTTGTAATGTAATTTTCATACACATTTTGGACCTCTAAATGCTCTTTTAGTTGCTTTTGGTGCATACAAGATCTGTATGAAGACTATCAAATGTTGAGATTTTTTTTCATATGATTTTATAAGGAACTGCTAGTCTTGATAGTCTTCATACAGATCTTGAGAATTTTGAAAATAAAGCCAAGGAACAGGGGAGTTTGCGGATTCTTCTTCATCATATGCTGCTTCTAATAAATGTTTGTTATATTCTTTTTTGGACTATACTACTACAAATTTAGATTGCTCTTGACTCTTTTGAAGGAGAAACTGGTTTTGGGATACTAATTCTTCTTTTATTTTAGCTTTAACATTGACACCTTCATATCTTGGCCACCATCTAACTGGTGTTTTCTAACGACATATTTTGTTTGTGATTGTTGGGAGAAATCATAATCCCATCTCATTATCAAGGGAGTTTGTAGCGGATACAATAGACTAATAATTTTGTAAAATTGAAAAAAGTGAGGAGGAATTGGATAATGTTTTTCAAATATTTAAAATCATTATGCATAGAAAGAGGGTAACCTTTCCAATTCAGCTCCAAAATAAGACCACCACTTATTATACCACTGAGGAAGAAATGTAATTTTTTGTAACGGTCAAAAAAGAAAAGCCAGGAATGTTGATTGCTATTTTTTTTTTTTTTTACCTTTTTTTTGAGATATTGTTTACCTTGTTGTTTCGTGCTTTAATGCTCTACTCACAAGCACCATAATAAGAAACACGTATGTGGGTCATGAAGGCATGGAGTACAATTTGGATAAGTCCTAAACAAGATCCTAGAGGTATGTACTCATTTTCTTTCTCAAAAGAAATGGACAAACAGTCAAACTACAAGGCAAATTAAGCCCAACAATTTGGGAAGAATTAGGAGTGGTAGAGGGAGAAGAGTGAGGGGGGACCAAATTTAAGTTGTACAGTTCATCAACCAGTCAAACTATAAGGCAAAATACTCCAAAATTTAAAAAATGACCAAAATACTCTGAAATCTAAAAAATTATCAAAATGCCTCTGAAATTTTAAAATTACCAAAACACTTCCAAAATCTGGAAATTACCGAAATAACCCCAAAATTTAAAAATTTCCGAAATACTCCTAAAACTTAAAAAATGACAAAAATGCCCCCGTAACATAAAAAATGACTAAGATACCCTTAGAAATTAAAGAATGACCAAAATAACCCCAAAACCTAAAAAATTGTCGAAATTCCCTCAAAACTTACAAAATGACTGAAATGTTCTTAGAACCTTTGATTTGATGAAAATTCCCTCAAACATGCAAAATACGCCAAACCTCTATTTTGTTAATTTAAGAGGTTTCAATTGTATTTCGGTAATTTAAGAGGTTTCAAGTGTATTTCGGTCATTTTACATGTTTAGGGGTGTTTTGGTCACTTTAAAATCTTCAAGGGTATTTTGGTCATTTTAGATATTTTGACGGGAATTTTGGTCTTTTTATAAGTTTCAGGGTATTTTGGTAATTTTAGAGGTTTGGGGTTATTTTTTGTCATTTTAGAGGTTTGGGGTGTTTTTTAGTCATTTTAAAGGTTTAGCGGTATTTTGGTCATTTTATAGGTTTAAGGATATTTCGGTCATTTTTTAGATTTAGGGTGTATTTTTATCATCATATAGGTTTTAAGGGCATTTTTTTCATTTTATAAGTTTCGGGGATATTTTGGTCATTTTATAGGTTTCGAAGGTATTTCGATCATTTTCTAGGTTTCGGAGTATTTCAATCATTTTTTAGGTTTAGGGGATATTTTAGTAATTTTTAAGTTTCATGGGTTTTTTGGTCAATTTTTAGGTTTCGAAGGTATTTTGGTCATTTTTAGGGTTTAGGGTATTTTGGTAATTTCTATGTTTCGAGGGTATTTTGGTAAAATTTTAGGTTTCAAAGGTATTTTGGACATTTTTAAGTTTCAGAGGTATTTTGGACATTTTTTAGGTTTCGTGAGTACTTTGGTCATTTTTTAGGTTTCGGGAGTATTTCGGTTATTTTTTTAGGTTTATGGGACATTTAGGTAATTTTTAGTGGCTTTTGAGCATATTTGGTGATTTCGAGGGTGTTTTGCTCATTTTATAGGTTTCAAAGGTATATTGCTCATTTTAGAGATTTTGCTCATTTTGGTCATTTTAGTGGTTTTTTAGCATAATTGGTGATTTTAGAGATATCAGAAGTATTTTGGTCATTTTAAAGGTTTCGTGAGTATTTTGCTCATTTTAGAGATTTTGAAGATATTTTCGTCATTTTACAAGTTTTTGTCTTTTTGAGCATATTTGGTGATTTTATAGAAATAAGGTTTGGATAGGGTATGGATAGCCATGGATAAACAAATTGGGTAATAACTGGGTATGGGTACTAATTAGGTAAGATAATCGGATATACATGGATAAGTGCTTCTTAAAAATCCTTAACTCGATTTTAAAAGACTGTGGAGTGAGGAATCCTCTTAACATATCATAGTAGTATGACAATTTTTCAATGAACTAAAATTTAAATCATTATAATAACAACACATCATCATATTGTGATAGCTTTACTATTATATTGCAACTGGTGGATGGTCATGTCCTACACCAGGGCTATGACCAAGAGTTGTTGGGCGAAAGGCTTCAATCTTGACCATTTTATAACGATTTATAGTGAACCAACCAATAGAAGGAGGTTTTGGCTTGCTTTAGGAGCCTCTAGGAAATGTTGGTGGATGAATTCTTGCTGGCCTTAATGCTACTATGGCACTAAGGTTTTGTTGAAGAAGAATGATAACCATAAAAATGGTTAACACAAAATTTTTGTTTGCCATGAATCTAAGTTGAAAGAGAGGTTTTCTTAAACTGATTTAGTAGAAGGTGATTCTTGTTACTAGTTGACAGCACTATTTAAAGATGTTTGTAATGGCCCCAAATGCATTTATTCCTATTCATTTATTATCTAAACTTTGCATTTATGTCAAAGTATTACCTCATTATTGTATATTAAATAATAGATTCATTTCTTCTATATATTAATTTGGGAAATTACACTTTTTGCAAAGGACAAAACTTAGGTGCAGTACCTAATGTGCTGTTTCTTAGGTTCTCCTCTTAAAATTCAGCCATGTGGCTACTTAACTAAAAAATACAATTTCATCTCATGAGAAAAAATCCACATGACAGAATTTTAAAAAAGAAACCTAAGGAAAAACACTTAAGTACTGTACCTAAGTCTTGTCCTTTTCCAAATGCATCATCTACTCATTTAACGTACAAAAATGAATTAATACACTGCCATTATGCAATGGTTAGATAATAAATACATATGCATAAATGCATGCACTAATAATTGTGTGATAATAAATTATGAATTTGACATAAATGCATGTGGGCCCATTACAAACATATTTAAATAGCACTCTAAACTAGTAACAAGCATCATCTTCTGCTTAATTAGTTTAAGAAACCCTCTTCTTTCCATCCAGCTTAATGGCAAACAAAACTTTTATGATAACTATTTTCATGGTTATCCTTCTTCTTCAACAAAACCTTAGCCCCATAACAGCATCAAGGCCAACCAATATTCATCCACAAACATTTTCCAGAGGCTCCTTAAACAAGCTAAAACCTCCGTCTACATGGTTCACTATAAATCGTTATAAAATGGCTGAGATTGAAGCCTTTCGCCCAACAAATCCTGGTCATAGCCCCGGTGTAGGACATGACCATCCACCAGTTGCAATACAATTGTAAATCTATCAGAAAATGATAATGTGCTTTTATTATGAAATAAGGATTTAAATTTTAGTTCATTGACAAATTGTCATATTGCTATGATATTTTATGAGGGTTTATTTTAAAGTGGAGTTAAAAGGATTTTTACAAAGCTCTTATGCATGGAATGTGAAGTAGTCTCAAAGTCTAAGGTAGTAAACATGAATGGTATGGTGTTTTAACATAGTTTGTCACTATTTTTGGTTTTTGAAGTATTTTTTATCTTGTTTCTTTGTGCTTTAATTAAGAGATAGTGAGATAAATCCTTAACGTTGCCTTAAGAAACGATAATTGTTCTCGTACATTCGTTAATATGCCATACTACGCACAATGTCCATAATTTTAGGCATGATGTCTATGGGTGCAATGGGATAGTACGCCTCGACCAAATGGATCAGGGTGGAGAAAAAGATAAATGGAGCCGCCTCCTTATTTTATGGTCTAGGAACCATGTATGTAGTGCCTTTACATGGAAAGACTGATCTTTCTACCATAGTACAGGTTCGGAGTTTAGTTATGGCTTGGAAAGGTGTTAGGTAGGCACCTAAGATCGCCCGACCCATAGGTCAACTTCTACTCATTGTGTCTTATGTCTTAATCTCCTTAAAGGCATGTTCAATATTGCATCTTAAACTCAAACACAAACTAACATACAACATGGCATCAATCATCCCAAAACCCTAACATACATCTTGTCATATCCCACAGCCTAACATCACATCTCATATTTCATCGAAGGCAGCAACATATATGTCTCAAATCAAGGCAAAAACATAGGCATGGTAAGATTAAACAAACATATGATTGCATCTAAGCATCATCCAAACAAGCATACTCATACTTATCATCAAATCCATAGCCTAAAAGCCCTACCCTTCATCTAGCAATATGTATCCAAGGGCAACAAAACACATCACAAACTAGCAATATCAACAAGTTAACATCAAGCATACCTCAAACATCTAAGCATAGTGTCAAAGCATCAAACAAACATATTCATCATCCAAAATGCATGTTCATGTGAATGCATGACTTACTTCACTTACCTTACTGCACCACAACACCTATGCATCAATGCATAGACATATGAATGCGTGTTTGTGGAAAAGCAAAGAAAACATAAAAAATAAATCCTAATCTAACATGTTAAAGGCAAACGAACAAATAAACAGAGAGATGGAAACATATACATGTGAAAATAAGCTAGAACAGAGACATATTAGACAAATAAAATAAAGAAACTAAAGCAGAAAATTTCGAATTAAGGTTTCTGGGCTTGAGTATTTATACGCATACATAGGGCCTGCATACGCGGCCCAATTGTTTGCGTACGCATACTTCGATTATGCGTACACATTCAAAAAGCATGCGTACACATACACGCCCAAAACGCTAACCCAAAAACAGCAAGAACAAAAACTTAAAACGATAAATCTAACAACCTAACCTGCCTTAAATCATAAACAAAGAAAGCCTAAACCTAAATAAACATGTTATATCACAAATAAACAAGAAAAACAAAAATTAAAGCAAGAAATTAAAAAGAAAAGACTTAGGACATATACCTCAAATATAAAACTCCTTGGCTTGATATTAATAGTTCCCCTCAGTCAAATCTATTCACAATCAAATACAAAAGTGATTAGTAATCTCAAAAGTCGAAGATCAAGGCCAGAGAAAACCTCAATTAAAAAATATTGACATAAGGATGTTTTGTGAAAAACTCCCTCTTTGATTCACTATTTCTAGCAAATCTTAGGTTTTCCCTTAGGATTTTCTGTGTGTTTTGAAAAGGTACCATGTATTAGGGGGTGTGCACAGTTCGGTCAGTGTGGTTTTTTTGAAAATTATCACCGAACCGAAAGGGATCAGTTTTTCCATAACCGGAACCGATGCATACCGCCAAGGATTGGTTTTCCGACCTACAGCAGTACGGTTTTTTGCGGTCAGTTTCATCGGTTTGATCAGTTTGAAATATTAAAAAAAATGTTTGTCAATACTCAATCACAATCAAGTTCAACAGTAACAATAACATAATAATTTTTTTGACCAAATAAATACTTTACAAAGAATAAATCTTATCAGTAATATAATTTATATTTTATATTATCAATATCTTAAGTTAAGTTAGTATTTTTTGTCAACTTCAATGAAATACACTTTAGTAAACAGAGTATTCTTTGCTCAAAAAAAAAAAAAAAAAGATGTAAACAGAGTACTCAAAATCACAAGACAGTATTATGCAGACCAAAAAAAATACATGGAGATAATTGCACAGTCACTAAGAAAGTGAGAGATTTGTACTATACCACTTAAAGCTATGAAAACAGAAAGGGCAAAAGGCGGATTTGCACAAAATTGGGGCAGATTTGAGCAAACAACTAGAGGCTCAGGCAAAAAAAATAGATGTGGTTGCAGCATAAGGAAGATTTCTTTCTAGTTATTTACTAAGAATGTTTTTCTCCTTTTCCTTTATTTCTATCTCTATATATGAATCGGTCGGTACAGTTTGTGGGTCGATTTCAAAAATCAACTCCAATTGTGTCACCGCACCACATCGAAAGGGTTACCGGGTTCCATTCGCCAACATCGACTCTTTCGGTTGGCCCAAAGTTCAATGTGGTTTGGTCGGTGAGGCTCGGTTTTGTCGGTGAGGTTCATCACTGCTCAACCCTACCATGTATAGCTTTTTATATTGAAAAAATGGGGGTTTGGAATGGCTCTCAGACGATGTGGGATTCATTCCAAACCTCAACTTTAATGCAAAAAACTTGTCTTTCATAATTTCTAAAACCCTAGCATGCATACGCATGCCCGTGTATGTGTAGTATGGCTTTTTATATTGAAAAAATGAGGGTTTGGAACGACTCTCAGACGATGTGGAATTCATTCCAAACCTCAACTTTAATGCACAAAACTTGTCTTTCATAGTTTCTAGAAACCTAGCATGCATACGCATGCCTGTGTATGTGTACGCATGCATAAAGCTCGCGTACGTAGGTCTGGGGCATGCATACGCATACGCTTGTCTACGTATGCATGCCTTATGGTTTGCGTGGCCTTTATTTTCCAAAAATAGTTTAATTTAGCTCATAAAAAAGTTATATTTTCCCTAAAAACCTTTCTCAAGTCAATTTGAATTTGATTTTTAAAACAATCTTGGGCTTTAGAATTTTTCATCATTGGAGAACAGGAGCCCGAGTCGTAAGAGGTACAAAATGCGGTGTCTACAGATGCCCCTCTTTTGATTCGTGAGCTCCATTAACTGAATCGAAAGAATAAGAGACAAAACATTTTGTTTCAACGTACGACTCAGGCACAACCCATGCACACGCACACAACACGCATACATGGGGCGAGGTACAACTCCGCAAAGTCGCATGGGATTTGTATGTTTGAATTCTCACCTTTGTCACTAGGGCAGTAAGCAACAACAGGTTCACTATCCTAGAACCTGTTTTGCCAATTGCAAGCAAAAGTCGAGTGACTCACTATCCTAAAGTCACTTGAAAAAGAAAAACAAACAGGGCCAACAGCCACAACCACCAACCAAACAAACAAGGTGCTCTTACGAGCTTAAAAGAATACATATCTGTAGTGTCCATCTAGGGCTCTTGCCTCAAATTTCTCCGAGTGGCTTGCGCCTCTGGTAGGTGTGGCAAAATTTGACATGACCCGCAAACCTGATACGACTAACCCGTTTATAAACAGATCATGAGTTAAGGCTAAACTGGTTCGAGTCATATTCGAGTTGACATGGCTAACCTGTTTAATAAACGGGTCTTGTTCGTATTCAACATGCAAACCCGTCTGATTCGTTTGACCTGTTTGGCTTATAAAATGATTAGATATTTTGATATTATTGCTTAATTAATGGCTATTTTTATATGTTTATTACTATATTTATAGTTGTAATTGTATTTTAATTTTAGATATATGGGAATTGATAAAAATTATATAGGTTTGGTATGACCTATTAATCAAATAGATTATTAAATGGGTCATTTGTATTGACCTTTATATGACTTGTTAATTAACGACTTAAATGTGTCGGGTCGGGTCAACCTATTTAATAAACAGGTCGTGTTCGGGTTAAGGATTCCTAACACGTTTACTAAACAGGTCAGGTTTGGGTCAACCCATATAGCCGAATACACATGGCTCGACACGACACGAACCCGACCCATGAACACGAATTGCCACCCCTAGTCTCTGGGTAGTACTTGTCTTCTATCTCAATCTCTACCTACTCTAATGAGGCTCTTGCCTCGGGGTGACCTTGGTCTCTATCTTTATCTCTACATCTTCTATTGTGCCTGCATATTCAATTCCTTCGAGATATGTGCACAAATTCAGGCTTGTATAGGATCTATGCCTACATATTCAATTCCTTTGGGATATGTGCACAAGTTTTGTATTCTCTTTTTCTGACTAGTATGGGATCTATGCCTGCATATTCAATTCCTGGAAGATATGTGCACAAGTTTTGTACTCTCTTCTGACTTTTATGGGATCTGTGCCTACATGTTCAATTCCTTCGAGATATGTGCACAACTTCTATACTTTCTCTTCTAGCTTGTATGGGATCCATGCATGTATATTCAATTCCCAGAGGATATATGCACAAGCAACCTTGGTGTTCTAACTTATGAGAAGGTCGAAAGATCTACTAAGGAGGATGATTTGCCAAGGAGTGTGTTGGTGACCTATGAAGGAGTCTTCTTGGTAATTTTGACCTATAAGGAAGTCTTTGGCGTGTGACCTATTGGGAAAATTAACTTTGCTGATAAGTGTGCTAGCGACCCACTAAGGAGCCTTCTTGATGGTTTTGACCTACGAGGAAGTCTTTGTTGGTGTGTAATCCACTGGGGATAAGATAACTCGCTGAGGAGTTTGCTGGTGACTTTGACCTACAAGGAAGTCATTGATGGGGTGTAGTCCGCTAGGGAAAATTTTCTTCTTCTCTTTCATGACTCACTAGGGAACTTGTGTTGATTCCACTCACAAGGGAGTTTTATCAACTTAATGGGGAAATTTTTCTTCACAACTCTCGAAGGGGTTGCCTTTGTGCCTCGTACCCACAAGGGAGTCCTTCCATGATACTGTACTTTACTGGGGATTTGGTTGATGGTCTTAACTCACGGGGGAGTTTCCTTAGTGATTTCTGATCCATTGAGGGATGTTCTTAATGCTTTCAATCCACTGGGGGTTTTTCAGGGGTCATTGTGTCTTTTACCTGACTAAAGGTATTTCTATCATTCTTGGATGCATTCTTGAATTTTCTTTTACACTTCCTACCTTCTGGGAACCCACTAAGGATAATTGGAATTTTTTTTTTTTTTTACTAAACTACACGTAGTTTAGTGGGGAGGCCTAAACTACATATAGTTTAGCCACCAGACGCATTCCCACCTCTTCAAATTTTTCCAACGATTACCAACCATTTCTTCTCATTTCTCTTCCTCTTCCTCATCTCTTCACATTCTCTCTAACTCTCCAACCTCCAACCCTCTCTCTACAAATACTCTCTACCTCTCCCTCACTTCATCTCTCTCACAATCACAATCTGAAACTCTCTTTTTCTCCCACACTCTCTTTCTCCCTCAAACTCTCTCATCTCCATGGCACCCAAGTCCAAGAAGAGTTCATACGTGATTTTCGGTGATGTGCTCAACCTCACCCGCTGGAATTGGGCTAGGAGGTTGAACAAGTCCTCTTCATTAACCCACAGGCCACATGACCATATCTCAGAGAGTGCACGAACCGGATTGGCAAGTTTTTCAAACTTTTCTCATTTTCAAGTTTTGCTTTGATCTTCCAATTTAATATGTTTTTGGACATGCAAATGCTTGGGTTTTGCTGTGAGATGGGTTTAGATCAAAACCTGACATTTTAGGAGGGGTATGAACATGTTTAGGACGACTTTTGATTGAAATGTGCTTGAAAATGTCGAAGAACACTTCCTTGTCTGGGTTCACGAATACGCTGGTATCGGCTTGCGTGCACAGCTTGTATTCATGCGTACGCATACTTTACTCATGCGTACATAGGCTCTCTTCATGCACACACATCTGTGCTCTTCAGTTTACACTAACGCATGATCCAACCTACGTATGCAAACACGAGCCTGCATATGCACGCTGGCACTCAGAAACCCTATTTTGACTATTTTAGCTCCTTTTTCACTTATTTTCTCACCCGACTACAATTTTGATGCTCTATTTTCATCCTTTTGCAGGCTTCGCCTCCATTCTCAGGTAAGGATAACACCAATCATGTTGCTGCATGGTACAGGGTCTTAACTAAGGAGACCATGGGTCACATACGCACTGCATACTCCAGACGCCCCAGCAACAACCTTTTAACCTAAAAAATAATGACTAAGTATTTTAATTAGGATTTTGATGTTTTTATGATATCTTATACATTTCAATTCCAATTTGGGCTTGTGAATTGTCTTTTTAAAGGGAATTTCATGATATTTAAGATGGAGAAAAATTTATCTTGATTGGACGGTCGAATTTTTGGTCAAATTTTTTACTAATCTTGTTTAGGGCTAGTTAACATTGGTCAAACTTAGAAAAAATGGCAATTTTGGAATTTTAAACTCTTGGATCATCAAAATTATATATATATACAACATTTGATGGGGATAAATAGAACTTTTTCATGCAATTCATTATCTTTCTATGTTTAAAAATACGATTTTTGGCTTTTTAAGGCTTAAATTGGTATTTTGGCATGTAAATCGAGTCCGAACAAAACACAATATCAATAGTGGACACTAGGGTTTTTCTCAGGCCCACCACTCCATCCCTCGAGAGTGTCTTGGTGATGCGTGTATGACTTCTGTTCAATTTGTGACAATAAGGTGATGTGTGTGAGAGTGAGTCTATTTATTTTTATTTTTCTATTTTTTTAGGAATCGTCATAAACCATTGGCTTCTAAGGTGTGATTAGTTACTTATATCTAATTTATTTTATTTTCTTAATTAACTAGGGCATTTCCTAATGGCTTCTAAGCTAAAAGGAAGAAAAATTCTCAAACAAAAGAATTGAACTTAGAAGTTTGGTTACGTGTGAAGGTGTTAGACACTCCACAACACCTACGTCTATCTTTAGGATAGTAACTTGTTTTAATTTATTCCTAGTGGATCACTATTTTGGAATATAACTAAGACACTTGGCACTTGTTTTTTTAGAAAGAAATTTTACTTATAAGTAGCATGTACGAAAAAGATATTAGGGTAAACTTCATAAATGGTCCCTATCTTTTACATCATATGTCAATTTGGTCCACAACTTTTTAATTGTGTTAATTTGGTCCCTAACATTTCAATACCGTGTCATTTTGGTCCCTGTCATTATCCCTTGGCTGGAAAATTTTAACGTGTCAAACAGAATAATAAAAAAATTAATTTACTTGCCACATCAACTGCCAACTGTACAAGCACGTCATATTAAAATTAAAAATAAATAAAGAAACAAATTGTTGTTCTCACATGAGATTGGGCTTGGGGAAAAAATTATCTCTCATTCTCATGCTCATCTCTGTCCCTAATACTTAACTCTCTCAGCTAAAGTAGAAGTTACAAACAGCGACAACAAGGTTCAGCAATGAGGACCAACAACTAGGTTTTCTCATCGGCGGTAGAAGGTTTGGCACTCTCTCTCTCTCTCTCTCTCTCTCTGTTTTGTTACTGTCCAAAATATCGGAGATGAACATAAGCTAGTATCTGCTATAAATCATTTTGGAAACTCCAAGTAAAAGTATTGAATCGCATGAAAATTTATTAGAATAAAGAAAATGTAAAGATGTTTGTGGTGAAATAAAATCATATTACTTTCGTGGCAAAAGAAGGCTTGCTGAATATTAAGTAGAATTTGACAATGGACCACGTCTGCCAAGTTATTTTTAGCCAATTCAACTAGCTATTTCATATATGGGATTCAACTAGTGACATCCTAATTTTGAAATTTTATGGAGCATATCGTGTTAACAGTTAGCAACGTTGCAAATGATCGAAAGAAAGGCTCAACCAATCGAAGATCATGTTCTGCAGAATTTTAATCAAGCCCAAATCCCACGAAAACATTTACATTTTATTAAAATACCAATTTTTTTTAATTATTTCACTTCCTTCATACACAACAACAACCATCCACCCTCTTTCTTCTTCCTCAATACACATGAAGAAAAAAAATTAGATATAAAATTAATAGTGACAATGTAAATTTACACGGTTATTGTAATAAATGTATTTTTACACAATTTTACATGGCCAAAAGTGGGTGAATTTTGGACTTGATTGGCTAAACGATAATTTTTTTTTCTATTATACAAGCACTAATACTAGTGCTCTCACCTCTCACATCTTATTTGCTAGTTGGGAAAGAAAGATTTGCATTTTATTTCTCATTCTTAAGAAAATTGTGTCATTAAATTACGAGATTCTTGATCATCTTCACTTAGAATTTAGAATTAAATCCTGCATTGTCATTCCCATTTTAGGATGAGATGTCGAAAGCATTAATGGCGCTATTCTCTGCTTGTCCATTTGTGGATGAGATGTCCAGAGAGCTCTAATGACACTATTTCCTTCTTTGTCCATTTGTAGGTGAGGATGGAATGAGATACAGCCAGCACCTACCACTTAATCCCACATGCAAACCTATCGTGGGATCCATAACTCTGCATGTTCATTTTCAGAACTCATTTTTTTTAAAGTCAAGAGTAAACCTTTAAGGAACTTTCAAAGAAGAAACTTGGATCCTCGGCATCCGCAATTGGGGGAACAAACAAAATCAATGCCTTTGATTATTCCTTTCTCTTTCTTTCTTCTTTTTTAGATTTGAGTTCTTCCTTTCCAAGTCACTGGCCCCACTGAACTCCCAAGAGTAAAGGGTATGCCAATTCATTTTCGAATTGTATCCCTTCTAGTTTTAAATGTAGAAAAAGAAATTGTACCACATGAAAGGAAAATTACAATTGCAAAAATTAATATATCCACCTCAAAACTCCAATTAAGCTTTCATCAAACATCACGAAGAACCTACTAAGCATTATAAAATGTCTCTTCTCAATAAGAGAATCACATTCTTATCTTCAGATTAATAATAATAAAAACCAGAAACACCCACATAAACCTGTCTTTTGCTTTTATTTTGATTCTTCTACCATTTCCTAAACAACTTGCCCCACTCTTACGCGCGCACACAGATATCTCCACCCTGGCAATGAAGTTGACCAACTCTATGTCAAATTGTTTGATATCCAAAGCTTCACTTATAATCCAAGGTCGTCTAAATACTACTAGGGATGGTATCTCTCCTTCAAAGCAATGAGAGACTTCTTAGGAAGGAAATCCCAACTACCACCAAGGAAGGAACCCGAGAAAAGGGAGGACCAATTACACCAACGGGAGACTATATTTTCCTTTCCTTTGAGTAAGTTCCAAGCCTTGTTGCCTGTTTTCTCTACTTTCAAGCCACCTCCCAAAGAGCACAGTCCTCCCCTATGGAGAAACACCAATATGGCTTTGCATTAGGTTTCTCCATTGTTGTTTCCCTTGGTCTTGCTTCCTTCCTATCGTGTATAGCTGCTGAGTTAAAGAGAACAAAGGTAGTGGTTAACAAAGTCATTGGTTCACATGTGATGCTTTTTTTTTTTTTTCTTATGTGAATGGTTTCGTGTCTTTTTTGTGTGTTTTGTAGATCAAGGATATCAAGTTGGATGGAAAACTGTGTTATTTGCCAGGAAGTCATGCATTTGGGTTCGGAATTGCAGCTTTGGTCTGTTTGCTTATTGCTCAGATAATCGGCAATCTGATCATTTGCATGAATTCTTGTTCAAGGGAGGAGAGAAACGACTGCAAGACAAGAAGACCGAGGACTGCCTCAATCCTCCTGTCAATTTCATGGTAAGTGATCAATCTTTGGCAAAACTGGCGTTTCTTTACAGTTTTCTAGTAATACATTGCTATCACATTCTGTTCCAATGAACATAAATTTGACTGCCACGATACAGGTTACACCTGGTCAAAATGTCACACTTGAATGCTCAATGAATTTTCAAGCATTCTGGCAACCACCTTTGAATGCCATTACCTAATCAGATTTACCTTTTTCTTCTTTTTCCTGCTTCCTTTAAACTACATGCCATATCCACATTCTTTTTCCTGCTACTTCCTATGAACTAAGAGCCACGTGATGTCAACTATGGAATGATGTGTTCTGTGATATGCTGCATGTAGGCAACTTGAAAGACTTTTATGATTAAAAAAATTCTAACAAGAACATGGACAGCTGGAGATGTCTCAGTTTCTTAATCTAATCTGAGATTCTGGCACCTAGAAAAATAATAAACATTATAAAGAAACATGGTCAGAGTAGAAAATGCTGAACAAGTCTTAAACTAATCCATGTTGCAGGTTGAGCTTTGGAATTGCAGTTATATTAATGAGTGGAGTAATAAGTATGAGCAGAAGCCAGCCCTATGGGAAAGGATGGTTGGACGGCGAATGCTACCTAGTCAGAGACGGCACATATATTGGTTCAGCAATACTAGTGCTAATCACAATAGGTTCAACACTTGGCTCAGCCATCACAACAAAAAGGAAAAGCCAGACCGATAAAGGCCAAAAAATACATGCACAAGTAGGATGAAAAGACAGATAGTGGGAAATATGTGAAAAGATTTTAGAAAACAGAGGTGGATTTCTTCAGGGCAAACTAGGCAAGAGTTTGGGAGACACAGCAATGCCAAATGTAGCAGCAACACCAGCTAAAGAAGAATGTGGGGCCTCTACCCCTTTGAAGCAACATTTTCTTTTTCATTTGTTCTCGGGGAAGAAAGGTGAATAAAAACAATAACACAACCAACTGTAACCTGCCCCCGCACTCAATGTCAAAAGAAATAACTTCCATCGAAATGAAAGGAAGACTTCTTTCAAACGTATATCGTCAACGATGGAACACTTTGTATTTTCCAATCACACGATTACATATGTGATAGTGAAACACTTTGTATCTATCAATTTGTAAGTAAAGAAGTTAAAATTAAAGTCCAAAAACGTGACCCAAAGTTCTTTTCTTGCAAAATGTTCCCTAAAGTAACAAAGAGTCAACAACCACATGTTATAAGGAAAAAAATTCAATGATCTTCAGCTAATATTTTCTTGGGAATATAATCATCTTTAATCAACTGTTTCCTGTTTGACAAGTGATATAAACAATTAGAGAAAGGGCCACATCAATTTTTTTACATAAAGTCCGTTTGGATTGAACTTATTGCTGCTGAAACTGAAAACTAAAAACTGAAAACACTGTAGCAAAATAATTTTTAAATGTATGAATAGTGCCGTGAAACCCATTTTTAATATTTTTTATTGAGTGAACAGTGCATAAACAGTGCGTGAACAGTGCACGCACCGTTCATGCACAGTGTTTTTTTGTCTTTCACAGTCAACATAAGCGGCTGGAAAAAAAAAAAAAAAAAAAAAAAAAAAAAAAAACCAAAACGCCAAACGCAGACGCAAACGTTGAATCCAAACTGCACCTATAGTTGATGTGCAGGTAAAGGAACTAATATAATATTCCACTCCAAGAACAATTTGGTCCGACTCTCCACTTGGTAAGCAATATTAATGCTAGTGACCCCAAAAATGAGTAAAGTGCACAATGACAACCTAGGCTAAAGCTCAGTTCTTTTAGTCCTCTCTAGTAGAGTTCAAGTAAGTGATTGCATTGCCATTTGTAATCCTCTCTAATAGAGTTCAAGTAATTGCATTGCCATCATGAGGAAACCAAACAAGGAATGACTCCGATGAGAAGGTCAAGCAATTATACAAAGGATATTTGTGGAGGCAGATGAGGATTTCAGAATAGAATATTTGAATCCAGAACCAAAGCTGACACAGGAGGTTGTTTATTGAGTCTCTGTATTTATAGATAAGGGTTTAAATGAAATGATTTATTTTTTATTAATAAATACCATTCACACATCGCCCTGACTAAATCATTTACCAAACACCCTTTTGCATACGTGACCAAGATTAAGGCACAAATCAATGCACAAGTCTCTTGAATATCACCTTAACAGCATTACCTCTACCTTAATCCCTCCAAACCACTGTCCGCGTGGCAATCTCCACCTCTACCTTAATCCCTCCAAACTAATGTCCGCATGGCAGTCTCCAAAAGGCAACCTACATGTCTATGCCAAGGTGGAGTAAAGGCTCCAGCATTCTTCCAAGCCGCCTCAATCCAACCCACATTCCTAGGAGTTCTGGGCTCCTATTCAAGAGCATATGGTTTTTCCATTGCTGGTTCCTCCAAGCAAGGCTCAGGACGTTTCATGGTAAAACCAAGGCAGTACCTTCTAAAAAGGCATATGCCCTTGCTGCCACTTAGTAATCCCCTATATACAGTAACCACACCCTCTTAACATCAAATATTCCAACATCAAATTCACATATTTTTGTAAAAGGTAAGTTTAACACAACATATTGACGTAGCAATCACAAATCCACCCATGCTTGACCCAACCTAATCCCTCCAATTGTCAACTACAATCAAAGAATGAAGTGCTGGAGATTAGGATATCCTGTCAACACATTGTGTAATGCTGAAGGACAAGTGAGGTATATAAGTTCCAGGATTTAGGCCAAAACAATAGCCCATGAAAGGAAACACTACTACATCCTACTCGACAGAAATTTCCATTGACAATCCAGAGCTTATTTTTTTCTTCCTTTTCTTTCTTTGCGTTTTATACCTTTTGTTGTTTATAGAAGTAACCCATACAGGAAACAGTTGACTAATAGGAATCTGCTAATGAGAAGCAAGTGGTAAACCTTCCAATATAACAAAGAGGAAGTTTAAGAAGCATCTCATGCTTAAGCCCCTCAACTCAAAAGGACAGTATATGGTTTATCACATATAATTGGGTAAGCAGGCAACCTAGGCTTCCAGAATTCACTCAATTTTGATATGAAAATTGCTAGAGTAAATATATTGACCACTGGAAGTATTAATTCATTACATAGAATCTTAAGATGGCACCAGCCAAAAAATAGCAATGGATTAATTACCATGTCATGAAACTGGAAGAGAAGAAAAATAAAAACCTACACATGCAAAAAATACACTCATTTCAAATGGAAACTTAATGACAAGTGTTATAAGACTAAAGGACAGCAGTTAAGCTCCATAAACCTTGGAATTTGGGTTCCTCTAATCAAGAGGATGCAATTCTAAATATGATTGAGGGAATATAAGAGTTTATGAAATGAAAACAGAGAGCAAGTTGAAGCTATTAAATTAGCAAGAACATCCCAACTCAATCCCTAAAACAAAGAGGGAGAAAAGGTACAAACCTTGGCAGAAAATTTATTGATTCTCCACCAAAAAAAAAAAAAAAAATCATAAGTCATTAATCCTTAAATAAGACAAAGAATGTTGCCCTAACTAAGACAACCACAACCATTAATTTAGATCAAATATTATGTCTAAAACTGTCCTATCAGTGGTTGCATGCTTATTCAAAAAGATGCATAACAAATTAAAAAGTCACACCATTTACTAAACAAAAACTTTAACAAAAATACTAAGTTTAAAAATAAAAAAGACTTAAAGAAACAAACTTAATCCTAAAAACTTTCTTTTAACATACTGCACATCACAAGTGTGCAAAGGCAAACAGTAATTTAACACTGTAGTTAAAATGTGCTTATAGCTCAAAGCCTCAAGGTTTAAGCACTTTGATCAACCAGAGCGAAGCTTGTTTAATGAAGCGCACCTCATGCATACTTTTTTGGTGCTTTTTGAAGAAACATAATGCATGCCTAGGTGCACTTTTTTTTCTTTCTTTTTTTTTGATAAAAAATATATAAATCGTTAAAATTAACCCCTTTATCTTGATGAGAATGATATAGACAATTGATTTATACAAACCCTATTCTTCAGTGTTGTACTAAATAAAAATAATTTGGTATCAAAAAACACGAACAAGGCTAATTTACTATTCTTGTGCTTATTGGCCTTGGCCTTTTTGATATATTTTGATTGAAACGTGCATTTTCTTGATTTTTATCATAGGTGTCACAGCTATGTATTTTTATATGGCATAAGAAAATTATATAAAATGTTAAATTTAAACATTATAAGACTAGATTATTATTATTATATTGTCCATTCATTATTGTTTTCAAACTTACTACATAAAGATTTTAAGGAATTGAAATAACTTATATAAAATTTGATTTCATAAACTTTTGCAATTTCACTATCCATTTGCGCTAACAGGCAAAAATATATTTGCTATTTTGAGTTTATTAACTTTTTTCAACTTTATGCTATGAGTCCTTTTATTAGAAGTTATTGTAAATTATATTTGAAAAGGTATGTTTTACTTCAATCAGGCATTTACGCTTTGCGCCTAGGCTCCAAAAGGACCATGCGGATAAGTGCACTTTATGCTTTTATCAACACTGAACTTGATTTAAAATTACAGTGCAAAGTCTACAGACAAACACATAAGCAATGATATCATGATTGTTGTTCCTATTCATGAATGTGAACACCATTAAAATGTGTTGGGAAAATAGAGAAGACAACTAAAAAAGAAGAAGAGAAAAAAACAACAACGACAACAAAGAATAGAGGAAAACAAAGGGTTAGGGTTAGAATAACTATTTCAGCGTGTGATTTCCTCCATGACTAATTTGTTCATTGATAACATTGCTTAAAAAAGAAAAATGTGAGAGGCCAGCTCATGGGCATAAAAATAACATGAACCAGCAATAATTGGTAATACTGATAGTTCCTACCAAGTCTCTCAAAATGAAAACCCCAATATAATGTGCTCACATCATTTACCTTGAGATTCATTGCTTATAAAGCCAACGGACAGCAATGAGGTTTATAAAAGAAAAGGGACTGACTGACAGACACAACCATGTTGGATAGAAGCAACCATGGACCTTTGGATAAAATTGAGGTCCAGATACCATTAGAAAGGCATGTTGTCACCGTGCCTCCTTCCACCATAACCATGTCCCCTTCCCCAGTTATATGAGCTCCGGTAATTGTCACCATGTCCAGCAGCATAACCACCATAACCTAGATTAGGTCTCTGTTGGATATTGCCAAATGTCTGCAAGAGTAACAGAAATTCAGTGACATCCATGACTACTTTTATTTCTTGGCACAAGTTCATGCCTCGTGATTTCAATTCTCAAATTTGGAAATGATACAAATAAGTTGGCAAACCTCAGTATCCTGCTTGATTCGCTCAGAGAACCTGTTCTGTCCGTTCCTTGCACCACGGGCAAGCGAATTACAAGAAATTGTGTCAAAGAACTCATCCTTATCATATGCAGGCTGCACAGAGGGGGAAAGGAAAAGGCACGCATTTAAGTATTAACATGACTATATGCACTAGACAAGGATAACCATAAAAACTACAATCATGTTGTTTGTTAAAAGAAGAAAACGCACAATTTTAAATAAAATTATAAATTAAAAATAAAATTATAAAAATAAAAAATCTGACTCCTGTTTATTGAAATGTTGCAAGTCCAACCTTAGGATTAGGTATTAAGCCATGACCTTCTCTGTCCCCCAAGCTTTGACCAGTTGTAAAGCCCTGAACTCCCCCAGTTTTATCCTTGCCCTTTCCAAGATAACCCCATACTTCATCTTTTTTAAACTTTTCATTCATGGCTGTAAAATCAAACTCTTCTGTGAATTGTGTAGCCGAATACTGAGGCTGCAAAAAATCAGCAACACAACAATGGGAAATTTCAATAAATAGTGCAATGGGCATACATACTTCCCGTAGAGACTAAATAAAACTGTGAAAATACACAAGCATCACACCCCAACCAAGTAGACCGATCTACTTTCTGTACACAGAAAAGAGTGCAATGAATATATTTTTTTTTTTGGATAAGTAATAAGATTCATTGAAATCAAAAAGAGAGGAACACCAAAGTATACAGGGAGTATACAGGGGCGAACAAATCAAAAACGAACATTACAAAAGTCAAGTAAGTCCAAAATAGAAGAAAAAGGATGGTTTCTCCACACAGAAAACCAATCAAGTAAGGTTCTAAAAAAAAGAAGCTTGAGATCAGGCATGGAACGCTCCTTGTCTTCAAAACACCGACTATTTCTCTCCTTCCAAACACACCACATCAAACAATGAGGAGCAACCATCCAAAGATATCCATTACGATGGCGACCAAAACGACCTTGCCAGCAAGCCAAAAGCCCAACAACAGTGAGAGGCATAACCCAACAAACTCCAAATAACCCAAATACCATATCCCACAGCTCCAGAGCAACCGGGCAATGAAGGAAAAGATGGTCAATAGATTCACTATTACACTTGCACATGAAACACCAGTCCAAAATGCAAACCTTTCTTTTCCTTAAGTTGTCGATAGTCAGACATTTCCCCAAGGCTGCTGTCCAAACAAAGAAAGCCACTCTAGAGGGGATCTTCTGCTTCCAAATGCTTTTCCAATGGAAAAACCGCTCACTATGGCCAACAAGAAGATGGTAGTAAGCACTGACTGTGAAATCCTTACTCTTACAAGGCAGCCAACATCTCTTATCCTCCCCAATCCCCCTAACAGGGGTGCTATAAATGGAATTAATGAAACTCCAGAAAGCTTCCAATTCACGGTTATGAACCCCCCTACAAAACTGAAAATCCCAATGGAGAACTCCATTGGAGAACCTCATAAGATCCGCTACACTTGCCTCTTTGTTGCAACAAATTCTGTATAAGTCAGGATAACGATCTGCGAGGGGAGAAGAGCCACACCAACGATCAAGCCAAAACTGAACTTTTGATCCATCTCCAATTTCAAACAGAATAAACCGAGATAAGGAGTGCCACCCTCTTCTAATATTTTTCCACAAGCTAACTCCATGAGGAGTAGAGGAAGAGCTAGAACACCAACCGCCCCAATCACAACCATACTTCACCTCAATCACTTGACGCCAAAGAGCATCCCTTTCTTGCCCAAATCTCCATAACCACTTCCCTAATAAAGCTACATTGAAGGTTCTTAGGTTCCTAATCCCCAGCCCACCTGATGTGAGCGGAGAACAAACTGTAGACCACTTAACCAGATGAAATTTGGGCTCGTCTCCTAGGCCACCCCACAGAAAGTCTCTCTGAAGTCTAGCAATACGGTTGGCCACAGAAGCAGGAATATGGAATAAGGAAAGAAAATAAGTAGGAAGATTAGAGAGAGTGCTTTTAATCAAAGTGACTCTACCTCCCTTGGAAAGATATAATTTCTTCCAACCTGCTAATTTTCTTTCCATCTTCTCAAGAAATGGATTCCAAATAGACTTGTCCTTAAATTTTGCCCCCAAAGGAAGACCCAAGTATTTCATAGGGAGAGAACCTTGCTTGCAGCCTAAAATAGCCACCAAAAGATCCATGTTATGAACAGCCCCCACAGCCACTAGCTCAGATTTACCCAAATTTACCTTCAGACCAGACACAGCCTCGAACCAAATGAGCACCATACGAAGAATCAGAATTTGATCAATATTAGCATCACAAAAAATCAAAGTATCATCAGCGAAAAGAAGATGGGAGATCATCAAAGATCTTCCAGAAGAATCGCCAACACTAAAGCCTGACAAACGACCCTCATGGACAGCCTTGTCCAACATTCTACCGGCTGCCTCCATTATCAACACAAATAATAAGGGGGACAAAGGGTCGCCCTGCCGCAACCCCCTAGAACTTCCAAAGAACCCATGGGGAGTACCATTAATGAGAATGGAAAAGCGAACCGTTGAAATACAAAAAGAAATCCATTGCCTCCACTTATTAGAAAATCCGCAACGCTCAAGCAAGGTAGAGAGAAGCCCCCTGCAATGAATATATATATATATATATATATCCAAACACACAAGCCAACGTACACAAACATGCTCCAAACAGCAACCTAAAGAGCCAAGTAGGCAACCTAGTTTCATGTCCAAACAAGGGCATGAATCCACATGAATGCCAACTGAAAGACAGATAGCTGATCCAGAGATCATAGTCACCAGATGCACATAATGTTAGTTACAACGACACTGCACTTCCAATGGAACACATCAAAACCCACACCAGAGAAAAACAAATTAAGAGATAAATAAGTTACATACTCTGCATGCATATGAATACCAACTGTAGAATAGTACAAAGACCAATAATCGAAATATTTGTTGACACATAAAAACACATACATAACGTACCAATCTACCTAGACACTTCTTAAACAAATATCTTTATCATACTTTCATGACTCCTAATCAAGCTTCAACAACAACAAAGCCTTAGTCCCAAACTTTTAGGATTAGCTACGGATACTCAACAGATTACTTTAGGGTCGGCCACATGTAATCTTTTCCTCCATATATATCTAAAGTCATACTCTCTGTTACTTCCTTAATTGACATGTCCTTTTGTATTGCTTCTACTAATGTTATTTTTGGCCTTCTTGACCTCTACCTTTTTTCGATCCCTCAACTTGGATCAACTCATTCTTTCCTACCGGTTCATTAATTGCTCTCCTCTTAACATGACCAAACTATCTCAAGCAAATCTCCCTCATCTTTTCATCAATAGGGGTGATGGAGGAAAAATGGTGAAAAGGAAAGATGTTTTAGAAAGCTAAGTTGCTTAGGGAAAAGAAAGAATGAACTAGCTCTTCAAGAGACACGCTCTAAGAATAATACCTCATAGGTAAAGATTTCTTGGATTCAAATTCAACTAGTTACCATGAGGGCAGCCTTGCTTATTTATAGATACATAAGCAAGCTGCTGATTGGCTAGAAAGTTAGTTACAAGAACCTACCATGTGGCTGTCATGTGATTGGTCAAAGTCTAACAAACATCTCTAACTAACTGATAGGCTATTGTACTTATCACTAACAATCTATCAACTAACTAACTTTCTGTTACAAGTGAAATGAACTACTTATCATACAACATAAGCACTAGTAAACAGCTAGCTTTCAAAATGAACTGCATCAAGGGGCTAATCTCTATCTTAACATTCTCCTTTCAACTACACTTGGTATCATAGAGCATAGATTTTCATATAGCAGTCTTATAAAATTTTCCATTTAATATCCAAGCTTCAATGAAATAACTGATCCTACACTAATTATGCAAACCATTAAAAATATAGTATTTAAATCAACCTCCATTAAACAAAAAGCCCTGACTTGTCTCCAACATATCTTCCCTTCCCCATAAGCAGAATCTTTTCTAACTCTGATTTTGCAATTTCCTTTAGTGTTCACTCTTCAGCAGAAAAAGGCTTAACTTCCTCTCTAGCATCCAGCAATTGGTCTCTTCCACTAAGCCTTTCTTTTTGACCCCCAGATCGCCCCATAGACACGTTCCCCCTTGTCCCATGCCTTTAAATCTACTTTCAACACAGTTCGTTTTCCCTAGAGCAACTAAACTATGAAAAATCCCTTTCAGCAACCTATCACTCTGACCCAAATAGCTATATAAGTTACTTCCATAGTGAATAAAAATTTTGAAACCTGCTTGTTCAAATAAACCCAGTAAAAATGATATTTCTTCGATAAATAATCTCCGATAATTCTAAAGGCATAGAGAGCCTCCAAGAATATGATGAAAGAAAATCCGAATAATCAAAGTTTACCTTAAATCACTATGCTCTTACATCCCATTAAGTTGTATATTGCTTCCACTTAAATATAAGTTCAAAACTATTTCACAATATGCGTAAACTTTTCCTTCCTCAAAGTTTGTAAAATAGAAATTTCCAAAGTCTCCGTGAATTATCTTCACGATTAAGCAAAATTTTATTCACTTTTAACCTTTAGATGATGCTTGGGCCAAACTCATTGAAGAGTTGGTTCCTCATAAATATAGTGATTATGGAATCATAATCTCTAAGTGTACATTTTTTATTTTGATAAGTATAATCTCTAAGTGTACATTAGCTAGAAGGAAAGCCTATAAAATATCTCAAACCCCTTTTTCTTTTCTTTTTTCTTTTCTTTTTTTAACTTACAGATAAAATTGTCCCAGCAGCCTAGAAATTAAGAGTACAATTTTTTTTTTTTTTTTTTTGGATAGGTAAGAAGTATAATACAAAAGGTACCACAATTGACTATAATTCAAATTGTAATAGTCTTTCAAAATAAACTCTCTTACCACCCCAAATCCATCAACATCCAATCAAAATATGGTTCACTAGTCCAATTTAATAATACCACAAACTTTGCATTCTACACACTTCACATTCTATTGAGTCAATCCATTAACTCTTATCAACTTTTTTTTTTTTGATAAGTAAAGGAAATTTTATTCAAGAACTTAATAATGAGTCACCTGAGTATACAAGAAGTATACAGCCGGGGACCAACATAATCAAATACATAAATTACAAGTATCCATCAAATCATAGACCGAAGAAATAGAATGACTTCCTATGATAGACATCCAATCCGATAGAGTTTAAAGAAAAGTTTTAAACCGGCTATAGTCCTTTCAGAATCTTCAAAATACCGGTTGTTTCTCTCCCGCCAAATGCACCACATCAAACAAAGAGGGACAGCCATCCAAATAACACCATTACGATGATGACCAAAATTTCCTTGCCAACAAGCAAGGAGCTCAACTACAGTCTTTGGCATCGCCTAGTGGATACCAAACAACGTGAACACCATAGACCACAATTCTTAAACAATAGGACAATGTAGTAAAAAATGGTCTACCGATTCTCCATTACTTTTGCACATATAACACCAATCTAGAATCAACACCTTCTTACATAAATTATCAATAGTCAAGATCGTTCCTAAAGCTGCAGTCCAAACAGAAAATACAACTCTAGAGGGAACCTTTTGCTTCCAAATACTTCTCCAAGGGAAGGATTGAGTATATACACCCAGCAAAGCCTGATAGTAACTACTTACCTCAAAACTCTTGCTCTTAGCGGTGTCCAACACATCTTATCCTCACCAATATCTCTCAATGAGATTCCATATATAACATTCCCAAAAACAGACACAGAATTTGATTCCCTATCATGAATATCTCATAGGAATTCTAAATCCCAAAAAAGAAGCTCATTAGGAAACTACACGAGATCAGCAACATAAGCCTCCTTATCATTACTGATTCTAAATAAATCTGGAAAACACATACTCAAAGGATTATCCCCACACCAAACATCATGCCAAAATTTCACTCTAGTCCCATCTCCAATCTGAAACTAAATGTAGCGAGAAAAAGTAGACCAACCAATACTGATAGTTTTCCATAAGCTCGCCCCATAGGAGCCTGGAACCGAATTAGAGCACCAATCTCCCTCCTCAGCTCCATATTTAGCCCTTATAACCCTTCTCCATGGCGCATCTCTCTCATACCCAAATCTCCACAACCATTTTCCCAATAGTGCTTCATTAAAGTATCTCAAGTTTCGAATTGCTAGACCCCCAGACTGGATAGGAGAGCATACCTTGGACCAATTCACCAAATGACGTTTAGAATCATCTCCTAGACCACCCCAAAGAAAATTTCATTGAAGTTGTTCTATACGATATGCTATATCTGTTGGAATTGGAAAAAGGGAAAGGAGATAAGTAGGCAAATTGGATAAAGTACTTTTTATGAGAGTAAGTCTCCCCCCGTTGGATAGATACAATCTTTTCCATCTAGCTAACCTCCTATCCACCTTCTCAATGATGGGATTCCAAACTGCTCTATCTTTCCATTTTGCACCCAATGGAAGGCCTAGATATTTCATAGGAAGTGAGCCCTGCTTACAACCCAACGCATCTACTAGCATCTCAAAATTTGGAACAGCTTCCACAGGAATTAGTTCAGACTTATCCAAATTAATCTTCAACTAAAATCAAAGAATTACTTTTCTTGCATCAAAACTTATCCCCTAGAATATTAAACAATCTTCCAAGTCCATAGAAAAGAAAAAGTGGACCTAGAACTTCTAAGTAACAAAGCATGTCCCAAAAACATTTAAGCACTACCTCACCCATGAATTAGGATATGGTAATCCATGCAAATCAACCCTAACAAGAACAATGATCCAAAAGAAAGTCAATAACATTAGAATCCAAGAAAATCAACCGATATTATAACCGTACTGCAAAAACACCCTAAACTAAAAATTTATATCATAACATATAATATAATGTGAACTACAATAAGAACAAATTGATTTTCCTATCACACTACGAATTTTCCGTCAATATCCTAACTCCATATAAACTAAAATAGAGGAATCGTGGCTCTAACATCAAACCATAACCCCAAAAATGTTCTACAATTTCTAATTCCCTAATAATGATCAAGCACTCAAATTCTGAATAGGACATATCCCGACTATCATTCAGTAACTAAACCTCTGAGAATCCCTACAGATCAAACCTAGAGCTCTAGTACCATTAAATTGTCACACCCCTAACCCGACCATTAAGCTAGGCATGATAAAATGGTCACACGCTTATAAAGTTTTCACCCTACAAATGTGAAAGGCCTACTAAGAGATTAACAAACATCCTCAAAGAAACTTGCATCACATACATACATACATACATACATACATATATATATATATATATATTCTGTCACTTATCAACTTAGACTTTAAAGCCTAGACTAGTAGACTATTGAATTAGTACTCACCAAGTCCAATAAATAGTATACTGTTTCTTATAAGAAATATTCACTAAAGAAAAGTCTGCACCTAAAGTAACTCCTTGACAAACCAAGCACAAGAATTTGTAGCTTCTGTCCACGAATAACCACAACATTGGACATCCAAAATAAGAATCATATTACAGAGAAAGAAGTACTGTGAAGAGGGGATTTAACACCAGATTCCCAAAATTTTAAGTGTAAACCCTTCTTTGTTTACATTGTAAAACCCATAGGAAATTTAAATAGTCTGATCACTGACCAATTACTCACATAAATTTTCTAATTTCATATAAAGCTTGGATACAACGAAGGATGAGATTTCTTAGACTCTTACCTCAAAAGTGTCATCAGTCTTTCTCTACTTGAATATCCTGAGAAGTCATCTCTCTCAAATTATCTGTAGTTATACGCTAACTTAATTAGCTTATATATAGCTAGGGTTTCAACCTTATTTTCTGAAAACTCTCTCAATAATATTAATTATAAAACTGGCCCTACAAAAAGGTTTACTTAATTACTCCACTTATTAAGTCCTTTTTTTCCCGGTATTACACACCCTATCCACAAAACCTTTAGTTCATTGAGGACAATCGGATTATGATTACACTTGGATTACTCAAGAAGAGCTACAACAAATTGATCCAGACTTGCTTAAGTACTATCAGAGATGCCAGGACTATTGATAAGATTGGATTGTTCCCAGCCAAGGGAGTTGGTGTGGACACAAGATACAGGCCTCCAATTACACAAACATGGACATAGACACACAAAAGAAGACAGCCCAACTAGTGGCCTTACAAATGGAGCCTGCTACAAGATGGGCCTAAAGCCAAATATTTATTTTACTTATGTAATTGGTTAAACCTTAGTTTCTTATCCTACTTGAATTTGGAATATAATTTCTTTTCTTACTAGCTTAGTTGAATTATTTTTTATTCTTGCTAGGATACAATGATTGAAATTCTATTTAAGGAACCAGGGGTTTAGAATTGTTTTAAAGCACTTGATTGATAAAACTGTTGAAATTTTCTCAATCATCTAATGCTGATTCCAACCAATTTAAGTGTTAATTCCTAGCTTTTTTTTTTTTTTTGTTCTTCATTTCGGTGTTGCATAAAATTTGGTTTTTCGCCCAACATCAAAGATCTAGTAAAAGTTGACTTCAGTTGAACCACCAAATCTTTCACATCTTTAAAAGTATGTTGAATACTCTCTTTCCATAGTGTCCATAATAGACATAAGGGACTTGATTCCAAACAAAAAAAGATTGTTTTTCAAACCATTTCCACCATCCAGATAAAAGCTCAACAACACTCATCAGCTTTCCTCAATGAATCTGAACCATCAAGGAAAAAAAAGTTCCATAAAGCATATATGAATTCAGAGTGCAACAACAAACCATCCACATTCTCACCACTACTCCTATGATGCACCTGCAATTTACTACCATGATTCATCTCTTTGAGAGATTATCACACGTCCAAATCTTTCTCCAAGTTGCTGTTAACACAAAGAAAGCGACCATTTTAGAGCCTTAGCATACCGGTTGTTTTTCCAAGGGAAATATGCACCTCTCAACCCATATGCCATCCAATGTGAACACACATAAAACCTACCATTGTCATTTAATCTCCACTTGTTATGTTCAAGGCCCTCTAAGCCTTAATACCAAATTTTGGGGTTGGCTATACTCCCAACAGCAATCAAGACTCAAGTAAGCCACATGTATTCTTTTCTGCCATTATATTCTATTCGAAGTCATCATCCCTCTTACATCCTTAATTGACATATCCTTTTTTACTACTTCTACTAATGCTATTTTAGGTCTTCCTCTACTTTTCTACATTCGCTCAACTTGATTCCACTCACTATTTCTCACTAGTGTACTGAACGCTCTCCTTTGCACATGAGCCAACCATCTCAAGTAACTCTTGCTTATCTTTTCATCAATAGGGGCCCCTTATCTTTAAGGGAATTTCTCATTTCAAATCCTATCTTTTCTTGTATTTCCCTTTATCCATGTTAATATTCTCATTTCAACTACACTCATTTTATTAACATGTTAATACTTAACAAACCAACATTCAACACCATAACTTATAGCTGGTCTAAAAGAAATCTTTTAAAAAACTTCCTTTAACCCAATAAGTATTCTACTATCACACAATTCTCCGGATTCGCTTCTCCACTTCATCCACCCTACTCTTATCCGATGATTTACCCCTATTCAATCTCTCCATCATTATGAAAAATTAAACCAAGATATTGAAAACCCTCACTTTTTGGAATCTCTTGACCACCAAATCTTATAGCCCCTTTAATTAAGTAATGAATCAAGCTTTTGGTATTCTATTTCTTTTTCCCATTTCATTTCCTGGTAAACTAACAATCTTGTTTTTTTCTTTATAGATAAATGATACATTTTATTGAGAAATCAAGCAACAATAGGTTCCCTTCCCTGTATACAAGTAGTACACTAGAGAACACAACATTCAACAGATATTAAATAAGTCAAGAAATTCCTCCAAGGAGGAAGAAAGATGTCCAATCATTTTTTATAAGTAATAAATGTTTTGTTAAGATCCCAAATAAAAGAGACCTCCCAAAGTATACAGGAAGTATACAAATGGGGACAAAAAAATCAAAGCCTCAAATTACACAAATCCAACAAATCAAAAATATAAGATAAGGAAAAACAGCCAAAGTGGACATCCAAGGATTTCCAATCATGGCAGCCATCCGATCATACAAAAGACAAAGAAAAAAAAAATATCTCCATGGCTGGACACTCAATTCCTTCAAAAGTGCGCCTATGAACTAAACAATCTTGTGGACTTTTGTCTTTGTGAAATTAGGCATCATATGGGGTTATCCTAAGTGTTTACTTTGCTATCCTACTTCAATATGGGCATAGCAAACCTACTTCATACCCAAAAGAATAAAAAATAAAAGGTTCAGAATAAGGCTGTAGTGTGTCGAGGGACGAAACTAGGAATTTTGGTTTGGGGGCCAAGTTATGGTACTAGACAGTAATCAAGACAAACCCTGAAGTAAGTCATCATTTATAAATATATTATTTACAAAATTATCAACTTTGATTTATATATATTTACAAAATTTTTAAAACTTATCATTTTTTATATTCTAACTAGTAGACAAAAGTTATCTAAATTGATATTAGACACAACCAAAAATGTCATAAAAAATAACTTATTATCTCTCGTCAAACTTAAGCTTGAAGATAACCTTTCTTAAAATAAATTAATCAATTATCTTTTTTAAAAAAATTTAAAATAAGTGATTGGTGTAATTAGTAAACTAATCTATTATCATGCACCTAAAGCTAGAATTCTTAAAATTTTCACTTTTTCAATTTAAATTTTCAAATTTTCTACTAAAATGAATAAAACAATTACAATGGAACCAATGAAATCCTTGAAACTTTAGCAAATATAAGAGAAAATTTTACAAAATAAATAAAAAATAATTTTCTCTATAACCACTAAGCCAATCACTTAGTTATATTTTCAAAAAGATCATTAAGAGGATCATTGAACCTTTTTATTTTTGGGGGGTGGGGGGGGGGGGGGGGGGGGGGGGCATGCCCCCTTCCCCAAGCTAACATGTAGTTCCACCCTGAGTGTGCATGATGCGGACAATACCCCAGGTAAAAATGAACAAACTTTTAAAGGGCAGGAGCTTTCTCTCAATAGAATAAGGCCGGATTTGTACAAATTTTTTTTTAAAATGTCATTAGATGGGCCATCGAATATTCTAGACTTCTTGAATTTTTGTATTTGTAAATGTTATTTGGGGCATAATTGTTCATATACAACCAGTATATCAAAGTCCCTCCCTTTGTTTTTAAATTATTGCAAAATCTTTACTTATCAAAAAAATAAAATTCCATATCAATCCAGTAAACAAAACCGCATTAAATTTAAATATACTACCAAAAACAAGCAGAAACCAAGAAAATTAGATTCAAGCATGGTGAACACTAAAAATACTATTAATAATATCTCGGCAAATAAAAAGCACCCCCTAAATTGTTTTGCATAATATTTCCCCAACATAATAGATTAAAACAGATTACAGATTAAATGGTACAAGATGCAATAGTAACAAGAAAATATCCTAAAAAATGGGAATTATAATTTTTGGACCCAGCATCCCCCCTCCCCAAAAAAAAAAAAAAGAGAGAGAGAATTTTACCTGTCCTGTAGAAGTTGGCAATGGCAAAAGAGGTGCTTGAGATACTGGAATAGAAAATGATGATGAAGAATAAGATGATGTCGGAATTGGAGCACTCGTATCAGCCTGAACAGGGTAGAGTTTCTGCATGGAAGAAAGCGCATGTGGTCTAGACTGTGCTAACTGATCTGGAGTTAACAATGATGGAGGAGGTGTTAGCAAGGGGCCTGAAGAATCCGCAAATGAAGATGGATAAGACATGGACTGGACAGGGAGAACCGATTGTGAGTCAGAAACAGCTTTACCAACAATTTGGTTTTCACTGGTGTTTAAGTCTTCACGAGACAAAGGAAATGAAGACAGAGTTGATCTGTTAGCAGTTAAAGATTCAGAATGTGGTAAAGATGATTTTGTGGACAAGAAGGACGGAATATCAAGAGAAGTAGAAGACTGTACTGGACTAGTAGAGGGTAAATATTTTGGATGTACAGAAGCAGAAGCAATATATGAAGATACAGGGGTACCAAATTCTGATGTATTCGGCAAGCTCAGTGTTGTGGGTGTCTGAATTTCAGGAGTCTGCCACTGACCCTGCATTGTCAAGGGAAATGATCCAGTTGATGGGGGTTGAAAAGGAATAGGTTGCTGTGAAGCATGAGATATACCACCCGATGTTCCATTGTACCCTTGCCAATACATTGGCATAGAAGAAGATGGAGAACCAACAAGTTGTGTAGCAGGTTGGGATACAGATTGATATGAAGGCAGTACTCCAGTATAGGTTCTGCTTGTCAAAGCAGGGGTATCTTGCCATCGAGTTGATTCTGTCAAGGTTTTACCACCAACAGAAGCCAAAGGTGGAGAATTCAAATGCACCCCAGCATAGTGCGACTGCAAAGATAAAGCAAAACAGATATGTAGGTGAACTTGATTTTTCTGAATGACACTTCAAATTTTGAATTTCAAATCCCAGAATGTCAATACCTGGATGATAGCAGGATCATTGTGAATCTGCTCTTCTGTTTGGACAGGTGGGGAGGCTTTAACTTGCAAGTCCTAAATAGTAAATATTCATAAGTATTTTTCTTTTATGAATAATAAAATTTTATTAAAATAAAGAAAATGGGCAAAATCATAGTCCAAAGGACATTTACAAGAAAAATGCAACCAAAAAACTATGATGTAAAACTACAAACATCTAAAATTTCCAGCAACAAGGAGCAATAAACACAAAAACAAATGGAAACCAACATATTTAACATTGCCACAATTTTAGAAGACTACCAAAACAAGTATTTAGTAAAGAATCATATAGCAGCAACATCAATTTTAGAAGATTACCAAAAGTATTTCATAAGAATCATATAGAAGCAACATCAACTTATCAGCCTAGCTCCTCAAAAAAAATACAAAAAAAGAATTGAGTATGTCTGAGAGAGAGAGAGAGAGAGAGAGAGGGTACATATATAGTCAAAGGCAATGATAATGCAACCAAGTATTGGGTGTTTGCATTCTTCTTTTTAAGCTTAGGGAAAATTATGTTTTAAACCCTATAATTTAAGGGTGTAACAAATTAAATCCTATAGTCTTCAAAGTAATAAATTAAACCCCAATGTTCCAAAAAGTAACAAATGAATCCTTATAGTTTCAGAAAAATGAAAAAGTAAACCCTGAGATTTCAAAAAATAACAAATTAAACCCTCAGCCAATTTTAAATTCCAAACGCAATGAAATTCCATTTAAATGGTTGAAGATATTTGATTAGGTTATTAAGTAAAGCTAAAAAAGGAGACATTATATACCATAGCTCTTAGTTACTGAAAACATTCATATTTGTTCTACGAATCAAGACACAAGGATATTTAAATAATAGCTATATTTTCAAAAAAATGAAAGAAGGGAGGGGGGGTGCTTGTAGAAAACCATGAAAGACCTCAAAACGAGAAAAGGAAGCATGCTAAGAATGGAAAATAAGTTGCTCTCACTTACTTTAATGTCACTTGCTCGGAAAAGAATGTATTCATACACCTTATCACCTGGTGGAATTTGTGGGCTATCTTTCCTTCGCCCCTCTGTTCCAAAAGACCTAACTGCAAGATCACAAAAGGCTTTATTTTTTTTTTTGTTATTCTTTTCCATTAATGTAACAGCCAAGCTAGAATTTATATAACCCCCAACGTTTTAGGATGAGTGCCATACTTTTTTGTTGAACTTTAAGTATTTCACCTACCCTTATTATCTTCTTTTCTATTTTTGGATTAGTTTAAAAAATAGTATTATTAAGTATAAGAGGATAACCTCAAGAACAAAGACTTTATAAAAGAGATTATCCAAAAAATTACAATCTGTAGTTTAACAAAACAAGAAAACCCATAAATGTAGAATAAGGAAAAGAACTCGAAGACTCAAAGTAGTCATCCTATCAATTAACAACCATAAAAACAATAAAAACTTCAGCATTTTGTAGAGATCTCCACTCCATTTTTTTTTTATAGGAAAGATCTCCACTCCATTGAAAGTACAATTGACCTTGGACTGCAATTTATTATCCGTAGTTGTTTCAATATCATCACTCTCAGAAGGAAACACATATAGATAACATGAGGCCTTCGCCAAACACGTGACCCCACAAAGAAACAGTGATTTCAACATAGATTGGAAGCATTCTAAGCTATGCAAAGAAATTAAGTTTCAGAGATTTTCCATGACTAAAATCAGCTCTTTTTTCTTACTTGGGCAGAAAATTTTTAACAAAAATACCCTTTCCCCGCACTTGGTTGAGGGAATTCAATATGCCCCCCGCATTTGTATCCCCAAATGGAATACCTAGAAACTTGAATGCCACGGAATATAATTTTTCCGCATTTGATTCAAATAAAAATTTGACAAAATTCTCGAGAAAGTTACTAACATGTTAGATTTATCAATCGAAATATTATGAAACCGTTTTTATTTATTAAAAAAAACAACAAAAACAAAACAAAACTCCATACAATATCATTTTGTGAAAACATTATAGTGACATTATATTCACACAATTATTCTCAAAAATTAAGACCACTGGCTATCAAATGCACGCAAACAAACTATGTATGAGTAGTCTAATGTTCAAATGTGGTATCTCCACCATGTCGCGTCCTAATTCTTCAAAGAACAGACATGCTTCATAGGTTTTAGGCAATGTCCATTGTTGTTCTTCATTTGTCGATTCTATAATTTTATTTACGAGAATCTTTTGAAATTGTGGACAACTCTCTATACCTAGGGTTAACAAAAATCCCAAACTATTTGTCAAAAAGAAACAAGAACAGAGGCAAAAAATAAAAAATAAAAAAAAACACAAACCCTAGTTTAGAAGAAATAGTTGGGAATTAAAGGTAAAGGAGCGTACCGTTGTTGAGGCCAATGGTGGAATCGTTGACGTTGAGGAAGGAGAGGAGTCCTTCGTAGCGAATATCGGACTTGGAAATCAGGCTTATGAAGCTTCCTATGTACGATTCCGCCGCCGCGGCCGCCGAACTCGAAGAAGACGAAGCGTCTTTTGCAGCAGCGGTGATTTCAGTCGCCATTGTAGTTGCGGTGGTTATGTGTGACGATCAAGATTCAAACAAGTACCTAATAATCCACAGAGAGAAAAAATATATATACTACAAGTTGATATGAATATTCTTATTCTCTCTTCTGAACTCAGTTACTGTTTTGTTTTCTCTCTCAACACAGTTTTCTTTTGCTTTGCTTTGCTTTGCTTTGCTTTTTTGCGTTTCAGTTTCAGTTTGTTTCTCCTTTTTAAAGAGGAAAGTGCTTTTAATTTTACTGGTGTGTTTTTTTTTTTTTTTCCGGTCACAACTCACAATAAAGGAATGTTATTTACAAAATATTTTCGCAAAAAATTATGGGTAGAGATTGTTATTTTTGGGTAAAAGAGTAATTTTATTGGTATATTTAAATTAAAATTAATAATAACTTATTATTTATAATTTTTTGTAAAAACAATATTGATAAATAAAAAAAGTAATATTTTCCTTTAAAATAAATATATTTTTAGTCTTTGAATTAGGTATAAATTTTGATTTTATCCCTAAACTTTAAAGTGTCCTTTTTTTTTTTTTTTGGTCCCTAAGCTATCCAAAATGTTATACTTTCTATTTTTTAACTTTAAAAAAATTAATCTTATATAAACTAACAAAAAAAAAAGTTTCTTTTATCCTCATTTGGCCCCTAAAATGTGAAAAAATGTTATTAAAAAATTTTTATGATGAAAAATGAAATTCATGCAAAATTTATAAACGAAAATAATATTTTAACCTAGAAAAATGCTAGGATGCCAATTTTTTTCACTCTTTTTTTTTTTATCTGATTATATAAGATAAAGAAGTTCTAATAAAGCAAACTTATTAGCATACACTTCGAAGCAAAGGAAAGCTCCCCGTCAAAAGCAGGAGAAGAAAAAGGTTACAAAGTCTTGTAAGAGCATTAGCATTGGAAAATGCTAATGCTATTCTATTTTACAATTCTAAAAACCCACTATTTTATTATACCATTCAATTTTACAATACTTCTACATCCCAAAACTCTATTTTTATTAAAATATTATTTTTTAATCTTTCTTTATTATTATTTTTCTAACCGTAATTTTTGTTTTCCTGGGCTTTTCAACCATCTTTTTTTTTTTTCCTCTCTTTCTCCCTCAACCTTTAGCCCCGGTTCAACATACAAAGCCACACACACAGAGACCCATATACACCGATCAACCTATCCAAACCAATCACCACACACACACAGCCACACACACACACACACACACAAACACAAATCATCAAACCTTAAACAGAGCCACACACACACACACACAATGCATCAAACCAGTTGGAGCCAATGATCAACCCAGAAAAACCCAGTCGTCAAAAATACCCAGAAAACGCCGATGTCAACCCAGAAAAACCCATCGGAACAAAAACCCATTCAAAAAAAATCATCCCCAAAGCCACCAGAGCAAACCCATTCAAATCCATTCAAAAAAAATCATCATTGGAGCCACCGGAGCAAACCCATTCAAAAAAAATATCCCCAAAGCCACCGGAGCAAACCCATTCAAAAAAAATCATCACCGGAGCAAACCCATTCAAATACATTCAAAAAAAATCATCACCGGAGCAAACCCATTCAAATCCATTCAAAAAAAATCATCACCGGAGCCACCGGAGCAAACCCATGCAAAAAAAATCCCCAAAGCCACCATCAGACCTCGCCATCAACCGATCCCAGCCCACCGATCCAAACCCAGCTCGCCGATCCACGCTGATCCAACCTCAAAAATCCAAAACCCAGCACCGGTGCAATGAGAGAGAGGCCGTGCGATGAGAGATGAGAGAGAGGCCGTGTGAGATGGGTGAAAATTTTCGGCAATGAAGCTTCAGAGATGAGAGAGCAGATGGAGAACAGAGAAAGAAGAGAGAGAAGAGATCAGAAGAAATGAGAGTGATGAGAGAGAAACTTCGAGAATAAAAAGGAGTAAAATATTAATTTTTTTTTGCAATACTTTGAACAGTGCAATTCTATGTTTAGAATTGCACTGTAGCACTATTGCAAAAAAATTTGCAATAGTGCTGTTTGCAATCCTCTGATGCAGCTGGTTTTAAGACCAAAAATGCTAAATATCTCTTAGATTTGGCTTTAGCATTTGCCAATGCTAATGCTCTAAGTGTTGGCATCCAATCTAGCAATTTGCATTAGCACAATTATTTGATTCGTTGAAGACACACTTCATCGGCTTTGGCTGAACTTGCCCAATAAGTTATGAGATATTATAAAAGTAGTACAAGAGTTTTATTAGATGAAGATTGATTAGACACCAAATCAACTACAATTTTTGCATCTAACTTCAACTCCCTTCCAGGTTATCATCGTCATAAGTGCCTTGGAGCATTCACGTCAAAGTTTTAAAAAGAATTAGCTTTTGCATCAGCACAATTATTTGATTCGTTGAAGACATACTTCATCCACTTTGGTTGAACTTGCCCAATAAGTTATAAGATATTTATAAAAGTAGTACAAAAGTTTTACTAGATGAAGATAGATTAGACACCAAATCAACTACAATTTTTGCATCTAACTTTAACTCCCTTCCAGGTTATCACCGCCTTAAGTGCCATAGAGCATTCAAGTCAAAGTTTAAAAAAAAAAAATAGTTTTTAGCAGCTCAAAAAATTATTTTATTTATTTTAACACTTTGATTTATAAGAGCATTAATATTGGTGGTGCTAAATTGTTATTTTTAGCACCACGAACTACGAATCTGGGGCTGCGGGCTGCATTAGTGGAGTTAAAGCAATAATTTTTTGCTTTTCAGCTACAGTGTACAATAGCTCAAATGTTAAAAAAAATAAACATTATTTTATTTGTGTTCACATTGGATCATATTATTTAACTAGTTTCTTTTCTTTTATTTTTTCTTTTCCTCTTCCTTTCTCATTTCTTCCCGTTAGAAGTTCCTCTCTCCTTACACTCACTTCTCCCACTCTTCCCTCCGATTTTTCTCTCTTCCTCCACCTTGCTGACCCATCTCGCCTGCCCAGCTGCCAAAAGACCCATCTTGCCTGCCCCGCTCCAACCCTCCTCTTCCTCCACTCGCCACCAACCCAAGCCCCTGCCCAGCACCAACCCTCACTCTCTTCATTCTCTGCCCCTCTCTTTCTTTGCTATCTCATGCCTCTCTCACTTGCAACATTTGTCGTGGGTTGCTATGTTCAACGTGGGTAGTGGGTAGTGGGTTTGGCTAAGTTTGTGTGGTTGGTGGTGGATTTTGGTCGTGGCAGCGAGTTTGTGGGGTTTCGAGTTTGGCTAGGTTTCAGTGGATTGTGGTTGTTTGTTGGATTTCTGCGGTGTATTTCTATAGGTTTGAATGGGTTTCAAGTTTAGCTGTTGTGGGTTTGTGTTTGTGTTTTCCAATCTAATGTGGGTTGTGGGTTGAGATCGTGGGTTTGTGTTTTTGCTAGCTTTTTGGTTCTTCTTCCCATAGAAGTTTCACACTTGTGGTGGTGGTGCTGGTGTCGTGAGTGCTTGAAGAAGTTTCACACTTGTGGCAGTGGTGGTGGTGGTGGTGGTGGCAGCATGAGGGCTGTGGATTGAAAAGACAAAGAAAGAGAGATAAAGAAGAACAGAGAAAAATAAATAAATAAATAAATTATTTATTGTAGTAGATATATTATTTTATTGTGTTGTTTATATTATTTTATTGTGTTGAAATGTAAAATAAAATTACTAATGTTTGGTGTTTTATAAAATAAGATGATAAAATAAATAAATTAGTTTTTTGTAGTACAAAATTGCTAAATTTATGATTTTATCAACGTGAAAGCTCTAATAGCCACACCCAAACCCATAACCACAAAATAGACATGCCCACAGCTAAACACCCATTTCACATAAAAGCCACCAACCATTCCATAGCCACACTACCACCAACCACAACTTTGTCGAAAACCAGCCGCAACAAAATCCCACCACACAAAAAACCAACTAGTGAACTTAGGGTCCGTTTGGTTCCCGTAAAATATTTTCTGGAAAATACCTATTTTCCGGAAATGCTATTTTCCGTAAAAGGAAAATATTTTCAAGTGTTTGGTTGTATTATGAAAATTGTGGTGGAAAATATTTTCATGTGTTTGGTTCTATTAGGAAAATGCTATTTTCCGGCAACAACAACACAACAACAACAACAAAAAAAAATTGATTCCGGCAACAACAACAACACAACGACAACAACAACACAACGACAACAACAACAACAACAAATTGATTCCGGCAACAACAACAATCAAACTTTAAAAAACAAAACTGAGATGGGTCTGGGTCTGGGTCTGGGTCTCGCCGACGCGGTGCGACGACATCTGGGTCGAAGGTCTGGGTCGTCGAAGGTCTGGGTCGAAGGTCTGGGTCGTCGGTCGAAGGTCGAAGGCGATGGATCGAACGTCTGGGTTGAACGCCTGGGTCTGGGTCGAACGGTTGTCTCGCCGGCGTGGTGCGACTCGCTGGGTCTCGCCGACGCGGTGCGACTCGTGGGTCTTGCCGACGCGGTGCGACTCGTGGGTTCGTGGGTCGAAGGTTGCCGGCGATGGGCTCTGGGCTTGGAGCGCCGGTTCGTGCTCTCTCGTGCTCTCTGTGGGTCGAACGTTGCTGGGTCTCTCTTCGTGCTCTCTTCTCTCTTTTCCGGAAAATTTCATTTGAAGGTAAAATGAAACCGGAAATACATTTCACCCGTTTTTGGCATTATTTTCGGTCAACTGGAAATGGTTTTCAGTTTGACCAAATTTGAAGTAACAGCCAAACACCCAATTTTCCGGAAAATAATTTCCGGAAACTATTTGAAGCCAAAACAAACGGACCCTTAGTGACCCACAACAATGATCAACCCAGCCACAACATCGTCAACCACAACCGCCTAGCAAAAAGACCAAGTACAACCAACTACAACCGCAACCCACCACCACTGCCACCCACTCCCACAACCCACAAAACCCACCGATCTCAACAACTTGCAACCCACGAACCCATAACACTAATGCTAATCTCAACAACCACCACATGCCAACACTACACGCCAATCTCTACCACCACTGCATGCTCAAGCTGTCACCAATCTCAACACCATTGCTAATATGGAGCATAAAACAAAGATGCCCTTGGTGACAATATGAGAGAGAGAGAGAGAGAGAGAGAGAGAGAGAGAGAGAGAGAGAGATGGAGCATAGAAGAGAAGAGAAGAATAGAGAGACGGGCACGAGAAAGACAAAGAAGAGAACCGAATAAAATAATATTATTTTTGTATAACTCTATTTATAGTAAACTATTGTATATGATAATTTACTAAGGTTGAATTTGATATTGGCTTAAAAAGTCAATTTTTTTTACTATTTAACTATTTTTGCTACTATTTAGCTTATTTTTTATATTATTTATGAGTTTCATTGCACTTTTTGGTACTATTTATGAGTCTTACTGTACTATTTCAGCTACTTTTTTTAGCTTTATCTATAGTAATTTCAGCAAAAAGTTTTCAGTTTCAGTTAAATAAGCTGTTCTCCAACGGACTCTAAGGGTCTGTTTGGATAGAACTTATTGTTGCTGAAAGTTATTAAAAACTGATTATTACTGAAAACACTGTAGCAAAATAATTTTTAAATACGTGAATAGTACCGTGAGACCCATTTTTAATATTTTTTAATGTATGAACAGTGCATGAACAGTGCGTGAACAGTGCTGCACTGTTCATGCACAGTAATTTTTGTCCCCCAAAGTCAAAAAAGTGGCCAAAAAAAAAAAAAAAAAAAGGAGAAAACGCAACGCAACTTTACTAGCTATCCAAACCGGCATTAAGTGTTAAAACTTTGTAAGCTTAGCACCTCTGTTGTTGTGGGGTTTTTTTTTTTTTTTTTTGAGGTGGTTTTTGGGTGAGCTATTTTAGCATATTTGATTTGAATGCTCTAAATAGTAGGAAATTCTTATGATCTACCACACTGCAAGTTTGAGAATTATGATTTCAAGCAGTGACAAGTTATAATATTGCACATGGTGATCCAATGTCATACATGACAGAGTTTAAGTTGGCCAGAACTAGTAACCACAGCTACGGGTCCTTTTTTTAAAGCAAAAAAATAAAATAATAACAATGAACTACACTCCAAGTTAAACAACTCCAAGCTATAAAATCAAGTCTATACCGTTTCTTAAAGCACAACATTCAAAACGAAACTAATAGCTCCAACGAAATCGTTGATTAAGATTTCCTAAAGATTCATAAAGTAGACTCATAACCTAACTCTCCTGAAGTTCCCTAAATAACTCAAATCTATATCCGCAATTTTGATAAATGCTAACTAAACATTCAACTTTTTTCAAAAAATAATTTCTAACAGTTTTTACCAAACATTTTACTTTTTTTTAAATGTTTTTACATACTGCATTTTTTTAAAACCATTACTTTTTTTTAAAAGCACAATATCAAAAAATTGAACCAAACTTACCTTAAAATTTTGTTAAAAGTAAGGAATAAATAAGTTTCGAGAAAGGCAAAGTAACATAAGAGAAGGAGGTGGAGGATGACATAAAAAATAAAAAGCTCTGGAATAGAGTTTTGCACTTTTGCTCAACATGTCAGTTGCCATGTCAAAATAGCATTCACGTAAAGATCTTTTATTGGGTTTTAAACCACGTAACTGACCGCTTTTTTCTTTTTGTTCATGGTTATGTACATGGGGAATTCATGGTAAGTCAAATCCTTAATAAATGATGTTTGTACTTATATTGTCAACATGAAAATATTGCTGTCCGTGAAAGAGAAATTAAGGGCGGGGTTCATTGGGTTGATAGTAATGACTAATGATAATACCCTAGTTTTAAAAACTGGACTGGGGAAAAATTAGATTTGCATTCAGTTCTTGGTTTTGACCATTTTTCTCGATTTTGACCGATTTTTCCTGCTTTTCATCGATTTTAGGAATATTTTTGGACCAGACTGGTCTCCGGTTCCTAGTTCAACCAGTTGGACCGGCCGGTCCAATTTGTAAAACCTTGGATAAAACTCAAGAAGCCTGTCAATATGAAGATGAAGTTATTGTTATCCTTAAAAGAGAAATCAGGTGGAGTTCATTTGGGTTGACAATAGTGACCAAGATATTTAGATTAGCTTTTATCTATGTAATTTCATTATTGTAATTGTTTCCGTGAGAATGTAAGTAAGAAATAAAATTTCATATTTTGCTATGTTTTATCTTATAATATAGGGATCCAAACCTTGTTGTTGTTGTTTGTTTGTTTGTTTGTTTTTTTGTTTTGTTTTTTTTTTTTTTGAATTCAAACTATATTGTAATTTATTCATGTATCAATAATTTGTATGATATATATTTTTTTAAAAAAATTCATTGATAAAATTAATTAAGTGGCAACTTCTAAAAATTCTTGGTGGTTTGATAGCTTCTCATGCACATTTGGTTTCTCGAGCGAATATGACTCTTTCATAGAGAAGTATCTGTCCATGGTCACAGCCCTTCAAAAGGGCGCAACTAATTATTATACAATGAGTGTCCATAAAAACATCAAATTGTCATTCCATTTCATCAGTGTCTGTCCTTTTTTTTTTCCTGGAATCAACATAAATACAAATCAATAAGTGATTACAATCATTAATATGTGTAATATGGCGATAATATGTTATTTTTTAGTTTGGCCAAATCATATATCACCTTCAATCAAAAAAAGTTTATATGAATTGTTTTTTTTTTAACAGGAAAGTTTACAATGAATTAAAAAACAATCACTTTCATTTTGATAGACATAATAAGATTTCAACCTATGATTATAAGTCAAGACACCAGTTGATTACCATTAGAAACATATTTAATCTAAAATATTATTAATATATTTAATAATAATATATTTTGTGGGTTCCGGTAAAGTCCATGATAATTGAATTAAGAGATTTAGAGTTCAATTTCCACCTATACAAAAAATCGACTATTATCTTGATCTGATGATAAAGAGCTTTCATTAGGAACAGACGCGAATTCTAAAAAAAAAAAAACATTTTTATTTCATTTTAAGGTCCGTTTGGATACCACTTATTTTGCTGAAAACTGAAAATACTGTAGCAAAATAATTTTTAAATGTGTGAATAGTATTGTGGGACCCATTTTTAATGTTTTTTTTTTCTAAATAAAGTATTTGTGGGTCCCGTGAACAGTGCACAAAACCCATTGAACAATGCATAGTGTAAGGTTGAATTTAATCAACCATCTTGTTGGCTTTATTCTGTGCCAATTTGCTTGTAATTCAACAATTAGTAACTCTGTATTTAACTAAGATTATTGTAAGGGTAGTATGTGAAAAGATGTGAAGAAATGTTCCTCAATGTGCAAAGATGCAGGGACTCGCGACTGGAACTTGTGGGTGGCTCGCGGATGCAAGCTGGCAGATGAGAGTCACGTGCCAAGCATGCGGGAAGCTGAAGCGTTTTGCCAGCTTGTGCACTACAAGACAAAATACCCAGGCTGGTTAGGTCGTTACCTTGCGGCTGGAACTCGCAACTCAGACCAGTCGCGAGGCCAAGCCGCTAACCAGCCCTGTTTGGGAAAAACTAACTCTTTGCATTCCTTTCTCACCTCACTATATATAGACCCTTATACCCACCAAATGTAGTGAGCTTCCAGAGAGAATTTTGTGAAAGAAACCCTAGAGAAAAACAAGATTATATCATTCACAATCTTTATCTTAGAGACTCTTCAAATTCCTCTACTCTCTTCCTCTCCATTGTAAAATCTTTGAGAGGTCTTTAGCCAAATCTTTTCCTCACCATACTTATATCAGTGAGAAGGTACATTTGGTGATTTTGGGAAGCAGTTAGGAAGGAACCAATATCCATTGGTTGATGCTATAGTTGATAGCGGAATCCGGTAAGCTAAAGAAGAAATAGGTTCGGTGCAACCTCGTTAGAGTAAGAAGCTTGGAGGGCTTAGGTACATTGGATAGATTAGGCTTGGAAGGTCTTCTACTGTTCATGTATCCCAACTATATTCTTTAATTGATTATTTACAGCTTGGAGGGCGGCAGAGAGGTTTTACACCGAGAGTTTCGGTTTCCTCTTCGATAACACATCGTGTGTTGTTCGTGTGTTTGCATCTTCCTTCCCTTTATCTTTGCCTTATATTTACTGATGTGGATGTGTTTATATTTGACTTAGATTGTTTATCAATTCTGTGTTTGACTTATGTTCATATTCCGCACATTAATTGTTTGATAATAAGCTTGAATTGATAATTTGTAATTTGGGGTCTAAACGTTTAAGGGTGTTTCAAACTCATTTTGAACATTCACATAGTATCTCTTGAAACGCGTGCATAAAAAAAAAAAGGAAATGCCCATACGCCCAGAAGCAAGCGCAATCCAAACGCACAATTAGAATCCGTTTGGATAGCGTCTTGCATTTAGAGTTTTGCGCGTCTAGCGTTTTTAGTGGGTCTCATGCACTATTCATGAAACTCGCAAGTACTTTTTTTTTCATAAAAACCACTTCAAAATTGGGTTCTATGACACTATTTAGTATCCATATATTTAAAAATTATTTTGCTATAATATTTTCAATTTTTAACGATCAGTGCTATCCAATCACCATAAAAAAAAACTCTTGATATTTGCTGAAGGAGAGAGAAGAAAACCCGTTTATGAGGCATCGGTGGATACAAATCCCAAACCCACCGATTCGACTCGATCACGTCCCATACCATATGCAACCAAATTAAACTCACCTTTTCTTCATCACTGCCCCTAGTACCACACCTGATTTCCCCCAATCTTCACTTTCACTTCACACCTCTCTCTCTCTCTCTCTCTCTCTCTCTCTAATTCTCAGATCTACAAAAATCAAATGCTTATACAAATCCCAATCTCAAAACCCTAGAAAAACCAATTCCCAGATACCATAAAAAAATGGAGCAATTGAAAACCATCGGTCGAGAATTGGCAATGGGATCCCAAGGCGGGTTCGGCCAATCGAAGGAGTTCTTGGAGCTCGTGAAATCGATCGGCGAGGCTCGATCGAAGGCCGAGGAGGATCGAATTGTGCTCCACGAGATCGAAACCCTGAAGCGTCGGATTTCGGAGCCGGACATTCCGAAGAGGAAGATGAAGGAGTTCATAATCCGACTCGTCTACATCGAAATGCTCGGCCACGACGCGTCGTTTGGGTACATCCACGCCGTGAAGATGACCCACGACGATACCTTGCTTCTCAAGCGCACCGGTTACTTGGCCGTCACGCTTTTCTTGAACGACGATCACGATCTCATCATCTTGATCGTCAATACCATCCAAAAGGACTTGAAATCGGACAATTATCTCATCGTTTGCGCCGCCCTCAACGCCGTCTGTAGGCTCATAAACGACGAGACTATCCCTGCCGTTTTGCCTCAGGTGAGTTTTAGAAACTCAGCTCTTTAATGTAATTTATAAGTTAAACACGCGAAAATGTTTGAACGATTTTTGTGGTTTGTTTGTATTGTTCAGAAAATTTAGAAAACTCAGCTCTTTAAAGTGCCATTTTTTTGAATTTCCTTTCTGGGTTTGTAATGTAATGTAATCCATAGATTCAAGGTTAAATAGGTGAGAGATGTTTTGAAGTTTTTTGGGTTTTTGTTTGTATTGTTCAGGAAATTTAGAAATGAAAATTTCCTTTCACGATTTTGGGTTTTGTTTGTATTCTTCAGAAATTTAGAAACTCAGCTCTTTATAGTGCGATTTCTTAAATTTCCTTTCTGGGTTTTGTCTGTATTGTTCTGAAAATTTAGAAACTCAGTCCTTTAAAGTGTGATTTTTAAAATTTTTTAAATTTCTGGGTTTGAACTGCAATCCATAGATTCAAGGTTAAACACGTGAAAAGTTGTTTTAACGATTTTGGGTGTTGTTTTGCATTTAGTTAAATAGAACTCTTAGCCTAACATTGTTTAGGATTTTCTTTTAATAAACATTTTAATGAGATTGGAATTTTTGTATGACTTAAAAGTCTTTTATCTATATTAATTAGATGTTTTTAATGAGATTAAAGCTCTAATTATAAGTTAGAGATTCTAATGAGATTAAGAATCTTAGTAAGTTAAGGATAGAGTTCTTTATGATTAAATATTTTGATCCATTAGAGTAAATAATCCTAAATAATTTAGGACTTCCATTTAGTTAGAAAATTTAGAAACTTAGCTATTTAAAGTGTGATTTTTTAAATTACCTTTATGGGTTTGTAATGTAATCCATAGATTCAAGATTAAACACGTGAGGTGTTTTAATGATTTTGGGTTTAGTTCGTATTGTTAAGAAAGTTTAGAAACTCAGCTCTTTAAAGTGCGAATTTTTAAATTTCCTTTATGGGTTTGTAATGGAATCCTTAGATTCAAGGTTAAACACACAAGATGCTTTAACAACTTTGGGCTTTGTTTGTATTCTTCAGAAAATTTAGAAACCCCAGGTCTTGAAAGTGGGAATTATTTTATTTTATTTTATTTATTTTATTTTTTATAAATTGCTTTCTTGCCTCAGGTAGTCGACTTGTTAGGTCACCAGAAAGAAGCCGTCCGAAAAAAAGCGATAATGGCGCTCCATCGGTTCTACCACAAGTCTCCTTCTTCGGTGTCTCATCTCTTCTCTAATTTTCGTAAACGGCTCTGCGATAATGATCCTGGCGTCATGGGTGCCACTCTGTGCCCACTTTTTGATCTTATAACGGTTGATGTTAATTCTTATAAGGATTTGGTGCTTAGTTTTGTGAGCATTCTTAAACAAGTAGCTGAACGAAGGTTACCGAAAGGTTATGACTATCATCAGATGCCTGCGCCGTTTATTCAGATCAGGTTGCTGAAGATTTTAGCATTGCTGGGAAGTGGTGATAAGCTAGCAAGTGAAAAGATGTATACTGTTGTTGGGGACATATTTAGGAAGTGTGATTCGACGAGTAATATAGGAAATGCGGTACTTTACGAGTGCATTTGTTGTGTTTCATCTATATATCCAAATCCTAAATTGTTAGAAGCTGCTGCTGACGTAATTTCAAGGTTTTTGAAGGTATGCCCATTTGCTGTGATACCCAGATTGAGGTTATTCACATTGTACTAGTTTTTGGTCACTCTAATGACTATTTTTTGTGGGCAGAGTGACAGTCACAATCTTAAATATATGGGAATTGATGCCCTTGGTCGACTCATAAAGATAAGTCCTGAGATTGCTGAACAACACCAACTTGCTGTGATTGATTGCTTAGAGGTGAGAAATATTTTCTATTAAATTCACTATTATTCAAATTGCTTGAAATCTATTCATGTGGTTATTATTATGGTTTTGATGTGGAGTTTTGCTCATTGCAAATTATATATGTGGGGTAAAACTGTTCTTGATTTTTGCCCCCACAGTACATCCCCAATTTACTTGGGTTGGCTTCTTTTTTAATAAAATTTTTTGTTATCTATCCAAAAAAAAAAAAAAAAAGTGGGGTAAAACCTAGGTACGGTTCCTTATGTGCTGTACACAATTGCATTGAATTTAGTTGTACTTGAGAAAGATAACACTATTTGTGCTGCATTGGTCAATACAACTATGTGTTTGAATTTATTTGGGGAACCTAAGGTAGTGCACTAAAGGAATTGTACCTATTTATATATAAATCGCTTTTTAATCATGTTTGTCCTTTCCTTGTGTTAATAGAGGCTTGATGTGCATGATGCAGGACCCGGATGATACTCTAAAGAGAAAAACCTTTGAGCTACTGTATAAAATGACTAAGTCCTCCAATGTTGAAGTGATTGTCGACCGCATGATTGACTACATGATAAGCATTAATGATAACCATTACAAAACCTATATAGCATCTCGATGTGTTGAGCTTGCAGAGCAATTTGCACCCAGTAATCATTGGTTTATCCAGGTAATTATTAAATGCCTTTGCATTCAGCATTCCTGCATTCTAGAGTGTTTTTGAGTATAATATAATTTTTATGATGTGTACTCCACAGACAATGAATAAAGTCTTTGAGCATGCGGGAGATCTTGTGAATATTAAGGTGGCACATAACTTGATGCGGTTGATTGCAGAGGGATTTGGTGAGGATGATGATGCTGCAGATAGTCAACTCAGATCATCTGCTGTATGTTACTTTGTTGTGCACCTTATTTATGAAATATGTGTGTCAAATTTTTATGTCATTTCATTGTCTGAATTTTATATTATATAAGATTTTGAGGTTATATAGTATTTTGAAGATAAGATAATCATGTAGATGAGCTACTTATGATAGGATAAGTCTACTTATCAAAAGGATAGGAAAAATTTAGATAACTTATCAATAGTAAACAAAAAGTCTAGCTGAGTTAATATTAATACTGTTTTCTTAGTTGTGTTTTCTCTTATAATTTTTGAAAAACAGATTCAAGTAGGGATGCTGCTATGTATTGTTTTGCTATGTCACATAATCTACTAGCTTATATAGGAAACAAAACAGTCATACTATTTTTTTTTTTTTAAGTAATAATTTTTATTGATATAAAAAAAGTGACACCCTAGTACATAGGAAGTGTACAAGGGTCTACAAATCAATTACAAAAATTACATAAATTGAGTAAATCAAGAAAAGAAGAAAGTGATTGGTTTTGCAAAGTGGACAACCAATCCAATAAGGTTCTAAAGAAAAATAACTTGAGGTCTGGCATGGATCTCTCATTATCTTCAAAACACTTACTATTTCTCTCTCTCCAGAGACACCACATCAAACAATGTGGAACAATAATCCATATACGTCCATTTCGATGTTGATCAAACTGACCTTGCCAGCAAGCTAGAAGCCCAACTACTAACTTTGTCATAACTCAACTTACTCCAAAACCACAGACCACAAATCCATAGCAGCCAGACAATTAAGGAAAAGATGGTCAACCAATTCACCATTATACTTGCACATATAACACTAATCCAATATCCAAACCTTCCTTTTTCGTTCCTTTTTCTCAAATTTTCTATCGTCAGACATAAGAATGGCATAAGCCCTAGAGCACATTAAGCATACAATTAAATTCTAAAATTTCAATGATCAACCAACTCTAAAAGATTAGAAAAAGAAAAAGAGCCTAACACAACATCCATTCAAACAAGGATCTGGGGACATCAACTTATAGATGAGAAATTCATAACCTAGCCCTTGGAACTTATTTGTGAGTCACGCTCTAAGTAACTAGATGGTACTTCTACAGTATATAAGCCAATAAGTTTGTACCGTGCTATGTTCTCTTGATGTGACCTAAGTTCGGGGCCAACAGGGCATTTCATCAAACATGTTGAGAGAAATCTGATAGTAAAATATTCTCTTTTTTGTTATGTTGAAAAGAACTGATGAGAGAAAAAAGAAGGGAAGGAGACTTATCTAGAAGGAAGGGATTGGGAGAAAAATTCCTTAGTAGAGAGAAGATGGATAAGGAAGAGGTGAGAGATACCTACTTATCAAAAAAGAGGTGAGAGACAATCCAGGAGGAGTAGAGATTGAGAGGGATTTTTAAGAGGAGATTTTAGGAGAAGAACATAATAAAATGAGAAGTTAAGAAGGTAATAAAGAAGCAAGGAAAGCACATGATCTTCCAAATGGCTATTTTTATCCATTCATGGTCTAATAACAAACTGGTGTAACCTGAAACGTGGTGTATGACAGAGAGAATGATATAACCACTCTTGGACAGCCTATTGTGTTATGGCAGAAAGCTTGCATAAGCATGTAATATTTTCCATCTTGTTGTGTATAATTCACCCAATTGTTCTTTACTATACAGATATGGTTTTGCACTAAGATAGTGTACATCCTTTTTGTGAGAACTATTATCTGTTCCTAAGATAAGTGTAGTAAATTCTTATATATTATTTTCCTTTTTGACTGAACTGAACAGTCCGAGAATAGAGTTAATAGATAAGATGTAAGGCAAGACCCTTTTCACTTGTTTCTTTGTTTTTTTTTTTTGGATAGATAATAAAGATATATATTCAAGAACACTACCTTATGCAGAAAAACATAAGGCAAAGAGAAAAATACAAAGGGAAAAGAAAGAGTAAAAAGATAAAGAAAGGAAAAGATACTAGGTACACAAGAGAGAGCTAAGGAACATAGGGAGAGAATCACTAGAGGTGAGTCCCTAAGCCCTAGACCAGTCAGACAGAGTGCCACTAAAAGAGGCCAGTAGCTGGTCATTCGAACTCTTCATGTCCGCAAACGTCCTCCTCTTTCGCTCCCTCCAAAGGCACCACATCAAGCATAATGGAGCTAAATTCCAAATGTTAGACAAATGCTTTCCAGTAAAATTCCACCAACTGAGTAGAGTATCCGCAACTGATCTTGGCAAGACCCAAGAAAACCCAAAAGATCTAAACACCGAACTCCACAGCCGATAAGCCTTTCCACAATGTAGTAACAAATGATCCACTGTCTCCCCATTACTACGGCATATGATACACCAGTTGACAAAATCCAACCCTCTACCCCTCAAATTATCACCTATAAGGATCCTATCCCATACAGCAGTCCACACAAAGAAGGAAACACGCTGCGGAGCCTTAACCTTTCAAACACATTTCCAAGGAAAAATAATGGGCAAGGGTCATTCTCAACTTATTGTAAAACGATCGAATATCAAAGTCTCCATTCTTTGTCAACTTCCATCGCATACGATCTCCGTTTAGTAGGAGGTAGATTTGAGCCCAAAGTACGGAGAAAATCATCCACACCACTCATTTCCCAATCATTTGGTCTCTGAGTAAAATGAATATCCCAGCTTTTCCGGTCCTCTATCCCCAACTGTTCAAGAGAAGAGGCCACTGATGCCTCTTTATTGGATGCAATCCCATACACACTTAGAAAAGTCAATTGAAGTGGAGAATCCCCACACCATTGATCTGTCCAAAGCTTCACCCTATCCCCCACCCCTACCTCAAAGAGACTATTCTTGCTAAAATCCTCCCAACCCATGTAGATACTTCTCCATAAGCCGCACCCATGCACCCCTCTACCTAGCTTGGAAGTCCGCCCCCCCATTCTTCCCCAAACTTGAGAGCAACAACCCTTCTCCAGAGCCTTGTCTCCTCAATCCCAAACCGCCATAACCACTTCCCTAGTAAGGCTTTATTAAAATTAGTTAACTTCCTTACTCCTAACCCACCGTTTATCAAAGGTGCACACACCTTGTCCCATCCCGCCAAATGTAACTTGGAGTCCCCCCACAAGAAATCCCTTTGCAACCTCTCAATTTTATTGGCCACATGCGTAGGGATGGTAAAAAGAGACAAATAATAAGTGGGGAGACTTGTTTCTGTGTGTGATCATAAAAGATCAGGAGCTTATGGAATGGAGATTGTATCTACAAATATGCATATGTGAATAGCTTCAGCTCTGCAATGAAGACTGTTTTTTAATTTATCCATTTTACTGATGGAAATTGTTCTTTGGGGATGCAGGTGGAGTCATATTTGCGCATTATTGGAGAGCCAAAGCTTCCGTCTGTATTTCTTCAAGTACACACCATCTTACTCTGGTTTCATTTTTATTTATTTACCTGCATGTAGATGTTGCTGAAAGAATACTTAAAAAAAAAATTATTATTATCATAATACTTAGTTCTGATTACAGGTCATTTGTTGGGTTTTTGGGGAGTATGGAACAGCTGATGGGAAGTATTCTGCTTCTTATATTACCGGTAAATTATGTGATGTGGCAGAGGCATATTCAAATGATGAAACTGTAAAGGTATCCCTCACTACATTCTGTATGGTGAAATTTAAGTTGCCCTTGGCTGGCATGTTTTAACTTTATTGAATACTTCTCATAGTAATTAAGGTTGTGTTTGGTTTACTGCCAATGTTACCATCAATTCTAGTTTACCATATTATTGCCTTGCAGTGACTACAATCACCCTATTGTTGACACCACCCTTCAAACACCTCCATCATCCCAAGGTTAAATCATGATAATTGGATTGTGTTATTTTCCTTGCTAGTGCTAATATTGACATCTTTGTCCAACTCTACATTTAAAAAAATAAAAAATAAAATTTATGGCAGGGACATTGTGTAGTTGACTTTTCAAAGTTACATGTTTGATTCCATCTTTGGTTAAAGACTCTTAGGAACATGCCTGTATAGCTGTATGCTTCATTAATCACCTCTATGTGCATGTATCTTGGAAGAAATGGATGCAATAGGAGAGTAATTGATTTGAGTGGACATTCAGGTAATTTCCTAGTTTAAAACAATTTGAGATGGATGGGAAGATGTTAATCTATCAGAATATGGGTGTTTTAAGGGATGATTTCAAGCAACTGAGTACTCTACAATTGAATTTCTTAGAAAAAGCTCAGTTTACGGCTTATTTGTGAGATCAATGTTTGCAATCGGAACATTAATTACAAATACATAATAAAATAAAGCATGATTTGAACATAGAGCTGAATTTGAGGATATGATTGCTAAAACTACTCATTAGTATACTGTAGTATGTGCTAAGTACCAAATTGCTATATTTTCCATTAGGTATTTTGTTCTTATTCTTTGGATTTGATTGTGATTTTAAATAGTGAAGAAACGCATTTAAGCTCAATATTAGCACATTAATGCTGGGTATAAATTTTATGACTCAGTTTGAGAAGGAAATTGATTTATCTCCAAAAACTTTACATGTTTTCATCAAAAAACTTCTGCCTCAATTTCTTTTACATTTTGTCATTAACTGGACAATTTTTTCTTTTCTTTTGAAGGCATATGCAGTTACAGCACTCATGAAAATATATGCATTTGAAATAGCATCTGGAAGAAAAGTGGATATGTTACCTGAGGTATGTGAAACACTAAGCTCGAAGACCAAATATCCTTTCCATTGTAATTGATTTCTTTATTTTGAGTGGCATCTGGGAGAAGAGTGGATATGTTACCTGAGATAGATAACAACATTTTTTATGACTCAAAGCAAATATGCTGCTAAGATAAAAAGACGACCCACTGGCTGTTCCATGGATTTGGCACTTTCCCCCGTGGTACTTGTGTCAACATGATGTGACATGAGTGTGTGGATATGAATCCCGTGTTGTTTTGGCAGAAGATAGTGCATCATTTTCATCCTATATGTGTTCTTTTTTTTTTTTTTTGGAAGATTTGAGATTTATCTCAACCAAATGAAATTCCAGAGAGAGAGAGAGAGAGAGAGAGAGAGCTCTGTCTTGCAAATGATTGTGCATGGGGAATGTAGAACAAACAAAAATTGATTTTAGTAAATGACTTATTTGTCCTTTGGCTAAAGATTATTGTTGGTAGTATATAATCATATTTCAACACGTAACAAATATATATTGGCTTATAGGTTTTCCTTTGTCTGGTAGTTTTAGTCTTGTTTCTTTCTAAATCTGATGTGGCTTAAGTAATAAGAAGACCATCTGAGCCATAATTTAGATGGTAGAAAAATGAGATTGATTTTGAATATCCGTAACAAAAACAAATATGAGATTTTAGTGACCTGCCATGCTAAGCTAAGGTATATATAATTTTTTTTTTAAATCCCATAAATTAGAAATTGTTTTTTTTATAGAATTCTTCAACAATTGTTCATGTAATATTTTTGGAATTCTCTTATAATTGTGCCACACATATGTGCTTGTTAGAGGTTCCTTCAATATCTGTTTGAAATTGAATGCTCCTAAAATACCCCCTTTAAGTGCTTGCTTCATAATGAAACTGAAATTTCTATTAAGATATGATGTTACATTATGATTTTCTTGATTCTTGTAACTTGATTGTTGACCCCTGTACACTCCGTGTACTAGGGCGATCCTTTTTGATATTAATAAAACTTATTACTTATAAAAAAAATATGATGTTACATTATGATCTTTCTCTCTTACAGTTATCTAACACTTATTTTTTTTATACTTCATAAAAGAAAAGCTTATTATTTTATTCTCTCTATCCTAGATTGCTTGTTATTAGGTCAACAACAACTAAGCCTTAATTTCAAAACTTTAGAGGCAACTGTGGATCTTCAAGAAACAAGACTAAGCCTGGAACGTTTCCATTGCTCTTGTTTTCTGTCCTCAATTAGATTACTCAATTTGTTCGGTCTACTTTATTGTATGGCGTCCATTAAAAAGTTTATCAGAATAACTCTTCAATCTCTCTATAATCTCCTCTTCGTTTTCAAACACTTTTTGATATTCAGCTTTAATGTTGACACAATTTAAGTATTGTTTTCATTGTACCTGTCTTAGCAAGTTTATAAATATCCAACTAGCTACATAATTCATCTTAGGCCTTAAGGGTGCGTTTGGATACCGCTTATTTTGCTGAAAACAATAAAAAATTAATTTTTGGTCACTGTTCACACTAAAAATACTGTTCATATGCCTCGATGCACTGTTCATGTCCCATGAACAGTACACCAGGCGCTGGTCAAAAAAAAAAAGAAAGGGGCTGAAACGCAAAACGTCCAAACGTGGACGTGATCCAAACGCTCACTAAATCTATCCTCTCGGACTGTCTTTTTTGCTTCCTTGTTTATCTCTCTAATTTTCATAAGTGGCATTGTCTCTACATCTAGGTAGGCTTCTATACCATTCTCTCTTTAGTCTAACTGCTGCTTGGACGTTCTCATTCCGCCACCAAGTCTCCTTGGTAGATCTCTCTCTCTCTCTTTCTTTTAACCGTAGTATTTCATAATTTACGACTCAACTTGGTATCAGAGTGTATTGATCCAACCTTAGAATATGGTAGAATAATTTGGAGTTTGTCATCAGATGATTGGGCTGTTGACATCAGCACCGTGCAATGACATCATTGGTGATGTCAGCACTGACATGGTCACCAGATTCTGGCGATTACATGATTTGAGTTGCTGGCCTCCTCTGGTAATTATGGTGATTTTCCCATTATTTTTTGAAGCCATCTGATGTGATTTATTTTTGTTTTTTCCATTTTTTATAAAATTTGCTACTATTTTTTCGATTTGCGATTGTTAGTGGGAAACTCCCTAATTAATCCTTGCTCACCTTTAACTGCGTTTGGGGTCCACTGGGATGCCCTAATTTCTATTAGTAACTTCTTATAGATTTTAGTTTTCATAGAAAATTCCACTAAATACTAGGGCATTCTTGTATCTGTTTGTGAATGTATTCATTCGTATATGTTTTTTTTAAATTTTTTAATCTGGCACTGCTAATTTCCTATTATATTATGATACTTTGCAAATGAACTTCTAGATTAGTAACTCTTTCTCTTGATGTAGTGTCAATCTTTGGTTGAAGAATTATCAGCTTCCCACTCTACGGATTTGCAGCAACGTGCATATGAATTGCAAGCGGTCGTTAGCTTGGATGCTCATGCTGTTGAGAGTATTATGCCATTAGACGCAAGTTGTGAGGACATAGAGGTAATTACAGAACCTACTAGCATTATTTTGAATCTCATGCAAGTGCCTCCCCTTTTAAATGCTTATTGGTAATCTTGGAAGATATTTTAATCCTGCCTATCTCCTATTTATGTGCTGATCTAATTATCTAAACTTATTTCTTGTTTCTCGTTTCTCCATTTATTAGTTTGCCCCTTCTAACTTATCAAAAAAAAGTTTGCTCTTCTAGAGGCCTCATGCTTATATTTTGAGTTCTTGCTTAAGTTCCATTGTGACATCAGGTGTTTTGTTCATCTGGTTTACATCAATTTGTGCCATGTTTTAGGTAATGTGATCTTCTGATAAAATGTTAGTTACTAATTTCTAGGACTTATCAAGTCCTGCTTGGTCATCATCTACTTGACCTTATGTGATTTCACTTAGAGAGGTTAAAGACTGAGGCAGGTGATATAAAAGTGATTACTAAAGATACAGACTTCAGGTTTTGTAAGTGCTATTCTGAATTATAGTTCTAATTTCTGGGATGGCACAGTTAAATCAAAGATAAATTGTGGTTCAGGGTTTGTTAATATTGTTAAATATGTTCTGACATTCCAATAGTCAGATAAATTTGGTGGTATGTTTTCTTACGGTGGAGGGTACTGAAGTGGCTAAATTCTTGGTGGAAATGACAGTATGAATTATATCTGAATAATTTAATAGTACTTTCTAGCGGCTTGGTCTAGTCAATATTTTTTGAATTAATAATTTGTCCCATTTATGTTAAATGTATGTTTTAGAGGAGAGCTTATCAATTTTCGTGGTTTGATGTCTGAATACTTTGCTCAATTAATAAATCAGATCTCATTCGCAGTCCTTGTGCCTCTGCATCCATTCCTTTTATTCTTAATCCTTTGTTTTTTTTTTTTTTTCTCTCTTGGTCTTACAAATCTTATCCTTGGTTTTACTTATAAAAAAAAAAAAAAAAAAATCTTATTCTTGGCCTTCTATTAATTTTCAGAACCAATGAACTGTTGATCAAACGTTGAGCTACAATTTCTATGAAATGGAATTGGTTTTAGATTTTTTTGTTAGTTTGTTGAAGAAAACATACATCAATATTAGTTGGAGAAGGTTCTGAGATTTATTCAATTGAACTTTTCGTAGTAGAATGAGTATCAATTGAACTTGCCAACTGGGCTTTTGGGGTTAGATTGCTGAAAACTCAGATTCATTTTAAGCTTAGGGGTCATAGTTAGTCGACATTCAGTATACTCTCTGACTCTCAGTGCAAAAGAATCCATATATTTTGCAGATTCAGTAGGTTCTGCCAATAATATTATTTATTTGGTAATTTGTACCTCTGTGTGGCATGCTTGTATTCTTAGCAGGCTTCTATTGGATTTTGGTTTTTGTTGCACTTAGTTCTTGTGTCTTGTTTCTTTTTTTTATGAAATCAACTTTATCAAAGTTTTGCAAAGGTAAATCCTTTGCTTGATTGCTTGAAAATCTTTGTTTTGGATTGTAAATTAATGCATTATACTTGGTAGTAATCTAAATTTGTTTCATGTACATCCTGTTTCTAGTTTATGATTGTTAGTTGCTTGGAAGAGCATTCATACTTTGGATGTATTTATTGAGAAAATATGTAATGTGCTGATTCACAATTCAGTAGATGAGGACATATGCGGCCATGTGCGTGTGTTGGTGTGGGGCCACATGTGTGCATGCACCTGTGGGCGGGTGGGCAGTGTGCCTGCATGGGTGTGCATCTTAGTATGTTTGAAAGGCATCGCTTCTGTTTTGGCTGACTTTAAATGCCTGCCACTTGGATTGGTCTGTTTTGATATTCTTCACGTCATTTAATTCCAGAATACTAAAATCTGTAAATTCTCCTTGCAGATTGATAAAAATCTCTCATTCCTCAACAGTTATGTCCAACAATCGCTGGAAAATGGTGCCCAGCCTTACATTACTGAGAGTCAGCGCTCTGGTGTGTTAGATATCAGCAATTTCAGAAGCCAAGACCAGCCTGAAGCTTCAATGCATGGTCTTAGGTTTGAGGCATATGAGCTTCCAAAGGCCCCAGTGACATCAAGAATACCTCCAGCTTCGGTTGCACCCTCAACTGAACTTGTTCCTGTACCTGAGCCATCTTATTCAAGGGAGACCCACCAGGTTGCATCAGTGCCATCCATATCAGATGCAGGGTCAACAGAACTCAGGCTACGACTTGATGGTGTTCAAAGAAAGTGGGGTAAACCAACATACTCTTCTCCTACATCATCTACCTCAAATGCTTCCCAGAGTACATCAAATGGGGTCACGCAAGTAGATTCTGCAGCCAATGTAAATTCAAAAGCACGTAATACTCATGATTCAAGGAAGCCACAAGCTGAAATTACTCCAGAAAAGCAGAAGCTTGCTGCTTCGTTGTTTGGTGGACCCTCAAAAACTGAGAAGAGGCCTACTTCAGCTAGCCATAAGGTAGCCAAGGCAAGTAGCCATGCTGCAGAGAAGTCTCAGGCACCAAAGGCAGCAGTCGTATCCAATCAAGCTACATTGGAGAAGATCAATCATCAACCTCCTCCAGACTTGCTTGACTTGGGTGAACCGACTGTTACAAATAGTGCTCCGTCTGTGGATCCATTCAAGCAGTTAGAAGGGCTTCTTGACTCAACTCAAGTTACTTCAACAGTAAATCATGGTGCAGTTGGTGCTACTGAAGCACCTGATATTATGGCGCTATATGTAGGGACACCTGCTGGTGGACAGAGTAGCAGTGCTGAAAATTCTCTGCCAAGCAACACCTATGATGTCAATCTTACATCTGAGTTATCTAATTTAACTAGCGGCACTACTAATGCAGGAGCTACGCTTCCAACACAATTTACTAAAGGTCCAAACCCTAAAGATGCCCTAGAAAAGGATGCACTTGTGAGGCAGATGGGTGTCACCCCTTCAAGTCAAAATCCAAACTTGTTTAGTGATTTGCTTGGCTAAATTCATCAGACAGAAAGTTTTAAATCAAAGATGCTTGAAGATTGATTGCTTTGTGATATGCATATGGTTTTCTGGAGCAGCTTGCTATTTGACAGGGCAATATTTATAAATTGTACAATTAGTGAAACAATCAGAGTAGCAAGTGACACTGAGAATGGAGTAATTCAACCTCCAGAACTGTAAAATCAGGTACAGATTTGTATTTGTTGAAGGACAATAGAACTTTTGGTAGGAATAGAACCATAGCCGGTGCATTTGAGGTTTTCCCTTTGAGCGAGTCAACGTGCAGCTTTTTGTGAATGCTGTCGCAGCCCATTTAGGGTTTTGGAGCACTCCAGAAGCAAAAGGGTTCAGCTGAGCATGTTTGTATGCTTTTGCTCCGCAGGGCATTTGAGACATCTTGTTGTAATAATAACGCTGTATAAGTGAGTTCTCTTTCCCACATTTTTTTTTTCCATTTTTCATTGGTTTCCAATTTTACATCATCTTGGATCATGAGAGGCCGCTTGTTTGAATTTGACATTCAAGATCTAATCGTGTAATTTCAAATATAATAATGAGCATGGATTGGAGGTAATCTCATTACATAAAGCGCAGTGCCTACGAGGCTTTTTGTTTTTGGGGTTTTTTTTTTTGGGACGGTGCGTACAAGCTTGGTAGAAAGTAGAAGTAGAACCAGAGCAGAGTATCTGAAGTTTTTAAGATACAATTTAAAGTGGTACCAGTTGAGTAGAGAGTTACCAATTCGTTTAAAGTGATCTCTGTGATACATATATTTTTTGAAAATTACATCGGTTTATTCATACTTCAAATTATTTTCTGGTTTATTTAGGTAAAAGGTACATACTTTTGCACATAATTGTAAAAGACTGTTTCCTTCTGACATGTATGCTTTATTCTTAGTTTATCTGATTCTGTTATGGCTGTTTCTCAAAATATAAAATGGGGAAACATGGCTAGAGACCCTTTGAACTTTGAGGTAGTGGCCACTACACTCCCTAAACTTTTAATTTAGCCAATTTATTCTATGAACTTTAAACTTTTGCCAAATTAAGATAATCCGTTAGTATGCTATTAAAAATGACTCATGCCCAAACGCATGTGCAATTAAATTACCAAAAACAATCTATTGTTTTTTCTTTAAAATTAAAAAAAAAAAAAAAAAAACAAACGCAAACAAAGAGAGGCTGCATCATCACCGGACTTCGTGGTCTTGACGCCGCTCATTTTTGCCACCGATCTCACCATCTTAGCGGAACCTGCTTATGGTTGCTACCGATTGGGTTAGAGCAAGAACGTGGAAAATATGTGCACAAACTAGGCTTGTAATTTTTTTTTTCAAGGAAGTTTAATATATGTGCATATGCACAAATTGGGGTTGGTCACGGAAACATTATATGATTTAGAACTACTAATACAGCTAGAAGTGTCATAAGGCTAGTTATAAAAAAATGAACAAATCCACATACAAACATATGATTTGTATTCATTTTTTAGAGTTAGCGTTATGATAATGTTAGTTGTATTAGTAGTTCTAAATACTTAATTTTTGTAGAAAAACGGGTAAATTTCAAATTAAAATCAGTAAAATATTATGATACTAACAAAACAAAAAAAAAAAAAAAAAAAAAACTCATCACAGGCGCGCGAAGTCTGGGATTTGATTTTTTTGAATTTTTTTTCTTTGAAATTAGTTATTGTATTTGCTCCATTTTTTTATTTTTTAAAATATGATGACAATATAATATATTAGGGGTATTTTAGTCGATTTCAAAATTCAAAATTCAAAAAAGGTTTTATGCTTCTCGAGAGAAACCTTTTTCGAAACGGAAGTGAAAGAGAAAGCAGTGTTGTTGTCTTCTCTTCATTTCTTTCCCACTCTCACACACACACACACACACTCTTCTCTCAAAAAAAGAAATGGAAGGAAGTGGTGAATGCGATCCTTATGATATGCAATGCGCTCCTCCTTCATCAACAATGGGAATGGGAATGGGAACGCGAAGTTGGGATATGAAGAAATCATTCAACCTCGCCCTTCGCCCTCTCCTCACCGCCTGCTCTAACCAAGTAAATTGAATTCCATTCTTCTTTTTTCTCTTTTCCAAATTCCCAAAACCTAACAATAAAAAATAAAAAATAAAAATTGACCAAGTAAACTCGTGTTGGTGTAGGGATTCTGCAGTGCCTTTCCAAATTTCAGTACCGAGGAGCAACAACATCTCCACCGCCTATTTCTCCAGGTACCGTACATCCATCCCTTCTTCTTTTTGCCCCTAAATTTATGATTATGATTATAGCTTATTGAACTAACACTCTCTTCTCTTTGCTGCTCTTTTTTTTTCTTTTTGTTGATGTTGTTTCAGGTCCTTACATCATTACATGAAAGTATTGAGGTACACGCTGCTACTTTCTTCACCCATTTTTGGAAAATTGTTTGACTGATCATAATAATTTTCATCACAACGACAACAACAAAGCCTTAGTCCCTAATTTATTTTTTATGGTTGGCTATGGATCCTTAATAGATTGGTCACATGTTTGTTTTTCATTAAAATAAAATAAAAAGGTTAAATTAAAACTTGCCCAACTGTGGTTTGACCGAAATTTAAGTTGCCTATTTGAAGTTTGAAATTTGACACTTTACCCACTTGAGAATAGCTCAGTTAGAGTTCCGTAATCCACTTCTGATAAAAATATGGCTAAGTATATAATTTTGCTCTACTTTTATGCCTCTCTTCTCCAAAAACAAAAAAACACATAAAAATACAATATCAAATAAGATCAAAAAGAATCTAAAAGAACACTTGCATCATGAGATTTCAAACCACAAGTAGGTAACTTAAATTTTGGTCAAATCTCAGGTGGGTAAATAGTCAAATTTCAAACCACAGGTAAGCAACTTAAATTTCGGTCAAACCACAAGTGGGTAAGTTGTAATTTACCCAAATTAAAAAGAAAAAGAAAATTTGTTCATTCTGCAAAGTCGATTTTACTGCAAGTATGCAAGAGTGGATGTAGGGAAAGTGTAAGAGGTGTCGTGTGCCAAATTGTCAAAATTAAGAGAGTGGATTTTGAGCTTTGTTGCCACTTGTTTGATTTATGTTTTGTAGGAGTTGTTTATTTGTTAGGGTCAGTGTGTTTGAATGGTCCAATTGATTTACTTAATTGGCTTGTTTTTAAACTTGGCTAGTCTGTACTCTATATGCAATTGCTACACTTTCATATTTTTTCAGTGCATTCTCTCAAATGCGATTACTTAAATCTTCCTTGCGCTTTCTTTTTATTTACTTCTCTGCATTCTCTAGCCTTGAAGTTCTCATCTTTTATGAAACATTTAGTATTTCAGCCTGCTCTCAACTTAAATGTTAGGCCAAAACGTACTTTACACACTCTTAGTTTGGGGTCACTTCTAAATTGTTCTCTTGACTTCCAAAACTTGCAGTGTTAATGGGCCCTTTCCATTATGGTTTGTTACATTTTTCACTGTTAACCCGCCTAAAAATGGCATTTTTTTTATTTTCTTTTCAATTTTTATTGGGGGGTGGGGGGTTGGGTAATAGGAAGATTCTAACTAATGATGATGGGAGGGCACATCAACATTGATGTTATACTCAGGGTTGTAAATTAAAAGTTTTCATAGTCAAGGGACCCCGATTTGGAATCGACCTCAAACTTAAAGGGTGTAAATAGTATTTTAGCCTAACTTTTACCACCTTTATTATATACTCTCTCTCTCTCTCTCTCTCTCTCTCTCTCTCTAAAGTTGAAAAATTGGATTAGACATAGTTACCCTGTGTTGCTGCATCATAGTGAATTTGGCTCTCTACTTAACATTCAGAACCGTTATGATTTTATTTTCTAAATTTGCAAGGAAACATAATTACTCTATGCTCCTACATTACTACATACATCAGAGAGATCTTAGCTTTTCAGTTTATGGCAATTCATAGAAAATTTTCAAGTTAATGAGCTTAGCTGCAGTCTGATTATCCCTCTTCCTATTTGATGGAAAAACCATTTTATGAAATTGAGTTAAATGGACACTTTGGTTATTATGGCATGTCTAACTAGTTTTCCAATAAAATGGAAATTTATCATTATTTCATGTGTTAAGTGTACATGAAATGTCTTTGAAATTGATACTCAAATACCAAGTGGATTTTTTGATAAATAATAAAGGTTTATTGATATAAAAAAAAAGAGACACCCAAGTACACAAGGATCATTCAGGAGACATAGCCTCATAGACAGAAAAATGAATTTTTCTTCTATTCTGAACTATTTCTGCAAAATGCCATTCAAATCAGATAATGTTTTTATAAATGTGTTCTGTCTTGGAACTCCAATATTCACGTATGAAAGAAAAAATAATTAAGTACTTTATCTCACTTTGATGTTGAAGAATAAGTGAATCACAATGGGTTAATTTCTTTGTAATGTTGGCATTTATCGTGTTTTACAATTAATAAGTTCATAAAATAAAAATAGCAGACATTATGGTTTGAAAAAGGAGAATTTGAACTAGTAAATTATTTGGAATTTTGGATGATATGGGAAAATATGTATGCATTCACTCATATTGAATTTAATGGGAATATCGTGCATATGTAATATGATAGACCTGTTACTCTCTGTTCCTACAAACAAAATTTCTCATTATTTTATTTGTTATCAAGTGAGATTATTTTAAATTCTTCGACTGAATATTTAATGCTTTGCTAAAGTGAGATTGGTAACAAGTGCGTTTTGGTTGGGCATTGATGCTTCTATTTCAGTAGTCTTGCATGCTTTATATATATAGGTAAATTACACACATCCCTAGTGAGTTTTGAACCCATGACCTCACGCCCAACTATCAAATTATCCACCAGGAAAAAAAATCTTGCATGCTTAATTTAAAATTAGTCTCATTTTTATATCTTTTATTCCCTCTGTAGTGTTGCTTAAAGATCTTAGCTAAAGCCTAAAGTAGGCTTCTTTGTAGGGATCTTCCCATTGCATGGTGTTTTTGTTGTTGATAATATTGCATGTGTTAAAAATTATAGTTCCTGAAATAGCTCCTTCATCAACTTTATATAGAATGTATAAATTAGATTGCTACCTGCGCTCCATGGCAATCAACAGGGTCAACTTCTTAATTGCTGTTTTGATATAATCTTATGGTATAATTCTAAATTTCATGCTACCTTATTTGAATTTGACAGGATGAGTTCGAGTCTATATGTCTTGAAACACAGGTACTCATTTTATTAATATCTTTGCTGTTATCATTTTTTCTTAATTACCTTCAATTTCTACGTCGAAGGTTTAATATCTTACACATCATAGAATTGAAGCAGGTTGTTTCTGTCGCTAGGATATGAATTTTTTTTTTCCTTTTACCTTGGAAAAAGAAAAAAAAGTAAGGGGGGTGGGGGAGGGTTTGCCTCATATGTGAAACATACCTTTAGAATCAATGGAACCACAATGAAAAGCACTTAAACAGTGAAAACAAGAAAGTTTTGGTTATATTGTTTATGTGACAGATGATCTTTTAATTTTTAAATGATTTATAGGTAAGTTAAATTTTATCAAGAAAAAAGATTACAACCAAGTACACTGAATGTGTACTTAATGGCTAGACATTAACTTAAAGTACAATAATATACAAAATTGAGTAATTCTGAGAAAGAATGGCCACTTAATGTATCCATCCAACCATACAAAGTACGTAAAATAAATAAAAAGCTTAAGCTCCATTGTTGTATGTTCAACTCCTTCAAACATTTGAGGATTTCGTTCTTGGCATGCCCTGTTTCAATTTACTATCAAGACGCTCATTCGCAATTAGAGCTAGATCAAGAATTTGTCTACATTTGATGAGTGTGTTTTGAGAATGAGAAACTGACTTCCTTTGGACCAACTTCAATCTATTTTGCCAATACCCTTGCCAGAATCTTATAATCATTGCCAATTAGGCTAATGAGTCTAAAATCCTTCCCATCCAACAATCGAAAGCCCTTATCTTTAAATGTTAAAGGACCCAAGATTGAGCCAATGACCAAAAGAATAGAAGCATTTGGGGGAATACTTACTCAAATTGGTTACACTTGGATTCCTTGGGAGCTTCAGGTGGTATGTTAGTGTTATGGGATAGAGCTAGGGAGTAGTTAGTTGGTGGAATGTTCCTTGGTGCATAGGGGGGTTTTAAGTGTTATTTGTTTTTCAAGCGAAAGAAAGGGAGCAACAAGAATAACAACAGGGATGTGGGTTTTCTCAACATGCTTTGCTAGATTTACCCTTGCAGAGGGGTGGGGTGCCTTCACCTGGTCAAGCAATCACGATCCACCATTAATGTCCAGGCTAGACAGATTCTTAGTATCATCAAATTGGGAAATGCATTTTCTTAATGTGAGTAAAAAATTACTCCAACAGCTCATCTGGGACCCCTTTCCTATCCTACTCTATTGCAATTGCGTAAACGTAGGGTTTGGAAATATATGGCTGAAATCTTTGTGCTTTTTGGAAAGAGTCCATAATTGGTGCGGGAGTTATAATGTCAAGGGTCACCCAGTTGGATATTGGCTCAGAAAGTCAAATCTTTGAAAATTGATTTGAAAATTTGGAATAAGGAATTTTTTTGGGGGATGTGGCATCAAGGAAGTCTTTTGTCTTGAATGAAACAAGGGAGATGGATAGGAGGGAGGAAGATGGAAGGTTGAGTGCTGATGTGAGAGTTACTAAGGAAGATAATAAATTGGAATTGCAAAAGTTAATTGTTGTGGAGGAAATGAGTTGGAGACAAAAGTCATGGGTTCCCTTGTTAAAGGAAAGGGACATAACTACCACCTTTTTTCACTGATTTGCCAATGCACGTAGGCAGAATAACTTTGTTGGTTGCTTAAAATTTGGTGACACTTGCACCAATGTGTGGTGGCTCCATAACCATGTTGGTTGGATCTTTGCTTGTTCTGTGACGGAGCTTCTGTAATGTTGGAAAGGAGACTTTGGTAAGAGAGGTTACAGGAGGATTTGAAAAGTGACCCATTTATGCTTATATGGTGTTTTTCGAGGGAAAGAAGTGCCCCTTATTTTGAAGGGAAATAACAAAATATGATTAATTGAAGTTGTTATTTTTTAAGACCCTTTTATTTATGATTGGAGTGTAGGGTCCATGCATTGGGGTGTTACTTTTGTGCAGGATGATCATGATTGGAAATTGAAACTTTGGTGGATTTTATGGACCCCATTTATTCAATCAAGATTAGGGGGATGTTGAAGATGAAATTTGTTGGAGACCTACAAAGAGTAAGTTTTTGAGGTAAATCTTTCTATATGCTATTTTCTAATGGGGACAAGCCTTATTTCCCATGGAGAAAGTTCCTTTATAAGTAGCTTTCTTTGCTTGGACTATTGCGGTGGAGAAAATTCTTACTTTATATAATCTTTAAAGGTGAAGGATTATTGTTGTAGATTGATGTTATCTGTGTAAGAAGGGTGGAGAGACTGTAGATCATATATTGCTGTATTGTGGTTACACCAGAGAGTTATGGTCTTTCGTTTTCTGTTTATTTGGAGTGCATGGGTCATTTTAAATTTTTAATTGGTTAGTTGATTTGTTGGCATTTTGGACGGGGTGGTTTGCAAAACTTCAGAGTTGTGGTAGTTGGAAGGCCGATAATCGTCGAAGGAGAAGGGTTGTTGTTGTAGATTGATGTTATTTGTGTAAAAAGGGTGGTGATATTGATGCATTGTGGTTACACTAGAGAGTTATGGTCTCTTGTTTTGTGTTTCTTTGGAATGCACTGGGTCATCCTAGTCAGTTAGTTGATTTGTTGCTTTTTGGCCTTTTGGATGGGGAAGTTTGCAAAACATCAAAGTGGTGGTAGTTGGAAGGCTGTCCCTTCGAACCTTACGTGGGCCATTTGGCGAGAGCGAAATAGCTGAGCTTTTGAAGGAATTGAATGATCTACGAAAGAGCTTAAGATGCTTTTTTTACATTCTTTGTATGAATGGATGGCTGTGTTACCAGGCCAACCGTGTTCCAATCTGTTAGAGTTTCTTGACTGTTATAATTTTTCTTGATTTTTCCCTCTAAGTGCACCCCGTGTACTGGGTGGTTTCTTTATTCTCAATAAAACTTTCTATTTAAAGAAAAAAACTAGCAGATGAAGATTTTATTACCATCTAAGATGATTCATATAATTTCCAGTCAGAACTGTCACATTATTGGCACTTTGCTTCAAGAATCCTTGGCTTTTTCTTCTGTCTTGGTTGCTCCACATCACTGAGTAAGCAAATTGAATTGGTCACCATGTTAACCTATACTGTACATGCAGGTGGGAGCTGCTCTAGATACTGTAGAGCAACTTGTGGAAGAACAAGGCCTGGACCCTTTGTTTTCAGATAAGTAGGTCCCATTTAATTTTTGATTAATTTGATTCAAATTTATTGATTGGTTGGCTGGCTGCTAAAATTGTTGTCATTGTTGTTATTATTATTAGTATTGATCATTATTTGAATTTTTATTTTATAATTGGCTTGTTATTCTTGTATCAGCTTAAGGGGATTTTATAATTGGCTTGTTAATATCTAGGGTGTTTCTACTTTTTTGACATCAATAAACTTTACTTATCAAAAAAAAAAAAAAAATTGGCTTGTTAATATCTAATTTTCTGCTTGTTAATATCTAATTTTCTCCTCTTTCAAATTGTGCCCTCTTCTCATCTAACCCAAATCTTCCAAAGTTTACAATTAAATTATTGTTATATTATTTCTAGTAAATGGGATGTCATATATTTATAGGATTGTTTCAATGTTGAAGACTTTTAAGAATCTAGTAGAACCATTGATTCTAAACTTTTACAGCTTACTGAAACGCTCATACTGGAATTCAAAGACATTAACAAATTCAGGGTTAGTCAGATTTATTCAAATCCTCTATCTTGGTATCATAATCAATTTTAGAATATTATATTCTTAGGGGATATTTCTTTGCTGAAGTTAATCTTCATTCCCTTATGTAATTTGTAAATTCTTGCATTCGTTGGGAAATATTCGTTGGGAAGTAGTTAAGTCCTATTCAAATCTTGGGTTGCAAATTGGCACTCTTTGACTTCTAATTCTTTTGGTTTTGGGAAAGGGAAAATTGCAAAAGGACTCTCTAAACTTTGGGTCAAAATAAAATTGACACACTGTTTTTCTAATTTGATTTTCGTTGGGCTTAATGGACATAAAATCCTATCATGTATGGGGTACATGATTTATTTTAATAAAAGTCTGGTTTGAAATTAATAAAAAAATCATTTTAAAATTCACTCTCTTTTTTTCTCCCCTTATTCTTCCTCCGCCAGTGGCTTGGTGGATTTACCCATGGCTGAAAATTGAGCCAACCTGGCAACCATAGGAGACCCCCCATCACCATCCACACCTAGCTTGCCTTTTAGGCCCAAAACACCACCACCTCACCGCTTATAATTAAGCACCAATGCAGGCCACCATGAAACCCACCCAAAATCACTCTATTCTTACCACCTTCCTCAACTAGTTCTCTTAAGTATTCTCGAAGCTCTTTAGTAAGCATGCCAAATGCACAACTAGACACACCCAAATAACCAGCCAAACACCCAAGCGGCAGCTCTACTCCATTGGCCCTCCACTCAAACTAACACCTAAACTCATCCCTTCCACACTAAACCGGCACAACCCATTACAAATTCAAAGGCCCATCAAACAGAACACCTTTAAACACAAAAGTGATCTAATTTTCAAACCTCAATTGACCTTTATAACCCATCATTGACCATGCTAGCCAACCTATCAACTATTGAGCTGATTTAGGCCCAAGCTGTGACACCCACAACTCAAATTTGTTGTGCCCCAAAAATTGTCTTGGCGACGCTCTGGTGAGAAAAGAAGAAGAATAGAAAAAGGTGAAGTTTCTGTTCAGATGGAAGAGAGAATATGTTAAAGAAGGAAAGAGAAAAAGAAGATAAGGAGGAGAGAGAAGAAGTAGGTGGTTGGAGATTGAGAGAAACAGAAGGCCGTATCCAGTACACAAAGGTCTTACTTTTGCAGGGTCTAGGAGAGGTGATTGGTAAGTAGCATTACCCCCATTTTCTTTGGAGACTAATTCTATGGCTCGAACCATGATTAGTCACTTTGGGTAGAAGGCACTTGCCATTGCTATTTGCTTGGGAGAGGAAAAAAAAAGAGTTTTAAAATGAATTTTATTAATTAAATCATGAGCTTTTCACATGAGGATATCCTGTACTTATCAAAAAAAGAGTTTCTAATTTCAAATTAGAACAACTACGGATTATTTTTATTATGGCCCAAAGTTCACAGGATCCCTATGCATTTTTCCCTTCAGGAAATGTCTCTCCTACAGACTACAGTCCTAATTATTTTCATGTTGATTAGTAGTGTTCCTCAAAGGTAACCATTTGTCAAGAAGATTTTTCATAGTTTATAAAAACATCCCTTTGTTGCCTGTTGGTCTTTATCTCTTCATGTTTTTTGAGAACAATAGAATTTTCTATCTTCTAGTTTTGGTTTTCTTCAATTTCTCTTCACCACTCATAACAAAACCCTGACCCTTCCCCTTCCCCCACCGTGGGCAGGCTTTGGAGAGTGGACAAAATTCCATAAGAAAATTATTTTTGCTTTACCTTTATAGCTAATACCCCATTTCTGTTTTTCGTCAAGCTTAAGAGTTGAACCCAAGACCTTACCCAATTCTATTGGTGTCTTTATAACTCCACTTTTATAACAAATCCAAACCCCCCCCCCCCCCCCCCCCCTCTCTTTCCCATCCCCGCGCACTATTTTGTAATTGAAAATTTTACTTGAATTGTGAATAACTACAAATATTTTTTCTATATCTGTTGCCATAAGTAAGGTGTTGCTGTCTAGTCAACCTGTTTGTGGAAATTTAGCAATAACCTTGAAAGCATTCCTACTTTATCATATTCTATCTAGTACTTGTAAGATTTGTGGTTTCTATTTTGTAAACATTGGAAACCAGAAGAAGTCTGAAACCTAAGTTTAAGGTTCTCTGTTATCAGTAGTAATATACTTTATAATGGATTCACAACAGTGCCCTTAATAGAATATATCATTATGCATCAGCATTCTACAATATTTTATGTTGGTTAGAATGGAATTACATTTTCCTTGATCTCATATATTGGAATTATAGAGTGCTTGTAACGTATTAACTCAAATGCAGGACTAATGTAATGGATGTTGCTCAAAATCTTTCATCAGCAAAGAGGAGTGAGATCCAATACTTGACGGGTATGCTGGATATGGTGAGTGATTGGGTTTTTGTATTTAACTAACTTAATAGACTATGATAGTTGTCAACTCTTTTTACGGGTATATTTTTACTTATGATCACACTTATCAGTATTTGTAGAAGGGATAAAATCAGCTATATATGCATTGGTTGAAGAGGGTGTAAGTTAACTGCTTAGGATAAATCATCTTATCATCTCCTTTTCCCCTCTCTGATCAAGAAGAATCATTAGATATCTTCTATTAAAATCTTGCACCAGAAGCCACAGTGCTTAGGCTTGTATATGATATGCACAAAATCAAATTTATAGAATTGAACACTAGACATTACTTAAATTTGCAGAATTGAAAAGTTTTGTGTGCATTGGAGGGTTAGGAATAAGTAAATTGTGTACTTTCAACCAAGTTTTATTGGGCAAATGGTGTGTGTGTGTGTGTTTTTTTTTTTGAGGATATGGTGTAGACATGGAAGATTGATTCATTGCTAGTTCGGAATTTTGTCCATTCAAGGTTTATATTATTGGGTCAATGTATGAAGTCCAGTTGAAGCAAAAGTCATTATTTTATATGTCTAGTTATAGACATTCTGTGGTTCATTCAAATTTTAATTTGGTTTTTCAATTTACAAGTTATGGTTAGTTTTTAATTTAGGCCAATTTTGTAATTTTCAACTCTTCCGAAATAATGGTATTTTGGTTGAGTCTAGAATTATATAAGAGATTTTAAGTATCTTAGGTTTATTTCCTTGAGTGCAAGTTTTTTATTACCTTAGTAGGTTTTTAGTTTACTAGTCTAATAAGGATTTCATGTAATAGTCAAAGTTGGAGCTCTAGTTCTATTATAGAAGTTCAGATTTTAAGTCTATTTAAGTGTCTTATTGTACTCATTTAAGGTGGATTTGATTATAAAAATAATGGGTTTTTTTTTTTTAGTATTGAGGCACATTGGCCTTATTGTGTTATTTCTCCTTTGCGCTTCTCTCTCCCCTTTATTTGATATTGTGTCACCATTCGTGTCACTGTCCACATGCACTGTTGGCATGCACTGTTCATGCTATTGTTCCCTACTAAAACCCTAGTCATACTTGAATCATAACCTTAACCCTAAGTCACCACGAACACTACCACAAGCATGTACAAACAAATTCCTCATTTTGTCCTATGTTAGGAAATTGATCATTTATGGAAGTTATTAATTACAGGGAAGTGTGGTGAGTCTTGGGATACAAATTTGGTTGGGATGTCTTATGGGTGTAGCCTTTGGAAACACATAGTGCAGGATGGAAGAGGTTATTTTAGTTTTGTTAATTTGTGGTTGGGGATGATAGGATGGAAGAGGTTTTTTTTATTTTTGTTAATTTGTGGTTGGGGATGATAGGATAGGTCACTTGTGGAATGATTTGTGGTGGAACACAAATTGAAAGGGGCATTGAGGAAAACAAATAAAACAAAAAAGATAGGAAAGCCTATGAACCAACACCTAGAATTACTTGGAATTAGCTCCACGCAAGAAAACCTAGGAATTTATACTTTGGTTGCCAGAAATCAGCACCTAGATATTGGATAATCCAGTATAAAATTTTATTCATCGTCAATCATAATTTTTTCTCTGGGCCTTTATATAGGCTAATCTCTCTCTCTCTCTCTCTCTCTCTCTCTCTCTCTATATATATATATATATATAATCAGAAACCTTGTGTGTGAGATAATGATGTGTTGCCTTGTGGCTCATTCTTAGAGAACTCCTTCACTTAGCCTTCCACCTAATCAAAGATTTTAAAGATTTATTTGATTTTTATTATTTATTTGTATTCAACAATAAATAATTTTGGGTTAATCACCATTTTGGTTCCTAATGTTTTTGCACTATGTGGCAAAATGGTCCCTAACATTTCAAATGTGTCAATTTAGTCCCCAGCGTTTGGTATTGTGTCAAAATAGTCCCCGCCAGCCATTAAGTAGCGGATGGAAAATGCTTGTGGCTAACAGTCAAAATAAAATGTTTTATATGCCACCTAGACTTCCACATGGAGGTGAAATTTCTATTTTGTGGCTGATTCTTTAGCATAATGAATTTAATCTTGCCGAAGGTAAATCATCATATGTGCTAACTTCTCTATTGCACTCTTCTGGATGATGAACTTGTTAGGAAATGCTAAACCTAACCCAAGATTTGTGAGATGTGAACAACAGAAAACAGAAACAAAATATATCTAAGCATACAACCACAAGAACACTAGTTTTATGTGGTTCACCCCAAAACCAAGGCTATGTCCACGAAGTTGTTGCAGCTTTTTGTTGACCTACAAAATTAATTACAAGGATCATAGGTATATGTACTGCCTATCCATGTGTGAAAATACCATGGTGTGCTTAAAGCTTCTAATGTATTCTCAAATTCTGAAATATCCCCTATAATTATATGTACTAACACAATACAGGCTCCACACAAATCTTATTAGAACCTTACCCAACAAATATAGTTTGTTTCCATGTTCTTAAATTTACAACAGTTGGACAGAGAGTAAAGTATTGTTTCAAGCTCTGGTCCTTTTGTTTGCTTTTTAAGATGAAAGAAGAATGATTATAAAGTAGTGGGTGAGTATTCTTATCACCACTCCGTTTATTAGGTTGAGGAACAGAATCGCCATATTCGCACTCATGTTGAAATCCGCAGGAAAGAGATGGAAGATGCCAAACGCTTGGCAGATGCCGTAGAGAAGGTACAATGTTTTTTCTCTAACTTACACTTCTCACCTTCCCCCACACCCCTCCCCCCACTTTCTCCCCAAAAAAAGGAAAGAAAAAGCTATGTCAAAAGTTGTCATGAAAAGTGTTTGATGGCTGATTAAATTAGTTTCTTGTATGCTAATTTGCAGTTAAGAAGCAGGAGTTTAAGTTATGGGACATTTGGCAGCAACATGGTTGATTAAATCGGTTTTGCATATTGACAGCTGCTTCCTTCAGTGGATTTTTACAATGTATGTCTGTCTATCTTTTGTTCTCAAAACCTGTATATCACAGCTTGTTAATTGTAATACAGTTCTAGTGTGTATAGCCCTTTAATGGCTCTTAGGAATTCTTGTTAATTGACTAGTCTTATTCTGATGTTTAAGATCATGAGAAGCTGAGAAATTCGTCCACTTATGATATCCGTATCAATTGCTATTGAATCTAAGTATATAACTTATTGACACTATTTTTCTCCGGGGTGCATTTGATGAAGTAATTGCTGCTAACTTACCCAAGAAAGTTCAAGCGAGATTGGAAATTTCTAAATGTTTGCTTCCCACAGTCTTAGATTGACATGGACCAATATCATCGGCTACGCCTACGCAAATCTAATTTAAAGCTCTAAGCTTCTAACTACAAATGGAAAAAACAATTGCTTGTCGGCCCACATGGCCCAAAGTATTTCTATCCTGACCGAGAAGTATTATTGGGCTCTAAGCTAATTCCTGGATCCATTATAAGTTTTGTACAAGCTCAAATGAACTACACCTACAAGCCAATTTTGAGCTCGAATTTTCTCTTCCCTGTATCTTGAATCCCTATAGCTTGGCAAGTTTTCTAAAGAAAATCTAGTTTTTAATGCTTGTTCTTGAAAATTCTTTTGATAAGGCAAATAATTTTACTCAAAAGCATCAAAGTTTAGATTTTAAAAAGTCATCAATATTTAAGACACACCAAGGCCTTTTAGAATGCATAATATGAACTCCCGCCAAATAGAATTGTATGCTTTTATATATAGTCGTCTTATGCTCTGCATCTTGGAGAAGTACATGAAATTTCAGTCAACTAAGAAAGCAGCCTAACGTCAACTGACCCTCTACAGGGCCAGCTCTTTAGTTGGAGCCTAAAATAACTTTTATATTAACTAAACTAAAGTTAATTTCATATATATATATATATATATAATTTTTTTTTGAGAAGAAATTAATTTCATATATAAAGATAGAGAAAAAAAAATTATTATTTTTTTAGAATGGAGGTTTACTATATCTCAAATAAGGTGACATATCATAATAAATTTTGATTTTTGGGGTAATAAATTTTGATTTTTGGCGCAATGTTTATGGAATTGATAGTGAGTACACATCTGTATAAAAACAAAAAAAGAAAAAAAAAAGATAGTGAGTACACATCATACAAACTAACATGACATTCTTAATTTTTATTTTAACATGATACATTTATGTTAAAAGCTAGAGATTCGGTTGTTTACTGTATTCACAAAGAGAATTTCTTAGTGCCAATAAGTTAAATTTCTTTCGTGCAAAAATACACTTGTAGTTTTGTGTTATATTTGCTCTGGTTCTACTGTTTATGGCATATTTATATGGCATAACAGACATTAAATACAAGAGACAGCTAAGGAGTAACGTCCGGGCACCAACGGATGAATAGCCATTGATAGACAATAAAAGTCAACATTTATTACCAACGGTTCCAAATCACATAAATGCAGATATTCATTTAGATAATGAATACAAAAGCTATAAGACCCACACAACTAGAAGAGAGAAAGGTACACAATTTCATACTCACACCTCTTAGCCATTTTAGCTCTCTGATTTAAGCAAGTGATCGTTTCACCTTCAACTGACTTTTATCATCGAAAGGCCCTTGGCCAACACCACTCCGATGTTTTATCATTTCTTGGTCTCTCTTTGCAGATTGATCATTAGAATAGCCTGTCATCGTCCATCAGCATAGACGAAGAGCACAATTGATGATTTTTTGCATCATCAACAATCATAATAAAATGAGAAATAGTATATATGCTAACGTTTGTTTTGTTGTAGAATTTTTTTTTCTCATAAAAATTTAATAGTTCTTTGTACTACCTTGCGTTCCTAAAAATACTTTTAAAAAAACATTTTATGAGATTTGACTTGTATAGGAATACTTTTTTATGGAAATAAAATAATAATTTATGTTCACAGATTTGAAATATTGATACATGACAACTAGGACTCGTTTGGTAATGTTGTTCTAGTAATGTTGTTTAAGTTTTTTAAAAATACGCGTGGGTGAAAAAGTGTTGTAGAAATACGTGTTGTGTTGATTAAACAACGAAAATTGTTGTTTAAATACCCCTATTAAACACCCCCTAATATCTAAAAAATCAACCTATTCTATCATTTAGCTCAAAAAAAAAAAAAAAAAAATCAACCTATAATTTTTATTTTTTTAACAAGACATACATGTTGATAGTGCAAAAAACCTCAGTGGGTCATTCATCCCAAAGAGTTTTAAAATACTTGTGATATACAACACACTCAAACAAAGGGACACTTCCTTCTCAAAAAAGAAAAAAAAAAAGAAGAAGAGGGGGGGCACTAATATGACGCCAGCGAGCCTCCTCATGCTTAACTGCTTAAGCACAAACGGCAAGTAATTTATTGGCTTTTCATGCTCAATTAAATGACCATCCATTACCATCCTTTGGTCAAAGGCTTTTAGTAGGTGGAGCCATGCCTTTTTATAGCTCATGTAATTAAGTTCTGAAATTCTTTTTGATACCTGGAATCGAATGGAAAGGCTACCGTGAGCTCTATATATATCCATTATATGTATAATAATCATGCTTTCAACACAATATATTTCGGGTGATGAGCTTCTCATCCAATAAGTAGTGTAGGCTTGTAAGGATATACAGCTAGGTGGTTGGGCTTGTTGTATCCTGAAAGCGATACACATAATTGCTAGTTAATTACACCAAAAAACTCCGTAAACAACTTGTATCATCTCAAGAAAGCTCTCAAGAACCAAAATATATGGATCAAATTGACAATAATCACAAAATGGAAGAACCAAAATATTATTTTCTCCTTAAACTTTTTACGGAATCAGCCATAACATGTCGAGAAGTATCTACATACACGGTTATAGTAAATAATCCATGAAGCATCACTGCAATTTAATACTAATGCTAAGCATTCTAAATAAGTTCATTCTCCACTGATTATGGTACATCACTTCAGTCCATTTCTCCTCAGCCCATTTCTATAAGCTTGTGCGCACTGTTTAGAATGGCCGAAAACCTTGCAAGAATAATATTGGGAAGAAGCTCACATAGTGGGCAAAAACTGATTTAAAGACAAAAGACTTTAGATGCAAGATGATGAAGTACAAAAATTGAACTTTTTACGTGGACAGGAATATGTTAAGAAGAAATTGAATAAGATTGGTAGCGGACTCAGAATATTTTTTTTTAGTTGGGCCAAGTTATATATATATATTAAAAATTAAATCCAAAGAATAACCTATAAAAAAAAAGTTTACTTCCAAAATAATTTGGATGAATTTTCCTTACGTGGCAAATGAAATGAATATTCAAATATACTTTTAGTTATATAATATTTTTAATAGGTTAAATTTTGTTACGCACACCTCATTCCACACTCTTGTACAGAAACATAATTTTAATTATAAATTTGAAATATTTCACAATTAAAATTGAAATATTCCACACTCTATTGAATCAAAGTAGTGGAGTCCAAGTGTTGGCTACTCCTATTAAAAGACCTAGTCTAAGTAATGATAATAAGAATCCAGATAGCATAATTCAATAGAATAATTACACTAATATCTATCTAAAATCAACAGAAACAATGCAAAAGAAGAAGCTAGACATAATGGATGAAGACAAAGAAAAATGAATGATAAGGAAAGGCATAGTAAAAGAAATGTTAGAGAAAATTGAAAGACCAAATGATGAAAAAAAAAAGCTATATGTAGGAAGTTAGATATAAAAGAAGAATTCTTTGGACATAGAATTATCTTCTTTGCTTTCTGTCAAGTTTGTTTTTAGTATATTCAAATTTTCTTTCTTTAAGTCACATTTCACAAAGTCTTTATATGTTATAGCTATAGGTCTCTCGGTTGCTTTTAGTTCTCTATCATTTTTTCTACAATTATTTATATGCCAGTTTTCTATTGCACTATTATACCAATTCTCCGTGAATATATACATACTCACATGACCACACAAAGGCATTTGACATTTTAGGGTTCTATTTGAGACTTTGTATCAATTTTAAATTTTATAATTATTTGAGTCTCATAACTCAGACTTAACCTAAGTTTGCATTCCCTTTTACCGAAACCCACACCTGTGCTTAACCCAACTAAAAAAAGAACCCAAATCTAGTGATTAATCTAATTCATAGCTACCTAAGCCTAAATCATGTTCGAGAACTCGTGTGAAAAAGACGCTTTTGTCTAGTGTTCCAAAGTACTAGACGAATAACAAGATTGACATGTGTGTGTTGTCATGTCTAGTGCAATGAACAAGCTGAAGCCACTGTTGTGTGGTTTCAACAGTAGTTTGATGAAACAAATATCCTAGACCTTCTCAAATTCCCATTAAGAAAATATATTGTAGAGGATTAAAATTATTTTACATGATATAGTTATGTTGTTGAATCATTTTTGTTGTTAGTTTCGATCGTAAATTCAAAAGCTAATTCAGTAGCTCAAGCTTGGCCCAGTGGGCCTTTTTCGTAACAAGGATGGGGCTATACCCATTTCTGACCCCCCAGATTGAGTTTGATATCTTAAGGTTGGAGTTTGAAGCCCGCTTCTCTCTTCTTCTTCTTCTTCTACTTTTTTTTTTTTTTTTCCTCCATAAATTTTTATTCAAAAAAAAAAAAATGCTTTGCACTCTAAGAGTACATTTGAGATCTGCTTATTTTACTAAAATTGAAAATTTTTTACTGAAAGTACTGTAAATAAAGGTAAAAATTAGTTAAAATAGTACCGTGAGATCCATGAATAGTACCAAAAAGTGCAGTAGGACTCATGAATAGTATAAAAAATAAGCTAAATAGTAAAATAAGTTGGCAAAAATAATTTTTGCCAAACGAACACTAAAAGGTTGCATTTGAGAAAAGTTGAAAAATGTAGTTTTTTTTTTTATTTTACTATTTAGCTTATTTTTACTATTATTTATAGGTTTCATTGCATTTTTTTGTACTATTCATATGTTTCACTGTACTATTTTAACTACCTTTTAGTACTTTCAGTAAAAAAATTTTCAATTTTAGTTAAATAAGCTATTTTCAAACAGACTCTAAATTATATAGTTATTAAGCCCAACCTAACCTTGCCAATTGGACTAGTAACCCAGTGAACCAGCACCTAAGCTGATCTAGTTGTTTAATTGAACAACTTATACAATTGAACCAGTAAGATCCTACAGTTTTCTTGCAATCCACGCAACACTATTTTCTAGGTTTTTTTAAAATGAAATGATGATGCATACTCCACTCTCTTGATTTCGTTTTTTTAAGGGTTGCGTTAATAAGTGCCCTCTAATTTCAGAACAATTGTTACAATAATAATGGTTAATAAATTATTTACAAAACTTTCAAAAAAAATAATTATTTTATTATTTTTTTACAAAATTTTTCTAAAAATAGTTTATAAACTAATGACCTTACAAGTGTGGGATTCAGGTAGCTGAAATTATTTTAGTTTGATGCTCTCTGAGTGTCTGTGTCTCAGATAGAAGAACATAGAATAGAACCCTAAATAAAAAAAGGCCAAAAACCCTCTTCACTCGGCACAGAACAGCTCCTCTCTCGTTCCGAATGGCGGTGAGTTGTTTTTTTTGATTTTTTTTAATCAATTTTGCAATAAGTTTGTGTTTATGTTTATGTATATATTCTGAGTAATCAATTTGAAAACTTTCATCAGACAATACCAGTTAACCCAAAACCATTCTTGAACAATTTGACCGGGAAGCCTGTCATTGTCAAACTCAAGTGGGGAATGGAGTACAAAGGTTTCTTCTTTTTCTCTGCTTTCTTTTTCTCTAATTCTTTAAATGGGTCCATCTCCATTCCCTAACATATTCTCTCTTTTTGATTTGGTCTCTATTCATTCAGGTTTTCTTGCCTCAGTGGATTCATACATGAACTTGCAGGTCCCATTTTTTTAATCCTCTTTTTTTATTTCTTAAAATTCCTGTGTACCCACTTCGTGTTTGCCTTAATTTCTAGTTTCTAAGCTTTCATTCATGTCACATGGGTTGCTACTTTTAGCAATTATGATTTTAATGTTGCCTTAAGATACACAAAATATGTACACTCGTTATAGTGTTTATTTTCATGAATTTGATTATCAAGGTTAGCACAAGTGCTATGTGGTTTCGAAATCTTCACTAGCAGTGTAGTGCTTCTTCTTATATGGAATAAAGAAACAAGGAAAACTTGACATCTAGTAGGCTACAAAGTACTAATATTTATGGTACAAGATTCTTTTGCACTATAAACTATGTCCAAATTGAATAGACCAATAATATTGGGCTATTATTCCTTGCACGTTTTCGTTGTTGCATCTTATTATACTAAAAAAAAAACAGTCAATTACTGCTCGATCCTCCCAAGGTGAAGAATGATATCTAAAACATTCATCCGTGCAATCCAAAGTTTTGAAACAACTTGTTCTTTTTTACATAAAGAAAAGTGAAAAAGATATTAATCAAAGAAAGCAATTTTCTTTGACCAAATACTCATTTTTAAGGTTGATGCCGATATGTGATACCATTTGAAATTGTATGAGAATTGGCAGAAATAAAATTATAGACTTCTCATCATATTATGACTTTATACTTTGAATCGTTTGATCTTTATAGACTTCTCATCATATAAATCCTAAAAAGAATTAATCCTAATTTAAGCCATATGAATAAGACTCTTGTTTTATAGTTTCGCATTACTGTCTTGTCCATTGTATTATGTTTGAACCATGTTGACAGATGTGATCCATTTTGTCTTATATATGATGATATATGTTATTTGAAATATGATTCAAACATCATGATAATGTCTGAACTTGGAAGTTTCATATACTGAGCTGTTTTCAACCTTCTCGTGTATTTAGTACGCATCTGCATGTTTGTATTCTAATGCTACACGTATATGATGCGTAGCTGGCTAACACCGAAGAATACATTGATGGGCAATTCACTGGAAATCTGGGAGAGATTTTGATCAGGTAACTTCAGTCTAATGCTGGAATCTCTCTATACTCCTTTGTTTCAATGGCCTCTCTTACTTAAAGTATATGTTTCCTTGATAGATTATCACATGTGCTATATGATAAATGAAGAACTGCTTATAAGACATGATAAGAACTACTTCATAGTTTTTAATAATGGTGTTGCATTATTTATAAGCTTGCTTATTTTCTCCATAATATCCACAACTGGATGCGAGAGACGAGTGAATCTTTTAAGATTGTTGCAAATACAAATTTGTCCTTTAGAAGTAGATTTAATTCTTATGGGAAAATCAAAATAGTCAACCCAGAAAGATTTGTAAATTGTGACCACCTTGATTTGAAATTGAAGGAGTGTATTGAGAATTACTATACGACACTTTGTTTATGTCCTTTCTGTACATATAGCTTAAGCTACCAATCGTATAGGTTAGCCGCATAATTTGGGAATCAGTTACAAGTTCTGCCACATGTTGACACATCAGAGCTTATAGTTTGTATTTCATATAAACGCATTTTGACTTATCATAAAAAAATTAGTTTGTGTTTATATTATTTACCTTTACGCTGCTCTGGTAGTATATTATCAACAGAGCTCTTGTAATCATATTTAGTTAGCTTAATACAGAATTAGTTTTCCCATATTTCTCTCAAATTCTGTTAGAGTGGAATAGAAACTTAGTTTCTTAACTAAAGTTTGTATTTTTATGTTACCTTTAGCCATAGAACTGCTGAACAGAGTATTTTCATCTATTTGTCAAATTTGAGTGTGCTTTATGAGTAACTATACTGTAGTTCAAATGGAACGGTCAAAGACTATCCAGTTGAGGCCTCCAAAAGGTGTGAGTTATTACAAATAATTCTTTCACATCTTTAATAGTTATAATTACCTCAAAATTCAAAAACATAGTACCATACTACTGGATTTTAAATGGAAATAGTCAAAGACTAACCAGTCTAAGGCTCTGGCTCATTGGAGTATGGGACAATAACTTCTCCATCCAAAACTTGTGAATTATAGCAAATATTGCTTCCACATCTTTGATGAACAATATTAATCTATTTATTTAATAGAAGAATTATAATTGATACAAAATTCAAGACTCAATGTTCAGACAACTCACTGCATCTTTTAATGTTTTTCCATCTGCAGATGTAACAATGTTCTTTATCTTCGTGGAGTACCAGAGGATGAGGAAATTGAAGAAGCTGATCGAGACTAAGAAATGGGGCCACCCAGCAGTTCGGTAGTGGCCTAAGTAGGATTCTAGTATTCTATTTTGCTTCTTTGAGTCATGGCACGTACATTGTACTTGTATCCCATGTAGAGGTCTTCTGGATGTTCCATTGCTCATGCTAACAATGCCTTATAAAAGGACCCTCATAGATGTATTGTTCCCTTAAGTTGGTTCTGATTGCCTGCCCTTTATCATGGTGAATAGTTCAATGCACTGCAAAAATATTTCACTTAGGTGTTAACTATCCCTTTGGTTTGAAAGGAACGCATTTTTCTTCCATTGCATTAAAATCATTTCATCACAATGATAATCATATGAGATTTTAATTTATGGTTTAATTGTTAATTCCTACATATGGAATAATTGGTTTACATATCCACTTTTGGAGATGAGGTCAAGTTTTTATGACCGCGTCATTTTATACTGTGGATCTTTAAGTAATCCTTATCAACAAGACTAGGTGGTATTAAATCACGGATGAAGGAAGCTTGTAGGAATGCAAGAAAACGTGATTTCTAATTTGTTTCCAAAAGCGTTATGCTATTGAGATGATATTTTTTAAAAAAAGAAAAAAAGAAAAAAAACCAATTTCTTGCATTTATCATTTAATCGCTGAATGAAAATGAACCTTCAACTTTGTTGGTTGGTTAAAAATTGATGACACTTTGCATCAATGTGTTCCATGCTGGTTGGATCTTTGCTTGTTCTGTGATGGAGCTTCTCTCAGGTTGGAAAGGAGATTTTTGTAAGAGAGATTACTGGAGGATTTGAAAAGTGACTCTTTTTATGCGTATATGGTGTTTTTGGAAAGAAAGAAATGCCCCTTGTTTTGGGGGGAAATAACTCAGAACTTGATTAAGACCCTCTATAATTGGAGTACAGGGTCCATGCACTGGGGTGTTACTTTCGTTCTGGATGATCATGATTGGGAGTTGAGAAATGTTGGTGGATATTTAATGGATCCCATTTATTCCATCAAGATTAGATGGGACGTTGATGATCATATTTGTTGGAGACCTACCAAGAGTAAGTTTTTGAGGTTAAATCTTTCTATATGCTATTTTCTAACGGGGATAAGCCTTATTTCCCATTGGAAAATATTTGGACAAAGTTCCTTTATAAGCAACTTTCTTTGCTTGGACTACTGCGGTAGAGAAAATTCTTACTGTATATAATCTACCAAGGAGAAGAATTATTGTTGAAGATTGAAGACAGCAAAAAATTTGTTATATATTTTTGAGTTTGCCATAGATACATGATTGCAGATGAGTTTGTTTAATTTTATATTTCTTTCTAAATTTATTGGTCTATGTGATTTTTTCAGCAAGATGGTTTTCTTTTTTTTGGTAATTTTTATTGGCTTTACTTACAATTAAGTGATGTTTGTATGCAATTTTGTTAATCAAATTGTTTGATAAAAGTGGTACAGACATTTAAAGTCGAATTTCATGGTGGGTTTGTGTGATTGTGTCTGAAATTATAATTTTAAGATGGATTTGCTTGATTTTGATTGCTTGAATTTAATTGTTCAAAAGGATTTTCCACAATGATACTTTTTGGGGTTAGTGTTATTACTTTTTACTTAAACTAAGTGATATTTGGATGTTGGTGGAATTTCATAGTGAGGTTGTGTTTGAAATTGTAATTTTCAAATCGGTTTGCTTGAATTTGATTGCTCAAATTTATTTGTCCCAAAGTAAATGTACTTCAATATAACTTTTGGGTTACTGATATTGTTGGGTTCTTTAGCATTATGGTAAGAACATAGGAGAAATGTGGGCATGGTCATAAGAAAATGTTTGCTCTACTCTCTGCCCTCTACAACACTCCAATATATAACATTGGTTACATATTTTTAAATTGGATATTAGCTTTAGAATGTTGATTGTAATGAGAAGAATTTTGTGCAATATTATACATATTTTTATACAGTTACTACATATTTCTTAAAACTTTTGAAGGATAGAAGGATGCAAATTGCAATGAAAAGAACTCAATCACCTTGGAAATAACAGAGGATATGAGAATGCAATTTGTAGATCTATTTAGCACTAGTTTTGTAGACAAATTGATGGGTGCTAATATAATCTCTTTAAAATTTTAAAATTTTAAAGCATTTGATTTGCTAAAATTTTAAAGATGTTAATATCTTTCTCATGCATCGCATGGATTAACGACTAGTATCAACACATGCAGAGAGAAGGCTTTTTCATTGACAATGATTTATCTTATATTTTATTTAAGGCAACGGTTAATCGCTACTTGGTGAGCTACATAAAATTAACATGGTAATGATTGATTTCATGACACATGGGCTGGACCAAGATGGCTTTTTCACGACCTCTTTTCTTCCCACCCACATTAATTAATTATCTCATGGGTGATGGGCCAAGTTTTAATTAGTTTTTGGACTGTAAATTCGGTCTATTTTGTTAGCAAAATTAGTGGGCCCTTGGATTAAATTTTATGGGCCCAATTCAACTGAAATTCTGCTATTTATTCTCACCGGTAGTGTGCTAGTGAGATGGACTTTAGTCTAAATTTGTGGGCTTTCGGCCTACTTATTTATTGTGTGAAAGACAATTGCCACTATCAGAACTCAGAAGACAAAGAATTAGACTAAAAAACATCAAAGTTTAGATTGAAAAAAAAAAAAGAATAAAAATTTAAGACACATCAAGGACTTAAATGCAAAATATGAACTCCCACCAATTAGAAGTATATTCTTTTATAGTCTTCTTTAACTCAGCATCTTGGAGAAAAGTACATGAAATTTCAGTATATGCTAAGCAAGCAGCTTAACATCAACTTTCTCTTGCATTAGTAAAGGCATAATTTTTCCACATAAATTATTTTAAGCGGTACTTTGTTTTGTGTTTCTTCATGGTTAGAAAATATAATTGTTTACCAACCTCAAAGATGTCCAATCTCAAGATGAACTAATTTAAGAGAAAAGGATTAAAAAACATGTATTTTGGAAACTATAGTTTAATTACAGCCCAAAAACATGTATTTTGTATAAAAGAGTTGGTGGCATTTTATAAATGTGAATTTAAAGAATAATGAGAAAGCAATAGAGTTGGTAGGTTATAGTAGAAGACTAACTGATATATAAATGGTAGCAGTAGTGGTCAGTTGAGTCATTTCTCAAGGGCTCCAGAACAAGTCGTATACAAAGTGGACATAACATTACCATGAAGATTATGACCACACAAGAAATATTGATTTATTGATGAATCATCATTAGAATTATTCTATAAAGAAAAAGTCTATCTCTTTGACATTTTATAATGACATACATGATGATGAATGTTTTAATTTGAAAATGTATATTTAGAGTCAGTCAGTTTTGAACGTTTAGTAGGTTTTTATTTATTTATTTTATCCACTTTTTCCATGCATTTGTGTGGAAATGTCCAAATGCATCCTTTGGAAAATCTGTCTACTACATCATAGTATATATAAGAGACACCTGTCCCATAGTATTTAGAAATGGGACCATAAGTCACCATTTCGACTTTAGATCTTGAAGACATTTCAATTTTCAAATCAAAGGAGGATGCCTTTGCCATTATTGTAAAATGATTGATGCGTTTTGATAGAAGATGTTCTGTCATTGTATAAAACCAATTCAACAAACTATGTTATGTGTCAAATTGTGCTTCTTTATTTGATTCCCTCATATATGATTTTATATGGACAGATTGTTCATGTTTCATTTGTGCTAATAACTGGGGAAAACGTCAACCTTGTGGTAGTTATACTCATCTTACTTGTTTTTCTAAGCATGACTTGCATGTGAGACACACACACACAGATATATATGTGGGTAAAAAGATATATATAAATCCAAATTTATTTTATAAATTAGATTTAGGGTGGTAAACAAGTCAAATTTGGCAAAGTATTGACAATTTAAGATTGTTCATTTAATTTTACTGAACATGAATCTAGTTCAAGTTTATAACCAAACTATATATATTGCACGTTCAAAACCCGTTTCATTTTCTTGCAGAACAAATTTGAGTTTGTTCATGAATTATTTGATTAATTTATTATTTTCATAGTAAACACTACAAGTAATTTTTTTAACTATCCAAAACTCAATGCTAATAATTAATAACTAATTATAGTTGAAATTATATTATTTAAATTAATTAAATAAAATGGTTTTATTTTCCAAACTTAATTATAAAATTAAATTTTCCAACCTTGTATTGTTAAAAGTAATTTTCAATAGACTATTAATATTATCAATAAATAACAAATAATTCTGTGATATCTCATGAATTTATTTACAAACTTATATAATCCAATTTCAAGTCTATATAAGTAACTTTCTCAAAAAAAAAAAAAAAGTCTATATAAGTATATTTTTATACATGTATACATATAAAAATATTATATATATATATATATATATATTTAAATCTAGCCTCATAACCAAGTTTTTTTTATTTATAAATACATTATTATATTTGAAATTGACTAATTTAGTAGCTGAGCCTAAACCTAAATTGAGCTTGACAAACTTACTAAATAAACAAATATAAACAAACATTTTTCTGATCCGAGCTTGAGTTATTATTAAACATTTCAATTCCTTTACAGGCCATCACTCCATATATAATTAAAAGAAATTTCTTCTTCTTAAAAAAAAAAAAAACATGAAATATCCTTCCTAAACCCTAACTCCCTCCATGAAGATGAAGATTTATTATGAAGAAAAAAAAACACTTAAATACTTTTTTTTTTTTTTGGGTGAATCCAACAGTTTAATTTACTATCAATAAAAATAATTGATATTTCTTCATTAAAAAAAAAAACACTAATTATAAAATGTGAAGTAAGTGCAAAGTAGCAATAATAGGAGTGGACACCTAAGCAATGATATTATTTAGCCGCAATGGCCGGAACTTATAAAAAAGAAAGAAAACAACACGTAATTTCAAACAAGTAATATATGGGCACGTTACATGGGTTGTCTAAATCTAATGAAACATAACAGTGATTGATTTGAATGTAATGCCTTTTTTTTCATATAGGCCCTAAAAAAAAATGTCAAAAATTCTTGCTTGGAAAAATGGAAGCGTATATATATCATCATTTTGGAATTATTGAGCGGTGCCGTGAATAGCAAGTATTTCTCTTTTACAGAAATTGAACAAATTAGCATTAGAAGTTTCTAAAACAAAAAAACAAAACTTAGCATTAGATAATCCCTATATGCATTTTAAAAAAAATGTTTTATTTATTTATTTATTTTTAAATAAACCTTTTATTTTTTTTATACATTTTAAATAAGGAACAAGAGATGCAAACCTTACACGTTTCCATTAAAAAGAATAAAAAAGTAATATTTAATTTGAAGGTCATCGACATGCATGTTTTTGATTAAAGCATTAGCATTGGAGAATGTTAATGCCAAATCTAAGGAAAATTTGGAATTTTAAACTCCAAAACCATCTACATTGGGGAATGCTAAATAGCAGTATTGCAAATTTTTTTGCAATACTGCTACAGTGCAATTCTAAACATAGAATTGCACTGTAGCAAGTATTGTAAAAAAATAATAATATTTTATTTGGAAGAAAGCTGAAAATGAGAGAGAGGAGAGAGATGAAAGAGAAGATATAATTTTGAGATATATTATTTTATTATGTAAATATATTATTTTAATGAGTAAAAGAGGGAAATAGAAGTTTGGGATGTGGAGGTATTATAAAATGGTATGGTATAATGATAAAGTGGCTTTTTAGAATTGTAAAATAGAGTAGCATTGGAATTTTCCAATGCTAATGATAAGTCATCCGTTTGTTTTATTATTATTTTCTTCTTTCATACTTGTCATCCATTTGTTTCTTGTAATGATAAGTCGAAAAATATGAAAGAAGAAAATAATATAATTATGTTCAAATTTTATTTATTACTCCCCTTCTTTTTTAAGAAAAAAAAAATTATAAACAGTCATTTAAAATATTACTATTTAAAGCATATATTTACAAAATATATAAGTACATCTATTTATTTAAAAACTTTTCTTTTACAAAAAAAAATTATTTATTTATTTATTTAAGAAAGTAAGGGAAATTCATTTATTTTATGTGCTTATTATATTTATCTTATTTACATTGTATTTGTTAAGCACATAAGTGTGACATTTATTATCTATTCTATCTGAAATTGATTGATTTGTATACATTTCTAGTGTATATTATTATGTGTAAATGTGTAATCTCTTATTTATTTATTTATTAAAATTAAACCTAGATTTAAAATGTTTAACGACTATTAATCATGATTAATGTAACTTCAAGGAAAATTGTATATGATTTGACGAAAGAAATTTTTTTTTTTAATGATACAAAACTGAATTGATGAAAATTTTATTTTATACAAGAAAAAGAAAAATAAATAAATAAATAATAGTGTGTGTGTGTTTTTTGTTATTTTGTGGATTTAGATAACCAGCTTAAAATTTATAACTCCACCGCTGCTTAGAATAAAAAGTGATGAGTGAATGGAAGACACACTAGCTAGAATATTTCTTTGAGCATTCTCTGATTTCATATGCCTATCTCTTTTCATTTAAAAAATCAAAAAGAAGAAGAATTATTTCAGCTCCTATCACACTATCGTACTCAATGAGGAAATCAAAGACATCTAAAACTCCTCTTAGCATTTATGAATGGTCGCCATTAAGCTGGGTTGATAGACGAACTTTGCTCGAAATTACTTATAGAGAGAGGTTTTTTATTTATTCACTTCTCTCTTCAAATTTATTTTTAAAATAGCAAAGAAAATAAGGTGCATTATTTTTAAAGATTTGGTCATTACAAAGATGTTCTTGTCAGTGGTTTGAGTCACAATTTATCGGGTGCATAATATACTTCTATAACTTTTTCTGTTGCCAAAGCCTATATATATATATATATATATATAGGCTTTGGCTCAGCCTTTTGGATATTGGAAGTGATTATAAGCAAAACATTTTTTACATTATTTCTCCCATTTCCCTCCTTATTTTCTAAGTTCAAACTTGGAATTAGAAAAAAGAGAAATTAAAGAAATTAAAAGAGCTTAAAAAAAGAAAGGAACAAGCAGGTTGAAAAACTGACTTGTTTAATCATAGTTGTAATGATTCAAATGAGTCCTTTTCAATGGCTGATTCATTGAAATTATGGTTAGGAAACAATATTTGATTATTCACGAATCATCAAAACAATCTCCATCTAAAGAAATAATCCAACTTTGAAGTTCATCATGAAATAAAAAGTAATTGCTCTATGACCCAAGCAGTTTGAATATTCGAAGATTCAGCCAGCCAGCCACTACATTTATATATATTAATTGTCTTTCTTAGAGTAAAAAGTCTAGCAAATAAAATTCCTTCAACTGAATGTGACCCTTTAGGAGTCCTATAGGTAACACTTGTTCACCCCTGAAAATGAAACTTATTTGTTTTATTTGGTCAAAAGAGGTGTTTCCATTCTTGTAAACAATGATGTAGTAAACCTGGATTTTTTTTTTTTTTTTTTCTAGTTGGTTCTTTATTATATGCTAGGTCAAAAATTCATATATATATATATATATATATATATATAATATTATATATACTAGGTCAAAAAATTTTAAATTATAATTTTCCCTCTGACTTTGATCAATATAAGATCTGGTGAAAATTAATCAGTACTAGCAAAGTGTAGTTCTTTGGTTCTCTAATTCTACTATGCTGAAAATCAAACAAACAAAGATTTAAAAAAAAAAAAGTTATAGAAGCATCTTGTGAAAAGTCTCTAATTAAGTAGGGACAATTCTACTAGTCTAGAAATTGGTTCTTATTCTATATATTGGACTGGACTAATATGAAAGCAGTACGTAGCACTAGTGAAAGTGACTTAATGAACGAATATTTACAATTTCAAGCGTAATGAAGTAGTTTGAGAATTCAGTTAGAATTAGTTGCGCAAAAACCTTGTTCCTAGTTTAATGGTTTTGGAAAAGAGAGAGCCATATATGCAAAACCTAATCTTCACAAACTACGTACGTATTGTCTTATTCATTTCATTTTTGAGATGTGAAGGTCCGATATTTATGCCTTCATATATATAATAGTGGTTATAGCTAACAAAGTTTGTCTTCGGTTAATTTAACTGTAGCTAATGATTTATGAGTCAAATGACATTTTTTTAGTATTTTCAATGGAGATATTTAAGATTCAAATACCTATCACCACTTGAAAAGTATAAAGATTAAAAAGAAAGGACCTTCACATAAAAGAAAAAACTTGGCAAATAAGTACTTGGTGTAGGAAAGTTATAAATAGAACAAAGCTTTCCTCCAAATCAGTTTGAAGAAATTTCTTTCATCCCATTACATGGCGATTTATAAACCCATTATGTGTGTTATTTAAATAAGTCACACGCCTTATAAAATAGTTTATGTGATTTAAATTACTCGTGCATGATTTTATCAATCATCATAGAGTGAATTGAAAGAATTTTCCTTTAAACCACTTTGAAAGTAAATGTTTTCCTTGTAAATATAGGTGATAGCCGAAATTAAGTAGTGAAATTGGAGAAGGGCGTGGGATTTGCATGAATATCATTCTATGACTTAGAGAATCTCAATAAGTATGAAAAGAGAGCTCTTATTGCATCCCTTAAGAAAACAATATATATATATATATATATATTTATTTATTCATATATGATCATGGTAAGCTATGTCTTCTTACTATATTCTTCAAAATAAGCAGGGTTTTCTTTAAAATTATCTTCAATCTTGTGTATGACTTTTCTTCTCCCATCCCTCGCCTCTTTTAATGTAAAAAGTTAGTCCATTTCTGCTGGCCTCTAGAAGGATGAAACTACTTAATCCTTGAGAAAAAAAAAAGAATATTTAGTAAACATAACTAAATCATGTAATTGGTACTCAAAGATATTTTAATTCCAGTCCTCTATACTAGTTGTGATATTTCAACACTTACCCTACAGGCTACACCACTGACTTTAGAGGTCATCTTAAGACAAGATTAACATAGTTGAACCTTTTTTTGTTCTTTATTCTCTTTTGGCTTTTGCAAAGACACATACAACAAATCACAAGGGCACAAGAAACACAACAAATTAAGAACCAGAACACACACACGCAGATATATATATATATATATATATATATAAAATTAAAAAAAAAAAAAAAAAGGAAAGAGGAAGGTCGAGGAAACAAATTAGTCAATTAGGAATAAGCTTCACGGACTGTATGGGAATAAAATTTAAATTGAAGAAGATTAGAAGAAAAAAAAATGTTCTCAATATCCTATTGTGCCCATGTGCATGCCTTGTTAGCACATCTGTAAATTCCTTACAAAGATAAGTCCGACTGATCTATGACTGAGTTTGTTTTGTATCGAAATATCTAAGTTTGAGCCTCCCATGCATTGCGTATTATAGTATGGCAAGAATTACAATCTATGCATTTCCGTCAAAGCTTATTGCCTTACATTCGTTTATGGTATATAGCTTCCAAAACAGCACATCTCAAAGCATTCCATTATGATCTTTTACTTTAACAACACATATAGAACGTGATAAGCAGTGGGAGTAATTCTTTAAAATAGTTGAGAGTTAAATAGATTTAAATCAACCTTTTAATAATTTAAGAATGAGTTGATAATCTATTTGTTGGTGCGTTGTGTTGAGTTAGAGTTGTTTGAGTAAATGAGTTTACACAAACACAACCTATTAATAATCGTTTCAACCCTAACTCAATTATTTTATAAAGCGGGTTGACGTGACACGAGTCACACGACCCACTTAACACAATATATAAATAGATTATTTTGAGTTGACACGAATGTTACATGATCTATTTCAATAAATAAGTTGTGTTAATTGACACAAATACAGCTTTTTTAACCCACTTCAAACACGAATCATTTCAACTTGTTTGACTTGATTAATATTATTTTAAATTTAATAAATAACAAATTTTATACTAAGTCCTAATTTATAATATCTAAAATAAAACAAATATTTAATTGTTAGGCATGTTAAACGGGTCATGTTAAAATTGGTCATTTTGTGTAGACACAATTAAATAACTGTACTAATCATGTCAATTAAGGGTTAAGAAGGTCAACTCGAAATTGACACATTTCTTACCGTGTTTGATTACGGGTTGACCTAATTATGACTAAAATCCGTTAAGATTAAACCCTAATCCTCAAAAACCTGTGTCATTTTGGTATTGTGTTTGCAAGCTGTGTCATTACCAACCCTAATGTTAATTAAATTATAAATCTCTTGACTATGAGTTCATATTAAAGCAACTCTTGTATGTATTAATATTCCTTTTTTTTTTTTTAATGAATGTTTAACATGTATTCTTTGTACTGTTACCTATGAGTTCATTGCATACTTTGCAATCGATCTTGAATCTGCTTAAGAAGTGAGAGAACGGAAGGAAAAAAAAAAGTTCTTAAAAAGTTTTTACCTTTTACTGTCAACTATTAACCCGCAAAAAAAGGTAAAAATTATTAAAATAGTAATGAATTTGAAGGAAATAAGAAAAGTCTTACCCTGTTAACTTGTCAAAATCAATCCAGTCCCATATTACCCTGCTTTAGAAGACCATCACCCTAATTAATGTGATTAATGTACAATTTCCTAGCTAATGATCGCCTTTCCTACGGTGAATTTTATTTCCCTACCTACCACTAGCTGTCACTAATCACTGATTCATATCATTCAGTCAATAGACTCTACTCTAAAAGCAAAAATTTTATAAGACAAATCATAATCGCACACTTGTTTGCATAAGGTATTATTTATACCAGAGTAATACTATATACCACATATATTTTACTGCATAAACCTTTATATTGTTTGTTTTTTAGAACAATTTATTTAGTTTTTACGGAATTTTTTTTAAAGTGTATTAAAATATATTTATACCTTGAAAAAATAATAAAATATGAGAAAAAACGAGATTTTAAAAAATTATACATAAAAATTACTAAAAGTTAAAACTTAAATATAATACCAAACACACTCAAATATGTTGAGTTATCAATAGCAAAAAATTAATTTAACATTTTTTTTATCTTGTAAAAATGACACCAACCACAATTATTGCTATTTTAATTTATAAACCTTTTAGAGCCAAACTAAATTTATACTTTACTCGTTCACAGGTAGATTTTCTGATATTCCTTATCTTTTCTGTCCTTAAAAGTAATGGGCACACACAGGATATGCCTTCTCACGAAAACCATTAGTAGTTTTGAAAGTTCAATGACACATTATGGCTATGTTCAGTGGCTACCAAAAGTTGGAAGAATTAATTGTAATGAACACCACGGTGCATTATTGGTGTGATGGTTACTCTACAAGTATAAATATTTATAAGGTGTGGAGAGTAAGAGCTGGGGTTTAAGTCTCCAGAAGAGAACTTTACACACATATACACGTAAATTATGCTAGAATATAATTTCTATCTTGTATAAAAAAAATTATAATGGACAAAACTTAGGTATAGTAATTTAGATGCACCCATTAAATTTTCCTATTAAATTCAAATACATAACAATATTAATCAATAAATTACAAACATAATTATTTATACAAGAATAATTAAATTTCAATGGAGCTATATGTTTAAAAAATTAATTGGAGAATTCTCAGCCAAAAAAAAAAAAAAAAAATTGGAGGATCTAATGTATTGCACGCAAGGAAATGTGTCTAAGATATAAAATATATTCACCTACACAACTCTAGCCTTATTTGTTACTAGTGAATCTATATAATCAAGAAAGAAGAAAACAGATGAAGAGTGCAAGGATTAACTTTAAAAAAATTAAGAAAGAAAGAGGTTTCATTGATATGAGAAATGTAAGAAATGATGATTTCCTAAGGTTCGGTTACACCCATAGTTTCAAAAACTGAATTGGACTGGTCGGTCTTGATCTGACCATGTACTAGGATATAAACTTTGTTCGGTTTTGACCTTTTTGCTTATTTATTTTAAAATTTCAAAAGTCATAATTTTAAAAATCTAACTAGACCAATTGATTCATTTAACCCATTCAATCAAGTATTGAGACCTAAACCAGCTCTTTGTTTGTTCCAATTTTTAGAATCATACATACACCACTATTTATACTAGGAAAAATTACATAAAAGGCTCAAATTGTGTACAATTTTCCAAATTACGTTTTTCTCATCTAGTACTGCTTTCTAGATACCACATTTATTAGGCAAGCAATGAACTTATCTGGTTGAATCTTCCCATTAAATATAAGAAAATAAACCCTCAAATGAGTCCAATCAACATCATAAGATTCTTGGTTTTGATTAAATTGCTTATCTCTTTTTCACTCCACAAAAAAAAAAAAAAAAAAAAAAAAAAAAAAGAGCACAAAAATAAAAAGGGTTAACATCTTCAAGGTTAAATTGTCATTCTTAGAACCCCGAGTTTCATAGCATGCAACATGCTAGATTTTATAAAAACTATGAAACACTGGCTTGCAAGGGCTTAAGAGTTTATAAACACATGGTTAAATTTATATTTAATCCATGTGGGGCACTAGGATCATAACATACCACCATGCTCTGCAGTCAACGTTCAAGATGGCTCACTCTAGCGACATTGACCCGATGGTAGCCCTTTCTCTTTTTGGTGGCTTCACTCACTTATCGTTAATTTTAATTTAGCCTCTAGGTTGCCCCCTCTGAGATCCGACCATAAAGCTGCAACTTATTTGATCCCATACTCAATGAGTTACGTCCGATTACTCGACGTGATGGTTGGCTCTGATACCAAATGTTACAAATCCATGAATAGAACTCACCCTTAAAAACCGGCTTGTAAGGGGAGGGTGCCCAAGAACTTATAAACACATGATTAAACTTATACTTAATCCATTTGAGACGTTAGGATCATAACATAAACTGGTTATGAGCCTCCATATAAATACACCCACTCCACCACACAGTTCATCAGATAGATTAGCGTGAGGACAACTTCTACGTTCATAACATTTTCACAACAAATTCTAGATAGTAAGTTATTATTGGTTTTAATTTGATCCTATTACTGAAATTACTTTTTTGCTCACCAATAACAATTAATAACAACTTACCACCTAAAATTTGTTATGAAAATGCTGTGAAAATATTGTAGGCATAACAGTTCTTTTCATTCATTTGTATTTTTTCTCTTCATCCATTTTATTTAATTGTATCCTCCCTTCTCCTCTTATTTTCATGGTTTTTATTGATAATAATCATAGGACTATAAGTCTATAACAACTATGGAAACTTTTTAAAAATGTTTAAAGTTTGTGTTGTGTATCTAAGAGTTAGACCATTTTGGATATACATCACTGTCAGTTTTTTTAAGACCTTCTCATTTCTCCTCGTCCGTGTGTTAAAAACTTAAAATACTTAGTATTATAAAAAAAAAATAGTGTAGATATTGTAAATATATTTCTAAACTTTGTGAAATATTATAGCATAATTAAGTGATGATAAAATAAATTATTTAACTAATATATCCCAAATTTGTAACAAATACACCTTTTTTTTTTTTGAAAGGGTAACAAATACACCTTATATATTTATAAATTTTATATAGTAATTATGTATGTATGATGCATGATATGATACAATATACGATAAACAAAACTAAATTAAAGAAAAAAAGATTCGCTAGATGCATGCAAATATATTTTAATGCTTGGGGTGGGGTGAAATAAAGAGAAATGATCTGTAGGGTGGCCTGAATCCGAGTGAACCCGTTTAAATTTGAATAACTTTTATATGAACTAAATTGGGTCAAACTTGAACCTGATATGACCCAACCTATTGCCAAGTAAATAATCCTTAAGGTAGATTCAATTCCTAATCTTTCCTTTAAAAAATCGATTCATTATATACGTAATCTTTGCAACCTTTTTTTTTAAATTTTTTTTAATACATATCACATTACGTTCATTTTGGTTGTAAATTGTTAAAATTATTTAACTTTGAGTAATTGTAAATTGTATTAATCTTATGATATATCACATGCTAATTGAGATATATGATATTTTATCAAATTTAATGCTACTAATTAGTAATAATTAGTATATTTCTAATTTTTTTGGGGGGTGGGACAAAGAGAAGTGACTTGTGTGCAGGTTGGCCTTGGCCTATATCAGTGTTGACCCGTTTATATTCAAATATTTTGGCTTGAACTAGATAGATTGAACTTGACATGAGTGGAGCAATTGCCAAGTCTTGTAATCCTTAAGATTGGTTAGCTTCCTAATCTTCCTTTCAGACTTTTGCCAGAAGTGGCTATTATCCTCTTAACTATCACTGAATTAATTCTGTATTGCTTAGAGGACTTGGGTGGAACGTGTTAGTGTTATGAGATGTTCCAACCTCGATCATTGGGAGAGTGAACAAACATATTAACTACAAATTTTTGTCAGTAACACTCTCATTTATGCATGCAACTAAAGTTTTCTAATATTGGACATGACAGTGATGTATTGTCATGATTCGATCATATAAAGTTATAACCTTGGTAAAAAATTGACTTAGATCATGCCTTTATGAAGAGCTGGAAGCCAAGATGATCATTGGAATGATCTGGAAGTGCTGTGAATGATAAGTATTGCCTTTTTTTTTTTATAATAAATTTATACAATAATTGGGGTCTATTTTCACTGTTTTGCTGTTCCTTATAATAGTTTGTATGGGGTCTATTTACACTGTTTGTTGTGAAGTCTTTTGGGAAGCATTATCCTCATGGCTCATACGTGCACTGGGATGATCTGAGTTGTGGTGTAACTAATTGAAAGGAAAAAATAATATAAACAAGAAAAAGTATATTGGAATCAGAATGTTGATCATTGAATTCTCATTTCACCTTGCGGCAGAGATTATATTTGTTAACAATAACAAGATTACTACTAAATCTGTATAAACCTACTTAAATATATTAATCCCATACCCGAGGAGCTTTCTCCTCCTCTCTTGAAGAAAGAAGAAAAATGAGCAAAATTTGCTTGCACATCTTTTTTTTTTTATTTTATGTTTTTGGTATGTAGACTACTCTTCTGTACACTTGGTTCTTGACCTTTTTTTCTTGGTATAATCTTAAACTTTCTTCCTCTGGGTGTCTTGGCCCAAAAGTGAAGACAGAGTTTCTCTCTCTCCACTTAATTTCTTATTGGTCTTTTTCTTCATCATCATAAATAATTATCTTGAGAAAGTAGAAACCAGTTGGTGATGCAATTATTTCTATATTTAGAAAGTGCCTCTTCTTAAACTGTTGGGACTAGCTTTTTGGTGTTGGTGTAGCCTCTTTCTTCAGAAATAATCTGATGGGCAATCCATTCTGGGGAAGAGCAAAAGGACCATACTGTATCCCATTCTGTGCACCCACCACAGACCACCTGCATAATGTAACAGACAAAATTCATGTCAGCACTCCTTACAAAAAAACATTCTATTTCTAGAAGTTGGCCTTCTATAAGTCATAACCACTAGTGAAAAAAAAGAAGTTAAAAAGGTTTACTCATTCTGTTACCTGTACTTTGTGGTCAGATGATGGAGAAGGACCGATATTTCAAGTTTAGCTAATTCATTCCCAGGACATGAGTGGGTCCCATTGCCAAATGGAATAAAAGTATTGGCTTTTGGAGCAACCTGTGGATCATTAAAGAAAATTAATTAAAAATTTGGCTCCAGGGTGTAAAACTATTTTTTTTCCAAGAGAGAATACTAGCAAATGAAAATTAACCTCAAATCTTGAGGGGTCAAACTTCTCAGGGTCTGGGAAAATCTCTGGGCTGTGGTGAATATTTCTGAAAAGTGGCAAAACTTTCCACCCCTTTGGTATAAGATACCCTGAAGAAGAATTTCCAAGTATTAGCATAAGAATAATGCATGAAACTCAGACTAAGGTTAATGGGTTATATATATAAACTTTATCAGATTTCTAAGTAATTGACCGACCTTTATATTCAACGTCTTCCACAGCTTCTCTGAAAGTAAAAGATAAAATACTGGCAACTCTAAGTGTCTCCTGAATCACCTTTGAAGTTATTGGCATCTTCTTGGTGTCTGCCCAAGTCAGAACTTTCTCCTCACCACATTCCTCTTTACTCCTCACAATGGCCTCTTGCTCTTCCTGTAAATCCAAAATCACTCAAAATCATTAGTCACTGCAGCAACAATTACTAACTTTTCTTGATTTGTGAAAAAATAATTTAAATAAAGAAATTATTTTCAAAACTAGCAGTTACTTATAAAGTAATTATAAGTATTTAAGATATCTTACAGTGACTGCCTGAAGAACACTGGGGTTCTCGCTGAGGTACTTGAAGATCCAGGTGAGGACACTGGCGGTGGTGTCACGAGCGGCGAAGATGACACCTATGATGTTATCGGCAATCTGTTGGTCAGTGAGGCCTTCTTTGTCACCCATGAAAGATCCCAGCAAGTCGTTGTGGTCCTTCTTCATTTGCCTCCTGGTTAAGAGGATTTTGGCTACGATCTCAGCTAGCTCCTTTCTTGCTTTCATGGATTTGTTGAAGAGTGTTCCAGGAAGGTTAATGGGCATTGAATTGTAACCCTTCTCAAGAATGTAGTAGCACCGCTTCAGATCCTCTCGGTACAAAACTCCATCCTCTCCAAATATGGAAAGCAGTGCAATGTTGAATGTGTACTGCAAATGCAAACAAAGTTTAGTGTTTGGATATTTTGATAAAAAACCACGAACCCATTTTAATTTATTGAGTTTTAAGCTCATTATTATTATTTTTTTTCTTTAGATATTTAAATCTCAGTAGTCTGCTCGGACATAGCAGAGTCTTACTTTGCTCTGTTTTCCTCTGTTTTACTCTGTTTTTCTTTTATTTAAGGAAAAGTAGGTAGGAAATGTTTAGGGAAGAGAGAGCTCACTGTCTTCATTTCCTGGTAGGTGTTCACCAACCGCCCTTCCAAGGATTGAAGAGAATCGTTGGCAATGGATTCGATGTTGGAGACGATGTTTTTAATTCCTTCGGGCGTGAAGGCGCGGAGAACAAGCTTTCTCAGTTTGGCATGGTAGTCTCCTTGGTTAAAGAAGATAGCTTCTTTCCCCAACATCCTCTCTTTACTTGCTGGGAATGTTGGCTTAAACAGATGAGCTCTCGTCACCAACACAAATTTCACGGCTTCCGGGTTTGAAATCATCACACAAGGACAACCCAATATGTGGGACTTGAAGATAGAGCCATACCTATAAGTCAAAAATCAACAATCCCATCTCATATAAATTAGTATATACTTTACATAACATTATTAGTAAGTAGTTAGCAAATTTAAGGATAAAGGGCAAAAGGGTATTAACCTTTTTACTTTTGAGGCAAAGAATATATTTGGGTTTTGAGAGTAGAGTTGAAAGGTTTCCCCTATGTAAGGCCATCCTAAGGTACCGGGTGGAAGTGGCAATTTCGGGCGACTTGAAGTGAAGAACTTGATGAGTGAATGAAGGAGAAAGATGAAGAAAATGGAAGAAAATAAGTAAAACATGGAGGTGATGAACTCCATATAGGTTTTTGAGGTGGGGTAGTATTTGTATGAGGAGGAGTAGAGTAATGGTAGATAGAATGATGGAAGGAAGTGTGAGCAAAGAAGTGAAAGAATTAAGGGATATATATAGGCTTTATTTTGGGCCATGCCCATGGGAAGAGAGGTAGAAAGAGGGAATGGCGAAAGGAACCTTTCAATTACAGCTTGAATCCTCAATACACGGAATCTCCCTCCAGCTCATTCTTTTTTTCCTTTATCTTTTTTTTTTTCCCCTCTTCTCTTTTGGGTCTTACTTATTCTTGGAGAGAGAAAGAGCGAGCACGTGTCACAAGAGTTGGAAAGAGATCGTGTGAGGAGTACATAGCGTAGGTTGACCGTGTGAGTGAGTGAGCAATGAGTCTATATAACTTTCACAAAAGAATTCATAATTGTTAATAAAAAGTTGTTATTAGTAAGTTAAAAGGTAAAAAAAAAAAAATTCGACAATAAGTCCGAACAATAGCAAGTAAAAATTTACTAACTCAATTACTAAGTATTATGTTGTGTTCAGAGCATTACTCGTGATTGAGAGTAATATGAGTGGCGCTAGTGACGAAGAAAGGGGGTGCGTTTTTGGCATCACAAAGAATCAGAAACGAAAAAAGAAAGTGGCCTTTGAGTAAGACAAAAGGGGAGGTTCAAGTGAGTGAAGAACCTTTTAATATAGCTCTGTCCGTACTTTCTGCTTGGAGTCGGCTAGAAAACCATTACCCTTCATTTCTTAACACTTCCTATTTAGTAATTCCCTTTACTCAGCACTCTCACTCCAACTTTATGCCAAACCCACAGAATTTTTTGTTACTATTAGCTTTTAGTTGTCATCTCAGATAATGATCAATAATGAAAATATCATCTTACACTATTTTGTATTTATATTTTATATTAGTAAAGATATGGATGACCCAAATTCTATCCAATATTTTACCTATGTTTTCAAAATTTGTCTTATAATCTTTGAGATGCCATAAAATAGAATAAATTAGACTTTTCCAGTTTTTTGAAGCCTGAAGCTCGAACTCTTTCTTCTTCTCTAAACTCTTAACATTTTGTGTATGAGAATATATCAATTCAACTACAAAACTCTTTGCTATTTAATCTATTTTTCACATTCAAATCATGTGGTAGCTGCTAGAAGATAAGAGTTGGAACTCTTTATTCAATGAGGTTGCCACCCACCTTGAAATAATTCATTCATTATTCAAAATGTGGGAATTTTTCTACTCCAAATGGCATTATTTCATAACAGGTGTTTTCCTATTTTTGAATGATGTCAAAATTTTCAATGGAGCTGCTGAGGCTGCATTTATGATCTCAAACTATGTGTTATTTAAATAAATAAAAAATGTTGTCCCCTACCACCAAAAAGAAATGGTTTTCAAATTTCTTTATTTGGAATGATTTTCCAATTTTAAAATAGTTTTAGTGGGGCTTCTAAAACTATTTTTAGTGTGAATTTTGAAAATCTAACAGTTAGGTTGCATGTTCTTATTATATTCTTAATACTTACAAAATTTTAAGAAGATCAAAAATCAATTGCAATACCATCAAATAAATGTTATAATTTCAAGTTTTTGTGATTTAAAGTTGTATATAAAAAATAAGTTAATTGATCAAATAGTAAATAACATCCAATTTGAACGAAATTTGATACGCATATTAAGAACATAAAAAACATGAAATTCAACGATTAGATTTTCAAACTAGTTTGGAGAAAAACTTTCTTCTAAAATGTTTTAGTGGGGTATCTAGGAAAAAAAATGTTTGTGCTTCATTTGGGAGTATTTCACCTTTTAAAGAATATGCTGTTCTCATTGTAACTCATTTTTGTCGAAAGTGAGTCAAAAAAAATTTCCTTAAATAGTTGTTGTTTTCACTTTTGGGATTTTCATCAATTTCATTTCATTGTCAATCAACTAAAGGTATTTTTACATGGATTCTTATTTTCTAAAAAATGATGAAAATTTTGAAAAAGTATTTTTATTTTTTAATAACCAAATGTGGATGGTCTTTGCTCTTTCACTCTTTTGCTTCTGCAATCGTCATTTAGGAAAGATAAAGGAGGAAGAACCATTTCTTTGATACAATTCCAATACGCCTTGAGTTTTATCTTCTTCTTATCTCACATCTTATTAGTTGCCACTCATCCAGACAACATTTTGGTGTTAGTTACACCCATTTTTAGTGTGTGTCGCGAGAAAAAGAAACACGATGTGTCCTCTTGATTATTGCATGATTACTTGATTATACAATGTGGCTTTGTAATTATAACAATTTTCTTTTGTTCTTTTTTCTTTATTGCCCTAGGTTGATTAGTATTTTGTTGATTACATCAAGGTTTCAAATGATCAATTCTATTCATTCTTGATGAAAAAAAATCTTTAATGTTTAATAAATTATTTTCAATAGTAATTTAAAATTCTAAATTTATAAAGTCTGAACAGTAATTGTAGAGTTTTTTTTTTTTTGTAAAAACTCTAAGCTTCAACTTTTTTTAGATTATAAATAATAATAAAAACTTTTCAGAGGTTAAAATTTATTTCCAATAAGTCTATTAGACACCCCTCCTTTTTGGGCCCCCATAAAGAGCCTATTGAAATTTTTAGTTTACATATAGTGACAATTAAATATTTTTAACAGTCTTGTAACTCAACTTACATTTAGTATTTTTAATGGAGATATCTAAAATTTAAATACTTCATCTCTTAACTATCAAATTCTGAAAAAATAAAAATTTAGGTATTGGGATTAATTATCATGATAATTCCGTAACCATATGCTTGTAAAGTGTGCATGTAAAAGATATTGCTGAAGGTTTCTTAAGAGTCAAATTGATCTGTTCTTTCCATTACCAAAAAAAAAAAAAAAAAAAAAAAGGAGAGAGAGAGAGAGTGAATATATTATTGATTTTGCAAATTTTCCCTTTTCCTTGTAATCCTCTTTCTTTCAACATATAAATATAACATTTTGGGTGCATGTTCACGTGCATAATGATACAACATAACACTACCTTGGTCAATTTGGTAAGGAGCTTGAACATGATGCTAATTACAAATTGAATGTTGTTATCACCAATAAACTAAACTAAACTAAACTAATAGTTGACTTTTGGAGGGGGCCAATATTTTCATCACCTCTAAGGTCATAACATTTAAAACCTTATTTTACTATATTGGCTTCTTATTTTTTGCTTAGTGTTCTTTTCTATCGAATGGGGCAGATTCTGAAAATGACATTGCTTGCATTCAGAAAAAATATATGCCAACTTGCTATTTGATACAAAACGGGATTCAACTCAAACTCTACAAAATCATTATTATAATAACTACAAAGACATATATAATAAGGTTATATTGAAACGAAATTGAGTAGAATAGATACCCAAGTTCTTGGAGCAGTGACAAAGGCATCTATCAATTATGAAACAGGGTTTTGGACTTCATTTCTCTCTTCTTCTTTTTTTCAAATGAATCTAGTTTATTTATATTATTATATTTGTATCTCCCCCCCCTCCCCCAAAAAAAACTCCTTTTTTTGACAAAAAAGCAAAATATAATTAGTTTGATTCAAGTAAACTGGTGTGTCCATTGAACCTTTGTTATGTTAAATTGCGGTAAGTGTTGGATGAGCTATGCATAGATGCTTTAGTATTAAGAAATAGAGTATATATTAATTTTTTTTTTACTTTTCTTTCTACAAGAAGATTAATTAACGGTCAAAGAATAAAGATGCCACTTATACTTACTATGTGCTCTGTTTGTTTGCTTTCTTCTTTTTTTAGTTCATTTATCGCTTATACATTGTCAAATCATGCTCCTGCTAAATTGCAAACTGCATACAGAAACTAAACATGCTTAGAGGTGTTTGCGGGGTTCAGGTTAATTTAGAATTTGGTTAAATTTGGTTTAAGGTTTACTAACTCGAAGCCAATTCACTAGATATTTATGTTTAAAATTAAAAAGGTTAAGTTTGGCCTAAGCGGTCCAGCCTGAGACCACGTCCCCTTGGTGACCCTACTTCATCCTAGTGACCTACATACTTTGTGCATTGGTCAACATCCAAGCAAGGTTCTCTCAGCCATGAAACACATGATGCAGGTGTTGGGTTACACGTGTGAGTGAAGTCCCACATTGAATAAAGATGAAAAGAATGAGTGGTTAATATAACATAATTGAGAACATACCCATAGGGCTTAGGCCTTTTGGGTTAAAGTGTGTCTCTATATGTTATATTAATTACTCAAGGAAGCTCCCCAAGGTGTTTATCTCCCCAATAAGTGGTATCAGAGCCCATGGTGGTGTGCGGCGAAGGTGGCAGGTTGTGTGCGGCGAAGGTGATGAGGTGTCCATGGTCCCTACCTAACGGGGACAGAGAAAACCTAAACGGCCCACACATAAAGATCCTAGACTATTGCTAATGGTGATAAATAATTGTGTGATGCGAGATTCCTATGGACATGGACGTGCGGAGTTCCCATGGATGTGCGTGCAGGGTTGACACGTGGTTCCCATGGATGGCGTACAAGAGACTCATGGATGACGCATTGATGAAGTGAAAAGCCCATTAGTCAAAGGGGAGTGAATAGGACTTGTTCAAATCTCACAGAGAGGCAGAGACTCACGTGGTGCTAAACAATGGTATGGTGCGAGGTTCCCATGGACATGAACGTGCGGGGTTCCCATGGATGTGCGTGCAGGGTTGACACGTGGTTCCCGTGGATGACATACGAGAGACCCATGGATGACGCGTTGATGAAGAGAAAAGTCCATTAGGCAAGGAGGAGCGAGTAGGACTTATTCATGGCCCACAGAGAAGTCTTGAAACCCATAGAGTGGTAAAGACTCACACATGAGGGGGAGATTGTTGGGTTACACGTGTGAGTGAAGTCCCACATTGAATAAAGATGAAAAGAATGAGTGGTTAATATAACATAATTGAGCACATACCCATTGGGCTTAAGCCTTTTGGGTTAAAGTGTGTCTCTATATGTTATATTAATTACTCAAGGAAGCTCCCCAAGGTGTTTATCTCCCCAATAGCATGGGGCCAAACACCTAGAAGGGCGAAGCTCCAAACTCTGGCCGAGAATGCTGAGAGCTTGATAACCAAGCACCTCCTCACCTTAAAAAAATGCCTAAGAATTAAGAAATGTCACTCACCCCATCATGTCAGTATTAATTACTCTCACCAATCCTCCATTCCCTCAATAAATTATTCACTCCTACGAGATGAGTCTTCTCTCCCCTTTTTGCATTAAATGCAACAATCAAAATATGTAGTTACTCTATTGTACTTGGGAGCACCTTAGATACACATTCCCTTAGCAAAACTGTAGAGATGGTGTATTGCCACTCACAAAAACTTCATAAATGCTCTATCAACCCACAAACAAAGGTATAACTATGGATAAAAGAAGAGGTTTTGGATCGAATAATAAATAACATCTGATTAATATAAAATTTTTCATAGATGTTAGGAACATAGAGAATATGTAATCCAATTGTAGAATTTTCAAAATATTAATCTAATAAAAATTTATTAGGTGATGTAACATTAGTTAAGGTTACACCAAGTACAAGTTGAACCCAACAATATGCATGTGTGTGTTTCCAAATCCTTATTCGACTATTGGAAGTGGGTTATAGGGGTGGCATTGTGGCAATGAGTTTGGGTTAGATTTAGGGTTTAAAGATGTGTTGGCAAATCCTAGTGTCAAAACATATTAAAATTGGATTATATCAATAAAATTGCGTTAGCATCGAGTTTGGATTAGAAGTTTCTTAAAGATGAAATAGTTAAGATTTGATTAAAATGAGGTTTTTTTTTTTTTTTTTTTTTTTTTTTTAATCAAATAGGAGTCTAAATATTTTTCAAAAACTTTAGAGACAATTTTTTTTATTATTATTTTTATTTTATACAGCTGTTAAGAAAGTAATTTATTAATAATAAGTAAAAAAAAAATGATACCAATAATTGACCCACCTAATAATCCAAAAAATTTTATCCATTCAACGCTTATCTTGACAGTGCATGGTGTTTAGACTTTTAATGAGCATTTGAGCAAAACAAGACTTTCTTTTGCTAGACCAAGACAAGGCAGACTTTATTACATGTATGTGACAATGTAAGTATGCTTTCCATAAAAGAAGTAGATACTAGATAAGGGCAAGGCCCCGTATCTCGCCAACATGTCTGAAACCAATACACAATATAGAATAATGTGTCCTGAAAAATGAGGAAAGGAAGAAGAATTCAAGATGATATTGTCAAACTAATGCAGCTTTATGTATTTATGGAGGAAAAAAACAGACAGCGCTCACCTTGTATTGTATTAGGCCCACAGCATAGACACACAGAGAGCCACAGCCGACAAAGAGAGTAAAAAGAGATGGGCTTGAAAGTTGGAGAAATTAAGAGGGTGATGAATAATCGCATGCAATATGTCATATTTGTGTAAGTACACGTTGCCAAAGCAAGATGTGGAGACGAGACGACTATATGTATAGTATAATATTTGCTTGTATGAGTGAAATTCATAAATTTGTACGTATATGTAGCTTCTTGCTTGTCTTTCCAACTCCAATTTCCAGTGCGTGATGTATATGCTCTTGCTAGCTAAAGTTTTAGGCTTGGAATGTATCAAACATTTCATCTAAATAATATAGGGAGAAAATGAACATTTGCACCTAACTTACAAGCTACGCAGCAAAATGCTCATGTTTTAAAACTATTTAGCAAAATGCTTTTTTTTTTAAACTCAATTTTATCAATGGTGCATAGTTGATTGGTGTGGTGTGTAAGGGAATAACTTGAGGATAGTGGCTTGGAGGGATTATGGAAGCAATGAATGTGTGCCTTGGCAAGCAATCCACACCTTGATAGGTACCCTAGGCACCAAATGATCCAATGAAAGGATGATAATTGTACCATATGACACCAATCTCTTCAGATCTAATGATTACATCAATCAGAAGATCCTTAAGAAAGAGGGGCGGCCTATGTTCCTTACAACTTTGACCTATAAATAGAAATAATTCCTTATTAAGAAAGGGCTTCAAAATAAAAACGGGAGAAAATATAAGAATCTCTAAGTTGAACAGGCTAAAGTGAAGAAGGGATTGGAAGTCCTTATTTCGATTTTCGAATGAGGCATTTCCATTCAGATTGACTCCTATGGTAGTTTTGCACTGGATCTCCAAGCCTAACCTAGTGCTTGGAGCTCAGACCGTCTTCTATTCACCCATGTTTGGCCTTATTTTTCTTGTTTCGCTTCTCCACGCCATATTAATAGAATTCTCTGATCATATAGAGTTCGGCATTTCTGTTTCTTAGGATCATGCAGGGCATCGAGGATATGAGCCAGAGCCTCATTTGCAGGGAAGGAACCTGTAACTAAGCCCCTCTAGCTTAGTCCCTTGGGGGAAAATAGGTTGATTTTTCCCTTCTATAAAAGTCTTAATAGACTTGATGTAGTAGAGCTTGACACCTCTTTTTTTTTTTTTTTTTTTTTTTTTCTTTTTTGAGAAATTAAACCGCCTTTACTTTTCTTTCACCCTGCAACAGTTTTCTTTTCCCCAACGCCATTGTTGAATTTTTTAGCCATTAGGTAGTCATCAAGAAACATCTAACACAATAATTAAAAAAAAAAATTATATGATTATGGTAATTAGTTATTAAACAGTTGATGTGGCATTAGACACCTAGATTGTCATGTCAATTTGTAAATATTTTATAATGAAATTAATAGTAATTTTAGCATTTTCTTTATTACAAACCAATACAAATTTGTTTCTTGTGCACCTAATTCAACTGGGTTTGGTTAATCATTTCAATTTAATTGAAGATTTTACAAAAAAGTGATTTTTCTCAAAGAAGTAGGTTAAAAGATTTTTATTATTATTATTATGAACAATAGTCAAACTCCTCTCTGTGAGTAGCATTCATCCCAAGCCTTTTAATTATGCAACAACTAAAAAGTTCTTTAGTTAACTAATGCACAAAAATTTTATGAGAGTTAGTGCGTGTATATACACAAACATAACCTCAGGGCTTGATCTAGTTATTTCCAAGATCTAATGAGATTTATGAAGTTTTGAGTTCAAAACTCCTAATTTAATCTTGGAATCACCTCAATAAATACCTCTATGTAATTTTTTTATTTTTTTTGAGAAAAAGATTCCTCTACGTAATTAGTATTTGGTGTATGTAAAAATGAGGGAATAGTTAATTGTACGAAAAGTTTTGGATACTCACGTTAGCCAAAAAAATACACACGTGTTTATGTTATTGGTTCACTTTCACTTGTTTAATCTTTAAACTCAATTGATTGCCTAGCATCTTTACAAGTAAAAATATCTTAGAAACACTTACATATAGCCTCAACCTAATGGCTAATGCAACTCACCTAACACATTATTCTGTTTTTTTTCGTTTTTTTTTTAAATATTTTTTATGTAGTTTGAAATTTTCTTTTTTAAATTTTACTGTGAGATATGAACTTTTTTTATAATTTATTGAAAAAACTGTCAAATTCAGCCATGGCGCCTGGCCTCTTTGTAATGGCTGGGTGGTGAGCACCCTGATGACACTACCCATTTAGGATGTTCCACATGCACAAAAGTTTAAGTTTCATGAAGTCACTCGATTTATTTAGGTTAAAAATACTATAATCATAGAGGTTATAATTAACTTATAAAGGAAAAGATAACTCCATTTAATAAATGTAGTTCGAGATTATCAGTGAGAAGATAATACAGCAACCAAATGTCAACGCATTTTATATAGAAGAAGGCAGACGTATTTCATTAATTATCTTTGTATTATGTTGAATGTCATACATAAGACTGGTTTGAGGCTTTTAAATTAATGTCTCTCTCTAGTCTCCATACTTGCTATGGCTAGATTTTTGCCGTTTTCAAGTTAATTATCAATTTTTTTTTTAATGATGACAATGGGGCAATGTGGGACCGAATGATGGGGTCTTCATTCCCACCTTGCATAGTTTTGTCTTGCCTTCTTCTCGCTTATCCTTTGTGATAGGATAAGTGAGAAGGTAGACGTATTTCATTAATTATCTTTGTGTTATGTTGAATGTCATACATAAGACTGGTTTGAGGCTTTTAAATTAATGTCTCTCTCCAGTCTCCATACTTGTTATGGCTAGATTTTTTTCAAGTTAATTATCACTTTTGTACGGCACCAAAGCTCCTTGGGCTGGTTGGAATATCCAGGCCCATTAGGGCCTTACATTCATAGCATGCTCAGGGGACGGCATTTTGCCTTATCCACCCGCGCGGGTTGTTCAAACCTGCATCGTCCCCCGCGAATCCTCCCCGGGACGGTGAGGCTTCGCCCGGGGAGTTAACACCCAAGCAATTCGCGATCAGGAAGTGCAACTGCCGAGCATTCTAGAGTGGGAACCAATTCCAAGACCACTCCCACCTAAACACCCACTTACAACTAACAGCATTGGACCTCCAAACGCACTAGCACCTAAGGCAATCATCACTATCCCACTAACATCTAGCTATAAATACAAGGAGCTGAGGGAGGGAGAAGGTTGTTAAAACTTTGGGGGAGGAGAAAGAGAGTGAATACAGTCAACAGAAAAAGACAGGAGAAAGGATTTCAATTGGTCTCAGCACAAGGACGACCTAGTGTAGGAAATCCAAGCCCACTACACAAATAGATTGTGAGCCCAAGTGAATCTTAGCCCAGTAGCCTCGCTTTTAGCGCGCACAATTGGCGCCGTCTGTGGGAATCTCCTACAGTGCTGTGATTCTACTGAGACTTGATCTCGAGGGGATGGCCGGAAGACGTTCCGGGAGTGATGCTGAGAGCGGCTCGGTGGGATCTTCACGGGGATCCACTTGGTGAGAAAGGAGGCAAAAACGGCGCGAGGATAGGGATCACGGACTAGAGGAGGAACAGTCCGGCCTTGGGGAGGGGTCGTACCAAACACAGCGAACAGTATCAATCGCCCCAAGGCACAGGCAGTTGGACGAAAGGGATGAAGAGCTCGAACGGTTGCGCAGGCTAGTGAGGGGCCTGAAGTTGGAGGCAGAAAACAGGCACCATAGAAGGGACAGAGACGACTGAGAAAGAAGACCTAATGCTGAGAGACAGCATCGTCAGACGGGATCCAATCAGTTAGAGTACTTCCACCGACCGGAACGCTCACATTCCTGGGAATCCCAATGGCAAAGGGAACGCCCACGTTCGCGGGAATATCACCAACGCTAAGACCGTTCGCAGTCACGGGAGGACATGGATCAGGGTTCGAATTCACCAGAAGAACAACAGCCCCGTAATGCGGCCATGGATGCAATGAGTCGCGCACTGCGCAGGGCTGCCCGCTCACCGTTTTCGGCGAACATCGAGCGTGCCCCAATACCAGACATATTCACGCACCCTCCGTTCAATTCTTACAACGGGAAAATAGACCCGATAGAGCACGTTAGTCACTATATCCAGATGATGTCTCTGCACACCCACAACGACACGCTGATGTGCAAGGTTTTCCCCTCGAGCCTTGGGCCCACCGCTCTGAGATGGTTCAATGGGTTGCGGAAAGGTTCAGTTCATGATTTCGCCGAGCTGATACAGGAGTTCGGAATCCGATTTGTAACATGCAGCCGAGTGCCTTAGCCAGTAGATGCGATACTGTCCATGAAAATGAGGGCAAAGGAAACCCTCCGTAGTTACACCGACCGTTACTGGGAACTCTTCAACGAGATCGGCGGGGGGAATGAGAAGATCGCCGTGAGTACCTTCAGAATGGGGTTACCCGAGGACTCCGGACTATGGAAATCACTGACTAAGAAGCCCCCTGAGGACATGAGATAGCTGATGAGGCGTATAGAGGAGTACAAGCGGCTGGAAGACGATCGGCTGTAAAGCAAGGTCAAGGTGCCACTGACGAATCGTCCTCAGCAGGGTGGCTTTTAACCAAGGGCGCGGGGAGACTTGAGGGTTCAAGAGCTCGAAGCACCGGCAGGGGAGGTGAACGTAGCGTTTAAGGAGCTAGTACACAGGATCATAGACAAGATTAAACAAGAGCCATACTTCTGGTGGCTGAACAGAATGGGTGGTGACCCAGCCAGGAGGAACCAGAACTTGTATTGCACCTACCACAAGGATAAGGGCCATACTACCGAGCAGTGCCGAGTGCTGAGGGACCACCTCGCACAGCTGGCCAAGGCCGGGTATTTGAAAGATTTTGTAGTAAACGCGGGGGACCCAGGCGCACGGCAAGGCGCTCAGCAAAGGGGCAACCCACTTCCGCCCCTGCTTGGGATAATCGAGGTCATCCATGCTCCTTCGAGGGGCTTCACCGCGGAGAAAAGAGACGGGGTGCTGACTATGACGTCAGTAGAGAGTAGCTCGGACATGCAACCGTCCGGTAAAAGGATGAAGGTCGCCCGGGAGCCTATCGCTTTCGGGGATGGCGATTTGGGAGGAACGATTCAGTCGCACAATGACGCGTTAGTAGTTACCGCCTGGATAGGGGGCTTCCTGTTGAAGAGAGTAATGATAGACCAGGGAAGCGGGACAGATGTGATGTACCCCAATCTATTCAGGGGGTTCAAATTAAAGAACGAGGACATTTCCAAGTACACTACGCCCCTAATCGGGTTTGACGGCGGGCTAGTAATTCTTGAGGGGAAAATCTCCCTGCCCGTGAGCATGGAGGGCAAGGAAGTGGTAGTGACATTCATAGTAGTTGCCTCATTCTCCCCATACACCGTGATACTGGGGAGGCCGTGGATTCATGCGATTGAGGCAGTTCCTTCCACCTTGCACGTCAAAGTCAAGTTTCCAACCAAAGACGGTGTCACTGTAGTACGGGGGAGCTAGCAGATGGCCAGACAATGCCTAGTCGCCATGGTTAATTGGAAAGAGAGGAGGGCCGACCAGAAGGGTCTGACTGAGTATAAGGACACACCGCTAGGGCCCCCTTTATAGCAATTACAGACTTCTCGAGAAGAAAAGGGGGGTGGGGCCGCCGAGGAGGTAGTGAAGGTAAAAATATTACCGGATGAGGACATATACTTCCAAGTGGGGCGGGGTTTGAAGGATTAGGATAAAGTGGAGATTTTGCTATTCCTTGTACAGAATGTGGATGCGTTTGCATGGAGTCCATATGAAGTGCCCGGGGTTGATCCTGATTTCATCGTTTATAGACTTAACGTGGATTCCTCCTTCCCTCCAAAGAAGCAAAGGCCAAGAAGGTCGGCAAAAGAGCATGTAGAAGCGGTAAAGGCGGAAGTCCAACGACTAAAGGAGGTTGGGGCAATAAGGGAAATCTATTTCCCGGAGTGGTTAGCAAACACCGTCATGGTGAAAAAGAAGAACGGCAAATCGAGGGTCTGCGTAGACTTCACCGATCTGAACCGAGTATGTCCGAAAGACCCGTTTCCCATACCAAGGATTGACCAATTGGTGGATAGCACCTACGGTCACCCAAGAATGAGTTTCCTGGACGCCTTTCAGGGATATCATCAAATAGCCCTAGCCCCCGAAGATAGGGAGAAGACAGCGTTTATCTCCCCGGAAGCCAATTATCATTACACGGTGATGCCTTTTGGGCTAAAAAATGCTGACGCCACCTACCAGCAGATGATGACGAGGATGTTTCGGGATAAAATAGGGCGAACAATTGAAGTATACATTGACGATATCGTGGTGAAAAGTAGGCGGGAGGAACAGCATATAGAAGACCTCCGGGGGGTGGTCGAAATCCTTCGGCGCCATAAGTTGCACTTGAACGCCGAGAAGTGCGCTTTTGGTGTGGGGGCCAGCAAATTTCTAGGATACATGATTACCAACCGGGGGATAGAAGTAAACCCGGACCAGATAGAGGCCGTAAAGCAATTGAAGCCGCCGAGCAACCCGAAAGAGGTACAAGTATTGACCGAGATGCTAGCTGCCCTGAACCACTTCATCTCCAAATTCGCCGATCGTTGCCGACCATTCTACCAGCTCCTAAAGAAGTGGAAAGGGTTTCATTGGGATGAGGATTGCGACAGGGCTTTTCGAGATTTGAAGAATATTTGATGCGAGCGCCCATGTTGACGGCCCCGGAGCCTGGGAAGGACTTGTTTATGTACCTATCTGTGTCCGATCACGCAGTAAGTGCCGTGTTACTCAGGGATAGAGGAGTACAGCAACCCATATATTACATCAGTAAGACCCTGGTCGATGCCGAAACAAGATACTTACCCTTGGAAAAGCTGGTGCTAGCTCTAATACATGCCACGAGGAGATTACGGCATTATTTTCAGGCGCATACGGTCTATGTCCTGACCGAGTACCCCTTACAGGCGTTGTTAAGAAGATCAGATTTCATGGGACGGATAGCTAAATGGGGAACTAGGCTGGGCTCTTTTGACATACGGTACAGGCCACGAAATTCAATAAAGGGGCACGTCCTGGCCGATTTTATCGCCGAGTTCTCTCCTAAAAGTGGCAGCGAGATGATCTGTCATGTGGAGAGCCGCCCGTGGAAGGTGCTTGTGGATGGGGCCTCTAGCGCCATGGGGGCCGGTGCCGGGGTCGCCATCATCACCCCCGAAGGCATACGATTGGAACACTCTTTCAGGCTGGGCTTCCGGGCCTCTAATAACGAGGCCGAGTATGAGGCCTTACTTGCTGGGCTGAGAGTCGTGCTAGAACTGGGAGCCCGGGACGTGGAGGCATATTCGGATTCTCGCCTAGTGGTTAATCAGATCCAGGGAACATTCGAAGCCCAAGACCCCCGAATGAGGGCATACCTGCAAACGACAAGGCAGATTATGGATAAATTTGGCACGGCGAAAGTGTACCAAGTCGGTCGGACGCAGAACAAACATGCAAACTCCTTGGCCACATTTGCATCGTTAACAACGGAGGAGATTCCTCAGCTGATCAGGGTAGAATTGATACCATAACCAAGCGTCACTGTCACGAACGGCATGGGCATTGATGGAGCAAGTGTTACCGTGATTATAATGACCAGGCCGAGTTGGATGGATCCGATCATTGAGTTTCTCGCCGAGGACAAACTCCCAAGCTACGGTAAGGAGGCCAATAGGGTGCATTGAGTGGCGCTGCGCTACTGGCTATCGACAGACCGCCGACTTTACCGCAGATCTTTCGGTGGTCCGTACCTATCGTGTCTGCACCCCGATAAGGTAGGTGAGCTTCTTGCTGAGCTTCATGATGGGATGTGTGGCAGCCACGTGGGGGGGGCATTCATTGGCACACCGTGCGATGACTCAGTGGTTCTAGTGGCCGCGAATGCAGAGAAGCGCTGTCGAATATGTATGAAAGTGTGACCGTTGCCAAAAGTATGCCCCACTGATCCATCTACCAGCGGGCCATCTCAACCCGATCAGTGCTCCCTAACCCTTTGCACAGTGGGGGCTGGACATTCTCGGCCCATTCCCCTGAGCAACGGGCAACCGCAGGTTTGTATTGGTGGCCGTAGATTACTTCACCAAATGGGTGGAAGCAGAGGCGTTGGCTAACATTCGAGACGTGGACGTCAAAAAGTTCATATGGAGGAATATAGTTACAAGGTTCGGGGTGCCAAAATCACTGATTTCAGACAACGGGTTGCAATTTGATAGCAAGACCTTTCGTGCGTTTTGTAACGACCTCGGCATCAAAAACAGATATTCCACCCTAGCATACCCTCAGGGCAATGGTCAAGCGGAGGCCACTAACAAGGCGATCTTGAGCGGGCTGAAGAAGAGGCTGGACGGCGCCAAAGGTCAGTGGGCTGATGAGTTGCCTAGAGTTTTGTGGGCATACTGAACCACCCCCTAGGAGATCCACAGGGGAAACCCCATTCTCTTTGGCGTATGGGGCTGAGGCCGTAATATTAGAGAAGATAAATCTTTGCAGTGCACGGGTCGTTGGGTTTAGCCCCGCCCGAAATGACGAGATGATGATGGAAAGCCTGGACCGGTTGGAAGAGTGTCGAGAATCAGCAACCATACGGCTAGCAGAATATCAGCAGAAACTCGCCCGGCGTTATAACCAACGTGTGAAAGTGAGGGAGTTCGGAGCTGGGGACCTGGTGCTGAGGAAAGTGTTGGGGAATGCGAGAGACACGAATGCTGGGAAGCTAGCTCAAACCTGGGAAGGACCCTACAGAGTTACCGCCGTCGCGAGCGCGGGAGCATACTACTTGGAAGACCTGAACGAGAGGCCGATACCTCGGCCATGGAATGTCCATAACCTTAAAAGGTTTTATCAATGATCACCTGTACTCTGTTGAAAGTTGAATGGAACACCAAACAAGCGTATTATTTCTAAGTGCCAAGTTCCGAGTATGATTGCATTTAGTTTAATTAACATCACAGAGCAGGCGAAAACCTATACTTTTCTTAAGGACAGAAGCCTATCTCTCGGTTCGATCAACATCACCGAGCAGGTGAAAACCTATACTTTTCCTAAGGACAGAAGCCTATCTCTCGGTTCGATCAACATCATCGAGCAGGTGAAAACCTATACTTTTCCTAAGGATAGAAGCCTGTCTCTCGGTTCGATCCACGTCACTGAGCAGGTGAAAACCTATAATTTTCCTAAGGATAGAAGCCTGTTTCTCGGTTCGATCAACATCACCGAGCAGGTGAAAACCTATAATTGTCCTAAGGACAGAAGCCTATCTTTCAGTTCGATCAACATCACTAAGCAGGTGAAAACCTCTACTTTTCCTAAGGACAGAAGCCTGTCTCTCGGTTCGATCAACATCACCGAGCAGGTGAAAACCTATAATTTTCCTAAGGACAGAAGCCTGTCTCTTGGTTCGGTCAACATCACCGAGCAGGTGAAAACCTATAACTTTCCTAAGGACAGAAGCCTGTCTTTCGGTTCGATCAACATCACCAAGCAGGGGAAAACCTCTACTTTTCCTAAGGACAGTAACCTGTTTCTCATTAAGCTCACCGTGACCGAGCATGTTAAGAAACCTATTTCATAAGGGAAGAAACCCGCTGAACAGGACGACTACGCATCCGAAGTGATCTAACGTGCCCTGGGAAAAAGCAACCTGTCATTTGGGGCACAAACACGGGCCGCGGATTTAGCAGACAACGCGCAAATATGCGAAGGTAAAATAAGAACAAAATAATAGAATAATGACAAATACAGTTTGAAACAATGCACGATAACCAACAAAAGACTAAAAACCGAGAAAATTAAATGTCTTGTCACCACAGTCCGGTGACTCGGGCAAAACTACCAAAAATAAAAAACAAGGAGTTGCTAAAGTGCAAGTAAATAGGAAAATGGTTTGGCAATTATTTTGAAGGATCCTCGGTCCGAGGGTTGCTAGTAGCCTCTAGACCGGTTGGCTCGGCATGGGAGTCGATGGCCTCCACTAACTCCCTCATACTTGAAGTCTCCTCCTCATCGATGACGTGGGGGGCGTTCTGTGCGGGTGCTGTGGGGGGTGGAAGGGGGATCTCGTTGGGGTTCCTCAAAAGAGACTCCTTGGGGACTCCCGTGGCCAAGAGAGCAGCCAGTTATCCCTCCTCGAATTCGAGCCTATGGGCCTGGCGCATGATCGGCTCCGCGGAGTTCTTGGCATCGGCGAATCCCTCATTGTACCACTTGCCCTCGCAAGCTTCCAACGCCGCCTTCAGATCAACCAACTCCTCTCCTAAAGCAATATTCAAGCTCTGAGCCTCGGCCAATTTCAACTCGGTGCCCCCCAGCTGCACCTCAAATTCGGCAGACTTCCCCTCCGTACGGACCCTAGCCTCCTTAGCCGAAGAAGCCCTCTTCTCCGCATCTTCGGCAGCCCTCAACTTCTCTGCGGCGTTAGCATCAACAACATCCTTCAAAGCCTTTTCCCGGCAAGCGTCCTCGGCGAGCTCTTTCATCCTCACATCGACTATGTGGGATAATTACGTGGCCTGGACAGACGACAATAACGAAGGTATATGATGGAACCCTTTGCACAAGTTAATGCAAAAACCAAATTAATGGAAGACCTATGAGTTGAATTTTTAGAAAACCATACCGCCACGGTGAGTCATATCAGCCACCTCCCTAACGACTCGTCTGTCCCCTCCGTGAAGGCATGCACGTCCTCAGGCAAAAGCAAGCCGCATGCCAAACTTTGGGTAACACGGCCCCCTTGACCCTTGTCCTAGACTCGAACACTGGCGAACTCTGGGAGAGGTTGACCGTCCAGCTGGAAGGAGGGTTGCCAATCTGCGATGGATCAGGAGGTGGATGCCACATCCGGCCTAGTTTGGGTCGCCAGCTCGTGGATAACAATGCCAGAGGACGAGCGGGGGTGGCGAATGGACCGGCACACTGCTCGGGCCAGGCTGTGTCTGTTCAACGTTACGCTGCCTTTTGCATGATCGGGCCGGTGGAACTGGAGGAGGCGAAGGGGCTTGGCTCGAATCCCCTTGTTGCTGAGTTATTGGCCAGGCGCCCGGCATGAAGCGGCTTATCGTCATCGTTCTCCTCGTCACCATCTTGCGACTGTGATCTGATTCTATCTCTGAAAAGCTAATGGACTTGGCTACTACACCTTCGGCTACCTGAACGGGAGCCTCGGGTTCTACGGGGACCTCAGGCTGAACAGGGGCTTGGGGCTGAATCTGTTTGTGCGCCCTTTCTCGGAGCGCTCGTGACACTTTCTCAGCTGACTCGTCACGAAGGGACTGGTGCTCGTCCGAACAGATGTACCAGGGGCCGCAGTCATGTGCCTCACCTACCGTGAACTTTGGGGGAAGGAAGTTCGCGTGACGCACATCTATATAGGAAAGGAGGGGACTGTCAACTAATAGGGCCTAGTTGAATGCTTGCCAGGTAGAGTATACGGGATCAACACCGAGAATCAGGTGTGATGCTCGGAGTTGTCTGTCCGAGTGAACAAAAATCTCCGACCTAAGCACAAAATTCAGGTCACGGACGTGCACCACTTTGCGGTCCGGCTTGAACCTTTTACTTTCTGCACGGAAACCGTACAAAATCGGTCAGGAGTTACTCATTTGGATCAAAATCAAATGAGGGGTAAGATAAAGGACGCTCGGTACCGACCAACGTCGCGCGGTGAAAACGCACAGAGGAGCTCCTCGGCAAACCAATTACGGCTCACTCGTACAAATTCCCCATCTGAATTTCTATTTGAATCAGGCAGGCATGAGATTAGCCGTACCCTCATATCCCTAGTTTTCAGATAATAATCTGAATTAATATTACCACATAGACTGTACATAAAGTTAATATCATGATGGTTCAGTTCCAAACTGAACAATTGGTTCAACCTACTGACACAGCTCACCACCCGGTAAAAATTGGGAGAGAGTTGGTCGGGGCAAAGACCGTAAAACCTAAGGGTGCTCAAAATCAGGGGGTCAACCAGGAATCTAACCTCGCCCTCTAGGATAGCCATTAAAGGAAAAAAGACCGTATTGACGCCCCGGTGCCGTTGAATGTCGATATCACCCTCGGGGCAATATGCAATATCAACGTCCTCGGGGACATCGAAAGCAGCCCTAAAAGTAGCCAAAGCGGCTTCAGATGAAAGGAGGTAAGAGTAACCCATTTCCTAAACTAGGATTCTCAAAAGGAAAACTACGATTTATAAATTGAATAGAGTGAAATAAAGCAATCAGAAAGGAGAGGAGAGAAAACTTACTTTGGGCTCTAAGAGGGAGAGAAGTCTTGAACTAGAAGATGAAACGCATTAGGAGAAATGCTCAGCAAAGCGAAGGGTGGGAGAATGGAGGATGCGAAAGTGAAGGAGAGAGCCAAAAGGGGATATTTATAGGGGGTGAGGGGAGAATAAATGACAATAAATAAACTGTTGGCGGGAAACCCAACGGACCGTCATGTCAACTGCCACACGCGCGACGTCTCGGTTCGCGAAATGTTAGATAATAATGACAGCTTATCAGACTTGATGCGTCTTTTGAGAAGCGCGTTAATGACCGACGAAAACTTACTGACCAGGCCGTCGACCCCTTGAGTTCCTTGATTCACCCCCGAGAACGGAGGAAGAATCAAAGGGGGGCTAATGTACGGCACCAAAGCTCCCTGGGCCAGTTGGAATATCCAGGCCAATTAGGGCCTTACATTCATAGCATGCTCGAAGGACGACATTTTGACCTTATCCACCCGCGCGGGCTGTTCAAACCTGCATCGTCCCCCGCGAATCCTCCCCGGGGCAGTAAGGCTTCGCCAGGGGAGTTAACGCCTGAGCAATCCGCGATCAGGAAGTGCAACTGCCGAGCATTCCAGAGTGGGAACCAATTCCAAGACCACTCCCACCTAAACACCCACTTACAACTAACAGCATTGGATCTCCAAACGCACTAGCGCCAGAGGCAATCATCACTATCCCACTAACATCTAGCTATAAATACAATGAGCTGGAGGAGGGAGAATGTTGTTGAAACTTTGGGGGAGGAGAAAGAGAGTGAATACGGTCAACAGAAAAAGACAGGAGAAAGGATTTCAATTGGTCTCAGCACAAGGACGACCCAGTATAGGAAATCCAAGCCCACTACACAAATAGATTGCGAGCCCAAGTGAATCTTGGCCCAGTAGCCTCGCTTTTGGTGCGCACAACTTTTTTTTAATGATGACAATGGGGCAATGTGGGACTAAATGATGGAGTGTTCATACCCACCCTGTATAGTTTTATCTTGCTTTCTTCTCACTTATCTTCCGTGATAGGCAAACTATCTTGCATCATCCTTACCCCTCAAAATCTACTTTGTGTTAATTCGATTGCCATACAAGTCACACCTATTACTTTTTTTTTTTAATCTTTATAAAACATGTTTCATTAATAAAAATATACAATTATAAATAAATTTATCACATCAAATCAAGCTAAATTTTATTAAGGGCTTAATAATATTATTTTTAACAAGACAATATCACAACAGAAACAAAAGTCTTAATATCCTTGCATTAAAATTCTTAGTAATACAAATCAAGTATTTAACACTAAGTGTCTGATTAATGGGTGGGTGCCCTTAGAGAATTTGTTAATAAACCATTTTAGGAAATTTGATATCACTTTTTTTAGAAATATAAAAAACGTTAAATATTTTTTTTTCCTTTCCCATACACTAATAGTCTTATACATAACAATATAGGTGGGACGAGGCTAAAAATCCTAATCCATCCCTGTCCCACCACCTCTACGGGGTGGGGAAAACCCTCACAAGGTGAGAGGAACAAGTTAAGGTAGGGTAGAGCAAAATTGTTATCCCTACTTTTTTTTTTCTCCTTACCAATGATCCTTCGGTACAGTGTGGAATTTTCTATCATTCTGCACTTTAAATCACTCCTTCAAATGCATAAAAGTGTACAAAAAGTGATTAGAAAATTCTAAAGCTACTATCAGTTTATTAGAAAATATTTAAAAACTCACGTATCAATGAATGTGATTGGTGTCATATTAATAACATATAAATTCATTTTTTTATTATTTGTTTTGTTTTGTTTTGTGTTTAAAAGTTGATACATGAGTGTGTTAAGCTTACATAGTAAAATTTGTAACATCCATAATGTCACTCAAAAAGGGTTTTCTAAAAAAATACTTTTAAAAAAAAAAAGACCTTTTTTATTTAAAAAAAAAAAAATATTGTTCCCCCATTTTAAGGCAAGTATCATGATAAGCATGCAACGTGATTTTTTCAAAAAATTTTATTAGAAGCAAATAAGAAATGATAAAAAGGAAGAAAGTACATCTTAAATAGCTCAAATTAGGAGTAGCTTGAGGCTCACCCCCCCCCCCCCCCCACCACCATTTTTTACTTGTAAAATGGTATGGAGAGATTTACTTTAAAAATCGTATACTTTTTTATTGTTAAATTAACGATTATCCTAAAAATTTAAGCTTTTGGGATGTGGTAAATTTAATCATTAATTTAACCCCACAATTTTAATACTTTCCCTCACGTATAGGCTGAAACTATCTTTTAATAGGTGTGACCCAACACGTGGGAATTTAAATGAGAGGTAGCGTGGAGGAGATAAGGATCAAACTCAAGATCTCATGCTTTGATACTATTTTAAATTACCGATTTTCCTGATATGGTAAATTTAATTAATCATTTAATCATACTGTTAGAAAATTTAGACTCCGGTTGATAGAATTAACAAGTTTTAAACCCAAGTTGTTAATTAGATCTATTATGAATAAACCTTGTTAAAACAAACAAACATCAATATCATGCACATTGGAATAGTAAATAAGATAAGATATGATGACCCAGGAAAACCAATGAAACAAACTTGTTTCGTAGTAAAACACTTGGGGGGAAACCTTCTTGAAAAGCAATTCACTATAGTAAAGAGAAGTTTCAGATCTAGTACAAAACTTTTGTCCCTAGACTCTACAATCACTACAACAAAATATATTTTCATTGACGATGGGTCGGGATGGGTTTGTGAGGGGAAGGAAGGTGAAGGGTAGGGATGGGTTTTGGGAGGGAAAGGGAGGCTTAGATCGGCGACGAAATGGCTATGTCGGCGACAGAATGGGGAAATCGGCGACGTAATGGTGAAATCGACAATGGAATGGTGAAATCGGTGACGAAATGGGGAAATCAGTGACGAAATGGTGATATCGGCGACGGTTTGGTGATATCGGCGACGGTTTGTTCTTATCGACGTCGATTGGGTTTCTCCGTACCGGCGTCAATTGGGTTCTAAAATTTTGGGAGCTGATGGTTGAAATAAAATAGGGAAGGGGCATATATATAGGCAGGTCTTTAGCAACGAATTATTTCCATCGCTAATGGCTACTTTTCGTCGCAAAAGGTATAAGGGGTTTAATGTTTTTAGCGACGAACGTAAATTTAGTCACTAAAGAACCCAGATTTTGTTAAGATATTTAGAGACAAAATTAATATTTCGTCGCTATAGAATACTTTTAGTGACGAATTGTGATTTCGTCGCTACAATGGAATGAAAAACTATGAACATTTTTAGCGACGATTATTTTTCGTAGCTACTTCTTCCTTATAGCGACGAAAGGATTTTCGTCACTAATACTATCCACAGCAATACCTACAGTGACGAAATATTTCATTACGAAAAATTTCAACTTTTAGCGATGAAATTTTTTGTCGCTATAGATTAATTAAGTTCACGCCAAAATTTCCCCTCGCTAGCGCCTATTTTTCAGATCACAATAGCCATGAAAATTATTTTTCGTCGCTAAATGTTATAATTTTTTTCATTATTAGTGACGAAATTCATATTTTGTCGCTAAAGCTATATTTTTAGCGATGAAAAATATTTCCTCACTAACTTTCGTTTGTAAAAATACATTTTGTTGTAATAAATCCCCGTAGATGAACTTACAGCAGAAACCTTCTACCACTTCAGAACTTCTGAACTCTTCAATATATGAACGCCACCTTTTTGCACGGATTCCAGTACGTGACTAACTAATGATGCACGGATCCTTGTACGTGACTAACTCCAACAACTTGAAGATGTTGTTGGCTGCAAAGTTCTCCACTTGGTTACAAAACCCTAAGGTTCAAAAGACGCAGTAACTTTTTGCAGAGAGAATAAGGCACTAGGTCACTTTTTGCATGTGTTCTCCATGTATAACGACCTTTAAAATAAGTCTTATATATGTCTAGAGTCGTATGAAAAGAAACCTTACACATACATGTCAGCATGAGTCAAAATCATATTTGAAAATTCTGATTTCGTAGATCTCGATAGATTCAGCTTTTGTCGAGCTTCTGTCGAACTTCGTTCTTAAGTCTCGATAGATACTGTTTCTGTCGAGGTATCTGTCGAGCTTTAATGAACAACTTTTCTTCACTTGTTTCTTGGTCCAATCTTCATGACTTTAATACTTGGCTTGAACAACATGTTTCTTAAAGTACTAAACTCATTCTAGATCTACCCAATTACAAGTAAAGTACATTTTGCCAAAGGATTAGCCAATTACATAAAATATGTCCCTAACACACACAATTCTAACACTGATTAAATTTGTAGGAAAAGGTATAACTAAATGCAAATTCTTAGATAAAAGCTTGATATTTCATTAAAGAATTTCCAATTTTTAGTTTGGAAATTGATCCCTCGAATATAAATATTTTTCTTATTTATATTTTTTTCCTATAAAATCCTTAGTAGTAAACACATGTTAATGTAATATTTAGCTTGAAAAACCATCCAGGTGTCATCATCATTTAATAAACAAACATTGATTAACACTATATATATTTTATTATATATTTAATATTATTGATGATTTGGAAAAATCTAACCTACTCATTTCAAAATAAATTGAGTGAATTTTAAGAATTAAAGAATTGAATTATTGTAATAACTCTAGAAATTGTAATAAAGTATTGGCAACAATTTTTTTTTCTAGAAGCCTATATACCTTTGACAACCATGGGATTCCTTTTTAAAAAGTTGGTGTTAGCGCAACTGTTGATAAATATAGTTAGACTAAAAGTTTTAAGGTAGGCAGTAGGCACACATCTAAGCTTAAGATAAACTAAAAGAAAAAAATATAGATTCAAAAAGAATCTAAAACACATCATAGGCAGCTTTTTTTGGGGTTAAAAATTTGAGATTATCCACATATAAGATTTATTTATTTTTCCAATTACATAATCAATTATGTATGCTTTTGTTGGGCTAATGCATTTGTCCAATAACATAGTAACATGCGCTTATATGAGACAAAATTTTCAGTCATTTGCTTTCATTGGGTTTAATACTTTTATCTAAAATATAGATAGCTATAATTTATCTAAAATATTATTTAGTTTGAAAGTTCAACTTCACTTACTCATTCCCACAGCCATCCAACCAACTTTGTAGGGAATTCCAAAAATTTCTTCTCTGTTAAGATGTATATGATTTGGCTTAACAACTTATATGTCAATCAATTGTCTTCTCTGTTAAATTTCATACTAAAGACTGTTTTGGTTTGGTTAAATGAACGAAATATTTCAGTAGTAATTGATATCGGTGTACCATTTCAAATTATTGCTACTTTAAAAAAAATATATAGATATATATATATATACATATGAATTTTAGAGTATGAATTTTTATATATATATATATATATATATAAATATATAGATATATATATACTAATTTTAGAGTATGAATTTATTAATATTTATATTTATCAATATAAAATTTTAAATCCACATGTTTTATAAACCTAAATATTAGTTTAAGCACATTAACCAATATATTTGCTTAAATAAAATGTTTTTTTATATAAAAAAAATTTAGTATTTTTTATTTTTATTTTTTTCATTGTATCAACTAAAATGGTAATATTGGTCGAAACAATAGTAATATTATGCCTGGTACAGTCGATATAGGCTAATACAACCCCCTTTTTTAAAAGAAAAAAAAAATTTTTAGGTACATTATAGAGGAGCATTGGTATGGCCGATATTGATATGGTATTAACTTCCCTGATCTTAACTACTCAGAATTGTTGTTTAAAGTGAATCTTAAATAAGGTGTATATATAGGAAGTAAAATTGAGTTAGGAGAATCACTAGTTCATTTAGGATATTAACATGTGCTAAACCTAACATGTATGATAAACTAAGAATTTCTATGGCTCTAACTTCCCCACATGTACTTAAACTATTGGGAAAGATTACTAGATGTAGACGCATTTTGTCTAGATGTACAGAAAGAACCTATAAATTTGTGGTTATACTGAAGATTAAAAGAACAACCCATAGGTTATCAAAAAAAAGAACAACCCATACAACAGCAAGACACATGTACGTACGATAATTCTCCAGGCTCCAGCCATACTTTTTCATAGAGAATATATATTTTTTTTTGCTGAAATCATAGAGAATATATATAAAAATAGAAAGACAGAAGAAAAGTAAGATTTGGGAAATGCATGCACGTACAGTTGGGCATCCCCATTCCATTATTATTACACAATTATCTCAATAATTTATATTCTTTTATTTTTTTATGTGTGCATGTTCAAAATAGATAAAGAAATAGAAATTGTATACTATATTATATTATGGGTAGTAAAAAATAAACAAGGATACTCGCAGAGATGGGATTTAACTATGTGTGATTTTGTAAGAGTATTCACATCAAGGATCTCATAAAATATATAGTATTTAGCCACTCGAAAATTTATTTTATCAATTTTAACAACTCACTTTACAATTCATTTATAATAATATTATTTATAATAATATAAACAACTCATTAAAATAATAAAAAACAATCACCACAAAAACCAATTACCACAAAATCATTAAAAAAATAATAGGCCAGTTCACTGAAGCAGAATGCTAAATCCTTTTAAATATGACATCTTTAGTGAAGTATAATTTTTATAAATTAACATACTTTAAAAATAGCTTTTGAGTGGGTTTGACACAATTATTTGAATACTCTAATACTTATAAAAATATGCTTAATTAATTTGCTACTTTTCTTTTTTTTGGTTGTTGTGTGGACCTTTTCAAGGTAGTCAATGCCTTTAACTTTGAGATTGTAATTCTTCTTCTGATCACGAGCGGAGCTTGAGCTTCTTGATGGGGTCCACGTGCCACGCAAGAGTTCGCTGGCTTTGATTAATTTGATGTCCACTTCAGGGTGGGACCCAAAATTCATTTTGTTAACTTATCACTCACTTGACTTTCATAGTTCTCATTCATTCAACCTTCTTTGTCCACTGCCTTTCTGTAAGCGCGTACCACTTGCCGTACATTTTATTCATTTGAATTTTGGGATTAGGATCCGGTGCACCTTGCAATTCACCCATCTCATCTCATTCATTTTTTTTCACTTTTCATATTTTTTTACTTTAACTTTTTACTTTTTTTAACTTTTTTTAATCCCCTAAAAAAATAAAAACTTTTTTAATTAACGATTGAGATAGAAAATTACTTTTTGCAGCTATCAATCTCAACCATTTATAAAAAAAAAGGTTTAAGATTTCCATATTAGCGTTAAAAACCTAATTAAATAGGGTTAGAAGGTTGATTTATTTCGATGAATTAAAAATAATAATAAAAACTCGTATATTTTATTTTAATGTTTTCGACTAGGAAGGAGGTGGCAAGGGATACATCTTTAAGGTTTTTATTTTTTATTTTTTGGTTAAGATGTAAAACTCACCTTCTATGTTTCACCAAATTTCGTTTCAATCCTTTAATTTTTAAGTTTATTTAATTAAGATTTTTTCATCAACTTTTATTATATGTTGTGGTTAATTATCCAAATTTTTTTTTAATTTTTACTTCAAAATTTTTAAATTAAAAAAATTCAATTATTGATTGAAAAATATTTTCCAAATTTTAAAAAAATAACAGAAGCTGTCCTAAATGCCTTAATTGAATAAACTTGAAACTTAAAGGACCAAAATGAAAGAAAAGAAAATTAGAAGGCTGAAATGAATTCTAAAAAAAGTTAGAAGATGGTTTTTTTTTTTTTTCACAAAAGAAAAGAGATATAATACGGTATAGGCATGAGGTCATTTAGTAATGGCCTTATTCATAACAATTTGCAAAGTTGGGATGGGGACCAGCCCAGACCGATTACAAAAACCCCAACTTGCCAACTTTAATTAGGATTGGAATGATGGTTTATTTGAATGAAAAAAAAAATATATATATATATATATATATATGGTACATTCAATTTTATCAGGCTCTAATAGGACTCTATACAAGTCAAGCTAGCAAGTCAAGACTAAAATATTCTTGATTCAACCTCCATTGGTGAGTTGAAAATTTTTCAGTCTTCTATCAACCTGCCGACCTTTGAAATGAAAACCGACGAGTTTGTTGAAAATGTAGGTAGTTGTTACTTAGTTTGTTGTGCAAGTTGGCAAATTTATACAATATATACATTTACTTAAAAATTAAGTCTTCTCTAATTTGGCCATAAATAAAGTGTTTTAGTTGACCTTTTTAATGGGTGCTATTTCCACACACACACACACAAGGTTTAATGGGTGCTATTTCCATACCAAGGTTTTCAAACCCGGACCGTTCATTGAACTGTAAAAGGGAGAGGTTCAAGATTTTTGAGGTCGAACCGAGGTCGAACCGGGGTCGAAACGTGGTCGAACCGGGGTCGAAACGTGATGACGTCATAATTAATTTAATAATTAATTAAAGCCTAAATATAGATATTAAATTTATAAAAATAGCAAAATTGACTAATATATCTATATATGTGAGGGAAATTTAATGATTTTCAAGAATATATTTAATAATTAAATAAGAAAGTTAATAAAATAAAATAATAACTATGAAAACATTAAAATTTATGATTAATTTTTGAAGTAAAGTTGAATATCTTTGAAGGATTTTAATTATAATTTTTTTTATTCCTTGTAAGAGATAGATAATTTAATTAAGTAGAATATAATTGTGTTAATTTGTTTTTATAAAAAAAAAAATTGCTAAGGGGTTGGACCGCACGGTTCTTGCGGTCCAACCTCGGTTTTAGGGGTTCACGGAATTGCCACATATGCCCGGTTCTTGAAGCTTAAAAAACCGATTTTCATTCTGGTTCACGATTTTCACGGTCCGACCTCTCGGTCCGGTCCGGTTCTGAGAACTATGACACACACACACCGACCTTTGTTCTATCAAATAAAAACGGAAGAAGATATTACAAAATTTGTTTATCCTTATATAAATATATAACACATATAATAAACATTATACATGCCAGGTGGGGCCCGTTCTAGGCAAGTTTTTTTTTTTTTTTTTTCTTGACAAAGGAGGAGAGGGCAAGATAAAACATAATCTGGATTATGACGTATCATCTATTCGATTGGATCTTACGGAGCCTGATTATACATGACATGAGACATGTCAAGGCTAATCATAGAAAAGATTCTCTTCAAGTAGTGAACCAGCCTATCTTCCATATGGGGCTTATGTAGTAGTTGGAACAAAGACACATTTCGTTGTGAATTCAAACAAATGTGGCAGATAGGCATATATCTGCACGGACTAATCAATAGTTCAAGTCACACACTCCCATAATCCATTTTATCTTCAAAAAACTCACTTCAACCATTAGTGTCAAATAAATAATATAATTTTGTGGGGATACTAATCACTTTATAAGGTTTCTGAACTCCTTTTTTTTTTGGATAACCATTGTATTCATTTAACAAAGAAAAATGTCAAGACCATAACTTTTGTCACAATTTGCTCACATAATATGTTGTGAATGGTGGAGTAAAAATTTTAGTCTTAGCATTACTCACAAAACAAAATAAGAGGGATATAATATTACATAGACATGAAGTCATCTCTAGTAAGGACCCTATTCATTCACAACAGAGGATAGAGGTGACATGGGGACCAATTAATATTCAAGCATCGAGCTGACACTTTCAACTCATTATGGAAAATAGGAAACTTCCTGTTCTCTAAACTACTAGCCAGTCGCTTACGCTTCTTCGCTTGAACTCTTGAACTGTTGTTATCCAATTATTTCTTAACAACAAGTTACATTTTTAGTTATTGAATAAACAGTATTATGGATGTGTAGATTGGATTTTATTTTATTTTATTTGGATGCATGATTTCTTGCATGCACTTTCTTTGTATTTAGCTTAATTTCTTAAATGGACAAGGTTTTACACACTTCCTAATTAATTAGTTATGTAAAACCCACTTAACCCGCATATTTTATGTGGCCTGCGGATCTTTTGAACTCCTTTAATTTTATATAAATATTTTATCCTTTAGATTATCAAACTATGGTTTATTGAAAACTATCCAATTATGGGTGTGTCTCCAAAGAACTCCTTCTAAAATGATTTTGTTTTCTTTGGAAAAACTCATAAAGGATGGTTTGAATCTTTTGATACATTTGAAACATTTTTTTCTTCCAAAATCCTAATAAATTACTTTCCTTGAGAAAAATAATTTCCATGAAAAACCTTTTCTTTGAAAATATCAAAGAATGATTTTCCTTGGTAAGATATTTTCTAAAAGCCTTAAGGGCTGTCTTTCTCGAAAGACCCAAAAAAAGAAGAAGATATTTTTCATAAAGAAAGTGTCTTATGTGAAAAGACTTTTTGTTTTAAAACAAAAAACAAAACAAAAAAAAGTCCTATTAAGGTTTTCATCGAAGTATCTTATCCGAGAGTTTTCTTCGAGAATATATTTCCAAGATATTTGTCTACTTAGATCAAAGATTTTACATGAAGTCATCACTTAAATTATTAAATAAGAAAATCTTGCAAATGAAACAACACCCTTTTATTTCATTTTAAATTAAAAACAAAATTTACATTGTAGGGTCCAAATTCGTTGGGCCTGATACTGACTCCCTATATCGTGAGCCCAACAAATTCCCAACAATACATTTGTAGAGAATGGGATAAAACAGCTGGGCTAGTAGTGGATTTAGCAACGGATCATAGCGAATAAAAACATCTCAAAGAAAAAAGGGGTTGAGACAGGCTTTTTTCCTTAAACAACCAAAAATCTTTAGTCCGAAGAGGATTAGAATACATAGACTTCCCAATACTCTTTTTCTCCTCCTTTCAGTGTGAGGCCTGCTCCACATATATATATACACTCTCTTTCCATCCTCACCGTACACTTGTCCATCATCTAGGCTCCCACTTGAGTATTAGTCACATCAGCCGTCTGCTTTAACATGCAGTGAGTGGTGGTGGGTAAAAATACACTGTTCAGGTGTCTTCTCCACATAAATGCGGTCAGGAAAGTTGCTGCTGTGCATTAAATGTGGCGGTGGCAGCTTTATTGGCAAGATACCTCATGATAGCCACGCCGTCAGAAGTGCCCAGGGCTCAGCCCTTGCAGGGGAATCTTCAACATATCTATTCGATCAAGTTCTGGGCAGCTACGTGGGATGTGGCCTCTTCGGCCCCACTAGGTTGTCTTCGGACGGAACGTTTCCCCTTGCGCTCACCAGGATGGCAAAGTACTGATACCTCTAACATCTTCGGACGGGGACTCATACTTGAACTGGGCCTCGGGCCCAACGTATGGAGCTGGGCTTCCTCACCCACATACATTATAATTGAATGCAAAAGGAAGAATATGTAGCTTAATTTTCTAGTTACAATATAGGAAAATTACATAGAGTTGATTTCCTAGTTACATTAAAAAAATAAAATAAAATAATAATAATAATAATAATTGTAAGGGTGTGATTTTTGAATCCTAAGTTCAAAAGGTAAAAAGATTAAGGCCGAAAGAGCCCTACACAATGAATTTGTAAAGAGTGGACTTGAAACTAAACTTCAATGAGTTGGACAACAACCATAATGGGTTAAAGATGACAAGAAAAAAAGATAAATAGGTTTTGTGCATGGAAAATCTTCCTTGGTAAAGTCCGAGGAGATTAGATCTTGTATATATTTCTCTTAGATTTGATTACAATTACAGTTCTTATTGCTACAATCTTTTTTCTACAGATTCTCAGATGATCCCCTTGTAATTGGGGTCTTTATTCTTTATATTACCCTCTTTTATTTCATCTCAGCCTTCCACGTGTAGATCAAGTTGTTGGTTTTGATTCTTATCTCATCAGCACCTCCTTGAAGTCTTTGGGGGTAGCTGTAAGGCTGAATATCACTGTTTAGGTATCACTTTCACATTAATGCGGCCAGAGAATTAGCTATAGAACATTTAATGCGATGGTAGCAGCTTTTCCTTAGATATTTCTTAGCTTCCCTTTGCCCTATTCCCTCTCAACGTTCACCCTTACCAGTAGAATTTCCCTGAGGGTTGCTCTCGATGACAGGTCGACCCTTCTAACTACTCTGTTAAGCCGAGGAGGAATTTCTCTTCGAACTACCTTCCCAAACCCTCACAACTAGAATCCTATCATAACTCATTGATTTGTACTTCTTCGCTAATGTCTACCTGTCCTCGGGCTACTAAATGTCCTCGAACAGAGCCTACAGCCCAATATACATTCCTGGGATTTTCATCCCTACAATAGCCCCTCGAAATTCTCCTCTTTTACTTCTCGAGAAAAAAATGAGGATTTCGATATCATAACAATTACCCTATTCTTCTCACACGTCATCTCTATCTGTGCAGGTGTCTTTCAACTGCCCAAAAGCACGCTCCTGATGTTTCAACATCCGAGGTGCGTTTGCATTTAATTTCTGCGGCTCCATGTTCCCCACGTTCTATGGTACAATGGAGATTGAATGGTGAGAGATTTTATGGGGACTTGGGCGGGAATTCTCCTGCTTGCTTTTCCTTCTCATACATATATTGCCTGAAGACTTCATTTGCTTCACTTTTTGCACTCTCAAATCTTAAGAACTAGTCTGAAGAGCCATTCTTCCCTTCCGTAAGTCGTCTTTAGCATTTTCTTCTTCTCCTTCTCCCCTCTTCTCTTCTATTTCTTTTTATTTAGAGCCATTTCTTCCTCGGCCTTTCTAATTCCATCTAATCTCCCTACTACTTTCACCTTTTCTCTCCTATGGGTAGATTTGCTTACTTAGTAGACACCCCAGAAGGTATAGAGAGCTTTAAAGCTCAATATTGAATCCCACCAAGGGTCTTTATTAGGTATTGCAAACAGGGGGAATGGCATACCATGAGGTAAGAGGGAGAAGTAGTAATCTCTATGATCGCCTTTATAGAGGGAAGGATGAGAATCCCTATGGGTAGGGTTACTAGGGATTATTTAATAACTCATAGGCTTTCCCCCACCCAGTGCGCCCCTAATATGTTTAGGATTTTAGGTAGTGTAGACGTCCTCAATAAGAAGATGAGTGTGAACCTCACCCACCATGACGTCAATTGGATTTATAATCGTCACAAGTTAACAGGGCAAGGGTACTACCTAAAAACTAGGGTTCCCGAGGTCAAGCTCATATCATACCTCCCTGAGTCCAACAACGGTATGAATAAGGATTATCTAATTATCTCTGGGGAGTCGCATGATGGCCTTCACTATTCGACAAAAGAAGGGACACCAGGTGAGGTTTTTAGGTTTAGGTCTATTATTCTAACGACACCCTTTTTTCTTACTAACATTTTCTGTACTCACTCTGCCTATTTGTACTTGTAATTTAGCTTTTCTTTTATTTGCGCTATTTTCTAATAGTGTTCTCTATTTTTGATGGATTTGCAAACAAGTACTCTGCAATCCCGAACTTCAGCCTTGTTAACAAGCCAGATTTGATCAAAATACTCAAGGCTGAGATCTTTGTCCACAAAGACGGGTAATTAAGAGCAGCCCATCTCATCCTCGACTACGATCCTATATCGTCCAGCTTCCAAGTGCCCAAGTATGTGATCAAAGCGAAAGACCTACGCCTACACCTCATAAACATTGTCGTACTGGGTTTCCTTAACCTAGGCCTTGCCCTAGAAGGTGTACAGCAAGTAGAGTTACCCTTCTAGTTCATAGCCGAGGAAGAAGCAACTCATTCCTAACCAACAATCAAGGAAGAAGAAGAAGTGGTCGAGGTCTTAAACTCCGAGGACGAATTCGAGGTCTTTAACTGGCCCCAATCCCTGAAAATCCCAACTGGTGATTTTGGCCACCTTCCCTCGGCCTAAGTAAGCCACACCCAGGTAGCTTCCACTATTCCTGACGCCATGGTGCTACAACGCAAGACAAGATCAAGCCTTCTTGACCTGTTGGAGTCCCATGTTGAAGGCAATGTGCCAGAAAAGGCAATCCAGACCAAGCCTCTTACCCTTCCCTCTACTCAGGCTTCCCAAGCCGACAAGAAGAGGAAGAGGAACTAAAAGGGGAAAGAGGTGGTGGAGGAAGGGCAGGGCCTTCCTTCCAAGAAAGGTGAGCCCCAAAAGGGAGCCAAAGCAGCCATGACCACCAGGTTAAGATACCAGCCTGGAACCCTGCCTTGGTGTTGGACAGAGCTCCTCTTCCAACTAATATCTCAATAAGGGACTTACAACACAGGGAGGTTGGGTATGTGGCCAACACCATAGAGCAGGCCCTTTTGCTGCCCGGGGACATGGCTGATCTCAAATCCATGAAAAGGCATGAAGTGTTCCTTAGTCTGAAGAGGTACCTTGCCCTAGTAAACCTTTTAAATGATTTTTTTTTTTTAAATTAAGGTTATGATTACTTTTTCTAACCATTATGTTTTTTTCTTGAAAGGTTGTTCAAGTTGCACATAGCGCCAAGGAGTTAGTGAACAACTCCCATAGGTAGATGAAGGAGGAGGAAGGGAGGCGCATTGCAACTGTGGACGCCTTTAATGTAGCCCAGAAAATGATCCACGAGTTAAATACCAAGCTAATCAAGGCTAATAGAGACAAAAAGAATGCCGAGGCTACCTTGCAAGGAGCTGAGTGGCAGGCGAAGAGTCAGTGTAAGTAACTCCACCAGACCGAGGACCAACTAGCTACTGCTAAGGAGCAAATTGCAGCCCTGAAGAAAAAACTGGAGGAGGCTGAAAAGGCTGCAGAAAAGGCTGAATAGGACGGCTATGAAATAGGGGTGGCAAAGACTGAGGAGGCCCTCAGAGCTGAGGTCTCGGGGGTGTGTAGGATTTGCTGCTTCCAAGTGTGGAATGAGGCCTTCAACCAGGCTAGGGTTGAGGCCTCCTCTGCCCTTAGGAGAGTGGAGAATGTCCACTACCCCCCGACCATCCGTGCATCAAGCTCTTTGGGCTCCCAGACTGACATTGAGCCTCCAAAGAGACAAATGCTTGCAAGGACAGCCCTGCCAAGGCCCTCCCCTCTTCTGACAGTCTTCCTAAAGAGGCAAAACAGCTTGAGGTCACTAAAAAGGAGAAAGACACAACTAAAGGAGTGGTCCCTGATGCCACTAAGCCTCCAGCTGTGCCCAAGGACCCCTCTAAGGGTAAAGAGGCCTCCTAGAGCCTAGAGATTGTCTTGGCCACCCTCCCTATGCCTGCCGAAGAGGATCCCAAGGGTAAAGATCCAGCCTCCACAGTAACTGAAACCACCAAATCCGAGGCCACAGGAAAAGACAACCCTTTTTTGAAGATTCAGTAGTATTTAGATACATTTTGTAGTGTTTTTTTTTTTTTTTTGGTGTAATTGTAGTTGGCATTTTTGAAATTGTACTTACTTTGTATTCTTCCAGACTTTAATTAACGACAAGCTCTAATTTCTTTCATGTTTCATTATACTGATGCAAAGTTAGATGTAAATTCTATTCTGTCTTACTCTTAGTGGACCTAAGTATAAGATGTAATTCCTTTCAATTCATGATGTATCTTCATTCTGGATTCTGATAATTGCTTACACAGGTGATAACATAATTATCACATTCTATGCAATCATCAGCATAATAAGCTAAGTCTTTCAAACTTATAACCTTTAAGGAAATGTACTCTTAACTCCAAATACATACCTTATACATCTAAAACAAGTAGCCCACTTGACTACATGTGCCTTAGGCTTTCTTCCTTAATCTCAAACAATGGTAAAATATCCACTCAGCAGATCTAGATAGTAATAAGTGTTAATTTACCTATAGTATATGGTTCATGGAACCAAACATGAGTAAGGTTCTGTTTAAAACCTAAGGAGATATTGAATAGTGTTAATTCACCCAAGGTACAGGGCTGAGGAATTGGGTATGACCAAGGTTTTGTTTAACAAATGAGTATTTGCTTAAGGAGTATTAATTTACCCAAGGTATGTGATCCGAGGAGCCAGGCATAATCAGGGTTCTGTTTAATACTTAAACAAATAATAAGGAATATTAATTTACCCAAGATATGTGGTCCAAGGAGCCAAGCATGATTAGATTCATTTAATATTCAAACAAGTAATAAGGAATATTAATTTATCCAAGGTATGTGGTCTGAGGAGCTAGGCATAACCAAGGTTCTGTTTAATATTCAAACAAGTAATAAGAAATATTAATATACCCAAGGTATGTGGTCCGAGGCGCCAAGCATGACCAATATTCTATTTAATGTTCAAACAAGTAATAAGGAATATTAATTTACCCAAGATATGTGGTCCGAGGAGCCAAACATGACCAAGGTTCTGTTTAATATTCAAACAAGTAATAAGAAATATTAATTTACTCAAAGTATGTGGTCTGAGGAGTCAGGCATGACCAATGCTCTGTTTAATATTCAAACAAGTAATAAGGAATATTAATTTACCCAAGGTATGTGGTCCGAAGAGCCAGGCATGGCCAAAATTCTATTTAATATTCAAACAAGTAATAAAAATAACACATAATATCACAAGTAAAAACATGTCAGAGTTGCCTTTCATTAATAATAGTATCTTCGCAGGTTATTTACATTCTAAGGGCGTGGTATAACATTCTCGTCTAAATCTTCTAGAAAATAAGCACCTATACCAGGTACCAAAGTGATACGGTATAGCCCTTCCCAATTGGGCCCTAATTTTTCTCATGCTGGGTTTTTTGCAGTGTCCACAACCTTTCTTAATACTAAATCTCCATATGCTAATGGTCTTAACCTCACACCTGAGTCATACCCCTGTTTAAGCTTTTGTTGATAATATGCAAACTGAACCATGACATTCTCCCTTCACTCTTCAATTAAATCCAGGCTCTTTTCTAATAAGTTGTCATTGCTGTTTGGAGTGAATAAGCTCATCCTCAACGTTGGGAATCCAATCTCTAGAGGAATCACAGCCTTGGACCCGTAAGTCATTGAAAATGGTGTTTCCTTTATTGACCAACGAGGGGTAGTCCGATACGTCCAGAGAACATGTGATAGCTCTTCCATCCATTTACCCTTTGCATCATCCAACCTCTTCTTGAGCTCATTCACTATGACCTTATTGACAGCCTCGGCTTGTCCATTCTCTTGGGGTTAAGCCAAAGTTAAATACCTATTCTTAATACCCAATTTACAACAATACCTCCTGAAAATTTTGCTATCAAACCGAAACCCATTGTCTGAGATTAGGGTATGAGAAATCCCAAATCGAGTGACAATATTTTTCCACACAAACCTCTTTGCATCCACATCCCTGATATTAGCTAGTGGCTCAGTTTTAACCCATTTGGTGAAATAATCAGTGCTGATCAAGAGCCACCTCCTATTCCCTGCTGCCTTAGGGAATGGCCCCACAATATCTATGCCCCATTGAGCAAAGGGCCAAGGACTAGAAGATTTAACACCCCCTAGCTGATAAATGTTTAGGGAAAATCTCTGATATTGATCACACTTTTTTATGTAATCTTGTGCCTTTTTCTGCATATTTGGCCACCAATACTCTTAAGTGAGGGCCCTGTGAGATAATGATCTGCCCCCTGTATGACTTTCACAAATCTCCTCATGTAACTCTTCCAAGCGTGGCTCTATTGTTTTAGGATGGACGTATAGCAAATATGGCCCAGAAAAAAAGCGTTTGTATAACTTTTGATCTTCGGACAACAAAAAACGAGGAGCTTTTCTTTGCACTTTATCAGCCTCTTCCTTCTTTTTAGGCAAGATGTCATCCTTAAGAAACAGAACTATGGGATCTATCTAACTATGTCCCACTCTAATTTGATGAACCTGGGTATTCTCCCTTTTTATCTTAGTAGGCTTACATAAATCTTCAACTAGAATAACCCGAGGCAAACTCTGCGCGGAGGAGGTTGCAAGAGTGGCAAGAGAGTCAGTATGCGTATATCTGCTTCTAGGGATTTGCTGTAAGGTGAAAGACTTGAACCCTGATTACAAGTGCCTAACTTGATTCAAATATTCTTGCATTCTCGAATCCCTGGCCTCTAATTCTCCCTTTACCTGGCCTACAACCAACCTTGAATATGAAAATACCTCCACTGTTCTTCCTCTCATTTTCTAAACCATAGCCATTCCCAACAACAAAGCCTCATACTCAGCCTTATTGTTTGTGGCCGAGAAGCCCAACCTTAAGGATTTTTCAATAATAATCTTTTGAGGAGATACCATAACTAGCCCCACTCCAAATCCTCTTTGATTCCCTACACCATCAACGTACACCCTCCATGATATAGTTTCCTGTAAAGAAACCATTCCAACTGATTTTCCATCCATATTTTGCTTTTCTCTAACTTCTTCTAGGGGAGACTTAGTAAACTCAGTTACTAAATTTGCAAGGACCTGGCCCTTAATGGAGGTGCAAGGCATGTACTTGATATCGAAAACTCCTAAAATTATTCCCCATTTTGCAATTGTCCTTGTGTAATCAACTTTCTGAAGTAGTGATTGAAAAGAAAGTTAGGTTAGAACCACAACCATGTGGGCTTGGAAGTAATGAGGGAGCTTACGTGTAGCATGCACTACTGCCAAGATGGTTTTCTCTAATGGTAGATATCGGACCTCTGCTTCATGCAACAATTTGCTCATATAATAAACTGATCTCTGCACCTCATCATCAACTTGTATCAGTACCAAGTTTACTGCGTGAGAGGCCACAACAATGTAAGCAAACAGGACATCCTCCTTCTCGGGCCTAGACATAATGGGTAGCCGAGAAAGATATTTCTTCAACTGCTGGAAGGCTGAGGCACACTCTTTGGCCCATTCAAATCCTTGCCACTTATGCAACATCTGGAAGAAAGGCCTACACCTGTCTGTTGACCGAGAGATGAATCGGTTCATAGCAGCAGTCATTCCTATTAACTTTTGAAGTTCTTTGGGATTCTGAGGAGGTTGCAAATTGTTAATTTCCATAATCTGGTCAGGGTTAACCTCAATTCCACAATGAGTGACCATATAGCCTAGAAATTTGCCTGAGCTAATGCCAAAAGAACACTTAAAAGCGTTAAGGCATAGTTTGTGCTTTCTCAGTATTTCAAAAGTATTCCCAAGCTCATCCACGTGCTCGGACTCTATATTACTCTTTACCACCATATCATCTATATAAACTTTCGTATTTTTGCCAAGATAAGGCTCGAACATCCTGGTCATCATCCTCTGATAGGTAGACCCTGCATTCTTCAATTCGAAGGGCATCACTTTGTAATGATAATTCTTAGTAGGCGTAATGAAAGCAGTCTTCTCTTGATCATCCAGAGTTAATGGTATCCGATGACATCCTTGATAGGCATCCAAGAACTCATCCGAGGATGGCCTACAATTGCATCTACTAATTGACATATTCGAGACATGGGGAAGGGATCCTTTGGGCAAGCTTTATTTAAATCCATGAAGTCTACACATACTTACCACTTCCCACTTTTCTTCCTCACCACCACTGTATTGGCCAACCACTCAGGGTAAAAAACTTCCTTTATAGCCTCGGCCTGCTTAAACTTAACCACCTCCTCCTTGACAGCGTCAAAATGTTCCTTAGATGAGCGCCGAGGTGGTTGCTTTTTGGGGATGGTAGAGGGATCGACATTTAGATAATAGTAAATGAAATTTGGGTCCACCCTAGGAGCTTCGTAAGTACTCTATGCAAACACATCAATATTTCTCCTAAAAAATCCTATCAGCCCTTCCTTCTCATGAGGAGGCAACTGAACTCTAACCTGGAAGAACTTACCCTTATTATTACCAATAATAACTTTTTCTAACTCCTCACACTTTGCCTCTTTTACCACCACGATGATAAACTACACTGGCATCCTTGATTACTATAAACCCTGCCTAGCAGAGGTCGAGGACTCGCCTCCAGTCTGATTTCTAATTGCTACCACCAAGCACTGCCTAGCCATAGACTAGCTTCTAGCTAGCTCCTCGACCTGATCCCCTGATGGATACTTTACCTTCAAGTGCAAGGTAGAAGACACAGCCCCCATGGCGTGAAGTCAAGGTCTTGCCACAATAGCAGTATAAGGGAAGTAGGCATTTACCACGATGAAGTTCACTTTCACAACTTCTAACCCTGCCTGAACAGGTAGTTTGATTTGGCCCTTCGAAAAGACAATCTTTCCATCAAACCCTATTAAATGAGAGTCATAGCAGGCCAGGTCCTCGAGCCTCAGCTTTAGCCCCCTAAATAGCTTAAGGTACATGATCTCTACACCACTGCCTTGATCTACCAGCACAATCTTCACATCATACCCTCCTATCCTGAGAGTAACTACTAGGGTATCATCATGTGGCTGCAAGGTTCCAACTTTATCCTCATGGAAAAAGCTCAAAACTAGTCGGACCTCCATTCTACCCCTTTTCGAATCAGGGGGCAAGTCTTCTGTAAATGGCCAAGCTATAGTCATCATCCTGGATGGCTGAGAACCAGTCATTTTTAAAGCAGTAAGAATGACACTAATTGTACCTAAAGGTGGTCTTGTAGAAGCACCTCTCTGAGCTCCCGACCTTGCCTAACTATCCTGCCCGTTGGGTTGATACAGGAATTACTTTAACTTCCCAATCTTAATCAATTGCTCCAAATGATTACATAACGTCCTACAATATTCTGTGCCCTCGCTCCTAGTGGTATTGGCAGTGAAGGCTTTGGATGCGCCTCGTGGGGTCTCCCCCCATCTTATTTGGCCATTTAAAGTACGACTCACTCTTAATTTTTCCAAGATTTAGTGCACAGGCTCTCGGAACACAGTACTAACCACCTGAGTAGCAATAGATCCGGATTGTTGTGTCTATCCGACCTAAAATACCTTCTATCATGTGGGAACACCTTAGCTCTCCCTTTCCCTTGTTGTTGGTCCTCCTCGACTCGTTTATACTCGTTAATGCGGTCCATGAGCTAACACATACTCTTAACAGGATTCCTTGTCAAAGATTTTCTCAAATCATGCTCGTTGGGTAAGCCAACCTTGAAAGTCCTTTTAGCCACATCATTAAAGTTTCCATCTATCTCATTAAACATTTCCTAGTATCTATTAGAATACGTTTTCAGGGTTTCCCTTTCTCGCATAGTCATAGACAACAAGGAGTCTAGGGGCCAAGGAACTCTACTGCAAGTAACAAAACGAGCCCAAAATGCTTTAATAAGCTCCTTAAAGGAGTTAATAGAACCTCCCTGCAGACCATCGAACCATCTCATTGCCACGAGCCCCAAACTGGATAGGAACACGTTGCACATCAAAGTCTCATTCTTTAAGTGAACAATTATTCTCTGGTTGAAGTGGCTAACATGCTCCACAGGGCCTGTTTTGCCATTATACATATTAAATGTTGGCTGAATAAACTGCCAAGGAAGTTTTCCCCCTTCAATCCTACGTGTAAAAGGTGACTTAGAAATCTGGTTCAACGCCCTACTCATAGCATCGTTGCCCAGACCTTTGCGAGGCAGACTCTTTCTTCTTCGCCTATAATGGTGATCCTCATTGCATGAAAAAGATTCACTGGGAGTGGTCCTTGACCTGGGCCGGTAACTATTATCCCTATCATCATCTGAAGAAGGGTCAGAACTTGAAGGAGTTCATCTATGTCACTCACGGCGTAACCTTCTCCGCAAACGGTTAATCTCCAATTGCATGTTTCTGGTACTCTCCTCATAAGAGAGGTGACTCCCACTTCAAGATTGGCTCCTACTAGTATGCATGGTATGCACACTAACCTTCCAGTCCCTCCTTCGTTCAAGATTGAGAAACTGATCCTGACGTTAGGAACCAACAGACTCTTCCCGATTTGGATTTGAACCTACCATGGCTAAACGTTGACCTCACCAAAGTTCAAGTTTCTCATAGACGACGCCAATTGTAAGGGCGCGGTTTTTGGCCCCACACAATGAATTTGTAGAGAGTGAGCTTGAAACTAGACTTTAATGAGTTGGACAACAACCATAATAGGATAAAGATGACAAGAAAGAAAAAGATAAATAGGTTTTGTGCATGGAAAATCTTCCTTAGTAAAGTCCAAGGAGAGTAGTTCTTGTATAGATTTCTCTTAGACTTGATTACAATTACAGTTCTTATTGCTACAGTTTTTTTTTCTACAAATTCTCAAATGATCCCCTTGTAATTAGGGTCTTTCTTCTTTATACTACCCTTTTTTGCTTCATCTCAGCCCTCCACGTGTAGATCAAGTTGCTGGTTTTGATTCTTTTTCCATCAGCACCTCCTTGAAGTCTTTGGGGGTAGCTATAAGGCTGAATATCACTGTTTAGATATCACCTCCACATTAATGCGGCCAGAAATTTAGCTACAAAATATTTAATGCGGTGGTAGCAGCTTTCCCTTAGATATTTCTTAGCTTCCCTTTATCCTATTTCCTCCTGACATTTACCCTTACTAGTAGAATTGCCCTGAGGGTAGCGCTCGATGGCAGGTCAACTTTTCTGACTTCTACTCTGTTAAGCCATGGAGGCATTTATCCTCGGACTACCTTCCCAAATCCTCACGACCAGAATCCTATCATAACTCATTGATTTGTACTTCTTCGCTAACATCTACCTATCCTCAAACTACTAAATGTCCTCGGACAGAGCCTACGGCCCAATATACATTCCTGGGCTTTTCATCCCTACAATAATAATAATACTAATGAAATTTTTTACAAGATAAGACCTAGTCTAGAACTATTAATCTAAGATTGGAAGCTAAGTTATAGAGATAAACAAGGAATTCATGTATAAAATGGAGATTTTGTATATATTATTTTTTTGATAAGAAAGAGTATATCTTTGTTGGATTTTTTGCTTTATGGTATTGTACAAACACATTAAGCTTATAATATATGTGGTTAAAACTATTGTCTTTAGTAAGCGGTTTGATTGATGTCTTCTTAGATCAAGAATTTTACATGGAGTCGTCATTTATTTTACTGAATGAAAAAAAAAATTAAAAAATTAAAAAAAAAACATTGAAAATGAAACAAAATTATTTTTTTACATTAAAAAAATATATATTATTATTGACTGCAAAAGAAAAAAATTCATAGCTTCATTCTCTAGTTACAATTTAAGAAAATTACAAAACTTTAATATCTTGGTTACATTCTTAAAATAACAAAATTTATTTGTTTAGGTACCCTACAATTTTTGGTAGTTTATTTGCATAGTATTTAGTAAACGATATCATTTTTTGTAACTTTTATATTGAATGTGTAACAAAAAGCTAAAAACTAGCTTATTTACAAATAATATAATTTTTAGCTTTTTCACAAATGAGCTACAAGTTAGATTATTAGATTATTTGCAAATGAGACAAAAAAAGCAAAAAGTAAAATGATTTTTTACTTTTCCCAAACACTCTTCAGAACAAGTGATCTAAGATTAGGGACTAAGTTACAGAGATAGATAAGAAACTCATGTATATATTATGGTGTCTGTGGCTAGGCTATTGTATTCGGGAACACACACTGTGAACACAATGCATGTTTATTTGAAAATTACTTATTTTTAATAACTTATTTGCATAATGTTTATCAATAATTATAGTTTTTGGTAATTTTTATATTAAATGTATTACAAAAAATTAGAAGCTAATTTATTTTAAAAAAAATTAGATTCTTTAAATAAAAAAAGCAACAGAGACACCAAAAAAAAAAAAAAAAGAAAAAAAAAGCTAAACCTTTTTCAACAATTTCGAAAACACACGACACCGATTAAAAATATGTATGTATGATATATTTTGCGGCATGAAACACCTTTAGCAGTGGCTGAACCAAGTTATGTATATCCTCTCAACCCTACTATATATTATAGATTAATTTACCAATCATGCATGTGTGATTATTCATATAAATGTATTGAAATGAATAGTGAAAATCCATATTATTTATTGTAAGTTTATTATTTTAATATAAATTATTGTATTACTTTCTGAAAAACTGAACCAACACATCTTTTTTTTTGGTTAAGAACCAACGCATATGGATTCTTATATCTTATAAGTTCCACTATCGATACACATCAATTTCTTATTGTACATCAACATTATAAGTAAGAAAGCTTTTTTTATATATTTGGTTTTGATAGTGGACAAAATCTACAGATAACAGGACAAAGATCTTCTAAGCAAGATTAATCGAATCTAATGCAACTATGTTCACATTTTTTATGTTTATTTTTTCTTTTTGAGTTTAGTTTTTGAATAAATTTCAAATTATGTGATGCTTAATGGATTGTTAATGCTTGATAAGTGATGTATAAATCTAGTGGCTATAGATTTTTTTTAAACTCAAATCTTTCCTCACTAGCACTAAACTTAAGTTATTAATTATTGGTCATAAATTAAGGTACATAGTACCAAAGCAAGAGGACCTCATATAATTTTTAAAAGGTTTAAATATAGAAAAAATTGGACAAAGTCTATATTGAATGATTTGAATTGGATTGTTTGTATCTTTTCCCTTTTCATAGAGTACTTGGTTACAGCTATCACTTGTCTTTAGAGAGTGAGAGAGACATGAAGAAAGGGATGGGAGGGATCTCCCACTTGTACCAATGTGCCTTTATAAGTGGACATTCACCTTGATGGTGTTAAAAAAAAAAAGGTGTTGGATTTTGCTCTGTAGGTTTTTCCAATTCATACTGATATTATAAAGTTTAAGATAATGATCATAAAATATATATATATATATATATATATATTTATATTCTCTCATTACAATGACCTTGAATCCACCAAAGACAGAAAAAAGGTCCCATCCTTTTCATAGAAATTGACATTAGCTTGCCTTATTTGTCTAACAAAATCAGTTATCTGTGTTCCTATAGCAGCTGCTGCTATAGGAATGGTCATGTAAACCCCACAAACAAAGTCTATCAAATTGCACAACTTGTACACTTACCAAACTAACAAAAAAACATAACAAAAAAGACACTTGGGGGAAATCAGATCACAATCTCTAGCTTGAAAGATGGGCTAACATATCAATTCTATCATCATGATGACCCATTTAGCCAAAAAAGATCTGGTATCAATTCCAACACTTATCGATACAAATGATTTGTGTATACATAGATTGACTAGATACAAAGCAAGGACTCGTAAGGAGTCAAGTAGTTTGACTCTTATTCAAAGCGCCACCGTTGTTTCAAAACGTGTTATTCTCTTGACTGGATGCTATTTTTGTAGTTGACAATTCTTGAGTATATTTGACGTTTCTTTGTAATTACTATAGTTATACACTTTTTTTTTTTTAAGTTATACTTTCTTTACCTCAAAGTGAAAATATTAGGCTCAGTTTGTTTCATGGTAAAATATAGGAAAATATTTTTAGCATTTTTCAGTGTTTGTTTCATTGTAAAATCTTGGTCAACCTTGAACCATTTTTCATTGTAAACTCTCAACCCTAATCTCATTTCCTACAAACTCTCTCTTCATTTCTCATTGAGAACTGTTCTTGAACGCTTAACCTATTATAATGCTGAGCCCTAGCCGAACCTAGAAGTCCCTTAAAAACCTATCCAGGCGACCAACCCCTCAAAAACTGAATTCACACCTCGAGGAACATTGCATATTCCTTACGCTAGCCACTATCAAAGGATGGACCACATTACTCCTAGCTAGTCAATGCTACAATCTAGATAATAATAGGCAAAATAAATGTTACGTTGTGCCACAAGGAAAGCGCTAACTCATATAGTCCAATCAAATTTATACAACTTGGAACACCGCAACACTCATCAACAGTAATGAAATTTATTGGCACATTAGACTTAATTATTAGTATTGCAATTTACGTACATGGCATTTCTCTACCTCCCAAAGACCATACTCCGTACATACCAAAAATTTGAAGAAAAAAAAAATGTAGATACACGATGTTCATATTTTGTAAAATATTGTTGTAGAGATATTAGAAGCTTAAGAGACAATCATTGGTCTACTTTAAACGGCAAAGAATTGTATGCCACCGCTTACGTAGGGCCTAAACAAAACCAGGGAGAGTCCCAGTATGTGAAAAACCACTAAGAATAGAAACCAGGGGTCAGTCCCAGTTTGCTGCGTGCAACTTGGAAGTGTTTGTTGATGAATATATCATATAAGTTTCAACTTTCTGACGCCCAAATAGGGGCATCCTTGCATGTGGGTCCATAATCCCCCCTACTCAAAACTGGTCTCTTTGCTAAATAATAATAATTATGCATACCTGATTTCAACAATTTATTAAGGTATCATTCCTCTCCCTTAGCTACTCTCTCTCTCTCTCTCTCTCTCTCTCTCTCTCTATAGGCTTCTTCTTGTTTATTATTATATTCTTTGTTCTTGAATGAGACAATTTGGGATGGGATTGGGATATGGAAACAAAATAAAAATCAACCTCTCCTACCCCACATGGATACTATTTCTTTGGTGTTTCGGCAACTTTCTGGGGTGGAAACCACTCCTAATTTAATACCACCTTTTGATGGGTTTCGTTTTCTCAAGCCCAAAGTGCTCCCTTGAAATGTTTTTATTATATATTTATTATATAGGCGGTGATAATTACACACTGTACATACAAGAAAAACAACTAAAATACACGATTTTGTTTAAAAACACAATTTTACCATTTTTCAATCACAAATGAAATTATGTATTTACAAGTTACGTGTAATTGAATGTGTGCAACAATAAGTATAGTTATTATTATATGTATATAATCACTTTCTGTACAAGTCATTCTCTGACTTTACAGATAAGGCGTGGCTGTTCTTCTCAAAGTGTTCATGGCACACCTAATTAACTATTATTTTAAGAAGACAAGTAGGTGACTGACATAATAATGCATATACATTCACTCATCTGTCATAATCTTAACAATTTATAAACATCCTTTGACCTATTAAATAATGAGTGGTGTGCTAATTCATGCAACTGTAGACACGTGCTTCCATTTGATTTGAAGTACACATGCACGTACGTACTAATATGTACATATGTAGAATAATTTTTTTAAAGGTCATTGTATAAATTTTTAACGAGAAATAATGAACAATGGATCATACTTTACGAGTGGCATTCAATGAAGCATCCATGCTCTAGGGCACATACTACAGAGATAATTAATTCTATACATATATGAGTCCAAAACCAGACAAAGCCAGTTGTGTTTAGTGCTTCGACAGTCCCTACTAATAAGAAATAATTTCTTAATTGATCATGATGCTTTGCCAAAAACAATACTAGTAATAAATATATTAGATATTTTAGACCAATAATGTGTTTTCAAACAATAATTAATTAGGTGTATTAGATATTTTACTATTTTCAAAACAATAGTTAACTAAGGAATGAACGATTTGATTGGGAGCCATGGTTGACTTTTAAACAAAGTCCACCGGTGGCTAGATTTAAGTAGAGTACTAGACCCTAGAATTTAATCTAAACATTAAAATAAAAATAAAGACAGACAAAACCTCTATTTATCTTGATGTAATATGTTTAATAATGAAAAATATTTTCAAGACAATCGACTATTTTTCATGTTTTGTGGCATTCTTGAAAATACTTCAAAAAAAAAAATCAATTGGCTTCTACAAAAATCACAAAAAATCTTACATATATATATATATATATTATCATTTCAACTATCCCATTTTTCTTACCAAAGGAATTAAGTCTAATTGAAATTTTTTGTTTCGTAGAATAGCACTCAATGACTTTGGAGAGAGAGAGAGAGAGAGAGAGAGAGAGAGAGAGAGATACTAAAGTGGTAGGTGAATTAATTTTTAAAAAATAGAGGGAAAATAAAAAAGATACAAACAGGACATATCTAGACAGAAAATTTTTCTCCGATGACTAGGGCATGTCTTGAAAGAGTCTCAGATTGGTCAAAATTGAGGAACAAGTTTTGTTATAGAGTGGGTGGTTATAGGATGACTATGCATCCCGTTGATTGGGGGCAGTTGGGTCGTAAAGCTAAGGGGGCAGTTGTGGGGACGTTTGTCTCTGGTCGTTGAGGAAACCTCAGTGAAAGGGCATTAGTTAACAATGTTTTAGTAGACCATTACAGGGTGAGTATGTGCTGAAATTGTTTTAGGTCTGTTATGAATTACATCAATCGTTTTAAGTTTTTCTCTGATCAAATGAAATCATTTTCAGTTTGACCAAAATCTTCAAGTGTCCTAAATCTTATATTGTATAATATATTAAAGCAGAAACTGAGAGAACTTTTTTATGTCTATTCTGAATTTCATCAACCTGTATTAAGTTTTTTTTTTTTTTTTTTCAAATCAATTAAAATCATTTTTAATTTAGCCAAAATATTCGAGTGTCCCAAATCTTACCTTGTATAATATATAAAAGAAGAAGCTAGCTGAGAGAAACGTTTTAGGACCTTTATAAATTACATCAACTGTTTTTTTAATTTTCTTTTATCTTTAACCAATTGAAACCATTTTCAATTTGACCAAAATCTTCAAGTGTTTCAAATCTTATTTTATATATAATATATAAAAACAAGAGATAAGATTAAGCTCAATCAAGAATCCAAATTAGATTTTAATTGTACTCCAAGTCTATGCCAAGTGTCATTCTAATTGTCTTATTATTTGATGTCTTGTGTCTCTATATTTTAAATAGGTTCTAATTTCACGTCAAGTGTCATTCCAATGATACTGTAATTATATGTCAATTATGTTTATATGCAAATTCAAGTATCTAAACTTAGAAAATATAAAATGACTCATTTCCAATTTATTATCCTTCTATGAGTTCTATCTAATATTATAAATATGTACAACATGTTTTTTTGACGAATATGTACAATATATTATTTGTGTGCATTACACTCCTACATATAGAGGGTTTATAAGCTAGTAACCAAAATGGGAAAAACATTTTTTTGAAAACTTTATTTATGCCGCTAAGCATTCTCTATATTTTAACTTATCTTCTTCTTCTTCCTCTTATTTATTTATTTTTTTTTTTTTTAAACCTATTTTCTAACTTATCAATGACTCATTCTTGTATTTTTGCTTATGAATTACATCTATGCTATCCAATCCACGGGGCAGGGTCCAGGAAAGAACATCGGGTATTTATATATGAACATATACTATTAGAAATTTAGGGCTGAACCTAGGATCAAGTGCAATGGTATTGGATCCCAGTAAGCTGATTTGACCTTTCTACATATAATAATGTATATACCAATTAATTTTGTGAATTCGATGTCTAATTAATAAGAATGATGAAAGGGTCTGCTTGTACAGTATGCATGTTTAAGCAATTAATTAAGACTAATTTCTATTGTCTGTCACAGACTCTGGCCTACTGATTTTCAAAACAAAAGACTCTGACCTACTTGCTATAACCCTATAATTAAGTTAATTTAATGAAAATTTATGGTCCAAATTTTCTGAATCCACTATAGTGAAAATTTGCAAAACGTGACTACAACCTTCTAAGTGGGTGGAGAACAAGTAACCATGATCCAAAAAAACATCCAACAAACAGAAATTGATGGAAATTATAAATTCTGTTTTTCCAATAATAATAATGAGAAGCTACGCGGTTTTGCCACAGGAATCATTAATTGTTAGTTCCCTATGTGAGAACCAAAAACAAGTGGCGATCGAAGAATTGAATTTTCCACTCATGCCAATTCCTTTGACAAAGTGATGAGAATAACAGGAGCTCAAACAAGAATAGACTTTGGACTTGTATTGCATGTGGGATAATTGATTGTCAGAAATTCCACACGGAAAGGGACTCTAAAACAAGATGGATATAACTGTCCTTTATGATAGACCCAGTCCATGCACGCCAGCAAAATGGATTCTAGCTAGTTTATCATCTAAAACATGTGATGATGTAAAACTACAATTTCTGAATTTTATAAATTAAGAAAGAAAATGGAAAATGGTCAATTAATAAGTTAAAAAAAATATTTTACCATGAGTTTAAAGAATCAATCTAATATTAGATTTAAAAATAATACATTATTAGCAAGTATTAATAAGAACAAAACATACTTACAATTTCTTAAGTGTCGTACCTTAATTTGTCCAATTAAATTCAACTGTGCGGTTGCGTATTTTCTTGAAAAAAGATAACACATTTTGTGTTATATTAATCAAAACTTCGATGTAACCATATGATTGAATATGATTGAAAATTTTAAGATATAACATTTAAGGAATTGTACTTATGTTTCGTTGCATTCTGTACAATTTCATACCAGCAGCTCTAACTAGAGTTGGGGTTCTATAGAACTCAAAATCACATCCACAATCTGGCTCATATCAGGTCTCCCTTCTAAATTCTCAAGTAATGCCGAGTTGGCTACACTAATCAAAGATAGTAGTTGCTCTAAATTTGCATCACCATTTAGTTTTGGATCCAACATTCTAGCCAAGGCCTCAATATCATGCTCTTCCGGCAGTCCTCGGTCCATTCCACAAGTGTCAGTGAGCCTTGTGTGGATTTTAAGCCAGTTATTAGCTCAAGCAATAAGACCCCAAAACTATAAACATCACTCTCAGGTGAGACTAGGCTTGTACTGAGATAAATAGTGTCAATGTAACCAAATGAACCTTTTACACTAATTGGAGTTTGTGAGCCATGTTCTGTGCCATAGCCCAACTTGCAAGGGCCAAAGTCAGCAAGCTTGGCATGGTTATTGTCAACTACGAGAATGTTAGAGGACTTGACATCTCTGTGAATGATGGGTGGGTCGGCTTGTGAGTGAAGGTACTCAAGGGCTCGAGGAATGTCTAGAGCAATGTTCAACCGGTTAGACCATGTCAATATTCCTGAGAATTGGCCGTGGTATGTGTGCATTTTATCAAAAAGGCTCTTGTTTGGGATGTACTCCAGTAGTAGAAGTTGTTCATCTGCTTAATTACAACTTACAATTAGCTGCATAAAGGGTTTGTCATTGCAACCACATTACCATTTGGCAACAAATGTGTGAGCATATCCTAAAAGGTGAAGAGTTTTTGTATTGGCCCTTTAAATTGTGAACAGACAAGGCCCAATTTACTCTTATTTGAGTTGAAAGTTGAAACTTGATCATAAAAAAAAAATTAGGATTTTGAAACAAGCAGCAAGAAGCATACGTCACTAAGTATTGAAGATGGATCCATTTAATGCAAAGAACATTGGTCCCAATGAAAAAACATTTGGAAGGCCCAATTAGGACTTTAAGCCCAATATACTCGGGCTTAATATAGATGAAGAATGTAGCTAGGCCTGTTAAAAATATTTTCTAACAAATGCAGAAGGCTTAGCTGTTAGGTGACTTTCCTTGGCTGGGCCCCGAAATTAAAAATGAAAATAGGCTGAGCAAGATGTGGTTCTTTATTTGGGCTTACCTTTGTCCAAGAAAAAGCCCAATATGCCCACCAAATTTAGATGAGAAATTCTCAGCAAAACTGAAACTTCATCCAAGAACGTCTTCCTGCTGCCACCCCTCTCCTCCATCACCCGCTTCACTGCACCAAATCTTCCATCTCCAAGCTCCGCAAGGTACAGGAAAGAAGTGGCTCCGACCCCGATACGAAACTTGAAATCCGCGGTTGCCGTTTTCAACTCTTGGAGGGCATATGTCCTTATAACACCTGGGCAACACAAACTACATGCAGTCGTTGAAGTTCCATGGTGTTGTTTCTGATCACCTTCTCTTTCTGACCATTTATTTTCTTGGTCTTCTACGTAGACTGCCCACTTCTTTAAGACCATGGTTAGAAGAACCACCAGCAGAATAGCATCAATTATCCATAGGTTTCTTGGATGACTGGTGGAGAAACCAAAGAGCCACATGATGCTATTATTAATTTGCCTTTACTAGTGCTCGTGTACCTTTCTTTTCTTTATATCAATTTATGCCCCATACCATTCTCCTGTTTGTGAGGGAGGAAGAGAGAGCTAGAAATGGATGCGCTAAGAAGGATCAAGGAAGGAAATTATGTTGGTGTACAGAAATGCTTTGAAGATTCATTGATTTGGAGCGTAGCATGACTAAGCTTGAAATTACCAAAGACTTTCTTATGCATGGGAATAATCTAAGGGTCTTAACTCTGACGTTTTCTTTTGTCCATTTCTTGTCAAATACAGAGTAGAACACAAGGTCATAGGATTAGGGAAATTATTGTGTACTCCCGAAGTACCATAAATGCGTGCTCCCTCTTTTCACATGAATGATGGGTCCCACTAATTAAATTCATAGTGGGACCCACCATTCATATGAGAGGAGGGAGTACGCATTTATGATACTCCGGGAGTACCTAATAATTTTCCCATAGGATTATTACCCATACAAGATTTCTTAGATAATAAATATTAGGCCAAATGCAATTTATACCGGCTAATTTTGCTCAAAAATCGTTTTAATCCTTTAAATTTGAAATTGGTCACTTTTAGTTTGATAAAGTTGTCCAAAAATTATTTTAATCCTTTAAGTTTGAAGTTGGTCATTTTTATTCCGATAAATTTGCCCAAAAATTATTTTAGTCATTTAAGTTTAGAGTTGGTCATTTTTAGTCTGATAAATTTACTCATAAATCATTTTAGTTATTTAAGTTTAAAGTTGTACATATTGGTCCTTTAGTCCTTAAATGACTAATATGATTTTTAGGTAAAGTTACCGAATTAAAATGAACAACTTCAAACTTAAATAACTAAAATGATTTTTGGGTAAAGAAACTAGACTAAAATGTCAAACTTTAAGTAAAATACTAAAATGAATTAGCCTGTATAAATTACATTTTTGCCTAAATATTACTCTTGTGTAGTGCTAAAATGTTTTCTGAGGATGCAAAAGATCATTAAGAAAGAAAGAAATTTCTCTATATATAAAAAGAGCCAATCTGCAAAGCAACAGTAATTTTGGTTTATTCAATCCCTACTCTTTCACTGGGTTCCTTTTCCTTTTTTTTTCTTTCTTTTTTTTTTTTTTGTTGGAAATATCGCATATTGAACACACTTTTTATCTTTTATTTTTTTATCTACATATGAGTTATTACTCTAAATAAATAAAATATCAACACAACAAATTGTCATAATATTTTCACAATTGTTGAGGTGTTAATTCCTTATAGGCTAAAATAAAATAATAAAATATCATACTGAAACTAATTACAACAAAAATAAAGGTATTGTTAAAAAAAATGCGACATGTATAACATTTTTCATAATACTTTCATAATAAATAATAGGAGTAAATTGTTACTGGTTCTAATTTAAACTTACCAATAAAATTACTTTTTGCCAGGAATGGAGTCAAAACTTTGAGTTAAAATGGACGATTTTACTATTGGCTGTGTGCGGTGGTTTCTGATGAGGTCAAGGAATCAGTGGGCTAAAATTTCCGGGCGTTAATGATCAATGAGCAAAATCCTGAAAATAATAAACAAGAAGTCAGAGGTGACCGGTGGAGGCCGGCCAAAAATCCTCCGATGATAAAGTTAGTGGATTAAAGTAGAAAATAATTTCCTCCGATGGTAAATTTAGTGGATTGAAGTAGAAAAGAAAACACTTCAAAGACTTCACCAATTTTTCTAAAAAATATCAAGTTACCCATACCTTTGCGTAGAAGGGTCCTTATATAGTGTTAGCTTGACAGTTATTTCTCCTATCGTCGTAGGGTTTGGAGAATTCAGAGGATAACTTCCATAACTGTCATGGGTGTTACCTCATCATAACTGGTATTCAACAATAAACAGATGGCTTGATTCAAACAATATGACATTTGGCTTTTGAGAGAGTATCATGACTCTTGGTAAACCTTACTCGTCCATCACTAAGGACGGACGAGGTTCACTGCTTGTACGTCCTCCCTTGGACGAATGAGAATAGGACGAGTGTAAGGGGACGGTTAGTGAAGGACAAGCGTAACAGCCACTCCACTTTGTATATTTTTATGGATGGCCATATGGACGATAAATTAGCTTGGCGTTTTTCATACACCATCAGTTGCCCCCTCATCCATGGGTTGTCCAAGTAATATAGTAATTTACTTCTCTGGACGGATGAGCTTCTTTCAGCAATTGGAGATGCCACGTGTTCTAATTTGATTGGTGGTTCATCTCTCGATTCATTTTTTCGAGACGAATACCACGTGTCATCATCTGGTTGGTTGTGTCGTTTCATGTGCTTAGGTCAGCCACCTATAAATAGTGGGATGCCTTCACTACCCTCCTCACTTCTGAGATTTTTCTTCTTTGACACTCATCGTCTAAAGCCTCATCTAAGAGTTTCCTTGCATCCATAGCTTCAGTTCGTCCTAGAGTCAGGTACTCCTTCTCTCCTCGTCTTTAGGTTTTCAAAATTTTCTTTCCAGAATGTCAGAAATAGCCATCTCCTCGTCTAGCGATAGTACAGAAAAAGCTATAGACGAGTATTATGACGAGAGTAGTTATGATTCTAGTGATACCAGTAGTAGTAGTAGGGGAAACACCACCGACAAGGAGTATGTCTCAGGGGTCCCTAGGCTTCCCTTAGAAGAAATACAGAAACAACTTAGAAAAACTTCAGGGTCCCAGGTAGGTACCTCGTCTTCCATCCCTCCGTCCAGTCCTTTGGACAAGACGGAGGTAACTGTATATAGTTGTGCTGTAGATATCCCTTCCAAGACGGACGAGGAAAGATTGAATATCCTTAGGGAATGGTACCAAATCCCAGACGAGTTTAATCCTAGATTACCCGTCCATAGAGAGTGGTGTTGTAATCCTCGTTTTGGGATAGGTGTATATGAAGCTTACCTTCTTGGAGGTTTTAGGTTTCCTTTAAATGCTTTTACTAGAGAGCTATTAGTTAGGTTAGGTTTAGGAGTGTGTCAATTCAACCCCAATGCATGAAGATTAATTATCTCTATGCAAATTTTGTGGAGGGAGGTGTTTGGAGGGGACCGTCCTATTCTGTGGATGAGTTCCTCTATTGCTATAAACCTTCAGAGATTCATCAATCTCCTGGCTTTTATCAATTCACAGCCAGAAGTAAAGACTGTAGATTGGTGAAATCCTTGACCTCGTCTGACAGAAAATGGAAGATGGAGTTTTTCTTCGTCTTTGGATTCTGGGCTGGAAATCCTGCAGACGTTGGCCGAGATACTTTTGGTCGTCTTACCAGGGACCTAGGGAACCTTCGTCCCGAGGGTAAGTCCCTTAGCTTTTCCCCTCTCTTTCTTTTTACTTATCATTATGCCATTTAACTTCAATTTATTCTGTTACAGCCATTGGACGACCTGTTTTGAGTAAGTTGCATCGTGACCGCGTCCACAGGGCTCGTCTACACACAGACAGGGATTTCCATTCCTTGGTTAATCTAAGACGGCTAGCCAAGTGGGGGTTAGGTCCTAATCCATCTGAGGTTGCACTTGCACACGAGATTATAGTAAGAAAAAGTAAGTATTGGATTTCTACATTCCTTGTATTTTTTACTTTTATTTTCCTAAGTAAATTCTCTTCGTCCCTTTATAGGAATGGCAACCATGAGAGGCAGTAAGGGAAAAGAGGTAAGTGCTGAGGGGACCCGTCCTGAGCCTGATCGCCAAGCTCGTCCTGTAGCTGGAGATAAGAGGAAGACCATATCCAAACACTTGGATTTGGAAAACCTCCCTAGCAGGCGTGGTAAAAAGGTCAAGCATGGCTCGTCTCAAGTAGTTAAGCCTACTCCGTCGTCCCATCAGCCAACCAAAGTCTATGATATTAACTCGTCTACTCCTGTTGAGTCCACCTCGTCCAAAACTCCACCGTCCAGAACCGTGCCCACCTCGTCTCAACCGCCCCAAAGGGCTCCTTCAAACATCATTAAAAACGAGGATCTGGCCTGGGATCGTTTCAAGAACGCCGTTACGGACGAGGATATAAACGCCTGCTATGACATGTCCCTCAAGGACTTTGAACACTCCGGTGTCCATGACCTTTTCAAGGTAACATTTTCCTTCGTCTTGACCAAATGTCCATTTTTTTTTTTAGCTTATATTTGCTGTTGACTTTTATAGGGCATGTCTAAATTTATAGCAATGTCCAGACAGGCCACCGGATTGGACAAGACGAGGGTTTTGCTGGAGACGAGGATACTGGAGTTAAAGGAAGAAGCGAAACAATGGGCTGAGGTGGCCGCTAAGACGACGGACGAGGCGAAGGACTTGAAAGCTTTAGTTGAGGATCTTAAGGCTAGTGCTGCAGAAAGAGATGCTCGTCTTGAGGACTTGCAGAAAAAGAGCGACGAGCTCAGCACTCTCCTCTCCAATGCTAAGGAAGATGCAGTGGCTGAATTCAAAGCATCTAAACAATACACTGATGCTTTGGATACCAACTATGCAGCAGGATTTGAAGACTTTAGGATGGACGCTGTTGAGAAGTTTCCTGATGTGGACTTCAGCTCCATCATGCTCAATTTGAACGTTGCCACCACTAGCTCTCTCCTTCACCTTGGCTCTGAAGACGCCAACATAGAGGATGACGCCTCGACCAAACCTTAGGACGACCCCAACCCAGACGCCTCAACTTAAAAAATACCTTGATGACTTCTTCTTCTTCTTCTTTTTTTTTTTTTTTTTTTTGTAATTCAAGTACTTTTAGCTCGTCCATGTTTAAGAACGAGTTTTGATAAAATAGTTAAGTTTGCAAGGGTGTTTTGGATGTTTCTCGTCCGCCCTTGATACAATCACATAAATTCCATTTGACTTATATATGCATGGACGAGTGTTTATTTATATACAGGATTTCTTGTTTTACTCGTCTACATTTCATATACATAAACCATTTTTATTGGAATTCCACCTGTGTGATTTGCCCATGTGAAATGGTAAGTGGTAGTATTAATTTGTCCTTTGGACTCGTCGTTGCATTTTGCTCGTCTATGGACAGCTTTTTAGCAGGTGACTTAAGTTCGAAACATCTATGCTTTTCCTCGCCCATGGTATGGTTGGGTATTATGTTTTACCTGGCCCATCCTACGGACGAGCATGCCTTGATTTGTCTGTAATTTGCTCTTAAGCACGGGATTTACTTCGTCCTTTTCTTGGATGGACGAGCGTGCCTAGATTTTACTTTCTGGGAAAGCTTGAGATTACATCTCCGCGTCCAGAGAATTTTCTCGTCTTGAGCTTTTCAGCTTTCTTCAAGAGTCAATATGAACAAAAGTGCTATGGAAATCATTGATTCACATAACATTACGTACATTTCACAAATATTGTTCATAATATAGATATTGTTCATAGACGAGGTGTGCACCTTAGAGGCCATTGCCTTTATTTAAACAATACAGACTATAACGTTGTTCATAAATTTAACATAATAACAAAGCCACACAAAATATAATAATAAAGTTTTTAAACCCTGAGTTCGTCCAGAGTCATGCTCCTCCAGGTTGGCATTCTACTAATAGTACTTTCTCAAGTGCTCCACATTCCAAGGATGCTCCAGCTTCCTCCCATCAAGGGCTTCCAAGTAATAGGATCCTTGTCTTTTGCAGTTGATGACTCTATAGGGGCCTTCCTAATTTGGTCCCAACTTCCCATGGGCTGGGTTCTTTGTTGCTAAGGAAACCTTTTTTAGGACGAGGTCCCCTATGTTAAATCGCCTTGGCTTCACCATCGTGTCATGTTGCCTAGCCATCAGATTTTTATACCTTGCCATTCTTTGCTCAGCATTCATCCTAACCTCGTCTATTAGATCAAGGTTCAAACGGAGTTGCACTTCATTATCTTTGTCCTGATAGGCTGTCACCCTATGATTGGCCATATGCACTTCTGCGAGTATGACTACTTCAGCTCCGTAAGCTAACTTGAAAGGAGTTTCTCTTGTCGGGGTTCTTGCTGTTGTCCTATATGCCCATAGAACTCCTGATAACTCGTCTGGCCATACTCCCTTTGCCCCCTCAAGCCGAGTCTTGATTATTTTTAACAAGGATCGGTTTGCAACTTCAACTTGGCCATTTGCTTGTGGGTGGGCGGATGAGGAGTAGTGATTCTGAATCCCGAAGTGTGTGCAAAAATCTTAAAGAGTGCATTGTCAAATTGTCGTCCATTATCAGATATCAACACCCTGGGCACGCCAAACCTGCACACAATATTCTTCCATACGAAGTTCTTGACATTTTGTTGTGTGATGTTAGCTAAAGGTTCTGCCTCTACCCACTTAGTGAAATAATCGATACCAACCACAAGAAATCTCATTTGCCTCACCCCTATTGGAAAAGGGCCCAGGATATCTAGTCCCCATTGTGCAAAAGGTCATGAGGCTGTCATTGGGGTTAAGTATTCTGGCGGTTGTCTGGGGACGTTGCTAAACCGTTGGCATTGGTTGCAGACTTTGACATAGGCCTTGGCATCAGTTTGCATATTCGGCCAATAATATCCTACACAGACGACTTTGTGGACGAGTGATCTAGCTCTCGAATGATTGCCACACGCTCCCTCATGAATTTCTCTAAGTATATAGTTCGCTTCGTCTGAAGCCAGACATCGGAGATAAGGCTAGGAAAAGCCTCTTTTGTACAAAGTCTCATCCATAAGAACGTACTTAGTTGCTCTTACCCTCAACTTTCTTGCTTCGTCTTTTTCTTCTGGAAGTCGTCTCTTTTTTAAGTATGATACAATGAGAGCCATCCAATTTCCTTCGCTCTGCACCTGTTGCATTTCTGGGATGTCTATGCTCGGCATGTACTGAATCTCATCAAACTTGTCGACGGCTAAACTCGCCGAAGCTTCTTTTGCTAGTGTATCTGCTTCCATGTTCTCCTCCCTTGGGATTTGAACGAAGTTAGTTTCCTCAAACTTTTTCATAAGTCATATAACCCTGCTAAAGTATTTCCTCATTCATTCTTCCTTAGCCTCGTACATCCCATTCACTTGGCCCATGATTAGCTGAGAATCTCCCAAGACGAGTATTGACTTAGCTTCCACGGACTTGGCCAATTCTAACCCTTTGAGAAGAGCTTCATACTCAACTTCATTATTGGTTACTTGGTATTGCAGGTGAACTTTGTGTTTCAGTTTATCCCCTTCTGGCGATTGTAAAACTACACCTATCCCTCCGGCGTGCTGTGTAGACGATCTATCCACATGGATGATCCACTTCTAATTGCCTTTCATCTTACTTACATCGTCATGACTAGGGGTGAACTCTGCAATAAAGTCTGCCAGAGCCTGAGCTTTTATGGCATGTCTAGGTTGGTATTTTATGTCGAACTCACTGAGCTCGACAGCCCATTGAATCAATCGTCCTGCAGCCTCTAATTTGTTCATTGCCTTCTTGAGTGGGTGATCTGTCATGACGTTGATGACATAAGCCTGGAAGTAATGCCTTAGTTTTCTAGAGGCTGTCACTAGTGCGAAGGCCAACTTCTCCATTAGGGGATATCGTCCTTCCGCTCCCCTCAGTGCTCTACTTGTATAGTACACCGGCTTTTGTATTTTCCCTTCCTCTCTTATCAATGCTGAGCTCACGGCATGCGGGATTACTGCCAGGTATAAGAATAACTCTTCCCCTGTCACGGACGGACTCAGCAATGGAGCCGTAATGAGATACGCTTTCAAGTCTTGAAAGGCTTTCTGACACTCGTCCGTCCACTCAAATGCTTTCTTTAAAACCTTGAAAAACGGTAAACACTTGTCAGTAGCTTTAGAGACAAACTTGTTGAGGGCTACAACTCGCCCGGTGAGGGACTGGACTTCTTTAATATTGCATGGAGGCTTCATGTCCAATATTGCTCGAATTTTATCAGGATTCGCCTCGATTCCTCTATGGGAGACCATAAATCCCAGGAATTTCCCTGACAACACTCCAAAAGCACATTTGTTTGGGTTTAACTTCATGTGGTACTGCCTCAAGTCAAACGTCTCCTTTAGGTCGTCCAGATGTCCTTCTTCATCCTGACTTTTTACCAGCATGTCGTCGACGTAGACCTCCACATTTCGCCCGATCTGCGGACGAAACATGTGGTTAACTAGTCGTTGGTATGTTGCTCCAGCATTTTTCAAGCCAAGGGGCATCACTTCATAACAGAATAATCCCTGACTGGTAACAAAGGACGTTTTTTCTTGGTTTGCTTCGTCCATCCTTATTTGGTTGTATCCCAAGAAAGCATCCATAAAACTAAGTAGTTTATGGCTTGCAGTAGAATCCACCAGTTGATCAATACGTGGCAGTGGGTAACTGTCCTTAGGACAAGCCTTATTTAAATCAGTAAAATCCACACACATCCTCCACTTGCCTTTCGCCTTTTTCGCCATTACTACATTGGCTAACCATTGGGGATAGTATACTTCCCGTATAAATTTTGCGGCCAACAGCTTTTGTACTTCGTCTTTAATAGCTGCATCTCTCTTAGGGGCGAACACCCTTTTCTTCTGTCGTACTGGCTTAGAGGAAGGATCTACATTCAAACAGTGAGTAATAACACTGGAATCTATACCCGGCATGTCTTCGTTACTCCAAGCAAATAGATCAACATTTTTCTTTAAAAAATGGACGAGGTCCTGCTTAACCTCATCTCTCAAGTTTGCTCCTACCTTGGTACACCTTTCTGGGTAATACTCGTCTAGGGAAACATCTTCCAACACTTCAATGGGTTCTGCAACAATTCTCTTTTCTTCAATATTCATGGTTTGGATTTGCTCGTCCATGGCCAACATGGCCAGATAACATTCTATTGCTGCCAATTGGTCTCCTTGTACTTGCCCCACCCCATGTTCTGTTGGGAACTTCACTGACAAGTGGTAGGTAGATGTGACCGCCTTCCAACTATTTAAAGTTGGCCTACCAACTATGGCATTGTAGGAGGATGGGCACTCTACTACAAGGAAGTTCACATCCTTGGAGATTTGTTGCGGGTATGCCCCCACTGTCACCGGTAAAAGAACAGTGCCTACAGGTTGTACCTTCATCCCACCAAATCCCACTAGAGGAGAGCTTGCTGGACGAAGCTGATCTCGTCCCAACCTCATCTGCTGGAAGGCTTGATAATATAAAATATCAGCCGAGCTCCCATTGTCTACTAGCACTCTTCTAGTTTTGTAGTCAGCAATAAGGAGGGTGATGACAATAGCATCGTCATGAGGGTGATGGATTCTCTCTGCATCCTCGTCCGTGAAAGTGACTGCTTGTTCGTCCGTGGTCCTTGCTCTCGGTGATCGTCCAGAGAGTTGGACGCTCTGCACTACTTTTAAGTATGTCTTCTTTGATTTGGACGACTGTCCTGTTGAATCTCCCCTTACGATGACTCTTATCTCTCCAAGCGGTGGTCGCGACGATTCTTCTACCTTTCCTTTCAGCTTCTCGTCTTTCTGCTGCTTTAAATCAAAGCATTCATCTGTATCATGCCCATGATCTCTGTGGAAGCGACAATACTTGTTTCTGTTACGCTTGTTGGGATCTCCCTTCATCTTCTCTAGCCACTTCAAAGAAGGCTCATCCTTAATTTGCATAAAAACTTGCTCGAGTGGTACGTTCAAAGGAGTGCATTGTTGATTCCGCACCGAAGAGCCTGGTTTCTTGTTATCTCGGTCTCTCTTATCTTCTGTTCGCCCCTTCTTTGGACGAGGGGCTTGTTCAGAGTGACGAGCGGGATTTGCTTCCATTCTTTCAATTCTCTTCCTCTTTTTTGCTATGATCGCGTCTTCTACGTTCATGAAGTTTTGGGCTGAATGGACGAGTTCGGCCATGGACTGAGGTTCTTTTTCATAAAGCTTGTGTATGAACAAATCAGAACTGACCCTGTTATGGAAGGCAGCCAACAGCAGCTTGTCATCTACCTCGTCCACAGTCAGTGCTTCCCTATTGAAGCGAGTGATGAAGGAACGCAAACTTTCATTCTCTCCTTGCTCTATGATTAGTAAACTAGATGAGGAACGTTTATGTCTCTGTCCTCCAATGAAATTATTAATAAATAATTTTCTTAACTCCTCGAAAGAACTTACTGAATTCGGGGGTATTTTGCTGAACCAAAATCTCCCGGGCCCCTTGAGGGTAGTCGGAAATGCTCTACATATTATCTCATCCGGAACTCCTTGAAGATGCATGATAGTCTTAAAGGTAGCGATATGGTCAAAGGGGTCACGCGTGCCATCATATGAGTCCAAGGAAGGCATCTTGAACTTCAGCGGTAAGGGATGGCCATTAATGGATGCCGTAAATGGTGAATCAGTTCTGTGAACTAAATCTTCAACAGGATTAGTCCTTCTCAGGTTCTCTCTCATCTCATCCATAACCTTCCTCATCTGGTCCACTTCCCTCTCTAAATGTGGTACCCTCCTTGAAGCGGTGCCCCTTGATTGACTTTCGGCTTCAAAATTTCTTTCATCTTCCTGACTTTGCTCTCGCTCCTCTGCACGAGCCTCATGCCGCTATCTCCTGAGATTAATCTCTCTTCGCAAATCTTGATTTTGGCGAGTTAGTTCTGCCATGGCCGCGGCCATGGATTGCATGTGTTGGGCTGATGAAGGCTGCATAGCAGGAGCCGATTGACGGTCATGATGTGGGTTATTAGAGGCATCTCTGCTCGGTTGAGGGCCTGGACTAGTGACCCTCGATCTTGTCCGGACCATTTCAGCCCTTTGTTGGAGAAAGAAATTGCAGAATTCAATGATGAAATTCAAACGTAAATAATTCTACTTCTTTCCCACAGACGGCACCAACTGATGAGGTCAAGGAATCAGTGGGCTAAAATTTCCGGGCGTTAATAATCAATGAGCAAAATCCTGAAAATAATAAACAAGAAGTCAGAGGTGACCAGTGGAGGCCGGCCAAAAATCCTCCGATGGTAAAGTTAGTGGATTGAAGTAGAAAAGAATTTCCTCCGATGGTAAATTTAGTGGATTGAAGTAGAAAAGAAAACACTTCAAAGACTTCACCAATTTTTTTTAAAAATATCAAGTTACCCATACCTTTGCGTAGAAGGGTCCTTATATAGTATTAGCTTGACAGTTATTTCTCCTATCGTCGTAGGGTTTGGAGAATTCAAAGGATAACTTCCATAACTGTCATGGGAGTTACCTCATCAGGACTGGTATTCAACAATAAACAGATGGCTTGATTCAAACAATATGACGTTTGGATTTTGAGAGAGTATCATGACTCTTGGTGAACCTTACTCGTCCATCACTAAGGACGGGCGAGGTTCACTGCTTGTACGTCCTCCCTTGGACGAATGAGAATAGGACGAGTGTAAGGGGACGGCTAGTGTAGGACGAGCGTAACAGCCACTCCACTTTGTATATTGTTATGGACGGCCATATGGACAATAAATTAGCTTGGCGTTTTTCATACACCATCAGTTTCAACCACTGACTTTGCTACTACTTAATTGCTGAGTTTTTTTTTTTTTTTTTTTTTTTTTTTTTTTTTTTGTGGGTAAGAACAAAATTATTTTTGTTTAGAATTTTTTAAAGAGTATGGTTGTATATTTTGGATAAAATTTGTTGATTGGGCTTAATTTTTTTTAAGTTTTACTATTGGTAATTTTTGTTGTTGAGCTAATTTTATTTGGCTTGTATATTTTGTTTTAGATTTTAGATCTATAAAAATTTTTTTATGGTCACTAAAATGAAGAAATGATAGAATTACAAACTTATTTAAAAATCGTTGAGGTAATAAGTAGTTATTAGTATATAAAACAATGATGTAAATAGTGAACCCATGTGCAAACCAATAAGAATTTGCTATCAAAACAATTTGTAAAAAAGTTTGTGAGTATAGCATTACTTTTAAAAGAATCAATGATATTGTTTAAGGGAAGTAAAATGTAATTTTATAAAATAAAATTGCTAAAATTAGTACAAACATATATAATAATATATATATATTTTTAAATAGGGGGTGGGGGGCATTGCCCCCCTAGTCCAACAGTGGCTTCGTCCCTGCTTTTTGTCCATTAATAACAACTCGTAACAACCTACTACTTTATAATTTGTTGTGAAAATGTTATAGACATAGCATTTCTCTTGTGAAAAATATTAAGACATTTTATTATCGTCATAATATTTTCTGCCAATTCTTTGTAAGTCAAAATAAAATATAGCAAAATTATAAAGGTATTACGAAAATATTGTACCATTATGTTGTGTTTCTAGAAAAAAAATTTTTGGTTTAGTTAACTTTGTTGAGCCAAAATTCACAATTTTACATATAGTTTTTTTGGATTGACTTTTTGTATTTTGTATTTTATTTTTATTTTTATGCACCATTTTAAGTAAAAACACATAGTTTTACACACACACACACACACACACACAAAATCAAAAACTTAAGATAAAATCACTTTTTATTCTTTATTTTCAGGTAGTTCACAATTCTTACTTAAACTTTAAAATCAAGCAATTCTTCCCTTAATATTTTGGAAATGAGCTAATATGTCATATTGTTATTCTCTTAGTTAAACCCTAATGAAACCTTATGATTCTTAAAATATTACATTGTGTAATGTCTAAAATACTCCCACTAAATTTTATTTCAAAAATTTATTTCTTCACTTCTTTTGAGTTTTAGATGGTAGTAGTGCTTATAAAGTTGGAATGGTGAAATAAGGTGTTTTATTTATTACCTAAAGAACATTGATTTTCCAAGTTTAAATCTTCGAAACTTTTAATTTATATTCGATGACTAGGGCTGTCCATGGGTCGAGCGGGTCGGGTTTTTGCCCAACCCACAACCGACCCGTAACAGTTTGGGTGGGTGGTTTTACAACCCGCAACCGACCCATAATAGTAACGGATTCGTCGGTTTGGGTTGCCAGCGGGTGGTGGTCGGTTTCGGGTGAAACCGATCTCACCGGAATCCTTCGAAACGTGGCAAGATCTCGCCAGATCCGGCGAGATCTTGCCAGATCCATCCAAGATCCGGTGAGATCCCATCGGATCCGACGAGATTTCTGCCAAATCATGATGAGAAATCATTGGTTCGGCTAGATCCGGTGTTTATTATGCCAAAAATCGACAAATTTAAGTGAAAAAGGTGCTGAAATCTGGAAAAAATGGTTGGAATCTGGAAAAAAAATGATCGGAATCTAGAAAAATGGCCGAAATCTGGAAAAAATGGTCGGATACTGAATGGACTTCGATTCGGGCCAGGTTTTACGGGTTTTGAACTGAAAAACCGATAACGACCTGCTGGGTGTTGGGTTAGCAAAGTCAGAAACCGCGTTCGACCGCCAGAGTTGTTGGATCGAGTGGCAACGGGTCGAACGGCGGTAGGTCGGACGAGTTGGGCAGGTCGCCGGTTTGCCTGGACACCCCTATCGATGACACATGCCTTTTGTTATCCTTTTTTTCTTTTCTTTTCTTGCCTAAAATAGGTGTTCATTAAAAACTATGTAAGCTAAACATTGCACCTAAAGTCATGTAGAATGACAGAGAAGAAAGTATGAATGAAAAAATTTTCATTGTGTATGGTAGAAGGTGTTTGATGAAAAGTTTCAATTGTAGCATATGACATCATTCATTATAAAAATTTAAATAGTGTGACAATGTCTTAGTAAAACTCAGTTGCTTATTGTTGGAAGATGATGATATTCGATATCATTCTTAGAAGTTTTTAATAAGTCGATATTACCTTTAGCAAATAAGTACTAAGTAACTATTATAGTAAAATAGATATTCGTATATTAAATAGCTACCCTAACTCTGTATGTGACATACATTTTTTATATATGTAGTTTCATACTTCTTCAAATAGAAATTTTATCTTAATTTGTTTACTCAAGAGGTGGCACGTGCACCCTAACTAGTTATTATTGAAACGTTGTAAAAGCATTAGTATCTGGTATCTAAAAAATATATGATTCTACCATCTCAAAAACTACTTTATCTATTATATCATACCATTTTACAATACACCCAACATTCCAACTTTTATTTTACCATACAACACATTAAAATAATATATCTACACAATAAAATATGATATAACCCAATACCCAAATAAAACCCTAAATCCAATAAAATATTATTGCAAGGGCACGTTTAGGATCTTAAGCCTAAAAAATGAAAGGATTAAGGCCCAAAGAGCCCAATACAATAAATTTGTAGAGAGTGGGCTTGAAACTAGATTTCAATGAGTTGGACAACAATCATAATGGGTCAAAGATGACAAGAAAACAAAGATAAATAAGTTTTGTGCAAAGAAAATCTTCCTTGGCAAAGTCCAAGGAGAGTAGTTCTTGTATATATTTTTCTTAGACTTGATTACAATTACAGTTCTTGTTGCTACAGTGTTCTTTTCTCTATAGATTCTCAGATAATCCTCTTTTAATTGGGGTCTTTCTTTATTATATTATCCTGTTTTCCTTTATCTTAGCCCTCCACGTGTAGATCAAGTTGTTGGCTTTGATGCTTGTCCCATCAGCCCCTTCCTAAAGTCTTTGGGGGTAGCTATAAGCTGAATATTACTGTTCAACTATCACCTCCACATTAATGCGGTTAGGGAGTTAGCTGCAGAGCATTCAATGTGAAGATAGCAGCTTTCCTCTAGATATTTCTCAGGTTCCCTTTGTCCTATTCTCTCCTGATGCTATCATCACCAGTAAGATTATCTGGTGTATCGTTCTTGACTGTAAGTCAACCCTTTGACCTCTACCCTGCTCAGCCGAGGAGGCACCTCTCCCCGGACTCCTTTCCTAAACTTTTATGTCTAAAATCCTTCCATTACTTACTGATTCATACATCTTTGTTAATGTCTAATTGTCCTCGGACAAAACCCATGGCCTAATATACATTCCTGGGCCTTTCATCCCCATAATTATTTTAAAAAAAATACCATCTTGCTATAGTACCATTTGTAGCACAATTGTAAATTTTTTTACAATTAGAGTTCCGGATAATGCACACTTTTATGGTTTTGATGTTATATATTTACAATTTGGGGGTTTTATAACCCCCAATGCCAAGCTAGAATACTATTTATACTTACCTGTACCTTTTATAATTGTAAGGCAAAAGTTATGTGAGTGATAGCAAAGTAGCTGATCAAAACAGAGTGGGAAGAGGGTGTTTTGGTCATTTCTACCAAAACTCTTTCCAAAATCAAATTTGAATTTGGAAATAGATTTTAGGTTTCAAAATAAAATAAATAAATAAAAGTTCCATTTTCATTTTAAAAAAACACTTCGTTTTCGTTTTCATTTTTGGTACCACAACTACAAGCTCTGAGCTTAGCTCAGCTTCTATAACTTTTGGGAGAGAAAATTAGCTCCAAAAAAAAAAAAAAAAAAACCCTAATATCAAAACATTACAAACAAACCCAGTTCACCAAAACCCTAATCTCTCTCTCTCTCTCACAAGTTTTTGAAAAACCCAGAAAAAGAATATAAAATTGAATTTTAATTTTGTCAGGTCACGATTTTTGAGTTTTCTAAAGTTCCACTGTTTAGCTTAGTGAAGAAGTTGGTTTAGGATGAAAAATAGTTGTTAGAGTGTTAACTTAGGTACTAAAAAATTCTTAGGTTCTAGATGGTTCTTTTGCTTTTCTTCTTCTTTTTTCTCGCAAACCAAACAAGAGGGGATTGATTTGATATATATTATTTTGGTAGTGGAATTTGGAGATCTATTTGTTTGTTTGTATTATTGGTTTATATATTGTTTGCTATGGTTGTTGAGAGAATTAAGAAAAAAGGTATGTAAATGGTAATTTGGATGATTAGATTGTATGTGGATTGCTGCTTAGGTTTTTTAGTTTATTTGAATTTTGTGGTTGCAGAGAAAAACTCAGGAAAAGAATAAAAAATTCAATTTTAATTTTGTTAGGTCACGATTTTTGAGTTTTTTAAAGTTCCACTGTTTAGCTTAGTAAAGAAATTGGTTTAAGATGAAAAACAGCTGTAAGAAACCCAGGAAAAGAATAGAAAATTGAATTTTAATTTTGTCAGGTCACAATTTTTGAGTTTTCTGAAGTTCCATTGTTTAGCTTAGTGAAGAAGTTGGTTTAGGATGAAAAAAAGCTGTTAGAGTGTTAACTTAGGTACTAAAAAATTCTTGGGTTCTAGATGGTTTTTTTGCTTTTCTTCTTCTTTTTTCTAAACCAAACGAGAGGGGATTGATTTGATATATATTATTTTGGTAGTGGAATTTGAAGATCTATTTATTTGTTTGTATGATTGGTTTATATATTGTTTGCTATGGTTGCTGAGAGAATTAAGAACAAAAGTATGTAAATGGTAATTTGGATGATTAGATTGTATGTGGATTGCTACTTAGGTTTTTTAGTTTATTTGAATTTTGTGGTGAATATTTCTAGTAATTTAAAAAGGCAACAAAAAGAATAAAAACTTCAAAATGAAGTTCTGTAACAATCTCACATGATTATAAAATTACATAAATGCGTTGTCTTTAAAGACTAATTGTGTTGCCATGGGTAAAACTCGGTGTGAAATGATTCTTTGACAAAACAACACCCATGACTAGACTATAGTGTTGACTTTCATATTGGACGTAGTTCTACTTACAAGGTTAAAAAAACAACATTTTATAAAAATGAGCTTTTCGATGCCTCTACTGCCCAAGCTATTTTATCTATCCCCAACCTTATCTTACCTAAAGCTGAAAAGTTGTGCTGGGTACTAGAATCCAAGGGTAAGTTCTTCGTTAAGTCGGCATATCATGCTCTGCTCCCCCCTACAACTCACTCTACAAAGCCTGGGCCAGAATCACAAAAGCCTGGACCATTTTGGACCATTTTCGTCAGGGACCATTTTGGAGAGCTTATCAAAGCCTAGGCCAGAATCACAAAAGCTCAATCTCCTCTCTAGGTTGAAGCTGAAGCTCTCATTTGGGCTGTAAAGCTAGCAAGAATGGAAGCCTAGTCCAAGGTTATCTTTGAAGGTGATGCTAAATTTGTGTTCGACCCTATCCCTGAAGATAAGCCTCCCCCTGACTGATCTATTAATGCTATTATCTTAGACATCTGGGCTCTATCCACGTTCTTCGTTTTCTCTTCCTTTGTTTGGGTTCATAGGTCCTGTAATGTAGTAGTTCACGCTACATCAAATTTTGCTTTAATGTCTTTATATTCATACTTTTTCAATAAGGACAATCTTCCCCTGGCATTGACTACCATTTGTGAGGAAGATTTTCCCTCTATTTCTATTTCCTAGTTTAATACATTGTAGATTATAAAAAAATAATAATAATAATAAAAGTCTTTCCTTTGAAGTTGGAGAAAGAATAAAATGATTTTTTCTTACTCAAGCAAGATGAGCAATCTATGTAGGATAAAAACTAAGGTCTAATGGGATTGTTTGAGTAGAGAATAAGCTAAAGAGTTAGAGTACTAGTATCGGGTGTGCTAAATGCTAAATTTTTAGCATTTAGCACATCAAACACCAAAAACCATGCTCCATCAAGTGTGCCAAACGCCAAAAAAAAATTAGCATGAGCTTTAATACCCTTCTATCAGTAGAAAGATACAATAGAAAATGCTAATATTTGGGTTTTTTTTATTCAACTTTCTCTCTCTCCTAATAATAAAGTATTCATTATCTTCTCCCTCACCCATTTGGTCTCTCTCCTCTTTTATCTCTTCTCATCCATCACTCTTTGATCTCTCGGTTTTTCTCCTCTTCTTCTCTTCTCTACCTCTCTTATTTGAAAGCTTGGGTATTGTGCTCTCTCTCTCTCTCTCTCTCTCTCTCTCTCTCACATTTATCTTTTCGCTCTCTCTCCTTTATGTTCCCCTTCTTTTCCCTTCTGATCTCTCGGTATCTCTAATGGTTGTTTTTTTTATTATCTTATCTCAAAACCAAAGCTTTACTTTGGGTCAATTGACGGCGATGACTCTCTCTCTCTCTCTCTCTCTCAATTGGGTTGTGGTCATTGTGAATGTGAAGCTTGGGTTGATTTTGGGTTTCACTTGATCAGATGTTGATCACGGTGGTTGGGTTTAGTGGTTATTGGTTAAGTTTGGCCTAGGGTGATCAAGAATAAGTATGATTTTTTTTTTCATTCTTGCAATGGTGGTGGTGTTTTTTTTTCCTTGGGATTGAAGAGAGAGAGAGAGAGAGAGAGAAGACTTTAAAGTTCAGATGTAAAAATACAAGGCTTTAAATGAATGCATATTTTTATTGGGTTATTTATATTATTTTAATGGGTTGATTATATTATTTTAATGTGATGAATGTTAAAATAGAAAATGTGATGTAAGGTGTATTATTAAAAGCTATAATAAAATAGATAAAGTAGGTTTTGATGTATTAAAATTGCATTTGGCTTAACATAGTTGATGCTAGTGCTCTTATTTTGATTTGGTTGTTGGTAAGTAAGACACTGACTTGGTAAGAAATTAATGAAATAACTTATTAGCTTATATAGAAAGCAAACTACCCAATAGTTACAAATAACTATATAAGCCCAAGAATTGCAGGCACAACAACAAAAGGTCTTAAAAAGAAGGAAAAATAAATTTACCAAAGCAAAGTTGAACTAGAATTCACATTAGTTACACCTGAGATTAGTCTAACTATTAGCAATATAATTTCAACTTATGGTGTTTATTCCATAATGATTACTTTTCATTATCAGCCTAAATATACCAGTTGGTTTTCGGTGTAGGTAGAGTTTAAATCTTGAATCTCTTATTTGACGACAAAAAACTTTATTAGTTTAGCTAATTAGAACGTACTAGTAAATGAAAAATTTTTTATAGGAGTAAGTGGAATCTTGATTTAAAAAAAAAAAAGTCACAAAATGACATACAATTATACTTGTATACACAACCTCTAACCAATAGTTTCTCCACACAAAAAATCTAACTAACAAGCACAAATCCATTTTTTAATATAAAAAATATTGTTTATTATTCAAATAAATTGTTTTTGATTATTTAGATTGATCTTAAGTGTCAAATCCTAGCTCTGCATGCTGTAACACTACTCTTGTGCATAGCACAAATTGCTGATTATTTATTTATTTATTTTTATTTCAAAGATGGCTACCTACCCATGGTGGGTGAGTGTTGCTCTTTAAACCCAAAGGGCGAGGGTATTGCTGATCTGTTGTTGCCTTGTTGGGGAGGACACAAGCCACAACAGCCAATCGCATCCAACCCTTAGCAATATTCCAAACACAAATTCAACCACTCTCAATGCCCCTAACTATTAACTAGATTGGTGTATGTCCTATTAAATCATAATAATAATCTCTTATTCATTTGCTCTTAATTAATTTATTTTATTTTAAATCAAAATGAGAAAAATGAATTTTTTTAAATAAGTTAATTGAGTATTTAAGCATAATTTTTTTTTTGAGAGTTTAAACTGTCTTCGGCACTTGACAAAAGAAACTGAGATTTTAACGATTGAGTTAACCGTAAGCATAATTTCATTATTTATTAAAAAAAAAAACCCAAACACAAGACAAATTTTCGTTCATATCCAATCTCTCGACCTTTCCATATGTACCAAAAACCCGTTCCACAGTTAGATTGGGACTTCTTTATTATTGAAACGAGATTAAGATTTAAGACAAACATGGGGGGGTTGACCTTTGGCGGCTTCGGCATGTGATTAAGTGTCAGAAGAGGAATACAAAAACTTTAACTGATCTGAATTTGAATCTTAGACATTAAAAGAAATCAAAGCGAAGGAACAACCAAACTCAACCAACCAAAAATGGGGTCTTGTTATTAGTTCGATAGGCGCATAGATTGGTTGAAAAGAGAGAAGAGGAAACATGGGTTGGAATTGGAGAAATGGGTTTCAAGAAGTGGCGAATACAAGGCCTCTGTTCTTGACAATTTACGCCACTGTCATCATTGGTGTAATCTTCTCCTCTTTCTATGTCTTCTCGGCTATATATTCCAAGCCTTTAGTTGACTCCTCCATCTCATGGCTCTCCTCTCCACCTTCAGCTATTTCCTCTCACAGTATGTTTTCTCTTTTCTAATCTCTATATGAATTTTATTTTGCCTTCACTTTTATGCACACCCATTTGGGTTTTAGGACGATTGGAGGGTTAATCTCGTTTGCATTTTACTTGGGCTGTGATGGGTTTTCCACATTATTATGTTTTTGTTTGTTAAAATTTTTGCTGATTTGGTTGGTATAAACTAAACCCATTTGAGTTCTGTGTGTTGGGAGTGTTAAGGTAGAGAATTCTTTTTAGAACCTCAATGTTGTGTACATTTCAAGTAGGAACTATGGTAATCAAGTTTGGTGCTTGTTTATGTTTTGCGCTTTTTATGTCATTACTTACCAATCTCTATGTATATCTATTTTGCTTTCACTTTTATGCACACCCATTTGGGTTTTAGGACGACTGGAGGGTTAATCTCGTTTATGTCTTATTTGGGCTGTGATGGGTTTTTCATATTATTAAGCTTTGCTATTAAACATTTTTGCTGATTTGATTGGTAAGAACTAAACCCATTTGAGTTGTGTGTTGGAGTGTTGGGGTAAAAGATTTCTCTTTAGAACTTATGCGTTTTGTGCATTTCAATAAGAACTATGATAATAGAGTTTCGTGCTTTGTTTGTGTTTTGTATCTATTTATGCACACCCATTTGGGTTTTAAGACGATTGTGGAGTTAATCTCATTTATATTTTACTTGGGCTGTGATGGGTATTTCATTTTAAATTTTGTTGTTAAAAAATTTTGCTGATTTGGTTGGTAAAAAAAAAAAAAACCATTTCAGTTCTGTGTGTTTGGAGTGTTAGGGTAGAGAATTCTTTTTAGAACTTCAATGTTTTGTATATTTCAAGTAGGAACTATGACAATCAAGTTTGGTGCTTGTTTGTATTTTGCACTTTTTATGTCATAACCTACCAATCTTTATTATGCTTTCATTTTTATGCTCACCCATTTAGGTTTAGGTTTTAGTGCAATTGTAAGGCTAATCTCATTTTTATTTTGCTTGGGTAAAATAGGTTTTCCATATTAATAAGTTATGCTATTAAATATTTTGCAGATTTGCTTGGTAAAACTAAATCCATTGAGTCGTGTGTTGGAGTGTTAGGGTAGAGATTTCTCTTTTGAGCCTTTTTAAATATCTTCTACTTTTCAAGTGGGGACTATGATAATCAAGTTTGCTGCTTGTTTGTCTTTTGTACTCCCCTCCCAGACCCCATAAAAATGGGAGCTTTCTGTACTGGGTGCAGTTTTTTAACCTAGAAAGGTCAATTGTTGTTGGATATTTCTAATTGATCTAATTATTTAGAATTAGAATTATTTCAAATTAGAATCTATCTAGAATTAGAATAAATAAGTAAAATTAGAATGTGTAGAATATGATTCTAATCTAATTAGATTCCATTTCTAATATTAATCGGTATGTTCCTCCTCCCTTCTTCCACTCCGCCTCGAAGAGTAACTAGGACTGATTCAGTCACGTTTTCATTCATTTGGAATCTGGGCTCTTCTACTTCATTTTTTTGGGTTTGGGCATTGGCCTCTTTGTTATCATCTGCACCTTTTTACTTTTTCTCCAAAATTTTTGTTATAAGTGTTGCATATAAGCTCAGATCTTAGGACTGACCAGTTAACATGGGACCTCTTTTGGAATGAGCTAATAATAGACTTCTTAAGAGGACTGTTTCCTTGATTATTAGTTTCAAGAGGGAACTGGAGAAGTTTTTTGAACTGTTTCCCTTCTGTTAATGATGCAATATTGCATGAATTGCTAGGATAGATTTGAAAAGCTCATGTTCCTGAGCATTATTATTAATACTTGTTCCCTAGAATTTCTATTCTCAGCGGTTCATCAATTTCTCTATTCTCTATGTTTGAGTATGCAATTCACTTTTCTTGTCGCACATGCTCTCTCCAGATGTGGATTCTCTTCCAACAGAGCCAGCACTCAATTTTTCTCGATCAGCAACAGTGGGTTTAACTGCAGGGCCTCAAAGTGTGTTGATGCCCCCTATTTGGCAAGTTCCCTCACAAACCAAAAAAATGCCACCTTTGAAGGCTTTTCAACTGACCAAAGAACTGGTTCAGCAAAGGGTGAAAGATAACATCATAATAGTGACCTTTGGTAACTATGCATTCATGGATTTTATCCTGACTTGGGTTAAACACTTGACAGATTTGGGGCTCTCTAACCTTCTTGTTGGTAAGCTAAATCTTAATTTTAGCTTCATAGCTTTTTTGCAGTTGCACTCACTTTCCTCAATATTTGAATAATTTTTTTTTCTTGAAAATCGTATCCACATATATTATACTTAGTGTACACCTCTTAAAGGAGTTCAAAATTGTTGTTTTAGGTGCGATGGATACCAAATTGTTGGAGGCTTTGTATTGGAAAGGTATTCCTGTTTTTGATATGGGCAGCCATATGAGCACAGTTGATGTTGGCTGGGGCTCTCCAACATTTCATAAGATGGGGAGACAAAAAGTTGTTATGATAGATTCATTACTTCCCTATGGTTTCGAACTGTTGATGTGTGATACAGACATGGTTTGGTTGAAGGTACAGTTTCAGCTCAAGTCCTATTTGATCTTCTGCATGATCAGAGTATTTTATTTATTTATTTATTTTTTTTTGTGTGTGTATTTTTACTAAATAAATAAATATCTACTTATGAGTATTTTAATCTATATTGGGCAGGCTAGGGTCTGGTGGGAAGTGGGGATAACAGTTAGAACTTGATATTTAATAATAAATAGAATTAGAATTCTCCACAACCCCCCCCCCCCCCCCATTATCTATATTATATTCTTTTGCTTTCCTTGGGTATAGATTTGTTGATTAGAAGTGCTGAGCAGCAAAAACATTTATTATGTTTTTGTTCCAACGGTATGATTTGTGACCCTAGAACTATTCCACTTTCCTGGTGAACCTGTTCAGTAGTGATTTCTGTCTTTATTCTTTAATTTTCTTTACCTTTTTCTATTCCCAGTAAGATATCCTGTATATTTTCCCTTATTTATTTTATTTCTTTCCTGTTTGTCTTTCTCAATCTCATATTTTGTTTGTTGTGCGATCAATGCTATTTCATCAAGGACGCTCTAAGATCAGTATTTATTTGTTATAATCAGCATCTTTAAGGTTTTTTTTTTTCTTTTATACATCTATTATATTCCTTCTGGAGATTACTATTAAACAAACTCACTTTACCTTATTTGCTATGTCTTGAAACAGAACCCGCTGCCATATTTTGCTCGTTTTCCTGAAGCAGATGTCTTAACTTCTAGTGATCAAGTCATACCAACAGTTGTTGATGACAGGCTAGACATTTGGCAACAAGGTGAAGTTTGTAGTAGTAAAACAAGATTTACTCTTTGTGTTTGTCTTTCCTTCATTTACTTTATTGTTCATAATAACCTCATTTATCTCTGTGCAAGCATGCGTTGTTACCCCTTTCGCATTAAGAGTTCTCTTAATGACTGGTGTGTGAAATACTAGTTGAAATCTCATGAACTGATGTGAAAATGTGTCTGCCAGTGAATGGATACTTGGAAAGGGTCAACATTTTTTAATGTACTAGCTTGGAACCAAAACACAATCAAAATTTAATACTATGCTGCAATGGATTGGCAAGAATGTTAATTTTGATTACATTAAGAAGTATGGAACTAGTGCAGTATGCTTTTTTGCTATAGAACCCATTGCAGTTTGTTACTTTTTTGCAATTTTCTGCCACATGGTGCTTCACGTATGAGTACAAAGACCAAAAAAAAAAAAAAGTCTCAGTTAAAAAAAAGGTGAACTCAGGAAAATGTTTAAAGTACAAACTCTTACCAGGAACCTCTTAGGATGACCTTATTTGCACCCTTTCTCATTCTTTGATGTTTAGAAAGTCCCAGATGGTTTGTTTTCTAGGACAAGTCCCAGTCACTCTTTCTAGTTATAGGCTCATTATCAAATCATTACTTTTTAATTATCAACTTGGAACTTTATAAACTTTTATCCTTTTGAACTCCATGGTTTAATAAGCACTTTTAAATTTAAACTCAGGACCTCTTACTCTAATACCATGTTAAATAACCAATTCTTTCTAAAGCTTAAGCTATTAGGAAATGATGAATTTAATCATTTAACCATAATTCTAACAAGCACCACACTCACAATTTTACTTCTTCATCTTCAACAGTTAGTGGAGCCTACAATATAGGAATATTCCACTGGCGGCCAACAGATTCTGCAAAAAAACTGGCAAAGGCATGGAAAGAAATGCTTATAGCTGATGACAAAATATGGGATCAAAATGGGTTTAATGATCTTTTACACAAGCAGTTAGGACCACTTGTGGACGAGGAGAGTGGTCTTGTATATGCTTTTGATGGAAATCTCAAGCTGGGAATCCTGCCAGCTAGTATATTTTGTAGTGGACATACTTATTTTGTCCAGGTAGGATATGTGGAATTGCTCTTTGTAGAATGAGCAGTCTCCTCTCTCTCTCTCTCTCTCTCTCTCTCTACATTAATGTGATGTGGGAAGTTTGTAGACAATTTCATTTCAATTTTGTTTTATTTAATTTTAGAAGTCAACTGTATTTTTGCTCAATGAGATTTATTTTAGGTCTTATTAGTTAATTAAATGATTAGTATTTTATTTATTTTCCTAAAGTCGAGGTTATACTTGTAATTCAATAAATGCTTTCCTAAGTCAACTAGAATTAGGGTTTTAGTTTTAGTAGTCTATATAATTGTGTTATTGTTCTCCTATGGAGACAAGCTAAGATGAATAAATTTCAGTTGGAACCTTTTCAATGGCTTGGTGTTGATTCCAGCCAACCATAGGTGATTTTCTATCCCACTTGGTGTTATTTCCAAGCAACTCTAGGTGCTGATTTCTAGCGTATTTTTATTTTTCTATTCAGTTTTCGTGTTGCATCAAATTTTTGTTCTACCTCAAAATGGTAGACATTCATTTACTTTGCTAATTTTATTTTAGGCAACTATTGCCACTGAGCTTGTAAGAATTTTAATTGACCTGGTTAATATAGCTGAACAAACTGTATATCAAGCATGCCCTAAACCCTAATGCTATAATCGCAGGCCACGTATCAGCAATTCAGATTGGAGCCATATGCAGTGCATACCACATTTCAGTTTGCAGGTACTGAAGGAAAGCGGCACCGGCTTCGGGAAGCCATGGTTTTCTATGATCCACCAGAATACTATGATTCACCAGGTAATTCTGTGCCACATGTTGCATATCTTGCCAATTTATCTTAGGTTGCATATGCTTATTCAATATCATAATTCGTTATTCTGTAGACATAAGTTTCTCAAGGTGTTGCAGGGTCTTTGATTCAGTGATCTGCATGGCTTGTTGATTGTCTTTTATCCTTTGTATCTGCATCTCAGACCAAGTATAAAAAAAGGACCCTTCACCTTTGCAGATTATCCTTGATGAAGAGGCCTAAAAATCTACAAATATGCCTTCTTTAAACATTAGTTTTTTAGCCTTTGAGGAATGCACTACTGCAAAGTATAATTACTACTATCAGAATGGAATGAGTTATGGTGTTTCAATTAATAATCTTGACAACTTGACCATTATCAGAATGGAATGAGTTCATGCATAAATTGCCCTTCCCTGCTGGAACAGGTTTGATAGTACACCCTTAACTTAAGCAGGGAGCAGGGACGGGAATTTCAGGGCTGATCCGTGTTGGATTTGGGAGATTGTGGGAATTTTTGTATCACCACTGCCCATGATTGTCCATCTTAATTCCATCATTGAAGTAGTAGGTTAGAACAATGTACTATATATCTTAAGGTGAGGGAGCTACAATGAGATGTAAAATGCCAAAATGAAGAGCATTTTGTATTTGCTCCGTTCTTGATATTTCTCATATGGTAATGCATGATTCCACTCTGCAAGGAGTGGGTAATGTAGAACAGGTTTGCAAGAATAAGAAAGAAATGGAAAAGCAGAGAACCTCAGGCTTCACCACCTAAGGGTGCTTGGAATCACCAGCAAGATGTAGAGAAAACTGTTAACCCAAAATGTTTTTATTCAAATTGTTTTGCAAGAATACGAAAGAAAAGGAAAAACAGAAAACCATAGGCTTCACAAATAGGGTGCTTGGAATCACCACAAAGGTTTAGAGAAAACTGACTCAGAAAGTTTTTAATTCTAATTGCACTGTTCAAACTATTGCCATAGCCTCTTTTAAATAGGCTTAAGGATTACATCAATAAGCACCATTACATCACATGAAATCCTTAACAACAAATGAAATCTGTTATCTCAAACCAAATAAAGTCAGCCAACATTAACTCTGGTTGCACTCTTGGCATCACAGAGCATAGTTGGTATTTTTTTTTAATAGGTAAGAAAGATGTATATTCAAAAAACTGCTAAACACAAAGTAGCACCAGCATATCAAAAGTACAAAAAAAAGATGGGAAAGCAAAATCATAAAAAAGCACTAATTACAAAGAAGAAGAGAGCTAAGGAATAAAGGAAGAGAATTACTAGATGTGAGTCCCCAAGCCCTAGCCCAATCAAAAAAGGAACTAGAAAAGAGAGCAAGCAGTTGGTCATCGGATCTATCCAAATCCTCAAACGTCCACTGATTGCGTTCCCTCCAAATACACCACATCCAACACAATGGAACTAAATTCCAAATGTGAGATGAATACTTCCCCAACCAATTCCACCAACCAATGAAGTAATGAGAGAGAGAGGGGGAGAATGTGACACAATGTATTAACCGTATTCAATGGAATGAAATTGAACAAATTTATCTAGTCTGATTCATCATTGTGTTTTGAACATCTATAAATGATTCTTGACCCTTAGTCCCTTGTGGGTTTTGGGAGGCCATTTTTTTGTTCCAAGGCGAAGTGAGGAATGACATAGGGTTAATGGGATAAAGGATTGTGAATTTGTTTGTTAGAGAAGACTCTCTCTCTCTCTCTCACGTGTGTGCGTGCGCACACACACACACGAACAATTGTAGATGTCATCAATTGCTTTTCCTTTGCTCTTCTAAAAATATCATAATATGTTTGATTGCTAAGAATCTTTGGGATGGAATTTAAGGATCGGCAAACACTTTTCTTGCTTTATGATGTTAACCAATGTCTATTTTCAGTGTACTTAAGTTGTTTTAAGACAAAAATAGGCAAAAAGTCCACCTCCCACTGGGTTCTAATCTTCCTGAACTTTGAAAACTCAAATTGTGCTCCTAGAGTCATTAACTTTAACCCCAAGTTTCTAGAAAATCCTGTTTTATATTGTATTTTTTATGCAGTCGTGGAAGATTAATTTGCTATTACTTCACAGATTCGCCTATTCAAAAATTATTTTATGGGGTCCACTTGTGAAGTCCAATTGAAGTGAAAGTCATGTAGTTTTAATGGTCTAAGTATGAGTCTTTTAGGGTTAAGACAATTTTTATTTGGATGTTTATTTTATTAGTTATGGCCAATTTTATTTGCAAGGGAAAATCTGCAATTTTTTAATCAATTTATGCAAATTAAGGCATTTGGTACTTTAATTGAGTCTAGAATCTTCTAGGGGATCCTATATATCTTAGGTTTTATTTTCCTTGGGTCCAAGTTAGTCTTTTGTTAGGTTTTTAGTTTACCATTCATTAAGAGTCCTAACACTACTAGGACAAGGAAGAGTCTTTATCTATCATTGTGCTCAATGGATTCGAAGGAGAAAGTTGATTAATAAAGTTATTGAGTGTTTTAAGCCTTTGTGGGTTCTTTTCTTCCTCCTTTCCTCTTCTTTCTTTCTTCTCTTCTTCTTCTTCTTCTTCTTCTTCTCTCTCTCTCACACAGTTGTTGTTCAGAGGTACTGTTCATACAACCCCCAAACATAAGAAAACATGTCATTTTCTTCTTCCTTACAACCACAAATCAACCCCCTTTCCTTTACCTATTGTAACCCAATATCCCCACATACTTTCCTCTACCAAATAACCATCAAATAACTCATTAAACCACCTTTTAATTCCCATCAAAACCTCATAACACTTACTTCAATAATTTTAAACCTAGATCTATGAGTTCTCCTAACCTTAACCAACCACAACCACATTTAGAAAAATTCCCCCAATTTGTCCTTTGTCTATTTTAGATATGAACTTTGATAACCTTGTGTCCCTCCGTGTGGCCATACTCTATGTTTTGGTTTTAACAATCTGCAGCTTACCCTTTTGGACAGTCAAAACCTTAAAAACCTTAACTGGAAAGTGGGATCTGCAAATGTTAAGCCGTTTCTCTTGCTTACCTATCAGCTGCGAGTCTATTGTCAAAATATCCATGCAAGAATTCTCCAAATGGTTCTATTATATTCAAATTTCTGTTTTTATAATTATGAAGCTATTGACTTAATTGTTTAAGTTGTTGTCATTGGGCTGATATATTTTATGGGTCAAAATAGCTTTCTTCAACATTTAATTGTTAATATTTTGGGTATTTTAGACTTAGAAGTCAAACTGTCAAAGTTTACACTACTTTTTTACTTATATTGAGAGACTGTAAATCTGTGATATCATAACTTGGTTAATGGAAGTATGTGTTATTTATATTTGTCCTGGCCTGATTGTTTGAGTGTTTTAGAATAGTTCCAAGAACCTTTTTCTCCCTTATTTTCTGTATGTAGGTAAATTTATGGAGTTGTAAACATGCATTTGAACTTATTTTCATTCATTTCTAATCTATCTTCATTATTTTTAATTTCAAAATTTTATTGCTTTCTTTGCTACAGGCTTGTTTTGAACTTAAAAAAGTGTAATTAGTTTGACTACATGGTTACATGTTTTTCAACTTTTAATTAGTCCCCATGATTATGTGATTCCTTGCTTCTTATGTACTTTTGGCTTGAATTGGTTTGGATGAGACTGCTAGAGAGTTTAAAAGGTGCAAGTTTGTTTTATGATCTGTCCCTTTTCTTGTGATCCAATATCATGAGAGTTGAAAGTTACTCATGGGATGCAAGATTGGGCAATTTTATTGTCTTTTCCTTGGAACCACATTTTTCGATTTTTATTATTTCCTCCATCCTAACCAAATGGAGCTCATTTCCCTTAGATATATCTGCCTCATCAGGAACCTAAATTGCACCAAACTGAAGACAGGGAAAGCACACTTTGAATATATGGGCGCATGCTCTATGGTGTCTACTTATAGTTAATGAAGTGCTGCATGGGTCCTTTATCTTTGGTGAATATGACATTATCACTAATTCACTGTAGCATAACTTCTTTGTGGTTATGCAGGAGGATTCTTATCATTTAAGCCATCTATTCCCAAGAGCTTGTTACTAGATGGGCAACATACTATTGAATCACACTTTTCTCTAGTTAATTACCAAGTATGTATGTATGTACTAACCTAATCCAGCTAACACCTTCAATTTTTGGATATTGCAATATTGCATCTCATGAATTATTTATTTATTTTATTCATCAAAAATAGAATTGTATCCTTTTGATTTCATCTCATGAAGTATTTTGTGAATAATTCTTTCAGATGAAACAAATAAGGACAGCACTTGCGATAGCTTCATTGTTGGATCGTACACTGGTGAGGATAGCTAAATTTCTACGTTTTGTGGTAGTTTATAGTAATATATATTCCTACATTAGTGCATTTGGAAGTATTTGTCCCTCATAACCACTACCGTAGTGTATCTTTTTTTTTTTTGCACAAATGTGCTATCACATATCAAATCTGCAAAAATAATATATTAGAGAGGACGGCATACTGAATGTCACAATGTTAAATTTGCTGATATGTATTTTTGAACTTGGATGAAGTGAGTATCAAAATTAGGTGCAGCGTGCAGAATATACTTATCTTGTTTTATCAACAAAATGTTATTTACTGCTGTCACATCATTGTTGCTATTATTATTAATTACAACTTTGTTAAGCAGGCAACAAGCCAGATTTATGTAACTTTTGTAATTGATTGTTTGTCCCCATATACTTCCTGTATACTTGGGTGACTCTTTTTGATACCAAAATTTATTACTTATCCCAAAAAAAAAAAAAGCAGGCAGCAAGAAGCCTTTTTTTTTATTTTGTTTTAATTGTAAGGGGATATTCTGTAATTGTCTAGGGTTTTTTTTTTTTTTTAATTATTATTTATTTATTTATTTATTATCATGGGCTGTGCTATTGGACTATTGGGTTTTATTTGAGTTTAGTTATTTAGCTTGGGCTTAACAGTGAAAGCCTGAGTCCAACTCTTATTATTATTAGGTTTTTGATAATGAGATTTTATTGAAAAAAGACTAAAGATTTACAAAAAATAAGTTGTCATGTACAAAATTAGAAATGCTAGTGGTAAAACCTCACACGTGGGACTGGTCAAACAAAACTCTAAGCAACAATGTTTGCAATTGAGTCATCAAACTTTCTATATCTTCATAAGTACGGTGATTTTGTTCTCTCCCCAAAGTTTACATCAAGTATAAAAGGACAAGATTTCTAATATCCAAAGAGTGATTTTGTTCTCTCCCCAAAGTTTGCATCAAGTATAAAGGGACAAGATTTCTAATATCCGAAGAGTGTTTTCTAAACCAATTCCTCCTACCAAACAAAAGATCCATGATCGTCTTTGGTAACACCCACTGAATCCCGAAGGAATTAAAAACATAACTCCACAAAGCATGAGCTATAGAGCAATTTACCAATAGTCCAATAGATGATCCACTGTTTTCCTGCTGCGTCGGCACATACAAGAGTCCAACTTTTATTATTTATTATGGTATCAAAGTAGGTAGTCCTAAGTTTGAACCCTATCTCTAGTCTACCTCCTATGCAGACATTTAAAAGTTCCATGTGATGGGTCCCGTTCTTTTTTTTTTAAATAAGTCTTTTAAAACCCTTATCTCTACTCTACCTCTTCGAGGGGATATCTAGGTCCACACGTGAGGGAAGTGTTAATGGTCAAGATGATTAAATTCACCATTTTATTACAATTTAAACTTTTGAGATTAGTATTAATTTATCAGTTATGCATGTCTAGTGTATTTGCATACATGTCTACACACACACCACATGTCCAACACACATATAAGATATTAGATAGTGTCTTTACCACACAGAATTATGCGGCTGGCTGACTTTAAAATTTTGTTGAGCTGGAGTTTACAAGCTTCAATTTATATGTTAGGGTCACCAATACTGAATTTCTTTTACTTTGTTTCTATTAGTAACACATGCAATTGATGGGACTTGAACCTATGACCTTGCCCTCCGCTGTGGACTTATTAGGGGAGGAGGTGCCAATTGAGTTAGAGCTAATTCACAAATTTCATTTACTTTTTAACTGTGGTACTGAAACCCAAAAAAAATAAAGTCAAAAGGAATCTTAAATGTGGTGGTCAGCGAGCTCATTCTGTTGAGTAGTGTTAACATCAATTATGAAGCTGATTGCTCTTTAAATTGTAACAGTAATGGCTGACAATTCAAAAATCCTTGATCTAGAAATCTTTTTCAGAGTGAGCCACTGAAAAAATCTTTCCTTTTAAATTGACCTACCAACATTGCGCCAAATGATTTGGTCTGTTTAAATATCTACTTACGTTGAAAATATCATGAAATTAAGGAGACAAGTTTGTTTGGTTGAGTTTTTAGAACATAAATATCAAATTGCTAAAATTAGAAATTGCATTTTCTGGTAATATTAAAGTTTATATTTTGATCTCTTTTGTGTTTTTATTGTGTGATTTTAGGTCATGCCTCCACTATGGTGCAGGTTGGATAGGCTGTGGTTTGCGCACCCGGGAGTTTTGGAAGGCTCTGTGACTAGACAACCTTTTATTTGTCCTTTGGACCATGTATTTGAGGTATTTCCTTTTTGTTGCAGCTTAAGGTTTTTGTTGTGATCTGTTGGAAGATTCTATTGGCATTCTTTGATATTGATTATTGAAGCAGCTCATGGTGGTAAAATCAAATAGATTTTACATGCCCTCTTGAATTAGAAACCAGTGGAGCCATGACCTTTCTGACTAGAGTTCCTCTTTAGAAGTAATCACCTAATAGTATTTTGTTAGACACACTTAGTCATTACATTATCAAGTTACTCTTGATAATACTATTTTATCAGACACAAGTAGTGACCAGATTTTTAAGTTTCGCATTCTTGCAATGGTTATATCAATTCTCACCTTCTAAGTGGGCCTTTATATTCTCTTTAATTTTTAATTTGTGAATGTAAACCTATATGTACAAATAAATTTTTAATACTCAGGCCCAGCCTGCCCAAACCCATCAAGACCAGCCCAGCAGTGTACAATATGTGTGGGGAACCAGGGATGAGACTAGGCAAGAACCCTGTGAAGCCTAACCAAGAATAGTTACTTAGTTTGTTACAAGGAGTTGTACAAGTTGTTAGTTGGTTAAAGAACCAATCTTGAGCTTTTCTTGATGCTAGCTTTGTAAAAGTCCTAATATAAATACTAGGCTACCATGTACTCATCCTCATTATGAAAGTTTATGCAAATTTTTTACTTCTCTTTCTAAGGTCTCTTCTTAATCCTCATTCTTCTCTTGGAGTATGACTACCTCAAACCAAGTCAATTCACTTACATTCCCTATTGTACTCAACCATCTCATTTCCCCAAACCTTTAGACCATGATTTTTTTTACTTTTTTGACCTTCAGACCACAACTATGTTCATTACAATTGGTATCAAAGCCTTGATCCAGAATGGCTGAAGGTACAAGATTCTCTTGATTGGCAGTCTTTTTCTGGCATGAAACAGTAGCTGGAGCACCATCGAAGGTCCATGGAGGTTTTGGCTCAGCAGATTGATAAGTTTGGAGGTTCCTAGTTGGTTTTGGAATCCCATATTGATTAGAAGAGTACTAAGGAGGTGAATTAATTCCTATTAAAAGTGTTAGTCTCACATTGATAAGAAAAGAAAATGGGGTTTAATAGTCTCTGTTAGATTTATGGTTAAGTGATTAAATTCACCATTTCTTAACAGTTTCAGCTTTTGGGAGAATCGGTAGTTTGACATGGTATCAGGGCAGGAGATGTTGAGTTCGATCCTTGACTTTACTATACCTCCCATTTAAAATATTAAATTCCCACTTGTTGGGCCCCCACTTATTAAGGGGAAGTTTAGGCCCACAAGTGAGGGGGGAGTGTTAGATTTATGGTTAAGTGATGAAATTCTCCATTTCCTAACAGCTTAAGCTTTTGGGAGAATCGGTAGTTTGACAGTCCCTAATAAGTAGAGAAGAAAAGAAAAAGGAGTTTAATAGTCCCTAATAAGTAGAGTGGTGGTGTAGCCTTTGTGTGAGAGAGTGCGAAGAAAAAGTTTTGTCTAGTTTGTCTTTTGTAGTTGTGTTAGAGCAGCTTCAGTTGTATTGGAGATTTGGGTTAGTTTATGTTTGTGAGTATTGTTATCGTTAACATTGATGGTGGATTTTATGGTAGGCATTGCCCATGGATGTAGGTTTAGAGTTTATCGAACTACATTAAATTTTGTGTCTCATGTTGCTTGCCATTATTATTTTGGGTGTTTTTCATGGTACTTAGTGTGAACTGTCACAAACCAGCAGTCTCAATGAGTAAGTAATGTCTGGAATTGTCTAGTCTTTGTCATGGTAAATTAGAGGATCGTGTTTTTCACAATGCATAATGTGAAGTGTCACAAACTAGGTGTCCGGATGAGTAAATAATGTCCAGAATCTTTCTGTTTTGGTAAAGAATTAGAGGATTTTAGGGGAATTCATGTTTACATTGGGCAGCGTAGGAAATTCTGTCTATGTTTAATGGTCATTACATACATAACAAGTGTACTTCTAATGTTGCCTTTAATTTTAATGTCATTTATCCTAGTCTTATTGTAGTCAGGAATTTGGAGTTGGTTTGAATTTTTAATCCTTTTGTTACACTTGATTACTTTTTTTTTTTTGATAAGTAAAAGTTTATTGATCTCAAAAAATGGAACACCCTAGTACACAGTACACTTGATTACTTTTGAGTGTCTTTGGATTGAGAGATTGCATTAAAAAGTTCTATGGAAATGAGATGATCCAAACATTTTCATTTTACTGAGTATATTGGATTTGCATAGAAAATCAGCCTGCAATTTACCCTGAATAATTTTTTTTAAGGCCTCTTTTTCATCCATCCGTGTATAAGTGGTGGAAGAGGAGAATAATCACTTGGAAACAAGGATAAATCTTAAATTTGGTTAAACTTAAAGTTTCTTTGGGTTCACCTTAGGTGACCTTATCAGTACTTGTTGGCTTTATCTTCTTTATAATTATTGATTGATAACAAAGACAGCCAAGCCTTAATCCCAACATTTTGGGGTCACCTATGGATCTTCAACAAATTGATTAGGGTCACATGCATGTATTCTTTTTTGCCTATAATTATCGAGTGATAGAAGGTGAAAAGTTGCAAAGAAACTTCCTTTGTGTTGGGAAATGTGAGAAGTTGGAATACATTATAGTTGAAGTGAATAAAGGGTTTTGGATGGTTCAGAAATCTATTCTGATCCATAGTCTATTACAAAATGTGTTTGCTTAGTTGCAAATTTCCAACAGATTATTTAAATTGAAGATAGGGTTGTTAAATGATCTCATTGTTCATGTCAACTTTGTTGTATTTCCTGTCAGCTTTATCATTTATGGTACTAAGGAATATGCACTGCCTGCAGGTAAATGTAATGTTGAAAGAACTGCCAGAGGAGGAGTTTGGCCCCCGGATCGATATTAAGGAGTACTCTTTCTTTGACAATCCATCAGTACCAAGACAGGTAAATGAGTATGAGTTGCATTAGATCACAGAGTCACTTTTCTTGACCTGTAACTTACTAGAAACATATTCTCTTTTGCTGCTTGTGACAGGTGAAAGATTCATGGCTCGATGTTAAGCTTTGCCAAGAAGGAAGTCAAGATTGTCATGCATCTAATGGTACCAATCCACAAGGCGTACTCAGATTTCCAAAGCGCAGCAATGAAGAAACGGTATCTAGATTTTTATTTTTTAATCAGTAAATAATTTTTTTTTATTGAAAATAGGAAGAAAAGTACCCCCAAAAAAAAAAAAAATCATCAATAGACAAGAAGTGTACAAGGAAGCAAAAGTCTACCCAAAGTTACATAAATATAAGAAATCTAAAACAGAGGGTATGACAAGACCACTCAATGCAGTCCTCCATTCAAATAAAGACAGAAGGAAATGGCTCTTCAACTTGATGATAGAACACTCCTCCCCTTCAAAGATTCTATTGTTCTGCACTCTCCATATGTACCACATAATATACCATGGAATAACACCCCAAATAGAGGCTGTCCTATGTCACCCAAGACCTCCAAACCAACAAGCAAGCAACTCAACCACTTGTTTAGTGATTCAGATCCTCTAGATTTTCTTAGGGTATTCTATTAATAGATTTCCTTAAATCTGAACCACTCTTTTATTATTTAAGGGTCTAGATTCTGCCATGTTAGCATTCCACTAACAATACTCTTAAAATAATAAAATAATGCTGCAAACAAAACAATTAAGATTATTGTTAGTGGAATGCTGACACAACAAAATCTAGACTATTAAATCATTAAAGAATGGTTAAGATTTAAGGAAATCTATTTCTTAGAGTACCCTAGGAAATCTAGAGGATCTGAATCCCTTGTTTAGGCATACCCAAGAGATACCAAACAAGATAAACACAAAGGACCATAAATCAGAGGCATAAGGACAATGAGTGAGCAGGTGTTCCACCGATTCCCAATCATTTTTACACATACAACACCTGTTAACAACACAAATATTTCTATTCCTCAAATTACCCAAATGTTAAAATCCTCCCCTTCACCGCTGTCCAACTGAAAAAAGCTACTTTAGAAGGAGCTTTCACTTCAAAATAACTACTCCAGAAAGGCCTCCAGGTTGCAAAGGTTATCCAGGGTCGCTTACCACAAACTTCATCTTCCTCATTCTGACCCACCTTATTAGATTAGAGAAGAGCAAAGAAAGAAACCACAAAACTTCATCTTCCTCATTTTGACCCACCTTATTAGATTAGAAAAGAGCAAAGAAAGATTCCAAGCTCTCCAATTCCCAATCTTGTATCAGTCTAACAAAAAGCACATCCCAGTGCACAATCCCATCTTGCCAACACAAATGCTACGCCACAAACACATCCTTATTCCTTGATATGTGATACAATATTGGAAACGCTTCCTTGAGAGGTAACTCCCCACACCACAAATCGTCCCAAAAACAGATTCGAAAACCCGTTCCCACCTCGAATATGATATTTTGAGAAAACCTTCCCCAACCACCTCTAATGTACTTACACAAAGAAACCCCATGAGGTTTATTTGAAACTCTAGAGCACCAACCACCCCATCATTGCCATATTTGCTAGCTATTACAATTCTCCACAGCAAATTTTGAATACCCAAATCACTTGATTGTAATGGCAGACATACAGCCTTCCAATTAACCAAATGCATTTGAACTTCATCACCATAACCACCCCACAAAAAGTCATGCTGTAATTTTTCCAAATAGTGAGCCAAAGTAGTTTATTAAATAAATTCGAACCAACTCGAAATTCTTAAATGATAAACAGACGTAGCTACTTTGCTGGCTTTTACATCATAATGTTGCCAATTTGCCATTTCTCTCTTCTTTTTAGTGAGGGTTTAGTTTCTAGTGACATTGTCATGGCTAAATTGAGAAAAGGATTTTAAATGGAATTTCTATGTAAATTCAGTAACACTTTCAAAAAAAGTTTCTTGTGTTTGAGTACTTTTGAATCATTTAGAAGTGAAATTTTGGGTGTGATAATGTATGAGCAGTGCATATTTCATGTGTATTTGTTTGAAAGTCATTTCTCACCTTCCCCCACCCTTATACCACCACCACCATATCCACATCCCCCTCCACCACAGCCTGCCCAACCATATACACTTTCACTACCACCACCACCCATACCAACATGTCATCCCTACAATCCATATCACCCCCCTTTACCTTTTTTCACACCACCACAATTTTTTTGGCCAACCTTTGGCCAAGGACCACCACCACCCCCCTTGATACCTGTATCCATAGCTTCCCCTCACTCAAACTTACAACCTAAGCCCACCATTAAACCTACACAGCCACCTAACGTTTCACATCCCTCAACATTACAACCCATTGTTACTCCCACACAGCCACCTAAACCTCAACAACCCAAGCCTAAACCACAGTCAGGGGGGATAGAGAGGTTTTCAGCTGTCTTTCATATTGATTCTAAGGTTTTTTCCTTAGCTTTTGATGGTGGTAGGATAGATTCCTATGCTATTCATGAACGACGGGGTAAGTTCCATGGCTCCATTAGGGTGGGTCGTTTGGGTTTGGATTGGATTATTGCTTGTATAGCAGATTTAGATCAATGGAACTTTCGAAAACAACCTTTCTTCAAACGTTTACGTGAGAATTCTAAGCTTTTGGAGTTTGCCAGTAGATTTAACAAGGGCGGCTTATTTGTGGAAATCTCTGAATACCACAATGGTGCAAGAAGGGGTTGCCTACGTGTTCCAGAGGGGACTAAGATAGGTGGTTGGACTTTGTTTGGAAGAAGATTACGTGACTATTTTTTGGGGAAGTCGAATGCTGGACCGGTGGAGAAGGTGGTGGCCGGAGGCGGAGAGTTTGAAAAAGCAGGTGACATGCAAAATCCCCAAGTTTGGAAAAAATTAAATGGCCACGGAAATATAGGGAGAAATTTACGTTTTGGGAAATATCTTCCAAATATAACTGGTCAACGTAATCAGTTTGAGTCTTTGGGGGGATTTGATGATGTTTCTAAAAAGGTAAGATCTGCTAGTGTGTCAACAGCTGGTAGGCCTGTCCGTTTGAGTCATTTAAAATGGACCCAGGCCCACTTTTGTTTAAAAATAACCATTGACTTAATGGGTGAGGAGAAGCGGGCTGTTTCTTGGGGTAAGTTTCAGCCCACTGTAGGCAGACCTGATCAAGCCCACCAGCCCAGTAGTGAGAATGGGTTGGGCCAGCCCTCTTTGGACATTTCAAGACCCTTACATATAGGAGATGGGTCCGACGACTTGCATATTTCGGAGTGGGAAACTGGGGAAGGATCGGGAGCTCACGAGGACGAAGAAGGGGAGATTCTAAGCTCCGGCGAGGGAATGGGTGGCTCCCCTGTTGCCGATATGATTTCCGATGAGGGACCGACTCACAAGGAAGAGTCCAGGGAGTTCCAGAGCTCCGGTGCGAGACTCAGCGGCCCTTTTGTGTCTTCCATGAAGCCCGATGAACATGTTTCGAGCTCAGTGGATCATGGCACTGAGGTGGAGGCAGGTTTGGGTGTCGTTGAACCAACACACTCTCCGGTTGTCGCTGATCAAATCGTGGACCATGGGGCTGGGTGTTTGGTTGCCGATACAGTTAATGGAGCTTGTTCGACGACCGTTGATAATTTTGGGTGCCCAGTTCAGGTTCAGAGCCTAGTGAGGAGGGGATCGGACTTATATTTTCCTATTTCTGAGGTGGGTCGTGGTTTGGGTGACTCTGAGTTTCCTAGACTGATTTGGGATGCTACTTTGCTTTCGGGTAAGGATGAGGAGGCTGTTAACCCTGAGGTCATAACACCTCTGGCTCTGTGGGACCCAAATGGTTCTTTTGATCTCGTCTCTATGGAGGATGGTTCGGATGGGGTTTCAGTGGAAGAGGTTATGGAGCCATCAGAATGGGTGAGTAGGAAGATTAGAGATTTTAGTACTTATGTGGGTTTCCCAATTGATTGCTGTGAGAGACAGTGTATTGATTTTTTTCAAAAACTTGAGAGGGTTTGGGAGCAGCAAGCAACTGCTGTCACTACTCGGCGGGTAAGCAATTCAAACCAAAAGGGGTTGAGGGAGTTAAGAAATTTGTTTTCATCTATTAATTACGATGGACATTCTGGTAGAAATTCTAGAGGCAGTTTGAAATCCTCTAGTTTGGGTTCGTCTGTTGGTAAATGAATTTAAAAATGCTGTCATGGAATGTGAGGGGTTTGAATAATCCTCATAAGAGAGATGTTGTGAAGAATCTTTTACGGGAATGGAAGTGTGATATCGTATGTGTTCAAGAATCTAAACTAGATAGCACCAGCTCCAGCATGGTTAAAAGTCTCTGGAGTAGCCCTTTTGTAGGTTGGGGGGCTTTAGACGCCATACATACAGCTGGGGGTATCATTTTGATGTGGGACAAAAGGGTTTTTGAGAGAGTAGATTCAATGGTTGGAAGTTTTTCGATTTCTGTTGTGTTGAAGGGTGTGGCAGATGGCTTTGAATGGATTTGTTCAGGGGTGTATGGACCAACTGATGGAAGTCTTAGAGATGCTATGTGGGCAGAATTAGACTTAGTGAGATCACGGTGGGCTGGGGCTTGGTGCTTGTTGGGAGATTTCAATGTTATCCGTTATCCGGCTGAGAGACTTGGCTGTAACTCTTTTAGTCCAGCTATGTTTAAATTCTCGGATTTTATTGCTAAACATTCACTGATTGATTTGCCTTTGGTAGGAGGTGAATATACTTGGTTTCGAGACTCTGATAGTCTTTCTATGTCCAGACTAGATAGAGTTTTGATGACAGCAGATTGGGAAGAGCATTTCTTAGATGTGACTCAAAGAACTCTCCCTAGGGTGGTGTCGGATCATTGTCCTTTGCTAGTGGAGGCAGGTGGTTTGTCAAGGGGAAAGAGCCCTTTTAGATTTGAAAATATGTGGTTAAAGGTGGAGGGTTTTGTAGATAAGGTTCGTCATTGGTGGAATGGTTATCATTTTGTGGGACCTCCAAGTTACGTTCTAGCTTGTAAATTGAAAGCCCTTAAAAGGGATTTGAAGCATTGGAACAAGCATGTTTTTGGAGATGTAGCTTTTAGGAAAAAGAGTCTTTTGACCGAGCTCTTAGACCTTGACTTGAGAGAAGAGATGCAGGTGTTGACTCAAGAGGATAGGGCTAGAAGGTTGGTGGTTAAATCTGATATAGATTTTCTGGCTTCCTTGGAAGAGATTTCTTGGAGGCAGAAGTCAAAGGCTCTTTTTATCAAAGAAGGCGATAACAACACAAGATTCTTTCATAGAATTGCCAATTCCCATAGGCGTACCAATCAGATTAGGGGTGTGGAGGTGGATGGCTTTCTATTTGAAGAGGAGTCAGATGTAAAGGATCAGGTGGTGGATTTTTACAGGAGATTATATCAGGAACCGGAAAATTGGAGACCTACTATTGATGGGTTAGAGTTTGCTTGTCTAGACGAATCTGAGAGGTTTATGTTGGAGAGAGAGTTCGAGAAGGAGGAGATTATTGTGGCCCTCAAGGAGGCGGAAGGCGATAAGGCCCCTGGGCCAGATGGGTTTACTATGGCATTCTTTCAGAAATGCTGGAGTGTATTAGAAGGGGATATATTGGCCTTCTTCAAAGATTTCCACAGTCAGTGTGTTTTTGAGAAATCTCTGAATGCCACATTTCTGTGTTTGATCCCAAAGAAGACTAATGCAGTTAATATCAAAGATTTTCGCCCCATTAGTCTTGTGGGCAGCCTTTATAAATTGTTGGCTAGGGTGTTGGCTCATAGGCTTCGAGGAGTTTTGGATAAATTGATATCTGACTCTCAAAATTCTTTTGTGGGAGGGAGACAAATCCTTGATTCGGTTCTTGTTGCTAATGAATGCTTAGACAGCAGGTTGAAGAGTGGTATTCCTGGTGTTATAATAAAGCTGGACATTGAGAAGGCTTATGATCATGTGAACTGGAATGCACTATTTTACCTTATGGAAAGGATGGGCTTTGGGGCAAGGTGGAGTAGGTGGATTAAGGCGTGCATCTCTACAGTTAAATTCTCTGTTCTGGTTAATGGATCTCCTGCAGGTTTTTTTGGCAGTTCTCGTGGTCTTCGTCAAGGGGATCCTCTGTCTCCACTTTTATTTCTTATGATTATGGAAGTGTTGAGTAGACTGTTGAAGAGGACAGAAACTGGTGGTTTTCTTTGTGGATTTAAAGCGGGATCACATAGACATGGGGGTATCCATATTTCTCACCTTCTTTTTGCTGATGATACTGTATTGTTTTGTGATGCTTCTAGGGAGCAGTTATTATACGTGCGGATGGTGTTGATCTTCTTTGAAGCTATTACAGGCCTGAAAGTTAATGTAGGCAAGAGTGAAATTGTTCCTGTTGGCGATGTTGGGGATTTGAATGGTTTGGCTCGTATTCTTTGCTGCAAGGTGGGCACTCTGCCTATGAGATATTTGGGCATGCCTCTAGGGGCACACTATAAGGATTCATCAATTTGGAATCCTATTATTGAAAAGATGGAGAAAAGGTTGGCTGGGTGGAAAAGGCTATATTTGTCCAAAGGAGGTAGGCTTATTTTGTTAAAAAGTACCCTATCGAGTCTTCCCACCTACTTTTTATCGTTGTTTACCATCCCTCAGGCTGTGGCTGCAAGAATTGAAAGAATTCAGAGGAATTTCCTTTGGGGGGCCTCAGAGGATGTTTTTAAATATCCTTTAGTTGCTTGGGATAAGGTATGCTTGCCAGTTGAATGTGGCGGTTTGGGAATCCGGAGTGTTGGGCTATTTAACAAGGCGTTGCTTGGGAAGTGGTTGTGGCGGTTTGGGAAAGAAAATCACAGATTATGGCGTCAGGTTATAGTAGACAAATATGGAGAGGCAAGAGGAGGCTGGTGCACTAGAGGGGTAAGAGGTACTCACGGGTGTGGGTTATGGAGGAGTATTAAAGAAGGATCAGAGAAGTTCTTTAGTCAGATTTTGTTTAATGTGGGGGAGGGTAGCCGTGTTAGTTTTTGGCATGACCCATGGTGTGGGCCTACTCCTTTGAAGGATCTTTTCCCTTCCATGTATGATTGCTCTGTTTCTAAAGAAGCATGTGTCTCTGACGTGATTGTAACAAATTCAGAAGGAGGTAGGAGCTGGAATTTATTATTTCGTCATGGTCCTCAGGATTGGCAAGCAACCACTGTCTACTTATTCTTTGAGTTTATTTATTCCTCTATGCCGAGGGGTGAGGGGGATGATCAGTTGGTTTGGAGACTGACTAAATCTGGTGTTTTTGATGTGCGCTCTTTTTATAAGCTATTATCTAGTCCTCCTACTGATGCCTTTCCTTGGGAGTGTATATGGCGTACTAAGGTGCCTAAACGAGTGTCTTTTTTCTTATGGACAGCAGCTAATGATGGGATACTCACCATTGATAACCTTATTAAGAAAGGTCAGTTTTTGGTTAATCGGTGTTGCTTGTGTTGTTGTGATGGGGAATCAGTGGACCACCTTCTTCTTCATTGTAAGTTCTCCCATGCCTTATGGTGCGAAGTTTTTGCAGTGTTTGGGATCCAATGGGTCATGCCAAGGTCAGTGAAATCTTTTTTCTTTATTTGGAGAAACTGGTTTGGAAAGCATCTTTCAATCACTTGGAATATGGTCCCGGCATGTTTAATGTGGTTAGTCTGGCAGGAACGTAATGCTCGCATTTTTGAAGACAAGGCGAGAACTTTGGAACACATAAAATGTTTACTTTTTCGTACTTTGTTTCTTTGGGCTCGTATTTGGGGGTGTACGAATTGTACTGCTGTAGCTGATTTTTTAGTTTCTATTTCTTTTAGCTCTTGAACTTCTTGTATTTGTTTCATTGTTCAAAGTGTTCACCATCGTGAACATGATGTTCAATTTTTCAATAAAAGTCTTATTACCTATCAAAAAAAAAAAATAAATATATAGTTATTTGAAAAACCTTCGTTAAATAAATTGTAGATTCTTACAGTAACTTCTATTGGACTGGTGTGTGCCCATTAGCTGAATATTTTGAAATGCTCATTTACCCGTAAAATTCACTGAACATGTTGGATATTTACTTGTACAGTTCAAGGCGGTATTCTCTTCATTCAAGGACGTTAAGGTCATTCAATTCTCTTCGATGCAAGATGCTTTCCTAGGTTTTAGTGATAAGGCAAGTATTTTTTAAATATTTTTCCTCATGTAATATTTTTAATCTCCAAGGTTGCATTAAAAAAGAAAACTTACACTTGATTATGTTTTGCTGAGAGAATGTTAATTTTTATGTTTAGACAAGGGAACAGAAATTCAGGAACCGTGTGAAGCGGTATGTTGGTATATGGTGTTGTGTGACTGATCACACTCCTGGACACATATATTATGATATGTACTGGGATGAGAAACCTGGTTGGAAACCGAAAGCACCTCAAACTCCAGCAGATGATCACCCACCTTTGTGAGGCACAACCATAGGCTTATGTTGGTCACAATACTACAAGAGCAAGGGAGAAAGGCATAAGAAGAAAAGAAAAATTCCAGAGCTGGATTACTTCCTGACTCATTGTTGAAACTAAGCTGGCCCGTATGCAATTTTTAGAAGAAGAGATGTTGTATCCAAATAGAAAAACTAATTAAACATATAGATGAGATGAGCTGTATCTTATGTAACAATAGATGATTTATATTCACTTTTTCACAATGCAAATAAAAGAAACAGGAGCAAATGATTCGAAGGAAGGGAGAGTGATAATTTGTTCACTTTTGATTAATTACTATTACAATGGAGAACTACCCCCCCCCCCCCCCCCCTCCCCTCCTTTAAATCTATTATTTGATAGTTTCTCTCTTGAACCTAGGTTGTGTCCGCCAACTTTCGGGTTTTGTGTGCTTAGTTCCACATCGGTAAAGAGTAAAAATGAGAGTTTATAAATGCCCATTGCTACCTTAGAGGTAAGAGTACTCTTTTCTTATGTTGGTGTCGGTTGATTATGTCAATGAACACAATCCTTGTTTTGCCAAAGAAAGAAAAAGTTGTCTCTTTCTTTTGTCTGGAAAAGTAAACCCGATGCAAATATACAAATACTGAGATAGGTGAAGTAGTGCAAATTCTTAGGTGAAGCAATGCACACAACAATGGAAAAAGGTACAAGTCTACTAGATAGAGTTACCCTTGGTAAAATCGTGAAAAATCTACTATTTATCAGGTGCATTCGAACATTTGTAAGCTGATTGAGCTTGGATTTCAACGTTTCATTTCCACGTTTCGGCCTAAAAAAAAGGATTTTGGGTGAAGTCTACCAACTTAAGATAGGAAGTGAGCTAATCCTAAAGTGTTGGTCTAGTCGTTGCTTGATGAGATCCTTGGGTATTCCTAGATAGCATTTCAGCGCCACTTCAAAGAGATTCTTTCTTGTAAATTGCAATTATTTGGTATGTGTAGGATAAATTTATTTACTAGTAATTAGTTATATATTTATTTAATTTTTTTTTTCAATTTTTTATTATTATATAGAAGTGTTGACATGTACAAAAACAAAGAAAGTGAAGGTGAAATTTTATTTTATTTTTTAAAATAAATTTAAAAACTAATAGCTAAGTTTCTAGAATAAAACAAATGGAAAGTAAAGCAATAACTAGAGTTTTTATAGAACTGTCAAAACTAAAATGAAGGAGTAGACTCGTCGCGAAAGCTCAATGGAGAAGATGGTTTTAAGTGCAACTAAGTGGCTTAAAAAAATCACTTTCTGGCCTTTTTTTTTTTTTTTTTAGAGAGTCAAAGTGAGTGATACTTCAGCATTTGTGGGTGAGAGATTAATGAGTTCTACACTCTAAAACTAAGAAAAAAAAAACAGCTATTGCCACATTGAATTAAAGCATTTTTTTATCTAGTTTTTCTTTGATAAAAAATTTAATTTTTATTTATTGGCTAATATTTGAGGCTTAATTAATACTCTCATTAATACGTAAATATCTCTATTGGATAAATTTTGGGGCCTTTTTTCATTGAGAGGCCTTAGCCGGTTGCCCATTTGCCTCATATCTTTAGCTAGCCCTACTCCCAAAAAAGTGAGCTTTTGTAACTCATCTTAAACAACCATTTCAAGACCCATTTATTTGACAAATATCAATTTTAGTAAAAATCGAATTCCAATTAGTTTAACTAATAAGTTTTTTGTACTCAAACAAGAAATTTGAGTTTGAATTCTACCTAAAAAGCAATTAATTTTCATAAAGGGACACCATAAATTCAAACCCTATGATGTATTTGTCAATTGATTAAAAAAAAATTTATTTTAAGTAAAAATGTCCATTTGATGCTACCAAAGAAAAATTGTATTTTAGGACTTCCAAAAATAAGAGATCACATTGCACATGATGTATATATTACTTTCTAACTAATCAACAAATCTATAAAGTGCCAAAAGGTTTAGCTCAACTAACACCTTATATTTTCAACGGGGCATCTTGATTCAAATCTCCCTCTTCCCCTTCGTAAATCTCAAATTATGAAAAAAAAATCCATAAAGCAGTATATTTTCCCATTATTTTATAATAATAAAAAAGTAAATTTATTTATTTAAGTTTAGTTTTATTCTACTCCACCAGACAACTGTAACAACGGTAAGCTAAACAAAGGGCATGCGCGCGGGGTGGGCAGTGAAGGCCAAAATAAGAGGAACAGTTGAACAAATATCAAACACCTCCTTGGCCTTGCTACTTAGACTTTCAACATCAGCTTCCTTTGCTTTGTTTCATCACTTCCATTTCCATAGTTACAATGTTCTTATCCCAAAAACTAGCCCCCTATTTCGTTCTTCTTATTTTTCCACTGCTTTGCAACTGTTCGATGAAATGTCACAAAGAGATCGCCATGCACATGATAACCGATTTTACCATGCTCTTCATCTCATCAAATCCTGCACCGTAAGACCCAACATTGTAACTGCCAGTATTGGCCATTGCATTGCTCTCAAGATAGGTGGTCTAGCTCACTTGCCCACTTCCACATCTCTTCTCACTGTGTACTCTAGAGCTAGACATTTTGGTTCTTCATTCGCCTTGTTTGATGAAATTCATAATAGAGATGTGATCATTTGGAATGCTATGATTACTGCATCTGTTGAAAATGGATACTTTAGTGCAGCAATGAAACTTTTTGTGGAGATGGCTGAAGAAGGAACGGGGTTTGATTCAACGACTCTTTTGGTGGTCGTGTCGGCTTCATCTCATGCAAATCACTTGAAACAAGGAAAAGTAATACATGGGTTGAGTTTGAAATCTGGGTTGCTTTTTGATTCTATTCTATGCAATGCTCTCTTGGACATGTACTCAAAATGCGGTGATTTGAGCTCTTCGGAGCTTATGTTTGCAGGGATGGAATGGAGAGACATTGTTTCGTGGAATTCAATGATCAGTGGATGTGTCTATAATAGTCATCCCGAGAAGTCCTTATGGTACTTCAAAGATATGGCTTTATTTGGAGAAAGAGCGGATAATGTAACTCTGTCTAGTGCTATTTCAGCATCTACTAGTCTAGGAGAGCTGATTTTTGGTGAAGTCATTCATGGTTGTGGTATTAAACTGGGTTATGAGGACAGCTCTCACATTTCGGTTTCCAACTCTCTCATTTCTTTGTATTCACAATGCGGAGACACTAAGGCTGCAGAAACTATATTCAAAGAAATGAAACACAAGGATGCTGTTTCATGGAATGCAATGATTGAAGGATTTTCCTCTAGTGGAAAGATTTCTGAAGCATTTGATCTACTGCATGAAATGCAAATAACATGGTCTGTTCAACCTGATATAGTGACCATAGTTACTATAATTCCATCATGTGCAGAAAAAATGTTGTTTAGAGAAGGAAGAGCCATTCATGGATTCACCATTCGTAGGCAAATGGAATCAGATTTATCAGTAAAAAACTGCCTCATGGACATGTATTCAAAATGCTATAGGCTAACAAAGGCTGAACTCTTGTTCAATACTATGCTAGATAGAGACCTGGTGTCATGGAATATAATGATATCTGGATATTCTCAGAATGGGCATTCTGAAGAAGCTCAAAATTTATTTAGGGAACTACTCCATTTATACTCAAAATGCAGCTTGTCAACGCTTTTAGCTATACTTCCTTCCTGTGATTCCCATGAGTCTCTCCAGTTTGGTAAATCCATTCACTCTTGGCAGTTGAAATTGGGATTTTCAAATGAAATTCTTGCAGTTAATTCCATCATGTACATGTATATTAATTGTGGAGACTTGAAAGCCGCTTTCTCATTGCTGCAGAGAATTGATGTTGTGGCGGATATTACTAGTTGGAACACAGTAATTGCAGGCTGCTCACAGAAAGGCCATTTCCATGAGGCTATAAACACTTTCAATTTAGTGAGGCAGGAACCCAATATCAGCCATGATTCTGTTACTCTTGTAAATGTCATATCAGCTTGTGGGAATCTAGAGTTAGTTTCCGAAGGAAAATCTCTTCATGGGCTTGCTTTTAAAACTATAATGGGATCAGATACCCGTGTGCAGAATGCATTAATTAGTATGTATGGCAGATGTGGGGATACTGAGAGTGCAAGATCAGTATTTGATTCCTGTTCAAATCGCAATTTATGTTCATGGAATTGCATGATCTCTGTTTTTTCTCAGAATAAGGATGCTAGAAAAGCACTAGAACTATTTCGTTGTCTTCAATATGGACCTAACGAGATCACCTTTAATGGCATCCTCTCGGCTTGTACTCAACTTGGACTTCTAAGATATGGAAGGGAGATTCATGGTCATGTATTTCGGCTTGGATTTCAGGAAAATCCTTTTATATCTGCAGCTCTTCTGGATATGTATAGCAATTGTGGAAGATTGGACATTGCCATCCAAATATTTAGAAATACACAGGAAAAGTCTGTAGCAGCTTGGAATTCTATGATTTCTGCATATGGGTATCATGGCAATGGTAAGAAAGCAATTGAACTATTCCATGAAATGTACAAGGCTGGAACTATGGCAACTAAAAGTACATTTATAAGCCTGTTATCGGCTTGCAGTCACTCTGGGCTTGTCAATGAAGGTATCTGGTATTATGATCATATGTTGAAGAAATATGGAGTGGAGCCTGTCACTGAGCATCACGTCTGCATGGTTGATATGCTGGGTCGATGTGGTAAGCTCAATGAGGCTTATGAATTTATCAAGCAAATGCAGAGCCAACCTGAACCAGGTGTTTGGGGGGCACTGCTTAGTGCTTGCAACTATCATGGAGACCTTGAGATGGGAAGAAAAGTGGCAAAACGTCTTTTTGAATTGGAACCTGACAATGTTGCATATTACATTTCACTGTCCAATATGTACGTTTTTTCTGGAAGATGGAAAGAAGCTGTGGAGTTAAGAAAAACAATTCAGGATCAAAGGTTGACAAAGCCAGCAGGTTACAGCCTAATTGATGTCGGTTTCGGGTGAGTGAGAGTTCGTCAATGTGTTGAGTTTGGCAACATAGTGTCTTTTCTTTTTCTTTTTTCTTTTTTCTTTTTGTAAATGAAGAAAATATCATGGATGAATTATCTAGTGTAATTATATTCTTTGATTATTTCTATCCACCAATCTCACTGCTTCAAATTCAATAAGAAGAAGCTATGTAAAATAACTTAAAAAATGATATCAATGAGACCGCAGTGTTTTGGGACTATGGATTTGTTATTGCTATTGTTGTTCGAAAATGAAATATTTGGCATGATATAGTTTAGAAAATGACATGAAATATTGAAATCTCTGAAACTTACACTTTTTCATTTTTGGTAAACCCTAGTCTTTGACATCTTCATGAATTTGTGAATTCTCGAATAACATATTAAGTACATTGCTAAAGAAATTTATGCTCAGTTTGAACATTGAAAGGAAAAAGTGGAAGACATACTCTGTTTGCTTGGAGATACATTTTTGATTTTGGGATAAGTGTTTGCTTGGAGAGACAGTTAGGAGAAGAAAGAAAAGTTGAAAGGTGAAATAAAATTTTCTTCACATTGACGATTTTGTTGGTACTTTTTGCTAAAGGAAAATTTTTATAGAACAACAAGAGGAGATTAAACAGAAATATAAGAGCTTTCAGCACCCCTAACCTATTGACCACCCCATTCCTCTTTGATAAGGTCTTATTGCTATTCTCCATAGAAATACCTTCAGTCTCTTTATGAATTTTACTGCCCCAAAGAAGCTTCCGTGAAAAATTTTCCCATTGTTCCACCCAAAACCTTGATTCGGTAATAAACTTCCTAGAGTTTTCGTTCATCCTTAGAATCTTCAATCTTGTATGTAGTTCGTCTATTTGGAATATGAATTTTTAAATAGCTGAAACAATTTTTTAATCAAAAGAACATATGTAGCTTTGGATGGGAAAAATGGACATTTGTCCATAATTTACAAACTATGCAGCAAAATACCCTTGTTTTGAAAGTATTTAGCTAAAGAGCAAAACTTAGGTACAGTTGAGGTGCTGTTTTTTAGATTTATTTCTTAAGATTCTGCCATGTGACTTTTTTTTCATAAATAGAGGTGTATTTTTTAAGTTTAGTAGTCACATGGCAGGATCTTAAGGGGGGAATCTAAGGAACAACACTTAAAGTACTGTACATAAGTTTTGTCCTTAGCAAAATACCCCTGTTTTTGAACAAAATCAAGTTACAGGTGAAACTCGACATTTATGCTATTTTAACAAAATTGAATTTTATGCATATTTTGCCACTTAAATTTTCAATTTTTTTGAAAATTTAAGTAAAACTTGACATTAGCAATGTCGAGTTTCACTTAAAAATATACATATAGCTCGATTTTGAGGATATTGAGTTTTACATAGAACTCGATTTTGTCAAAATCGAGTTTAAAAAACAGGGACATGATGCTAAATAGTTTCAAAACAGAGGTATTTTGCTCCATAGTTTATAAATTAAGAGCAAATACCCATTTTCCCCACTTTTGGATATCCAATTTGCTTGCTTCCTGGTTTTTAAAATTTACCACTACAAAGAGCACGTTGCCTTATTTTCCTTGATTCTTTGTCTACATCGGGTATGCATGTGTGAATGAAGTTATGCATTGAGTAATAATAATAATAATAATAGTGAGTGGTAAATATAAAATAGATTGGCTTAAATTCATAGGTCTTAGAATTTGGATTTAAGTGGTGTCCCTATATGGTGGTGTGTGGCAAATTGGTAAAGATTTTTAGGGTCCCTTTTGTAGTAGCAATTGTGCCGGCCGGATCAAGAAAATCTGATTTTTAGGGAGAGTTCATTCACAGTTTTTTCTTTTGTAATACCTCAACGTGACATGAGCATGAAAGGGGTTTAAGAATTAATTTTCTTTTTATAAAGGCTAAATTTTTTTTGATCCCATAGTGTAATAAGACTATCCTTGATTTTCCTAAATCCCAACTCCCACATTTCTTAGGTTGATCCATGAGTACCAATCAGAAAAAGATCCCCTCCAATTTCCTAATCTAATGTGCAACACGTAGCATTTATTTGATTTTTTTAAATGTCGCATGTCTTATATCTAAATAAAATAAAAGGGAATTAGAGATCTTATCCCGATCATATCCTTTATACTGAAATATTTTTTATTCTAACCATTTAGATGGACCAAAATGTGATCAATATTGCATATAATTCATGCAGCTGGTAGAACACCTGCTTCACAGCGTACCAATGAACGTGTTTGAGCTGTTTTGGGTCCAAATTTGGTTGATTTGGAACCAAAGAAACACGGTTTTGCATGGGGGGAAATTCCAAGATCCAACACGTACGGTTGAACACTTGGGATAAGGACTTGCTGGACGAGTTTAAGGAGTCGCAGGCACAGCTTGCTTTGCCAGCGATACGGGAGGAAGTACAGTCGTGGTGTCCTCCGCTGGGTGCAGCTTATAAGTTTTTGATGCTGCAGCCTTCCAAGACCTGGATTCATCGGGTTTTGGTGCGATTATACGGAACGAAAGAGGGGAGGTCATGGCAGCTTTGGCAGCGAAAGGTCCTCCGGTTGCAAACAGTGAAGAGGCAGAGATTCTGGCGTGTTAGAATTTGCTGCGGATGGAGGTTTCCAAGAGGTGATTGTGGAGGGGGAAAATGCAACGGTTATGAGGGGCCTGACTGCCCCATGCACGAACAGGTCAATTTTGGGAAATATATATGAGATTTAGGAGCCTTTCAGCTAGCTGGGTCCGACGTAGTGCCAATACTGCTGCTCATTCTTTAGCCCATTTTGCAAAACATGTAGACGAGGATCATGTTTGGTTGGAAGAACCACCTCCTCCAGCTCTGGAGGCTTTGTATTTGGACACTTGCGTTGCTGATATATAAAGGATAATCGTTCCATTTTCAAAAAAAAAAAAAAAAAAAAAAATCATTAGTGCTTGAACCATTGATTTTATTAATGTTGCCCTACCAAGTACCAACCTAGCATAGATATCTAACTCTAGACGGATGGTTTGCATGAAAATTCTTTCAATTTCACAGGTTTAAAAAAAAAATTATGATAATTTGATAGTTGAGAGATGAGGGATTTTAACCTAGACGTCAAAACACCAAGAGATGTCGCTTAAGCTACAAATAAAGTTCTCAATTTGGTTTCATGTATATATATATATTACAAAATAAATATACATAATCTTTATCGCATAATGTTTTGTCATATCAAATTATTAATTTAATACTTCCGCAACATTTTCACAATAATGTCACAACAAATTTTAGGTGACAAGCTACTATTAGTGGGTAAAAAAGTGATGTCAGTAGTAGATTCAGATTAGAACTAGTAACAACTTACCAGCTAACATGTTATATATAAGTAATTTAAAAAAAAAAAAAAAAAACATGTTCTTAATGTTAAAAAAAATTCATATGTGAGTAAAGTGATGAAAAAAAAAGGTTAAAAAAAACAATGATTTGTTTATATACCGGTTGGAATTTAGTGGAATGAATTGAACAAGCTAAATGGACAGAAATAGGTCAAAATTTAGAATGAAACGGAATAGAAATGTGATTCTTACTAGTTAATTAACTAGAATGGAATTTCAGTCAATTCGGTTAGAGTGGAATGAAATTGATAACATTGACTACATGTCTCTTGACCTTTTAATTTCACCCGCTATGATTTTATCTTTTGGATCTAATTAATTTAAATCCGGTCATATAATATAGGGGTGTGCAGCCAACCCGCAAAAACCAACCCGACCCGACCCAACCCATCAGGTTGGGTCGGTTTTTAAGGCTTGGTGGGTTAGGTTAGGTTAGGTTACAAAATTTTTTTTGATAGTGGGTCGGGTTGGGTTCGGGTCATAAAATTCCAAACCCGACCCGACCCGACCCACAAATATATTTAATATATATATTATATAATTAATAAATTTTTTTAAATAAAGAGCTCTTCCTACTATCCTATACAAAAGCTAATATTAATGTATATTAGTTCATATATTAATGTATATTTTGTTTATCAACTCAGGTGGCAGATGTGATATATTTTTTCCTACTCAATTTAATAATAATAGTAATAAAAAAAAAATTGTCCAACCCATAGGTTTAAACCGACTCATATGGGTTGGGTTAGATTGAGTTGAATTTCTTTTAACACACCATAGTGGGTTGGGTCAAAAAGTCTTCTTAACTCAACCCATACACACCCCTATTTAATGTAATATAAAATTTTAAATCACATTTGATTTCTATACCTTTTAATAAATTTATTACGAAAAATTTTAATATAAAAAACAAAATCCATTTAAAGCTCGATTTTGCTAGTACCTAACAACAACGTGGGCGCGAGCATCAGTGGGTTCTTCTGCTTCTCTCATATGTGTTAACTTATCAGCCCACACAGTAGGTTTGTGTTTTCATGAATTTTCTTTATTTGTTTCCATTCACCACCTTTCAACCTCTTGGGTTGGACTTAGTCTGTGTAGCTGTTGCTGAAGTTCCGGCTTGGGATTTGGATAAGGTGGGCCTCACTTTTCACTACCTTCTTTGTATGCCCTGAACCTGTTTGACGTTTTGTCTAAACCAAAAAGCAACATAGTTATCCTCGCATTTCTCTCTTCCTCTATTCATTTTCCCGTCATTGATTAGTGTCCTGCACGAGGACTTTAGTTTGGAATTGTCGTGGCATTGCTAAAGCCTCAACAAAAACCACCCTTGGAGCTTTAACAGAGAGCAAAGCCCAGATTGCATTAACTGTATAGCTCCCATATACAGCCATACTCTTATTGCCAACATCTCAAAATCCCAATAATGAGATAACTACAATGGAAGTAGTCGTAGCAGCCCCTCAGTTGAAAGCAGTAGGACTAAGTTGTGTTCATGCTCATACTGCATCCATATTCACTAGTAGTACTAGTTTAAGTAAAAGTAAGTGTGCACTTCAGATTCGGCAGCCTCTACGCAGCCCCAAACAAAATGTTTTCATCATTAATGATGATAATAATAATGACAAAACCGATACTTCAAAACCAATGGAAATGGCAATAAAAACTACTACTACTCCTAATAAGAAGAGAGGCAGCAGCAGGTGCACAAGCTCGGATATTTTGCGATTGATGGATGGGCTTGGCCTCCCCATACCCCATGATATGTATGCTTCCCTTATCCAAGAATGCACTCTTGCTGCGGACTCTGCAAGAGCTATGGAGTTGCATGCCCGCATCACCCCGAGGCTTGAACTTCCATTGCCTTTGCTTAACCGACTCCTTCTTATGCACGTATCATGCGGTCTATTTGACACTGCCTGGCATTTGTTTGAACAAATGTTCCGTAAGGACATCCTCACTTGGGCCACCATGATTGTTGCTTATGCCAGCAATGAAGACTACCATGAAGCCATAACTTTGTTTGTGAAAATGCAATCCCAATCCCAATTTAATTTTTCTGAATTACCCACATGGCTCATAGTTTGTGTTCTCAAGGCATGTCTGTACACTATGGATATGGAACTCGGGAAGCAACTCCATGGCAGCTTACTGAAGTTGGGTATTGCTAATGATTTCTTTCTCAACAGTTCCCTAATCGAATTTTATGGGAAATTCAAATGCCTGGAAGGTGCTGACTTTGTCTTTAATCAACTCCCACGTCACAATACCCTGACATGGACGGCCAGAATCATTAGCAGCTGCAGGGAAGAGCATTTCCATGATGTTTTTACTTACTTTAGGGAGATGGGAAGGGCAGGAATTAAGAAAAACAAGTTCACATTTTCTAGTGTTCTCAAGGCATGTGGTGGGATTCACGACCATGGGCATTGCGGTCGACAGGTCCATGCCAATGCCATCAAGCTTGGGCTGGATACAGATACTTTCGTGCAGTGTGGGTTAATTGACATGTATGGAAGAAGTGGGCTACTGCCAGATGCAAAACTGGTGTTTGAGATGAATGGTGACAACAAGAGAAACACTGCATGTTTGAATGCAATGGTTAGCGGGTACATGCGCAATGGCTTTTACATTGAAGCCGTCAAGTTTCTGTATCAGATCAAGGCAGCTGGAGTGCAGCCCCCAGAATCTCTGCTCAACCAACTGAGGATAGCTTGTGGTAGTAACACTACTGAAAGCAAGATCTAAACAGACAGGTGGAATGTATACTTGAGGCAGATGACATGCTCTTATAGTTTTCTTCTGTGACTCAGCATCATTTGTGCATGACATCTTTGTCCATCTAACAGCATTGAGTGGACGACCTTGCATAGCACCGCTGAAACAAACCATAACTGGAATATTTTTTCTACCCCCCCCCCCCCCCCCCCACAAATTTTTTTTTAAAGTTTGTGCTTGTATAATCTGCAATAGAACCTAAAATCAGCTTTTAGCTACTGTAAATAAAACATACGACATATTTGAGTATAAGGTGTTTATTCATCTTGGGCCACACATCTGAACTATTAATCTGGAGATTTTTGCATTTGCTGTCCAAGATATCCAGGTTCAAAGTCATTGGTGTGACTGTTTACCTTGAAGTTTTGAACAGCCTTACCTGGTGCTTTAATATTATATATAGCTATTGATGTGAGATCCGTGTGTTTTCTTTTTTATGGCTTGGGGAAGGAGGGAGGGTTTTCAGTTGTTCTGTTTTCCCTTGGAATTTCTGATGCTGATGTTGAACAGGTATTTTTAACCACTGGTGGAGGTGTTGATAAATGCGTATGGCATATCTGCATAAGCTGAGTTAGGATTAGTTTTTATTTTCTGCATCAATTTCTATTCAAGAGATTATCCTTCCTTTGCAAAAATCAATTCTCTAATATACTATTTTTTGCTCAATACCATGCAAGGTTTGATAGTTTTTGGTTCTAGAGCATTTATTTGTTCTGTAGGAACACATTCTGAAGGATCTACTCAAAAGGCAACAATGGAAAGCCAAAATTGGTTTCAGTTTAGACAGGACTCTCTTTTTACTACCAACTGTGCTTTGAACAAATAGCATCATGCAAGTCAGCCACAATCAAAAGGGGGTGGGGGGACACACTGACAATTTTCATTATTTGATGAAGTTATTTTATTTTCTTTATTCTGGATGTTGGATGCAGGTCAATATTCTTGTCAGTAACACTTCTGCACCCCCCCCACCCCCCCCACCCCCCCCGGCGTGGGTCCTATCTTATTCCAACCCAAAGAAGATGAAAAAATAAAACAGGATTTCTTATTATTGCTGAAACTGGTCCGTTTTGGTGAGACCTAGGGAGCTTCTTGTTTTATTGTGCAATTGATTACCGAGCAGTAAGTACATACACACACACCAGCACAACTCCAATAATAGCAAGGGTAGATGCATGGGCAATATTGCCAGGAGTTTAATTTTGATCTTTTATATTATGTATTCAGAAGCAGCCATCAATACCCCTCGATGAAAATGGGAGATTTCTTGCAATCTTTATGATGGGAGGCATAGTGGCATACATATCCAATGGGTGAATTAGCATTCCTAATTAATACACAAGGATACTAATATGGATTTTAGTACGGTGGTTGAGCTATAAACTGTAATTGTTGGATCCAGAATTCGCCAAGCAGTTGCAGTGAGTGGCAAAATCGCACTTTATGATAAAATTCATTATCATCTTTCAGAAAAAAAAGGTATGTTATGCATTTTAATGCTACACATTATTGTAAAATCGCCTAAGTCCTGGTGTTATTACAATCTGTATTTTTTTGGCGAATATGTGCATGCACTTGACTTTTCATGCCATGGATACTTGAAATTTAATGAACCCCTTGTTTTACTATTTACTGACAAATACAAGTTAGGCTTATTAATTGGTTCCATAGAAAATACAAGTTAATCGATCCCAGAAGTTACTCAAACTTTCCTTGGAAAGATCTCCATAGAAAATATCTCACGATTAAGATTGCTACAAGACGATCTCAAGCATGCCGTGAGAATAGGTCTTCCTCAGTAAAATTCTTTTTGGGAAGATCTCTATCATACTTTGAGAACATGTCTTTCTTAGCAAATATTTCATTGGACAGATCTGTAAAATTGTCATAAGACAGACCTCCATCCTGTTGTGGGATTCCTTCTCTTTGTCCATAAGAGAGAAGAATCTAAAGTATTTTCTTCCACGGGTTCGGTTCTCACAAATATCAGGTGTCTTAGAAAAAAAAAAACAAATTAACATTCTTGGTCACATAATATAAGGTTCATACATTTTTTATTAGATTTTCAATGGAGTATCAGTCAGACATTAATAGTGCCTGTTGATGTTGAATTTACGTAACCTGTGGCTGTGATGATCTTTAACAATATGCAGGGTGACGGATGCAGACAATTGTTTTCAGAGAGGAGGGGGAGGGGCCAATGATAATGAGTAATGGGGCATACATGAGCTTTGTCCATGCCAGATGGGGATGAAATGTTAGTGGATGTAATGTATTGTAAACATCTCCAACATTGTTCTTGATGGGAGGATTAATGTTCTGAAAACGAAGGTAAAGATTATCTTTACGCCTTTTGTAAGATTTTTTGTGCATTGCATAATTTCTTGACAGACCCTTTGTTAATGAGATTCTTGCTTTCAACATCTAGTCCCTCTTGCATCTGGATATATATGTGTATTTTTTTTTTTCTTCTCCTGAATTGCATGTGGATGTATTAGCACTGGGATATTTGGACCAGATAAGGCGAGTAATGAGGATTTAATTGCTTGCCCATTGAAAAGGATTAGCAATGAAAACACATCCGCACTAGTCACTACATATGAATATCTGGTTTTTTTTTTTCTTAAATGGAAAATTAATATCTGGTTTTTAAGATTATTGACTTTTTTTTTTTAATAAGATAAGATTGACTAATTGGTTGTTCAATTTGTTTGGTTTATTAATCTTTCAACCCGGGTTGGGTCAAACTAGAAAGAGTGGAATTAGACTTTAGAGCTTTTAGATTGGGGCTAAAAATCACTCACTCAATTACCTTGATCTCAAAAAATAGTAATGTCTGGGATACAATTTTTTTTTTTATAAATTTTTTTTTATTTATTCTTTGCAATTGTTTGTTTGGAAATAATTTTGTTACTATAGAAACTCTGTATTAAGGAAGAATAAATATATTATCATAATTGGGATGTTCATGTTACCCTCCCTTGGTTGAAAATGATTTTTTTTCTTTTTCTTTTTTGTGTTGTGATTGTGAGTGACGGTTTGGTTTGGGAATATGGGATGGTCCCCTAGCGATATTTATTAATCTTTCAACCCGGGTTGGGTCAAACTAGAAAGAGTGGAATTAGACTTTAGAGCTTTTAGATTGGGGCTAAAAATCACTCACTCAATTACCTTGATCTCAAAAAATAGTAATGTCTGGGATACAATTTTTTTTTTTTATAATTTTTTTTTATTTATTCTTTGCAATTGTTTGTTTGGAAATAATTTTGTTACTATAGAAACTCTGTATTAAGGAAGAATAAATATATTATCATAATTGGGATGTTCATGTTACCCTCCCTTGGTTGAAAATGATTTTTTTTCTTTTTCTTTTTTGTGTTGTGATTGTGAGTGACGATTTGGTTTGGGAATATGGGATGGTCCCCTAGCGCATTTATCGATACCAAAAGAAATAGAACATTGCTATAGGCACCAAAAATTTCATACACTCATAATTCATCTCCTTCTCACATGGAATGTCCCATTCCATACGACAATTAGGGAAAATAATAAATATCAATGAGAGTGAGAGAGAGAGAGAGAGTTTCAGTCTATATCTCTAGACTTTTGGCAAGAAATATCAACTTTGAGCATCTTTTTTCCACCTCACATTACCAATCCCTGATTGGCCCACCTAACCAACGAGACATGAATATCGATACAATAATACTAGAGTATCATATTTTTCACACACTTTGTCACAACTCACAACTATTCTGTATGGGACGAGTGATGGAGAAAAAATAATAAATCTATGTGATAATAACAAATAACTAGTAACAGTTAGTTACATAAAATAATTGTGGCAAAATATGTAAGGACAATGTCTATTACACATGTATGCATCCACATCAAAATAAATGCACCAAAATCATAACTCTTAAGTCAAGTTTTAAAATTTAAAATTGTGACTTTAACAACCCTTTTGAAAATGGATATTGCTTACTAAAATTAGAGGCATATATGGCCGTATGGGTTTTCCCATAGCCATGGCCCATTTTATATCATGTGGAGTACTAAACTCAGGGGCCCGCTTTGTCTTGTATGGTGTACTTCATATATGGATTGGATAGTTTGTCTTACCATGGAAATTGTGGTCCAAAATATTTGCTCCTGCGTTACGCTTCATCTTGCGTTTCTTAATTTTTACTCTATTATATAGGATAGGAATAGGATGATTTTATGGAATTTCTGCTTTCATTTTTCTTTTCTTTTCTTTTTTCACCAAGGAAAACATTAAAATTACTATAAATTTTAATATAAATTTTTTTTTTTTGCAAATTGATATGACAATAAATACAACCAAAATATATAGAATAATGCTACAGCTATAAACTATTTTATAACATTTTTACAAACTATTGATGTGAAAATTTTTACTTGTTCTTATGTCACATTTTTACTTACAATAACTATTTAGAAAATGGTAAAATCACATCAGTTGTTTGTAAAAATGTTGTAAAATAGTTTGTGTAAATAGCATTACTCAAATATATACTGTCTAAGAAAAGTCGGGCTTAAAACTGCTTTAAATGAAATTTTTTTCTGAAAATTTTTTTTTTTTAATAATTTGCACCGCTACTTTATTCTTGTCAATAAAATCTACTGGTTACCAAAATTTTCTAAATCACTGCCCCAAACTATGATTAAAAGAAACATGATAATGCCACGGTAATTTCTGATGCAGTATTGCCCAAAGAATGTTGAAGGTGTTACAAACTTGCATTACAAAATGGCATCTATGTGAAAAAGTTTGTAAGTACAAAAATTTAACACTTGTTGATGTGACAAATTGTTAGTAATAGATTAAAAAAAAAAAAAAACTCGTCAAAAGTGGATCTAAATGAAATTCAGTACAAGCTTACCAACTGGATGCTTAAGCTTGATTATCCTGCAATGTACTTTTTCCGAAGATCTGTCACTTTCTAGTGAAAAAATAATTCACTAAGTATTCGCTCCTGAATTGAAGCCCATTACCCCACCATTTAAATGCCCTTTCAGGACGCAATCATGGCATGGATTTTGCGAACAGTTTGGAAATTGGAAGGAAACTGCAGCAACAACACGGTCGGCAAGGAGCCCTACTTGTTAAGCGCCAAAAGTTAAAGCCAAGCCATCAATTATTATTATAGGGATGATAACAGGGCATGATGGGTCTGAATCTGATTATGGCCGTCTAGTTCACTTTTTAAAGGCAAGAAAAACCCATGCTAGACGAAAGTGGATAGGTCAAGCCAAAGTGGGTTGGTTTTGACACTACCAAGATAAAGATGAGAGAAAAAGAATTGGTAATTTTTAGAGTTGAGAGAGAGGCTGAGAGAAAAGTGTTTTTTGGAAATAATAATAGAATATATATATATATATAGAGACACACATTATAAATATGATATGTATGAAAAAGATTAAATTATATACATAAAAAAGAGAAACTCTCGCAAAGTACAATGGGTTGAGTGGAATGAGATATTTTAGCCAATTATATATGCTTCTTATATGCCAAAGTAAAATTTTAGGAGAGTAAGTATTATTCTAAGAAAGTACAAATACAAAGTAGATTTTACAAGTGATTGGGACGAAGGTTTCCTAAAGAACCAATCAGACTCAAAGTGGTGAGGCTCTTGTGGTGTAAAAGATCTCTTTAATGGATCGCGTGATTGATCCCTGTTTTTATGAAACAAAGCCATGGGTCCATTTCGATTGGATAGAATCCTTCTCCTAATTTTATAGATCTTGCATACTCAAAATGCAACCAATAGTGTAAGCATCAAACTGTGTGGCTATGGCTCACTGGCTTACTTTCCTTTAAAGGCTCATAAATAACCCCAATTAACAGAAATCTCTAACCCAATCCTCCCTGGCTTCCTCATAAAATTTGTTGTGTTTACCCATTTAGGGGGGTAGTTGTACTTGTACATTTCTTTCGAAGGACCACAACAACATGGATGCCTTATCTTCTTCTTTCCTCTCTACTTTCTCCACCCAAAAGCTTCTCTACAGAACAACACCACCGCCACCACCACCATCATCTCCTATCCTCAATGTTAGGATTGAAGAAAAGCCCCAACAAACCCCAACAACAAAAACTACACAACCCATTTCCACTTCAACCACCCCACCTCCAAAAACAACGTCCCAAACCCCATCCTCCATAAGATCATCATCATCATCTTCAAATTCTTTACAATCAACAAAGAGAAAAGTAGAGCCATCAGTGCCAGCACTGGTTTTCAATGCATTAGACGACATAATCAACACCTTCATAGACCCTCCTATCAAACCATCAGTGGATCCAAAACACGTTCTCTCCCAAAACTTTGCTCCTGTACTCAACGAGCTTCCCCCAACTGAATGTAAAGTAATACAAGGCTCACTCCCACCGTCTTTGAATGGTGCATACATTCGCAATGGCCCGAACCCTCAGTTCCTCCCTCGCGGCCCATATCACCTCTTTGATGGTGACGGTATGCTTCACTCTTTACGCATCTCGCAAGGCAAAGCCTCGCTTTGCAGCCGATACGTGAAGACAAACAAGTACACGTTGGAACGCGAAGCAGGGTTTCCACTATTTCCCAATGTTTTCTCTGGTTTCAATGGCCTGACTGCCTCAGCAGCACGTGGTGCTTTATCTGCTGCTCGAATCCTCACAGGTCAAGTTGATCTTTCCAATGGCTTTGGCCTGGCGAATACGAGTTTGGTTTTGTTTGCGAATCGTTTGCTTGCACTAGGCGAGTCGGATTTGCCTTACTCGGTGAAACTGAGCTCAAATGGAGATATAGAAACTTTGGGACGCTACGATTTTGATGGGAAACTTTTTATGAGCATGACTGCTCATCCTAAAATCGACTCCGACACCGGTGAAGCCTTTGCGTTTCGATACGGCCCGGTTCCTCCATTTTTGACATACTTCAGGTTCGATAAAAATGGAGTGAAACAACCAGATGTGCCCATATTCTCCATGACCCGTCCTTCTTTTTTGCATGACTTTGCTATAACAAAGAAGTACGCAATATTTGCTGACATACAAATTGGGATGAACCCATTGGAAATGATAGCAGGAGGGTCTCCTGTGGGATCAGACCCGTCGAAAGTGTCGAGAATTGGAGTGATACCTCGATATGCAAAGGACGAGTCTGAGATGAAATGGTTTGATGTGCCTGGTTTCAATATTATACATGCTATTAATGCATGGGATGAAGAAGATGGCAATGCAATAGAGATGGTTGCACCCAACATATTGTCTGTGGAACACACCATGGAGAGAATGGAACTTGTTCATGCGTTGGTGGAGAAAGTGAGGATCGACCTCAACACAGGGATTGTAAAAAGGTAAGTCAAAACTAACATAGTATTTTCTTTGAGTAGTTTTAGTGTCACAACTCGCGCCCACTTCAAACTTTTTCTTTCTTCAAACTTAACTCACATTATTATTCATGGTCTTTTCGTAATAATTAAAGGAAAATTCAACTTTCTCATATCACGTCCCTTTTCACATCACCTTTTTTTTTTAATGGATTTTTCACGTCACCTTTAAACTAAGTTAAAAATAAAATTAATCTTTGTCATGACAATTTTTTTTTTTTTTTTGACAACTTTTTTCATGTCAATTAAACTCAAAGTAATCGGTTAAACATAAAATAATAACAATAAAAAAATTATTTATGTCCTATTTTTCTACCGCGTTAAATACTTAACTTCTCAATTCCTCTATTAATATATTTTTTCTTACTAAAAACTTTATAACTCAAACTGCTTATATTTCTTGCTATATTTATGACTATTAAATTCAAATCTCTCATCCCAATTGTAATTATCAAATTATCAAAAAAAAAAAAAACTTTTAAAAGTAAGATGTGAAAAATAAATTATATTATAATATATTACATTTTGTATGATGTTTACATTATAATATATTTATTTCTTCAAAAAAAAAAAATTTTTGGCTAATAAAATATACAAAATATTTATTTGACCCACAAACAAAAATCAACAACCCTGAATTATGATGAATGAAAATGATTAAAATTTGAAAAAAATAGAAGAGTCTCTAAGTATGTGCATACTTAGAGGCTAGTTTTTATTATTGTCAATTAATTTTGCTCTCAATATTATCCCTCGAACTAAAATCCTGATTCTATCACTAAAGGTATCCCATATCAGCAAGGAATCTAGATTTTGCGGTGATAAATCAGGCATACGTGGGGAAGAAGAACAAGTATGTGTACGCCGCGGTGGGTGATCCAATGCCAAAGATATCTGGGGTGGTGAAGTTGGACTTGTCTAAAGGAGATCAACGAGAGGATTGCACTGTGGCAAGTAGAATGTATGGGGAAGGGTGTTATGGGGGAGAGCCTTTCTTTGTGGCAAGAGAGGCTGCAAAGAATTTGGATGCAGAAGAGGATGATGGGTATGTTGTGTCTTATGTGCATGATGAGAATACAGGAGAGTCAAGGTTCTTGGTGATGGATGCCAAGTCTCCCAATCTTGATCTGGTTGCCACCGTGAAGCTCCCACGCAGGGTTCCCTATGGGTTCCATGGATTATTTGTCGCAGAAAGCGACCTCAACAGGATCTAGCAAAATTATAGAGAGTACAATAATGTCAAACCATCTCATATGAATAGTGAATCTCATTGATTTAATTTAATTTTTATTAGATTTTTTAAAAAAAATTTAATTTTTATTAATGAAATTCACTATTCATATAAGATTTATTATAATGTGAGAAGGAGTTTGACAATGTTATACACATAATAAATTTCACTAATCGAGGTTGTAAGTTATGATTACTATATCATCTTTCACAACAAATTATATTAATTACTTATATCATTATTGTAATATACCAGTTACAACCATAAATGATTATGAGATTTATTGCTTCAATAAGAGTCTAACAAGTGGGGTTGTTTGTGCATGATGCGAAGGTAGAAGAGTCCAGGTTTTTTGTGAGTAGCTTTGATCTCCCAATCTTGAAGAAACCTTGCGTGGCCACTGTGAAGCTGCCGCACAAGGTTTCTTATGGGTAACATGGATGGTTTGTCCTGGAAATGAAATCGACCTCAACAAGCTCTAGTAAGTTGGTGTAATTTTGCCAAAAGCACAATTTTAAGAAAAAAATTAGGAGAAATGTATCCAGATAAATTTATTTAGTCATATAGCACTTTTTTGAAACTCAAGTTTGTCAAACTCGATTTTAACAAACTTAAGTTCTAAGCATTAACATTACTAAATAAGTTTAGCCGAATGTATTTCTCCCAAATCTTTCACAAAATTATGTTATTTGGCAAAAAATAAAGCCTGGTAAGTTGTAAGTAGCAAGTCAAAACTAGTAACTTCCCACCACCAAGTTTCAAGAGTTAGAAATAATAAAAAATACTAATGAGATACATATTTTACATTATTTCTCACTTATGACTTATGACACAACATAATAAATTTTACAATATTTTTGTAGGCTTAAGGTGTTAGATCAATGTTAGGGGTGATTATAATGAAGAGTAATTCTTAAGTACTCTCGGAACATAAAAAATAGTGCTCTTTTCTCTCACATTCAAAGTGGGATTCACTCATTAAATTTATGATGTGGTCCACCATAAATGTGAGAAGAAAGATCATCATTTCATTATATTTCGAAAGTACCTAATATTCTACAATGAAAGTGATATTGCAATAAACTGTCACATCAACCAGTTGAGAAAATTTTGGTGAAATATATTTTGTTTTTAGTATTGTTTTTTAGGTCCTGTTAATGGATACTTTATTAAAAAAAACTTTCAACCTAAAGTCATTTTTATTAACTTTTGCTATTTTTAAATATAGGTGGGACCCATTATAATCCTTCTTAACTATGATCAATTAACAACATCCTTGTTGTTTTTTCATACTACAGAATTATCAAATTTTTATTGATTTTCATTTAATTTACAAATGACATCACTTTATTATCTGTCATTATCCCAATAATTTTTACAAAATATTTCATAACTATAGAGTTGTCATTAGATAATAATGTGATGTTAGTGGTCCCAATTTTAGGGGGTTTTATCAGACTGGACTAGTACTCAATTCCCGATTGAATCAATCGATCTGGTTTGGTTTTTAAAACTATGAAAAAAACTCATAAAATTTGTCAACTCAATCATCAAGAAAAATATCACCTTCATAGTTCTTAAGTATTTGTGAAAAATGTTATGACTTTATGCTTATGTTTAATTCATTAGAGTACTCACATCTGAGGTTATAAAAAATTAGCTTTTAGTACCCAAAAAAAAAAAATACTTTATTTATTTTAACATCTCACTTAACAATACACCATAAATTTCATGTTCTATTTTAACATATAAACCCAATAAAATAATATAAACAACTCAATAAAATAGTATAAGCAATACAATAAAAAATTCATTTAACTATAAGAGAGAGAGGGAATAAAAATAAGTAGCAAGTCAACTTATTCATATTGTAGCAACTTGTTAAAAACTTTAACTTTAACAACTTGGATGTAATTAAGTAGCTTTATTGTATTTGTGTGCAATAAATAACTATTTTCAAATGAATCATAGTTAATATTACTTTTATTTACACGACTCACATAAATCATAATTAATATCACTTTTCTTTTCTTTTTTGAGAAATAATATCACTTCTATATTTACTTTTCACCGAAAGTTGTGTAACTTCACATTATGTGTCCCTTGACTGACACGAAGGGCTGTATTTTTTTTTTTTTTGCAACTCTCATATATATATATATATATATATATATAGAGAGAGAGAGAGAGAGGCATGTGTCAATGTACGGTAAATTTCAATTAGCTCAATTATTAAAGTATTTTGATAGTTGAATAAGAAATTTAGTGTTCAATTTTCACCTGCACCAAAAACCAATTGGTGTCTTGGTGAATAGTTATTATAAAAAAAAAATATCATAAGTGAAAACTCATTTTACCTATCATCAAGATCTGACACTATAAATTAAAACTCTCTAAAAAAAATTGAGTCATATCGCTGTCGACATAACATTAAGTACATTGCCAATAATACAAGAACACAAGTGAAGGAGTGGTGGGTTTGGTTGCCCAAAATAATATCTTCTTGACTTTATGATAACGATTCCCTTTTGTGGTCACATGTCTCCAGGTTATGGTTGCAATATAGTGGGGACGCAAATTCCTGGTACCACACAAAGCAGTATTTGATGTTCCCTGATATGTTTTATGAACACAAATATTTTTTTGACAAAGTTTCCGATAAACGTGCTCTCTCTTTATTATAATATCAACGTCCCAATCAGTTTTATTTCTGATTAATACTAAAGATATAAATTTTTTTATAAAAAAATTTACAAACTGCTAACATGGTGAGTAGTTATTACTTATTAGTAAATGAAAAAGTGATATTCATAGTGGGTTTATATAAAAACCAATAAAAAGTTGAATACATTAAGTTGTAACATAATTTGTAACTATAGCATTACTCGTCTTGTTAATGTATGTCTTATTTTAAAAAATGTTTTATGAAAAAACGAAAAAAAAATGGCAAAAAAGTTTTTTTTTTTTCCATAATTTACTAAAATGGCTTACTAATGAACTAACCGAAACTCAACTACAAACACAAATCTCAATCTCTTTCTCAAAAAAAAAAAAACACAAATCTCAATCTTATAAATTAATCAATTTAAACATGCGCATATTGATAGTATTCACATTGCTTATTTAATATCATAAATTTGGTTTTAAATTTCTTAATTTTAATTTTTAAGGTGGCGTTTGTTTTAAAGGAATAATATTCCATGGAAGTCTAAATTCTCAAATATGGGATACATGAGAAGCAAGAGGCCGGACTGTCTATATACTATATGTAGTGGGTTTTATTAGGAATTTTATAAAATTTTCGAAAATATGAAATCTTCTGTTTCATTTATTCTTATCAATTTTATAAGAGTTATATATTCTTCCTCAAATATTCTTAGGCTTATAACTACAATCTCAAGTGTATTGTCCGTAATGAATTGGGTTAAATTTTCTAAAATGTAATAGTTTAACATCAACAATTACACAAAGTAAATCAGTATTTTTTTTTAAAGAAATAGTTTATGAGGACATCAAGCCATGTCAAAAACTATAATTCTTAAAAGACAAACAATTCCATATAGTAGATAAAAATCAGTGTAAAAAAAAAATTTTAAAAAAAAAAAAAAAAGAGTTGAATACATAGTTGTGGGAATCCAAAAACACCAAGAATGAAGCACTAGTTGATGAAAAATGATCGACACAACTAATTTCTAAGAAAAGAGAAGATAATCCACAATGGAAGATTCGACAGAAAATTTGAAAGATTAAGATTGATTAGCTTACCGTGATTTACTAAAGAATGGCCTTTGATGGGGATTACAAGTTGAATTCTAGCTATTACAAAGAGCTCTATATTTTTCTTCAAATTAACGTGGAGGTGACTATTGCTTTGGGCTTTGTGTCGTTTTCTTTGTGTCCTTGACAAGAATTCTAAGCCGAGATCTCATTCTCTGCAATACTGCTGAAGTTTTTTTGGGCTAAGGGATCCTCGGATTACTTCGGCTAGTAGCTCAGGTCATTCTGCTCTTCTGAGGCCTTTGGGTTTATGATGTTGAGGCTTGGGCCCAATCCCACCCTCCTAAGTTGCTACTCCAATAGTCCTTTTTCGGCTCACAATCCACGAGAAGGAGACACCTACCCCCACCCCCTACGATAGCATAATCACTTTATTAAAATAACTGTATTTTAATTAGTCAAAGGTGCTTCTCCCAAAAAAAAAAAAAAATTAAGTCAAAGATATTAAATTAGGATTATAAGTATCACTTAAAAAAAAATAAAAAGTTGTAGGAATGTGGATGCCACCTGTTTATATTAAAATATATTAATAACCATTTTATTTGTAAATTTTTCATAATTTTTTTAGCTTATTTATTTCTTTGAAAAAAAACACTACATACATAATTTTATGAGTTGGAGAATAAATTCAATTGATATAAAGTTAGGCATATAATAAGCTTTAGGGTACGTTTGGTACACTGAACGTAGATTACATTAGGAATAGTAATCTTTATTACTAGGAATAGAGGACATTGTAATGGAATAATTATTACTATTCATAAGTTTGGTTGTTACATATGGAAAACTTGTAAAATATTATGTATAAGGAAACTTTATATTTTTAGAAATATATTAATTTTAAAACCTATTACATACACTAAAGAATAACTATTACATCCATTTTAAAGAGGAATAGCTATTCTTCAATTTAAAGAATAGTTATTCCAATGTAATAACTAATCCATGTAATAAAGATGCAACCAAATGACCGAATTGATATTACACATGAATAAATATTCCATTACAGGAGCTATTACAGCATACCAAACGTACCCTTAGTAATTTTGCCAACAGAGGCTTGGCTGAGTGGGTAAGGCTCGGGCGTTTCGTGCACCACACCTAGGTTCGAGTCCTGCTACTCGCAGGTCTCCATTGGTGGGCATCCTTGGTGAGGTTAAAATCTCACACGGGTTTGGTTATCCACCTAGTGCCCTGCCCGAGAGTGTAATATAACCATAAATCCCCCCATTTTTGTTGACCAAAAAAAAAAAAAAAAAAGCTAGTAATCTAGACCATATCTTTTGAAAACTAAACCAGTCAATTTCCGGAGTGGAAAAATTTGGAGCAAACTAACAAGTGTCTCAATTCGTTTTCTTTTGACTTTTTGTCAATTGGATTAGAGCACATTTTTTCATTGCCCAAAGTCTTCTCCTTAGGCCTATGGAGTATGGAACTATATGGTTAATACCTACTACACAAATGATGCGTTTAAATACTACTTATTTTGCTAAAAATTAAAAACAATAAAAAAAAAAATTCCGGTTAGTGTTCACACTCACAAAACATTGTTCATTTACCTATTTGCACTGTTCATGCACTGTTCATAAAAAATAAATAAAAATAAAAAGAGAGAAAATGCAATCTTGGATACCAAGTGAAACACGGTATCCAAACACTCACAAAGTGGTTATTAAAAAATGGATAAAACTTAGGTACAATACTTTAAGTGCTGTTCCTTAGGTTTTCCTCTTAAGATTCAACCATGTGCCTATTTAACCAAAAAATACACTTCTATCCCATGAGAAAAAATTCACATAGCAAAATCTTATAAAGAGAACTTATCCTATGTACTGAACCTAAGTTTTGCTCTTAAAAAACAACCCACCAAACCTAACTACTCAAAGCCCAACTGTGCCTCACAAAATTCTATCCCATGAGAAAAAAATAGTGTCTCACAAAAAATACACTTCTATCTCATGAGAAAAAATTCATATAACAAAATCTTATAAAGAGAACTTAAGGAACAGCACCTAAGTACTGTACCTAAGTCTTGCTCTTAAAAAATAACCCACCAAACCTAACTACTCAAAGCCCAACTGTGCCTCACAAAATTCTATTCCTTGTTGCGTAATCTTGGGAGAAGAAAGAACACAAAATTCTATTCCTTTAATTGGATTACTATTAGTAAAATTTTTTATGGATGAATAAAAGATCTGAAATTCAATTCTTACCTACACTAAAAATCGATTAGCATCTTGGTCTAATGAAAAAAAAAAGAACTATTATCAGGGGCGGACGATATAAATTAAAACTCTAAAAATAAATAAATAAATATATATATATATATTGAATCACTCCTTTTCAGTGATAGGAAGTTTGAGTTTGGCAGGAGGAGGGGGCTCATTAGAGTGTCCAATTGCACATGGTTGAGAGCATTTTCAAGGGCAACTGGCATTTCAACCAGCTTTTACAGCTGAATTAAAAAATAATAATAATAATAATTAATAAATAAATAAAAAGAGTTCAACCATTGGCCTAGGGTATGGGGTGTCACCTGTTTATAGATTATTGAAACCGAATTCCTTGTAACTATTAAGCTTCTTCTTTTCTTTTCTTTTCTTTTTTTATTACGGACAACTCTTTCCACAGCAAATTTTATAATTGCTGAGTTCATCAACTATGACAGGAAAAATATTGGTAGATCCATGAACATTAAGTTGTGTCCACTGCTCACAACTGACCAACTTAACAATTGTAAAATTTGTTATGAAAAAAATTGTGTTGGTAGCATTACTGTATTTTGTTTCCAGTACAGCACATCTCTATTTAACTCCTCCAGAACATGTTCTAAGAGCATTAGAGTTTGATTGCTCAAACACTCTGTATGTACCCTATTGTTTATAGCTGATGTAGTCCTATTTCCATTGGTACCCAAAACAAAATGGTAAAGCAAGCACCCAAACTCGTGTGGTTAGCCGTTGGATTTGTACTTTGTAGTAAATTTCACAGTCGTTTAACCTCCTTTTGTACAAATTGCACAAATGAGCTTTGCATAATATGTACCAATATTATGTTAACCAAAATTGAGTCCTTAATATGACATACTCAGAGCATTAGCATCCTGGATGCCAAAACCTTAAGTAAAAGCAAATAAAGCCTGCACATGGTTCTAGAAGTAAAAATAATATATACGTATATAACTAAGGAACACTTTGGCCCTTAAAATTTTCATTGACCCTTCATTCAAGCTCTACATAAAAATAAAAATTTTGAAACGTAAAAGGCCAAACAAAAAAATTAAAAAAAAAACATGTAGGACCAAAATGAAAACTTTTAAACACAAACAGCCAATATAAAAACAAATCAAACATGAAGGGCTAATGATAAAAAATTTGAAACATAAAAGACGAGTGAAAACCACCCCAAATTTTAAGGGTCAAAAGTGTATTTTAGTCTTTTTTTTTTTTATTATCTTTTGGATAACTACTTTTAGCCCAAAGAGAGTACACGAAGAGAAATTGTAATATGATTAATTATCTTTTGGATAAATACTTACTTCTCCAAGAAAAGATTAGGAAGAACCTGCATGGTAATGAAATTGAACAATGTACATATATTTCATGTATAAGAAGTGATTTGTGTATATCATTTTATGATTACTCCCCAGGATTCATCTCTTCAATCAAAGAAAGGGAGAAGTACTAGCAACTAGCAAGTGACAGCTAACTCGAGTCTATTCTACCATGATATGAGGAATAAAACCATTCATCTTTGGTCCCATCAGACAAATGTTTCACCCAATAATTGTCAATGGCTTTCCCTGATCGAAGGTTAATACAAATGGATTTGGAGGGCTTCAAAACTAAACTGACAGGAGTGGCACAACATGGAGTGAGTGAAAACCATGACCCAGAATCCCAAAGAGCTAGCTTGTTTAAACTGGGTAATTTGTGAAAGAATATCTGATTAACGAGTGCCAAAATCTCTGCTGAGCAGAATCTGTTGGAGTCAGTGATCAGACCAGCACATCATTAGCCCTACAATAATCCTTGGAAAAAATCCTCTACATGCTCGTAGCATGTAGAATACACACACACACACATAAGGGAATGCTTTAAGGATCAAGAATTCAAGATGAATTAACCCATTAAAGAAATTAAATTTAAATTTTTTTTTGTTAGTTAAGGTTTATGAGAGGCACTATCTTCGTTTATAAAAAAAAATATTTAAAAATATCTGGATGCACCTGAAGCAACATTCATGGTGTGAGTTGAAAATGGAATTTTTTAAACCTTGGACAGTGAGTTTCATTTTGGAAGCTCTCTTTTAATTGATATGACTGAGCTAATAGATATGTTTCTCATACGCAAGAGCAATTTATTACTAGATGAGAGGTTCAAGCAGACCATTTCATTTATTATATATTTCGAACATTTTTTTTTCTTTGGATAGTTATAATGGGGGAGGGGAGATTTGGACCCTAAACATCTCTGTTGGAAACAGCAAGAAGTGTCAATTTCCTTACAAGGCTCTTGGCATAGCGAGCATGTTAGAGAAAAGCATGTAACAAAAGAAAATACCTGTGTCAAACTAATTCTCAGCTGAAGTGGGTTTTTTAATATGGTACAAAAGAATGGCTATAATTGAATAGGTCAAGCAAGACTTTCTAAGGAGATTTTGATAAACTGGTTTCTATTAAAATAAATGTAATTTGAGAATGAAAAAAATTTAAGTGACCATACCAGAATTTCTGGATAAGCATGCCCTAGACCTTCACCATGTGTGCTTCCGCTAAAGAAGAATTAAGGTCTTCTCGAGATTGTGATCTCCGACTTTGAAGATGCATCTGACTTCTGTGAGGGGGCCGGAAGGAAGCCATGATACTACCATCAATCTGGCCCAAATTACTTGAGGAGTAACTATGTAAAACACTGCTACTTGATGAGTACAAGGAGGAATCTATGAGCTGGATGCTGCTGCTGCTGCCGCCACCACTGCCACTGAGACCATGTCCAAAGCCAAATGGTCTTTCTTGGGCTGTTGGACTCAGCGGCATCTTTCTTCCATCTACAAGAACACAACATAACAATAAAATAAATAAGAGGTAAATAATCTACAAGAACACAACATAACAATAAAATAAATAGTTAAAAATCTGTCAAAGAAGAATGGCCAAATCAACTGAAAATAAAATCCATGGAAACGACAAGAAGCATGTATAAAAAAATATAGAGCAAGACCATAATTAAGTATGCTTAACAATGCTTTGCAGAAATGTATAACAAGGTTAATCTGTCAAAGATGAATGGCCAAATCAACTGAAAATAAAATCCATGGAAACGACAAGAAGCATGTATAAAAAAATATAGAGCAAGACCATAATTAAGTATGCTTAACAATGCTTTGCAGAAATGTATAACAAGGTTAGGCCAGTTGGAAGAGTTAAGAAAGTAAAAAACTAAATGTTAAATGGAAAAAGATAGCAAAGACTTCAAAACCAGGAAACTATACTGAGCCTAGCTTTCAAATTTCGTTTTATCCTCCCTTGCAAGTAAACATATGTAATGTGTGTAATCAGTTCACCATAGAATATTCTTCTTGGACAGCCCTTAATTTCTCATGTTTCCAATAAATTCTTAAACAGTCATGTAAAAATGGCAAGCACAGTTCGTCCATTAAAATATATAATCATGTTTGTCAAATACTTGGTGCCAATTTCAGCGTAAAATTAATGTATCAAGTTTCAGTATAGCCTCTCCCCTTAAGGTAACTGCACACATAGATAGTTGATCAATAGAATTGCATTGCAATCTAGCAGAAACTTTAAATCAATTAAAACTAAATATTAAAAAACTGGGCTTTTCCCTGATTTTCCCTCAAAATGTGAACAATCAAATATAAATTTTCATCCATGACCAGCAGAGTGCAAAGAAATTTGGAGGGATAGTAGGCCACCCAATAAAAAAATAGAAGAAAGAAAATCCTATTTCATGCAAAAGCTAACAGTGTCCTGTTTGATGCAGAATTATATTAGCATAAAATTAATATCTTAACCATATTCTTGTTTAAATTTCTCTAAGAAGTTCTTTTTTTTTAAAAAAGTAAAAATTTTCCCTAAGGAGTTGGGATGATCTTCGTATCCAAAAGAGATACTATCAGATCAAAATAGTTTGTCATATTAGCATACACTCGAAAGTTAGAACAAAATGATTTTTTTTTTTTTATAAGTAAGAAAGATGTATAATCAAAAAGCTACCTCATGTGAAAAAAAAAACATAAGGCAGAACAAAGAGTACAGAAAAAGAAACAAGCATATAGAAAAAAAAAAAAAAAACCTAAGTACAGAGGAGAGAACTAAGGAACAAAGGGAGAAAATCATTGGAGGTGAGTTTCCAAGCCCTAGACCAATCAAAAAGAGAACCACTAAAAGAAGTAAGCGACTGGTCATCGGATTTGTCCATGCCCCCAAAAGTTCGCCAATTTCGCTCCCTCCACATATAGCACGTTAGGCACAACGGAGATAAATTTCAAATGCTAGAAGAGTGCTTTCCAAACCAATTCCACCAACCAAAAAGAGTATCTGCAACCAATCTTGGCAAGACCCATGAAATCTCAAAATATCTAAAAACCAAGCTCCACAACTGATAAACTTTTTCACAATGGAGTAGCAAATGATCCACCGTCTCCCCATTACAACAACACATAATGCACCAATCAACAAAATCAAGGCCTCTACCTTGCAAATTGTCGCCTGTAAGAATCTTATCCCAAGTTGTCGTCCAAACAAAGAAAGAAACGCGCTAAGGAGCTTTGACCTTCCAAATACCTTTCCAAGCAAAGATAATAGGCAAGGGACCTCGTAACTTATTATAAAACGAGCGGATGTCAAAACCCCCATTTTTCGTCAACTTCCATCTCATACAGTCTCCGTTCTTCGTTTGAGGTAAATTAGATCACAAGGTACGAAGGAATTCATCCACAACACCCAACTCCCAATCATTTGGTTCCTTAATTAAATGAGCATTCCAACTTCTCCGTGCCTCTATCCCCAACCATTCAAGAGACAAGGCCACAAATGCCTCTCTATTAGTAGCAATCCCATACACTGTCGGGAAGGACAGTAGGAGTGGTAGATCCCCACACCACCGGTCTGTCCAAAACTTCACTTTATCCCCCACCCCTACCTCAAACCAAATATTTTTGCTAAAAACCTCCCAACCTTTCCAAATACTTCTCCAAAAACCACACCCATGTACACCCCTACCCATCTTGGAAGACCATCCCCCCCCCCCCACTCTTCCCCAAATTTCAATGCTACAACCCTTCTCCAAAGACGTGTCTCCTCAACCCCAAACCGCCATAACCATTTTCCTAGTAAGGCTTTATTAAAAGTAGTTAATTTCCTTACTTCCAAACCACCATTCGCCATAGGTGCACACACCTTATCCCACCCCACCAAATGAGCCTTCAAGTCCCCCCACAAAAAATCCCTTTGCAACTTCTCAATCTTATTAGCCACATGCGAAGGGATAGTAAAAAGAGATACATGGTAAGTAGGAAGACTAAATAACGTACTCTTAAGCAACGTCAGTCTTCCACCTTTTGACAAATACAGCTCCTTCCACCCAGCCAACTTCCGCTCAATTTTCTCCAAGATAGGATTCCAAATAGTAGGGGACTTATAAGAAGCCCCCAATGGCATACCAAGATAGGTCATAGGCAAAGTCCCAATCCTACAACCCAAAATCTCTGCCAAAGTATGCACATTATCAACCTCCCCTATTGGAATCATCTCACTCTTCAAGACATTAACTTTCAAACCTGTCACAGCCTGAAAGCAAAGAAGTAGCATCCAAACATGTAGGATCTGCTCCACATCCGCATCACAAAACAGAATAGTATCATCCGCAAACAAAAGATGTGAGACACATTCCATAACCAACAAGTTATACTCTTATAATTATCCATGCCTAAAAGATTTCTTTCATAATGAATCTTGAGACATGCACAAGTTTTAAAATAATTTGAGCAACCTCTAAATCCTTTCAAGTTTCATGTAGTTGTCATCTAACATCAAATTGATTGTGCCATGACATTGTCCATAGTGTCAAGTACAAAAAGATTATTCCAAAGGAAAGATTACCAAAAGCTGGAGAGTTAGAACGTAACTTTTCTCATCCAAAACAAAACATAACAATTGCAATCAATAGTCATAAAGAATAAGACATACTTCAAAATGTGCAGGATATATGAAACAGTATTAATTTTAAAACATTACAGAACTATGCACAGATCAAAAATCTTGTAGAGGAGCTTACCAGAACTGATGGGACTCCAACGCTGGAATCCAAAAGGAGATGAAATATTTGATGCACTATTATGCCTGAAAAGTGGGAGATATGACCTCCGGGAAAATCTTGGCATCCAATTGCCAACACATGATAACGCACAAACTAGGAGAACCAATGAAATGAACACAATGGCAATAAGAATTATCGGGTTTATCTTCACTTGAAATATCTCATAACTACGTAGCCGCATTCTTGATGAAAATGCCTTGCCAGCTTCCAACAGGGCAACTCCAAGAGTCCAAGTAATACTTCCAGAACCAATAATGATTTTTCTATCTGCAATGTGCAAGCCCTCTCTTAACAGTGACACAATATACGGAGCCCTAAAGCAGTACTGTTCAATGAAGGGCTGAGGTGCAACACTTTTTCTTGCGACTTCCCAGGTCTTTTCACAGAACTCCCGACCCTTTTCCAAAACATCATCAAGAGCGGCTTCTGAAGTCAAATTAAAAAACCGATACACCACAAAAAAGCCAGACATTGCATAGAACTCGCCATAAGGGCGAGGAAAACTATCAGGAAGAGCACAAGGCTGCAAATCACAGTCAATGCCTGGATTTTTATTTGACCATTCAGACAAATTAACAGCAACTTTTGCCAGCGCACTACATTCCTCCCAGTTCGGAGCACCAACAAGTTGCACGGCAATGCCTGACTTTCCTCCTTTACCCAATTTTTTCCCTGCAATCACAGGGCTCCCAGTTTCCTTGTAATGCGAAGCACACTGAGAGCAGATGTATTGCTCCCTGTACCCAGAATGCAAGCAAGGATGCTTTAGTTCTATTTTCTTGTTAACTAGGTCTCCCTTAGTGACTTCTGGAAGCCTCTTAAAAAGTTGAACCACAGACTTGTCAAATGCATCATTCAAACCATAACCCGCGAGAGAATAGGCAGTGAGATGATGATTAACAGCTCCTATTCTAAGTTTTAAGCTATTCTCGTTATGTACAGGTCCCTTGCTCTCATACGTAACCTGCAATGATGAGCCGCCCAAGTCGAGTGCACCAAATGTTGGTTTTTTTGGCGTGACCCCTAACATACCCGTGCGATGATTAAGTGCTATCCATCCAAAATAAGCCTCCTCTGCCCCACTGATAATTTTAACACAGTTTTTCTCACACCGGAAGGGTGAAGTTTTCAGTATGGACCGTGCCTTGTCTAGAAGCCATTCTGAATCAGCTTTGGGCAGCCTGCGAACCCCTGCTGTAGCATAAAGGAAGAGAGAGGTGGACTTATGTGCATTCCTGGGGATTTGCTTCTCTGCCCACCGAATAAGCGGCTTAATTGCACCGTTCAAGCCAGTCACATTGTGCACTAACTTATGAAACCCAGGCTCAGTCTCCATTCTATCATAAGCCCGTCCAATCTGTGAGCTAGGCTTCTTACGAATACCTTCCGTAAACGATTTCAATGCAATAGGAAGTGTGCCTGCATTGTTGTGATCAAAAGAAGCCTGATACACATAAACTCTAGTTCCAGTACTTCCACAATCGAGCACAACATAAAACTTTGATTCCCCTTGAGACCAATACGAATAAACATAAACAGAAATCATATAAATTAAAACACCCAACAAGACTAAGCACAACATGAGCATGAAAAGCCGCAAAATCTTGCTACGCTTGGACGGGGTTCCTCCTCCCACTCCCCTCTCCTTTGAAAAACTCGAGACAGCAGCATTGTCTCTATGCAATAAATGGGGATACTTTATATGGGCAGCAGCCCTATTATCAACATTCGCAATGGCGACATCATTATCAAGCGGACGATAAGCTTTTAAATCCTGGAGAGACGAAGATAATCTGAGGTTGTTCTTGTTATTACTAAAAGGCATCTGAGCATACATATAGGCAACACTACTCGACGACGAAGAAGAAGAAGAAGAAGACGCGGCTGCCATCGATGATGATGATGACTGTTGGCCCGACAAACGACTTGTTACAACATCAGCAATTCTACCAAACATCTTAAACTGTTTTTTGAGGTTTCTATCTTTAACTTCTTGGCCTATGGTTTGTATTTGTGATTGCAACACACATTTTCTACAATCCTGATCAAATATAAATAAAACAGCCACAAATTAAAACATTAACAAACACAAAAGTTAAGATCAGAGAGTGACATTTTTTTCTTTTTTTTGGAAATTTATAGTGAAATAAATGATAAAAAGTAAAACCCAAAAACAGATCAGAAATTATAATAACTAAATTGAAATAATTTTCAAAAATAAAATTAGGGTTACCTGGGTGGAGGAAAATGGGTCTTCATTCTTTGCTTTGATTAACAATTTGTTGTGTTGTAGGAATTACAAAAACTCTTGATCTTCTTTGTAAGTATTAGGTTGTAATGAGTAGTTGTTGTAAGACTATGATTTTTGGGTATTTGTATGTGTTTGTTTAGAGAGAGAGAGAGAGAGAGATTCAGATCCAACAAACAATGAGCCTGACATGAATTGGTCTTTTTCGAGAGCAAGAGAATGAAAGAAAGAAAAGACCCTCATTTGTAAATTCCTTAGTACGTAGTTGGAACCGTTCCGTTTCTACTTTCTATTTACGTTTTTTTTGTATTATCTATCTAATTCTTTTCAATCCCCATATTTTCCTCAAATACAATTCTGTTCACTTAATTTAACAAAATTATATATAATTCATTTTCTTCTCTGGAATAAATTTAATAGATGAAATAAACAAAATAACATGTTTGATATATTTAAATATTTGAAAACAATTATGTAAAAGTTATAAATTCTATTTTCTATTTATGATTATGGCTAAAGTCCCAAATTTATGGACACATTTCAATTTAAAATTTACTTCTACTTTATCTACATTTTTTTTTTGGGTGGGGGGGGGTATTTTGGGCAGTAATGGAATAGCCAAAGGTGGGAAATTATTAATTAAACAATGTGTTTTACTTAAAGTTTATACATAAACAAGTTTTGATAACTATTGAATAAAGAGAGTAAAGAGAGAAAGCTTCATTTAGAAAGAAAAAGTTTTGCATAAAGTGAGAAAGTGATTCTCAAAAATTGAAATTTTTTTTTTAGGAAAGGTCGAAGTTGATTACCTAGGTGAAACACAAAGTTTTATGAACAATCTTCCATTTTTCTCTATTTAGTTACTACATAAAATAACAATATTTAATGACATGGATGGATAGGGATATCAAATTGAGACAATTGCTTCATAATTGGGATTCTAATGGCCAAAATTAAAATTTTGAACTCCAATCTAAAATAATATATAAACTTTGGGTACTTTTATGTAACTGTCCCCTATTTTATGGATGAAACTGCAAATATAATTAAATTTCAAGGACAAAAGTTTTTTTTTTTTTTGGAGAATCAAGGACAAAAGTTGAACCTGGATATATTTTAGAAAGAAAAAAAAAAGAGCATTTTTTAAAACTATTCAAACGCCTCTTAAACATATCAGCATATGTCGTATATCCTACAACTCAAACATCACGGTATTTGTGTTTTTAAAAAAAAATCATGGTATATAAAAATTTTAAAAAAAAAATACACACCCAAACAAAAATCTATACTCTAAAAATGTTGTTATAATAGCATGTTAACGAGTAACAAAGTATATTGGTTCAATTTTGAGTCTTAAAATAGTTACACTTCATTAAGGCACTGAATAATTTTTTTTGGCTCATCCCGTATTTTCAATGTTTACACTCTGGCTACATGATATCATGTGTACTGTTTATATCACCTATATGGGGTAGAAATTCGAGGTTCAAAGGATGATTGAGTTTGGATTAAGGCCCATTATAATTAAATTGGCTACATGATATCATGTGTACTGTTTATATCACCTATATGGGGTAGAAATTCGAGGTTCAAAGGATGATTGAGTTTGGATTAAGGCCCATTATAATTAAATTGTAGAGATGGGTTCACAGACCAAGACTCGGTCTCCTAAATGATAGATTATGTTAAAAAAAAAAAAGTAAAGATAGAAGGATTGGGTTTAAACAGGTTATTCGAGATAATGAGTTAAATTTATCTCCCCGGAATAGCCAAGGAGCCTTTACACTTAATGGATTACAAAATAAGTAGTTTTCTACCTAATGTTTTGAACTCGATCCTTGTTCATTTGAGATCTCTTTTCCTTTATAGTGTTCTTGCTTTGATCCTGGCCTTTCACATGGAGGGTTGTTGATCTTCTTTTAGGATACTTGTCCCATCCTTCCTTTTGAGGCCATGCTGAGTAGGTTACAGGCTGTGTTGGCACTACTTAGGTGTCATTTAGTCATTAATGCAGTTGGCATGGTTAGTACAATGCATTCAATGCGAAGGTGATGGGAGCTTTTCTGAGAAATTTCCCTTCATCCTTATTCACACTAGTCACTATTGTCTTCTTCAAATCATATGCTCTGGCCCTAGGTAGTCTTCATCTTGCTTTCTTTATATGGTTCTTGTCGAGCGTCCTCCTCAGCTTAAGTGACTCTTTGGTTTAAAGACTCCTCTCTCATTTTTCATCCTTATTCACACTAGTCACTATTGTCTTCTTCGAATCATATGCTCTGGCCCTAGGTAGTCTTCATCTTGCTTTCTTTATATGGTTCTTGTCGAGCGTCTTCCTCAACTTAAGTGACTCTTTGGTTTAAAGACTCCTCTCTCATTTTGCTTAGGCTTGCTTGGGTCAAATAAGTTGATAGTTGGGCTTTCATACTCCTCAGACCAAGCCCAATGATGCTAAAGCTACTAGACTTGAAAAAATTTTAAAAAGTAAGAAAATGCTAGTAAAAGTGAGGTTTTAAAAAAGCTATATATAAAAGCTAAAAACTAAAAGCTAAAACTGATGTCAAACAGACTCTAATAAGTCTTTTAATTATAACTTAATGTTTAATTTAGCCCTCAATTATTAATACTATTGATTTCATGTTTTTGTATAATTAATTCAGTTTCTTAAATTTCTAAATAAGCTAGTTCTAACTGGATTTATAGATTGGTGGGTTGGTTAAATATATTGCCCTCCACCTGCCCAACTCGATCTGTCCACCCTCTTAACTATGCTAGCTAAACCATTTGCCTTCACAATTTTTTTTTTTTTTTTTTTTTTTTGGAGAATGGCCTTCACAACTTCATTTGCCTGCTAACAAGAAAAAGAGATTAGTCCAAACTCAAAAAATCAAACTCTTCAATCAAATGTTTTATTATTATTTTTTTGATAAGTTTCAATGAGCCCAAGAGACTTTGGGAGCCCAAATGTCCAGCTTATTATGAAATTGATTTTTTTTTTTTAGACATATATAATCAGTGATTTGTAATTTATGGATTTATTGTAAATTTTTTTTTTCATATAATAACCAATGAAACACCCAGAAATCCTATGGACCGATAAAAATATAAAATGCTAGATTGAATGTCATTGTCTAAATTACGGATCCCATCACTCAGATACCCTCATGGGAGGTAACTTATTTATAAAATCTAATATGAATCTATATAAATAAATATATTCATATACATATAATATTATAGATTATATATTATATATACTAGTCTAAAAATATATATTTAAAAATTATATATTTAAATCAAGTCTTACACTCACAAAATTTTTAAATAACACATTATTCAATAAAGTTAGTGGCATAAAAATTTCACAACATTCTTAAATTAGTCTACTATCTCACACATGGGCTCACCACAGTGTACATTTAAAAAAAATTTCAATGTCAATTTGAGGATGAGGTATATTATGCTTCCAGTGCATGTATCCCACCTCTCACATGGAGGAGGACCCTACACGTCCATGTGAGAGAGAGGAAATATACACCGGATACGTAGTGTATTTTCTCTAATTTGAAAATATTTGTGAGCATGACTTAACACATTATTACATTTGAGCTTACTTCAATTAGTAAGACTTAAAGCCTAGTTTAATTTATATAAAACTCTATTATCTAAACTTGAAGAAATTTGAAATATATTTTTTAATTTATATATGATTTTTGAATAAACCATTCACGATCATAATACTAACTAGCCTTATCACACGCACTTCGCACATGGGATGAGGCTCTTTTTTTTATTTTAAATGTAATGTAATTTTTCAATTTGAATTTATCTATTGTTAATGAGGTTACATAGGAAGGAATTTTTAAGAAACTAAAATTTAGGATTTGAAATGAAGTAAACCGCTGGTTTAAAGTTTGCTAGTTTTTAAGAAGAAATGTATCAAATGTACGTGAGATATATTTAAAGAGAAATGATATGTCTACAACATCTTTACAACATTTTTACAACAAATCCTAAGTGGCAGGTTGTTACTGGTCGTTATTGTTAGGGCAAAAAAGTAATTTTAGTATTAGTTTCAAATTTGAATCAATAACAACTAACCACCTGTGATTTGTTGTAAAAATATTGTAAAATTGTTGTTGTGGGGCTAGTTGCCCAAAAAGATAACAGAGAATTCATAGGAGGTGGGCTTGTGGCCTAACGGCCCAGTCCGAGGACACTCACATGTCCGAGGATGGTCAAAGAGAGCCATTTTGAGAATAACACAAGACAAAGAGACGTAAGTCGTACCTAGTGGCCCAAACCACGTCCGAGGATAAAATTTATCGCTCAAACCAACGTCCGAGGTGGATGTAACTCTTTTAGTAGTCAAGGAACTTCACAAAATTACATACAAATTAACGAATGAATATTGAATAAAGAAGGAACCGGGAAAGGTAACAAATATCTCCTAAAAGCTGCTACCTCCACATTCAATGCTTCCCAGCTAACTCTCTGGCCGCATTAATGTGGAGGTGATACCTGAACAGTAACCAAGCAGCCTTATGGCCACTGAGCGAAGGTTCTAGGAAGTACTGGATGGGACAGAAAGAAGTTCTCTGAACGGAACCTACACGTGTATGGTGAAAGCAGGATGAATGAGGTAGTATATAACGTGAAATCAGAAGACATTAGAGAGGACTTTTGGGAAGAAAAAGAGAGAGAGAAAGAATCCAAATAGATATATACTAAAACCTAGCCAAGGAGAAGGGAGCGAGAGTTTTTTATTTAATTTGAATTTCCTTTTGCTGCACGAGAATCATGTCTTTTTCCATTTACTAAAACTAACTCTTACTCCTACTCTCTAGAAATTTTATTATTTAGGCTTGTTGGGCTCGAATCCCATCCCTCTTTTGGGTCCAATCCAATTTGAGTCCTTACAATTGGCGCCGTCTGTGGGAAGAGCTTGATTCGATTATAGGAAAAGACAAGTGCAACGGCTGATGGCAGAGGGAGCACTACAGCAGATGGTTGCTAATCCACACCAGGCAGCGTCCAGGGGCCCTCAACATGGTGACCCGTTGGTAATCCATGAACAGAGGGGGGATCGCGAGGGAATTGCGCGAACAACCCACACGGATAGAAGTCAGTCTCGGGGGAAAAGCCATGTCTCCCATGCGAAGAACGATGGGGACATGCAACGTGAGATTAATAGGTTGAAAAGGAAATTACGTTACGAGCGATGGAAGCGTACGGCTCATAACTCCAGGCAGTCCTCTGAGGAGTCAGATGACATCAGTTACAGACGGAGGTCTAGAACTCCGCCCAGTGAACTTTTTTCACATGATGAGGAGCATCACCATGAGCGAACATATAAGAGTCCATCTCACCAGGGCTTAGGGAATGACGCTTTGAACAAAGCGTTAAGTCAAGTTTCCAAATTGCCGTTCACGCGACGCATAAAGGACGCAAGTCTTCCTCGGCGGTTCCATCAACCTACGTTCACCATTTACAATGGTCAGACGAATCCAGTGGAACATGTTAGCCATTTCAGTCAGAGAATTGCCATTCATTCTAAGGACGAGGCCCTGATGTGCAAGGTTTTTCCCTCAAGCCTAGGTCCAGTGGCGATGAGGTGGTTCAACGGTTTAAGAGCAAATACTATTGACTCCTTTGAAAAGCTCATCCAAGCTTTTGGTGCTCGCTTTATTACTTGCAGGAGGGTTGTTCAGCCCTTGGGGTCGTTATTATCCATGTCTATGCGAGAGGGGGAACCTTGAAAGCCTACTCTAACAGATATTGGGAAATGTTTAACGAGGTAAATGGAGCCAATAACAACGTGACCATTAATACCTTCAAGAAGGGCCTTCCGACCGAGCATGATCTGAGGAGCTCACTGACTGGTAAACTTGTTACCAGCATGCGACAGCTTATGAACCGAATTGATAAGTATAGAATAGGGATGGCAATTTTTGCCCGACCCGCGAGTACCCGACCCGGCTCGACCCTAATGGGCCGGATTTTACCCGATCCGATTAGAAATGGGTTTTTAAAAAAAAACTCAAAGCGGGTTCGGGTCGGGTCCGGGTTTTATTAAAAAAAACCCGAGACCCGACCCAAAACCCGGCCCGATAAAAACTCGGTACCCCTAAATTACCAAAATACCCTAATATATATATATATATATACCTATGATCTAACCCTAACTAATCCCTCATTTCTTCTTCACTCTTCACTCTTTAGCACAGCAGCCTACTCAGTCCGTGTACCATAGTCCCTCTCCCTCATTTCAGCTCACTCCCACACTCCTCCCTCCCTCACGCCTCAGTCCGAGCCTCCCTCTCCCTCAACTCAAGCTGCTCAGTTCGAGCTTCCTGTGTTCGGTCTTCACTTCTTTCTTTCTTTTTTTTTCTTTTTTTCCCTTTCTTCTCCTGGGTTCGGTCTTCAGTTCTTCCTTTTTCTTTTTCTTTCACTGGGTTCGATGAGTTTGGGTTTCTGGTGTTTTTTTTTTTTTTTTTTTTTTTTTTTTTTTTTTTTTTTTCCACTAGGCGATTCGCTCTCTCTCTCTCTCTCTCTCTATCCTTGTCTCTGTTATCTCTTGCTTCTCTTTTCCATCATCGGTGACTAAGGTTTGGGAGAGCTTGGGCTCATTTGGATTTTCTGGTGGTGATAAAGAGGTTGTTGAGTAAGGATGTATGCAGATTTGTTTTGGGTCAAGCTGGAGATGGGTTTCTTTCAGTGGGTTTTGGAAGTTTCGTTGAGATTCATTGATGGCTGTATTTGCAATGGTGGAGGAACAATGGTGGCTGATTAATTTTCTGTTTGGGGTTGATTTGTGGTAAGATGGTTGATTTTGGGTTTCTCTTAGCTTCGTGGGTTGCATGTTTATGACTATGAAATTTCTGGGTTTATGAATTATGACTTTATGGGTATGAAATTTTCTAAGTTTATGGGTTGCTACGATTTTCTGGGTTTATGGGGTTTCTATGATTTTTTTTTTTTTTGGAATTTTCTGGGTTGTTTGTGTGATGCTGTGCGGTGAACTGGTCATCTTTCTTGCTCTTGCATTTGTGAAAGTGCCTTGGATGATGACAGGAGATTGTGGTTGGGCTACGATTTTTTTTTTTGAGGAACAAATTGACGGTGAGTCTAGGCAAAATCTGGGCAAAGTCTGGGCTTGAATCTGGGCAAAATTTGGGCTTAAAATTTTTTTTTGGTTGGGCCATGAATTGGGCCCAATTCCTAAACGGGGCCCGCAGGACCCGATTGGGGCGGGTCCGGGCCTAGGAAAAAAACCCGGTACCCTAAACGGGCCGGGTCCGGGCCACGGATCTTGCCCCGCGGGCCGGGTCCGGGTATGGAAAAACCCGACCCGTTGCCATTCCTAGTATAGAAGAGTAGAAGAGGATCAGATACGGGTTAGAGGAAAGTCCAAGGTAATCCCTCAGGATAGAAGGGATTTTAGGTCGGACAGATATAATAACAATCGACCTCGGAGGGACTTTGGAGGGCAATCAGGATCTGCTAACTCCCAGGCGGTTAATGCTGTATTCCGAGAGCCAGTACAGCGGGTTCTGGAGAAGATAAAGAACGAGCCATTCTTCATACGGCCCAATAGGATGCTAGGAGATCCTGCGAAACGAAATCAAAATCTTTACTGCCAATACCACTAGGACCACGAACATATTACTGAAGATTGTAGAAACTTGTGGGATCACGTGGAGCAGCTTGTCCGAGAAGGAAAGTTAACGCACCTGCTGCATCATTCCAGTGGCCAAGGAAGTCAAGCAGGATCGACATTTCGGGGGGATGCCTTTTCAGGGGCCCCTATAGGCACAATAAATGTTATATTTGCTGCCTTAGGAAGAACAGGGTCCTGTCCCTCCAGGATAATGTCTGTGTCTCATTGTATGGATGGGGGCTCTAGTTCAATGCCGAAGAAAACAAAACTGAGCGCCTCACTGGTGTTGGGTTTTTTGAATGAGGATAAGAGAGGAACCATACAACCGCATGACGATGCTTTGGTGGTTACGCTTATGATTGGGGGATATGACGTGAGAAGGGTGATGGTAGATGAAAGGAGTGCTATCGAGGTGATGTATCCTGACCTATACAGGGGGTTGAATTTGACACCCCAAGACCTAACAGCTTATAGCTCCCCGTTGGTGAGTTTCGAAGGTAGGCCGATCATTCTGATGGGTATGATTAGATTACCAGTGCAGGCAGGTTCAGATGTGGTGGAGGTGGATTTTATCGTGGTAGACGTTTTCTCTCCATATACGGCGATTTTAGGTAGACCCTGGTTGCATACCCTAGGGGCTGTTTCTTCCACTCTGCATCAGAAGGCGAAATATCCATCAGGAGGCCAAGTGTTAAAAATATTGGAAAATCAGGCCATGGCAAGGCAGTGCATAATAGCGGTTATTCAACATCGGCCAGAGGTAGGTATATCGGCCACGGCCGAGAATGACTTATAGTAGTCAAAGAGTCTGGGAACCCTCTTCAGCACACCTGCCGAGGAAGCGGGGTGTGAAAATTTGGAGAGGGTGAGTGTTGGTGATGATCCAGATAGGTATTTTCAGGTTGGAGCACTGCTACCTTCGTTGGAAAAAAAGCAGTTGGTTGAGGTCCTAAGGAGAAACGTTGATGTGTTTGCATGGAATGCTTATGAAGCCCCAGGGGTTGATCCGGATTTCACCTGTCATCATTTGAATGTCAATCCCTCTATAATTCCGAAGAAACAGCCACCTCGGCGTCCTTCTAAAGTACATGCCGAGGCTATCAAAGACGATGTGACAAAGCTCAAGCAGGCGGGGGCCATCAAAGAAGTGTTTTACCCTCAGTGGTTAGCAAATACAGTTGTAGTGAAGAAGAAAAATGGAAAGTGGCGTGTATGCGTTGATTACACAGATCTTAACAGAGCCTGTCCAAAGGATCCTTTCCCTATGCCCTGCATAGATCAGCTAGTGGATGCAATAGTAGGTCATCCTCGGATGAGTTTTCTAGATGCCTTTCAGGGCTATCACCAAATCCCACTGGCATTAGGTGATCAGGAGAAGACCGCTTTTCTCACTCCCACTGGAAATTATCACTATAAGGTAATGCCCTTTAGCTTGAAGAACGCGGGGTCTACTTACCAGCGAATGATGACGAAGATGTTTGAGTCACAGTTGGGCAACAACATAGAGGTCTATATTGATGATATGGTTGTAAAGAACAAGGTAGAGGCCGAGCATATGACGGACCTCACTAACACGTTTGAGATTCTGAGGAAGCATAAGTTACGACTGAACGCATCCAAGTGCTCCTTTGGCGTATGCTCTGGGAAGTTTTTGGGCTACATGGTGACCCACCAAGGAATTGAAGTGAACCCCGACCAAATTAGGGCCATAAATAGCTTGCAACCACCTCGGAATCCCAAGGAGGTCCAGAGGTTGACTGGGATGACCGTTGCGCTAAACAGATTCATATCCAGGTCGGCGAATAGGTGCAGACCCTTTTTCCTTTTACTCCACAAATGGAAAGGGTTCAAGTAGACTGAGGAGTGCGCCCTAACATTTCAGCAGCTCAAGAAATATCTATCTCGGCCACCCATTATGTCCAGCCCTGAGGTGGACGAGGTCCTTTTTGCCTACTTGGCGATCGCTACTTATGCAATCAGTTTTGTTATGATACGAGTGGACAATGGTGTACAACAACCAGTTTATTACGTGAGCAAATCGCTTCATGAGGCTGAAGTGCGTTATCTACCGTTGGAGAAGGCCATTCTGGCAGTGGTGCATGCTACAAGGAAACTTCCCCATTACTTTCAGGCACACACTGTGGTCATTCTGACTCAGTATCCACTCAAAGCAGTTCTTTAGAGTGCAGACTACACTGCGGACTCTCTGGCCACCCTTGCTACCTCCTCGGCGCAGAGTTTACCTCGGGTGATCATGGTTGAAGATTTAAACACACCCACTCCAATAACGGAGGACTCGCTTCAGGTCAATCAAATCAGCTCGGCGCCTAGTTAGATGGATCCTATAATACTCTTCCTTGAGAAGGACATACTGCCCGAGGACAGGTCGGAAGCCGAAAAGATACAAAGAAAAGCTCCTCGATTCTGGATTTTCGAGGACAAAAAGTTGTACAAACGCTCTTTCTCTAGGCCATATCTGCTTTGTATGCACCCTGAAGCATCGGAGGCGCTTCTAGAAGAGCTGCATGAAGGAATATGTGGGAGTCATACTAGAGGAAGATTTTTATCTCATCGAGCAATTACCCAGGGGTATTGGTGGCCATGCATGCAAAAGGAAGCGCAGGAATATGTTAAAAAGTGTGATCAGTGTCAGAAGTTTGCCTCAAACATCCATCAGCCTAGGGGAGTTCTTAACCCTCTTTCAAGTCCTTGGCCTTTCGTTTAGTGGGGTTTAGATATTGTTGGTCCTTTTCCTAAGGCAATAGGAAATAAAAGATATCTGCTAGTTGGCACGGACTATTTCACGAAGTGGGTCGAAGCTGAGCCCCTAGCTAATATCAGAGATGTGGATGTCAAAGGTTTGTCTGGAAGAACATCATCACACAATTTGGAGTCCCTCAAGCTTTCATCTCAGATAATGGTCTTCAATTTGATAGTAAGGCATTCAGGAAGTATTGTTCTGACCTGGGGATAAAGAATCAATATTTCACTCCGGCTTATCCACAGGAAAATGGGCAAGCCGAGGCTGTCAACAAGGTCATTGTAAGCGGGCTTAAGAAGAGGCTAGATGATGCAAAGGGAAAATGGGTGGAGGAGCTGCCACATGTCCTTTGGACGTATTGAACGACACCCAAACGGTCAACAAGAGAAACCCCATTTTCAATGACGTATAGGGCTGAGGCCATAATTCTACTTGAAACGGGTTTTCCCACACTAAGGACTAGTACTTTCACCTCGGATGGTAATGATGAGCTTTTGAGTAAGAATCTAGACCTGATAGACGAACGATGAGAGAATGCGATGGTTTAGTTGGCCTATTATCAACATAAGCAGAAACAGGGCTATGATGCAAATGTAAGGCTGAGGCCGTTAACTCCAGGGGACTTGGTATTGAAAAAAGTCTTGGGAACTACCAAAAATCCAGCTTGGGGAAAGTTAGGGCCTAACTGGGAAGGACCGTATCGTATCACATCTGTAGCAGGAATAGGGGCTTACTACTTAGAAGATTTAGATGAAAAAACTGTATTTCATCCTTGGAATGTAAATAACTTAAAGAGGTATTACTATTAATATGAACAGTTCTGTTCTATTTCCCTCTTATAGCTTATCCTTAGTTATATTACTTGTGTTTCTCAAATTATTGAAGTATTAAATAGAAACTAAGTCATGTAAGGTCCTCGGACCACAACTTGGTGGAAATTAATACACTGTCATCTTTATTGAAGTATTAAATAGAAACTAAGTCATATAAGGTCCTCGGACCACAACTTGGTGGAAATTAATACACTGTAATCTTTATTGAAGTATTAAATAGAAACTAAGTCATGTAAGGTCCTCGGACCACAACTTGGTGGAAATTAATACACTGTCATCTTTATTGAAGTGTTAAACAGAAATTAAGTCATGTAAGGTCCTCGGACAACAACCTGGTGGAAATTAATACACTGTCATCATTATTGAAGTATTAAACAGAAACTAAGTCATGTAAGGTCCTCGGACCACAACCTGGCGGAAATTAATACACTGTTATCTTTATTGAAGTATTAAACAAAAACTAAGTCATGTAAGGTTCTTGGCCCACAGCTTGGTAAAAATTAATGCACAGTGTGACCTTAATTGGAGTATTACACTTAAGCTAAGGTATAACAGATTGTTTATACTACTAACTTAGTAAAAATCAGTGCTTCTTAAATGAGGTCTGTGTAACTATCTTTGTATATCAAGGCAAACTCCATGAGCATCACTTAAAGCGTTTTAGGGTGTTCAATACTTCCCAGGACTAATTTTCTGGAAGGCTATCTCTAGTATAAACATTTCTTAGTGAACATGAAGTAAGTCTTTTTAGAGCTGGGGAGTTCACAGTTATAGTCTACTTTGGTTCTCAATTAGTCTACATAAAGTTAAGTTTTCTCTTATATTGTCAGATTTTATTCCTTTATAGCATGAGATAATGTAAAAGTAAAAAACAGTCATGCAAGAAAATTACACAAGTGATAAATAAAGCCACTGTGTCTTATACAAATCTGAAAAGAGAAATATACATCATAATTGAGGATATCATCAAAGAAGAAAAAACTAAATTAAAATTAAAAATTACATCATCTATTTGCTTAGTTTTATTTGGAGCTTGGGTGGGGAAACTTTGCCAATCTTCTGAAGAGGAACAACTTTCTCCTTCTCCTTCAAAGCTTCCCCAGCAGGTAGAATAGTAGCAGCTAAGTCCTTCTCAAAACTCTAGGAAGCTACCCCATCCTTAGTTCCTTCTGCTACTTTGTTCGAGGAGGTACCTTTGGCCACTTCAAGTACTTCAGGCTGTGTCTGCTGATTGGTAGAAGGGGGATTCTGCTTTTGAGCTTCTTCAACAGATTCAACAGCAGTAGAGGAGGCCTCCTTTTGTTGGGAAGAAGTACTTGGAGCTCGTATGGCTAGGGGGAAGTAAATGTTTTCAGGCTTCCTCAGTTCTGAGGATGGCGCGACCCCAGTTCGGTTGAAAGCTTCCTCCCAAGTTTAGTACAGTATGTCCGACATACTACTGGGACCTCAGTTCGGAAGCTATCCTCAGTCTCAGCAACGCCGACGTCATACCCATGATGTTCAACTTCATCTTTTTCTTTTATGGCCTCAGCTCTTGCCTTTTCGGCCTCATCCCTCGCTTTTTCAGCCTGACCCTTGAGCCTTTGGGCTTCTTCCAATTGTTTCATCAAAGTTGATATTTGTTCCTTGGAAGCTGCCAGCTGGTCATTGGCATCACGAAGATTTTTCCTTTGGTCTTCAGCTTGCCTTTAAAAGCCGGCCAAAGCTGAGTCAGCACTCTTTCGAGCATGTTCTTCCTCGGCTAGCTTCTTCTTCAGCTCTTCAACGTTCTTCTCACTGGTAGAAAGTGTCTGAACAGCTGTATTTCGTCTCTTCCTCTCTTCATCTAGCTGCTGGTAAAAGACATTAATCATCTCCTCTAGCCTGAAATTGGCTTGAACAGCTTAAAAAAAAAGAGTCAGAGATACAATAAACTAAAAGGAACGAGTAAAGCAGTAAGGATACCATACCATGCCCAAATGTCTTTTCAAGTTCATGAAGATCTCATTCTTCTTCATGCCTCTGAGCTCGGCCATGTCCTTAGGGAGAAGGAGGGTCTCTTCTAGGACCGAGGCAACGTGGCATCCAATTCCATCGTTGAAGTCCCTGATTGAGGCATCTTCCCTCAGGGGCTCTCCACCAAGCATGGGAGCAGGGAGCCAGGCCTCGGGCTTCGAAGACTGAATATTTTGCTTGGCCACAACGTGTTGAGGTCCATGAGTTGTTTTTTGTTGCTTTGGAGCCCGTTGGACCTCATCCTCGGGAGTTGGGCGAGACCTCCTAGTCTCCACCACGTCTTTGCCTTTTTGTTCCCTCCTCCTCTTGGAATCAGTAGGTTCAACCCCTTGTGATTGGGATGGTTGAGGAGGAGGAGGAGGGGGGAGACTGGTCTGAGCAGACTTCCTTGGCACCCCCTTTCCCGATTTGCCTTCAATCACATCCAGCAAGCTCCTTTGGCTTTTTCTCTGGATACCCATGTTGTCAGAAATCACCTCGGGAGATGGGGGTTGGTTAAAAACCTCAAATTCGTCGGCAGAATCCGATAATTCTACAACTTTTTCTTCTTCTTCTTCTTTTTCCTCTTCCTCCTTCACTTCCTGAAGAACAGAACATGACGATGAAGCCGCTACGAAGACATTGGCCATAGGTAACGGCTGAGTAAAAGGGGTGCCTTCAGGAATTGGAACACCCTCAGGAACGATAAATCCTTCAAAGGCTACGCTGATTTGATGCAGCCAAGGATCTCTAGCCTTTATCACGCACTTGGGCGTTTGAAAGGCTGTGAAAATTGGCTTGTATTAGAGGATGATGTGCGCTGCTCTCAATTGACCGTCGGATGGGTTCACTTATACCTTGGATCGTAGAATTTTATCCAAGCTCTCCCTATTAACTAGTCTAAATTGAGGCTTGGTAGCGCGCTTGTCTGCAAAATCAGTAAGATAGCAAAAAAATTTCCGTCAGAAATAAAGTTAACTTAAATTAAGGAGTACAAACTAAGGTGTAGAGGCGTCCAGCCTAAGAACCCCACCTGGTTTTCCCACTTGGGTCGGACAGGGTAAACCATCATGTAATGCCCTAGAAAAAATGAGAAAGTCATCTTTTAGGCCCTTGTTCGATGTAGGGAGACATTGGATTAACCTTACCTCAGGGTACCTAGACTTAAGATAGTATCCCTGGCCCTTCAAATGATTAAGGTTGTGTAGCCAGTTCACATCGTATTGGGTAAGGCCTAAATTCATCCTCATATTAAGGGCTTCTATACTCCCTAACACCCTGAACATATTGGAGGCACACTGTGTAGGGGACAATCTAAAGAACCTAAGATAACTCCTAGTGAGATTACCCATCAGAATAGTCATCCCTCCCTCTATGAAAGCGATCATAGGGATGACTACTTCCCCTGTTTTTCTATCATTAAACCACGTTTCTGTGGAAGCATATCTCATGCCCACCGTGGAGGGAATCCTATACTTAGCTCTAAATTCCTCTATTTGCTCCTCGGAATCAACTAGATACTTAAACCTACCCATTTCTTAGGAATCGTGAAGAAAAATTAGTGAAGAGGATTGAAGACTGAGGAAGGTTAAAGAAACTTACAGGTGTGAAAAATGAGCTCCTCGGACAGACTTCAGGTATTTATGAGAGCGTGGAGAAGAAAGAAAGAGGGACAGGTTCAATGAATACTCGCTAAGATTGTGAGATTTATTGTAACTAAAAAGAAATTTGATTTAAAAAGCTTTTTATAGGGGCGCAGAAATCGTAAGCAGGAAAAATCCCGCTCATAAATATCAAAGGCCCTTCACCGTTTGATTCGCATCCTGCTGAAATGTGGAGGACAGAGAAGCCGCCATCATTTAATAATGGCGTGCTTCTGACGCCGAAACGTCAGGGGCGTGTCTTGGGCAGATGGAAAGGCATTTTGAAATTTAGAAAAGTACAACGAAGGAGGTAAGGGCGTGATATCAAAATCTCCATTTTTCCAAGGTGACAAAAAGTGAGATTTTGAGAGGTTATTGTGGGGCCAATTGTCCAAAAAGATAACAGAGAATTCATAGGAGGTGGGCTTGTGGCCCAACGGCCTTGTCCAAGGACACTCACATGTCCGAGGATGGTTAAAGAGAGCCATTTTGAGAATAACACAAGACAAAGAGACGTAAGCCGTACATAGTGGCCCAAACCACGTCCGAGGATAAAATTTATCGCTCAAACCAACGTCCGAGGTGGATGTAACTCTTTTAGTAGTCAAGGAACTTCACAAAATTACATACAAATTAACGAATGAATATTGAACAAAGAAGGAATCGGGAAAGGTAACAAATATCTCCTAAAAGCTGCTACCTTCACATTAAATGCTTCCCAGCTAACTTTTTGACCGCATTAATATGGAGATGATACCTGAACAGTAACTAAATAGTCTTATGGCCATTGAGCGGAGGTTCCAGGAAGTGCTGGATGGGACAGAGAGAAGTTCTCAGAATGGAACCTACACGTGTATGGTGAAAGCAGGATGAAGGAGGTAGTATATAACGTGAAATCAGAAGACATTAGAGAGGACTTTTGGGAAGAAAAAGAGAGAGAGAAAGAATCTAGATAGATATACACTAAAACCTAGCCGAGGAGAAGGGAGCGAGAGTTTTTTATTTAATTTGAAGTTCCTTTTGCTGCACGAGAATTATGTCTTTTTCCATTTACTGGAACTAGCTCTTACACCCACTCTCTAGAAATTTTATTGTTTGGGCTTGTTGGGCTCGAATCCCATCCCTCTTTTGGGTCCAATCCAATTTGAGTCCTTACAGTTGTAGATGTAGCATCTCTCTTATTTAAATAGAGAGTGTGCTAATTTTTAGGAAAAAAGTTTCTCTAGTATTTTTTTTTTTTAATTTTGTTGAATTACAATTTTAACCCCTTTTTTATTTTTTAAGAATAAAAATTATTTAATTAAATTATGGGTATTTTTGACATTTTTGAAAGTCATAACTAACTTTCTAAATCTTCTTAATATATACAAATTAAAGTAAAAGAATAAATGAGATATCCATACCTTAAATTAAGTTTTAAAAAAAAAAGTTTAAAAAACAATAAAACTATGAGCTCACATGAAATTAAGAAATTAAAATTTAAACTTCTTTTCAAAAGAAATCTCTAAATTTCAATAGCATTCATGTTCATCGTTTAGTTAGAAAAAATTAATTTGTTTGATTAAATTGAATTTAATTATGGGTACAATTAATGGTGTCCTTAGACAGTATTTCCATAAAAACAAGTTTTTCCTAAAAATATTTCCTAAAAAAAAGTCACAAGTGATTTTGATATGAGTATAAATTCCTATAAAAGACATATATATGACATGGCAAACGGTCGGATTCGGGTTGGGTCATTCAGGTTACGGGCCATTTTAAACGGATTGAAAATGGGTCGGGAAGGCTCGGGCGGGTTGATTAGGCCCATATTTTTCACATTAAAAAAAAAAAATAAGTGCCAATTTTGTAGAGAGAATGAATCAAATCAAATAGTTAGACTATTTGTTACTAATTTACTATTACACATGTAAAGGGAAAAAAAACAAATAAACCAAAACACATAAAGATTTCCATATCCTTGCAATTCAGACAATTTTGACTTTTGAGCATGACTAAAATTATTTACATACTTCAGATCCAATATATATATATATACACACACACACACACAAAACTAAATGTCATGGACCATATTAAGTTATCAGTCTTTTTAAGTGCACAAATTCCTATTGTATTTAAAATAATAATAAAGTTAGATTATATAAAAAGATAAAGTAAATAAAAAAAAACCTTTAAAAAGAAACATAACAATTTAAGTAAAAAAGAACAAGTAAATATTTTATAAGAATCATATCTCAATCTACTCAACGTTGGTAGTAATTCTGCACTACAAATGTTCATACTTGCGAATTGTAGTTCAAGTCGGCCAAATTCATCGTTATTTTCATTTACAATACAATATTTTAATATAACTTAAGTTTATAATGAAAACAAATCAAACCTTATCAATAAAGTGTTAAAAATGTATAATTTCTATGACTCTATTAATAAATTAAAATACCTTCAAATCTATATAACCAATTTTTTTTTTTTTTTTTGATAAGTACTTTTAGTAGTCTTTGAAGTAGAACCTAGTTACATAGTAGTTAGTAGCCTTAGTTAATGAATGTTACAATTAAAAGTAGAGCTTAGTAGTTAGCAGTTAGTGCTGCTGCTTAGTAGTGTAGTCTGGGTAGACAATGGACAATAGATGCTTTAGGCTTTAGCTTCACTTTTTTTTTTGTTTTTTTTTTCGCTTTCATTTACCTCTTTTTTTTTTTTTTTTTTTTTTTTTTTTTTTTTTTTTTTTTTTTCTTAATAAATAGCACACCTTGCCATGTAATTTTAAATATTTTTTAGGGAAAAAAAAAGTTAAAAAATGGGTGGGCTACAAGTTAGGTCGGGTTAGGTTGGCTCGCAAAAAATGGACAGACCGCAAGTTGGCTCATATTTAATTCGGGCCAAGAAAATCGGGTTTGGGCTAGGCCAAAACGGGCGGGTTAAGATCAAATCAAAACGAGCATGTTCGGATTGAATCAAAATAAATCGGGTACAAGTCGGGCTAGTGAATTACGGCCGTTTTGCCATGTATTATACATTAAAATTGATTTATCTTTTCTTTTTAAAAAAGAAAAAATTGATTGATTTATCTTTGGCGAAAAGCACATTTTAGTCCCTACATTTTCAGGCGATTCCATTTTAGTCCTTACATTTTATTTTTACCGCTTTTAGTCCCTATTTTGAAAAACGCTATCTATTTTAGTCCTTCCCGTCAATGCCCTAACGGCAAAATCCTAGGTGGCAGACGGAGTGCATCGTTGGCACACTAAATGCTGACGTCAGCATTAAAATAATAATATAATATATTATTTAGCATTTTAAAAATGCCACGTCATTTTTTAAAAACAAAAAATAATTTATGAATTTTAACTAAATGAAGAAAAAAGAAAAAACAGAAAAAAAAAATATATATATATAAATTGAGATCTAGCTTTATTTTGAGTAAGAACATAGAAGAACATAAACTTACTTATTGTTTTGTTTGCAACCAAACACAAAATCAGCTGAAAACCTTTATTATCAAAAATATTTTTTTTGATATGGAAAAATAAGTAAATAAACCCAGTCAGTGTTTATAAAAAATCTCATTGTTCTTTCCCTGACATCAGAAACCCAGAAATTAAAAAAAAAAAAAAAAACTGAAGTTGTTCTTCGTGTTCTTCCTAGACCCATAAATTTTCTTCAGAAACAAACACACACAAAACCCATAAAAACAAACAACTCCACGTTCTCTCCAAAAAAAACAAAAACATAAACAAATCCAGAACTTATAAAAATCCCAATGCACTTATTAAAACCCATACGCAAACCCCACTCCCACCAACCCACTCAACTATCAAAACCTCACTTTCTCTCTCACAACCACCACTGCTGCCGCACCAATGCACGGTCCAGATCGATGGCTCACCCATCTCCTAATCAATTCCGAGCCCTCAGATCTGCGTCTCGGACTCGATGGCTTATTCCTCGACCACCAAACCATTCCTCCCTCCTTCGTCTCACTCTTCGATTCGGGTTCTCGGACTATCCAGAACAACGCGGCGGTCAGGCTAAAAAGAAAGAGATTCTGGGGCGGGTTCTTGTCGGTGTCGAAGAAGGCGAGTTCTATGAAAGGGGAGGAAGGAGTCGGAGTAAGGTCGAGGATGTGGACGCGGCTGGGTTTTTTTGGGTTGTTGCTCAGATCAGATTAGGCTTAAGTGAGTGTGGTGGCTAAATTTTGCTGGGTTGTTGCTCAGATCAAATTAGGATTTTCTGGGTTTTTGTTGTTCATCGGGTATCCTTGCTCTTGTTCTGGATTTGTTTGTGTTTTTGTTTTTTTGGAGAGAACCTGAAGAAAATTTCTGGGTCTAGGAAGAACACGAAGAACAACTTCAGTTTTTTTTTTTTTTTTTTTTTAATTTCTGGGTTTCTGATGTCAGGGAAAGAACAATGGGATTTTTGATAAACACTGATTGGGTTTATTTACTTATTTTTCTGTATCAAAAAAATATTTTTGATAATAAAGGTTTTCAGCTGATATTGTGTTTGGTTGCAAACAAAACAATAAATAAGTTTATGTTCATCTACATTCTTACTCAAAATAAAGCTAGATCTCAATTTATATTATTTTTGGTTTTTATTTCTGTTTTTTCTTTTTTTTCATTTAGTTAAAATTCATAAATTATTTTTTGTTTTTAAAAAATGACGTGGCATTTTTAAAATGTTAAATAATATATTATATTATTATTTTAATGTTGACGTCAGCATTTAGTGTGCCAGCGATGCACTCCGTCTGCCACCTAGGATTTTGCCGTTAGGGCACTGACGAGAAGGACTAAAATAGATGGCGTTTTTCAGAATAGGGACTAAAAGCGGTAAAAATAAAATTTAGGGATTAAAATGAAAATCGCCTAAAAATGTAAGGACTAAAAGTGGCTTTTCGCCTTTATCTTTTTTAGAAAGAAAGTAGAAACACACACATGATTTTTATTTGCTAAAAATATGGAAATAATATCATATTCACTTTCACCACACTGCCTTGGTTTTGTTCAAATCTCTAGTCTCTCTTCTCTAGAGTTTAGACCGACCTAGGGTTACGTACGGTTTCTTTCTTCCAAGTCCAAAACCCAATTCGAAATCCCGACAGATACAAATAACCTCAGTCTCTCTAAAACCCTAATTTTCTTCATTCTCTCGCTTAGCCCTAGCTTTCATCTCTGTTCAAAGAAATGGACCCAGAGATCGCCAAGACTCAGGAGGAGCGGAGGAAAATGGAGCAGCAATTAGCCTCCATGACTTCCCTCACCTTCGACACCGATCTCTACGGCGGAAACGACCGCGACTCTTACGTCACCTCCATTCCCGTCAACGAGGACGAGGACAACCTCGATTCCCTAATGGACAACGAGGTCGCTCGCAAATTGGCCTCCTATACCGCTCCCAAATCCCTCCTCAAAGAGATGCCCAGGGGTTCCGACGAGAACGACGACGTTTCGGGCTTCAAGAAGCCGCAGCGAATCATCGACCGCGAGGACGATTATCGGAAGCGGAGGTTGAATCGCGTCATCTCGCCGGAGAGACACGACGCTTTCGCCGCCGGCGAGAAGACTCCCGACCCTTCCGTCAGGACCTACGCCGATGTCATGAGAGAGGAGGCGTTGAAGAGAGAGAAGGAGGAGACTTTGAAACTCATTGCTAAGAAGAAGAAGCAGCAGCAAGAGGAAGAGGAAGCCGCCCCCGAAAAGCCGCCCGCGGATTCTTCTGCGGCGGCGGCGGCGGCAGCGGCGCCCAAGAGAAGGAACCGGTGGGACCAATCGCAGGACGATGGCGGTGCTGGCGCTGCTGCTAAGAAGGCCAAGACTGCGTCTACGTCGGATTGGGACTTGCCGGATACCACTCCCGGGCGGTGGGATGCGACGCCGACTCCTGGGAGATTAGGCGATGCTACGCCGTCTGCTTCCGTGGGGAGGAGGAATAGGTGGGACGAGACTCCGACGCCGGGGAGAGTGGTGGATTCGGATGCAACACCGGCCGCAGGCGGTGTTACCCCGGGGGCAACACCGGCGGGTATGACTTGGGATGCCACGCCAAAGCTATCGGGTCTTGCCACGCCGACGCCAAAAAAGCAGAGGTCGAGGTGGGATGAAACGCCGGCTACTATGGGGAGTGCAACCCCAATGGCTGGGGCTACGCCGGCTGCAGTTACGCCCGGTGTTACTCCCGTTGGTGGGCTTGATCTGGCAACCCCGACTCCCGGGGCAATTAATTTGCGTGGAGCAATCACGCCGGAGCAGTATAATTTGTTGAGGTGGGAGAAGGATATTGAGGACAGGAATAGGCCATTGACAGATGAGGAATTGGATGCAATGTTTCCGCAAGAGGGGTATAAGATTTTGGACCCGCCGGCATCCTATGTGCCAATTAGGACTCCGGCGAGGAAGCTGCTTGCTACCCCAACACCGATGGGGACTCCACTGTATGCCATTCCGGAGGAGAATCGTGGGCAGCAGTTTGATGTGCCCAAGGAAGCGCCTGGTGGGTTGCCATTCATGAAGCCTGAGGATTACCAGTACTTTGGGGCATTGTTGAATGAGGAGGAGGAAGAGAAAATGACTTCTGACGAGCTGAAAGAGAGGAAGATTATGAAGCTTCTGCTTAAGGTTAAGAATGGGACACCACCGCAGAGAAAAACGGCTTTGAGGCAGCTTACCGATAAGGCAAGAGAGTTTGGGGCTGGCCCGTTGTTTAACCGGATTCTGCCATTGCTTATGCAGCCCACTTTGGAGGACCAGGAAAGGCATCTTTTGGTGAAGGTTATTGACAGAGTGCTTTACAAACTTGATGAATTGGTACGCCCTTATGTTCATAAGATTCTTGTTGTGATTGAGCCTTTATTAATTGATGAGGATTACTATGCTCGTGTCGAGGGTAGAGAGATTATTTCTAATCTTAGTAAAGCTGCTGGTTTGGCTACTATGATTGCCGCTATGCGCCCGGATATTGATAATATTGATGAATATGTTAGGAACACCACTGCAAGAGCTTTCAGTGTGGTTGCTTCTGCTCTTGGGATTCCTGCTCTCTTGCCCTTCTTGAAGGCTGTCTGTCAAAGTAAGAAATCGTGGCAAGCTAGGCACACTGGGATTAAGATTGTTCAGCAGATTGCCATTTTGATTGGTTGTGCCGTGCTTCCTCATCTGAGGTCCCTCGTGGAAATCATTGAGCATGGTTTGCTTGATGAGAATCAGAAGGTGAGGACAATCACTGCGTTGTCTTTGGCTGCTCTTGCTGAGGCTGCTGCCCCTTATGGTATTGAGAGCTTTGACTCGGTGTTGAAGCCTTTGTGGAAGGGGATCAGGTCTCACCGTGGGAAAGTGTTGGCTGCATTCTTGAAGGCAATTGGTTTTATTATTCCGCTTATGGATGCGCTGTATGCGAGTTACTATACTAAGGAGGTGATGGTCATTCTGATTCGTGAGTTCCAGTCACCAGATGAAGAAATGAAGAAGATTGTTCTGAAGGTGGTGAAGCAGTGTGTGAGTACAGAGGGTGTGGAGGCTGATTACATTCGCAGTGATATACTTCCTGAATTCTTTAGGAATTTCTGGGTCAGGAGGATGGCTTTGGATAGGAGAAACTATAGGCAACTTGTGGACACAACGGTGGAGATAGCAAATAAAACTGGTGTTGCTGATATAGTAGGGAGAATTGTTGAGGATCTTAAAGATGAGAGTGAACCTTACAGACGAATGGTTATGGAAACCATAGAAAAAGTGGTTACAAACTTGGGTGCATCTGATATTGATGCTCGGTTAGAGGAGCTTCTTATTGATGGAATCCTTTATGCCTTCCAAGAGCAGACCAGTGATGATGCCAATGTGATGCTTAATGGGTTTGGTGCGGTTGTGAATGCACTTGGGCAGAGAGTGAAGCCTTACCTACCCCAGATTTGTGGTACCATTAAATGGCGGTTGAATAACAAGAGTGCAAAGGTGAGACAGCAAGCAGCTGATCTCATTTCAAGGATCGCTGTTGTCATGAAGCAGTGCCAAGAGGAACAACTGATGGGTCATCTTGGTGTTGTCTTGTATGAGTATCTGGGAGAAGAATATCCTGAAGTTCTGGGGTCGATTCTGGGAGCTCTAAAAGCAATTGTCAATGTTATCGGTATGACAAAGATGACTCCTCCTATAAAGGATTTGCTTCCTAGATTGACACCAATTTTGAAGAATAGGCATGAGAAAGTCCAGGAGAACTGCATTGACCTTGTTGGACGAATTGCTGACCGCGGTGCTGAGTTTGTTCCGGCGAGGGAGTGGATGAGGATTTGCTTCGAGCTTCTTGAGATGCTCAAAGCCCACAAGAAGGGTATTCGGCGAGCCACAGTGAACACCTTTGGATACATTGCCAAAGCCATTGGACCACAAGATGTCCTGGCTACCCTGTTGAATAATCTCAAGGTGCAAGAGCGGCAGAACCGTGTGTGCACAACTGTGGCAATTGCCATAGTTGCAGAAACCTGCTCTCCCTTTACAGTGCTGCCAGCCTTGATGAATGAGTATCGTGTGCCAGAGCTTAATGTGCAGAACGGTGTCTTGAAATCCCTCTCTTTTCTGTTTGAGTACATTGGTGAAATGGGAAAAGATTACATCTATGCTGTGACCCCATTACTTGAGGATGCCCTCATGGATAGGGATTTGGTTCACAGGCAGACTGCAGCTTCTGCTGTCAAGCACATGGCTTTGGGGGTTGCTGGTTTGGGTTGTGAGGATGCTTTAGTCCACTTGCTGAACTACGTGTGGCCAAACATATTCGAGACTTCCCCTCACGTGATAAATGCTGTCATGGAAGCCATTGAAGGAATGAGGGTGGCCTTGGGTGCTGCTATTGTTCTAAACTACTGCCTTCAAGGGCTATTCCATCCTGCCCGTAAGGTTAGGGAGGTCTACTGGAAGATTTATAACTCACTGTATATTGGAGCTCAAGATGCACTTGTGGCGGCTTATCCTACGCTGGAGGACGAGCAGAACAACGTATACAGTAGGCCTGAGTTAATGATGTTTGTCTAAAGTGCAGCCTCATTGTACCTTAGAGAGCAGATTTTTCACATGGGGACTGATGTTATCATGACAGGCAATTTACTTATCTTGGCTGATGTAGTTTCTTGAAATCAGTTTGTTAATTAAACTATATTGACTCTCTTTACGTCTCTGTGGGTACTTCCACCTTGTTTGCTTCTTAAATTCTCTGTTATGTATGTAGGAGTATTCCAACTAATTGTTATTGATTCTCATACTAATCATGTTCCTTTTTGTGTTTGAAGTGTGTTTTTCTCTACTCACTCTTAGATTTCCTTTCTGTAGTGGTGGTGGTGGTGTTGTTTGTTTTGTGTGTGTGTGGTATTAGAATCTAGTATCAACAATCTGCAACCTCATTGAACTTAGAGAAAGACCTTGTAAAGTTAAGGGCTGAGAGAGAAACAGAGAGATTAATCATTTGGGAGTTTTAGGGTTAAGGTTTCTGTTTCAGTCAGAGTTGGATTAATAAATTGGGTGTCAGCATTGGATTTTGGTTGCAGTTTCTAGTTCTTTTTGTTTCAAATATATCCTTTTGGTTCTTGTTTCTTTTCTAGAAATATATTTCGGGTTCTCTGCATTTTTACAGGCTGGATACACACTGCATATTTGTGGATATTGGACTAGGATTCCGTGTGGTTAACCTGGTCTGAAGCTTTAAATTGTATATCACAAAGGGAAGAACAGTTAGCCAAGGTTTACATTATTTCTGTTATAGCTCTTTAAAATTAATAAAAAATAAAAAAAATCTGCTATAACAAGTTATGCTTTAATTGCTTTCATCATTTGTATGCTGTTTACTCTTATATTTATGTGTCATTGTTACTCTCTCTCATAGGATAGCTAATTTTGGGAGTGATTCATGCACCACTGAAGTTTATTTGGCTAAAGGATATCATGTGCTACTATAATAAAGAAAGAAATTCCTTTCTTTTTCCTGATTGAACTGTCAAGATTCTTGAATCTATAGTTTTCTTTACCAAACTGCAAGTCCGAGCATATTGTAATTAAGTAGCAGCACATATTGTAATTAGTAATTTCATGAATTTGATGTCGATGCTTCACTGAATTTGTGTAAAATTGTTAACGGAAGTTCAAATTGATAAGCTTAGTCCATATGATTGACCTTTTGAAGGATTGCCTGTATGGTGTTTATTAGAATGATTGTTTGCTTGGCATTTCTCTATTGGCTTATGCTGTTGTTTCTAGTGGATGGGTATACGGTGGTGTCATTTATGGTGTATCACTGTATTGTTTTAGCTGTGTGGTGCTCTATAGGAGGGGGGGTCTAGAAGGGGGAAAAGAAAATTTTGTATAAAAAGCTTTGGCCTGAATGAGGTCCATGTAAGAGCATAACTTGTCTATTTGGCCCCATGATTTTGCCGACCAAACACACTAGTTGTTGATAAATGTGAAAAAGGCAACTGTTTGAATCTTTCGTTTTTTGGCATTTGTCAATAATCTTTGGTGGTGTTGTTGATGTGAATCCAGATTTTCTATTAAGGTTAGATGCTTGAAGTTAGGTTTCTCTAAAAGTAGGAGCTTGTCTAATACAATTTTATTTTCTTTTATTTTCTTTGAAGTTAGATCACACGCCAAAAATCCGTCACATTAGCATCAATAATCAAATGATCAGTGGTGCATTGTTTGTGGTTTATTCAATGGTGAATCTTGTTGCATCCCCATGCACACTTCTAAAGATGAGGACCTGATTTCTATAAGAAAGTCATTGGTATTTTTCTATGAATGCTTGAATGCTGTCTCAACTTTCTTTTTGTATTGGGCGTCACAGGTGTGGAATCCTATTCTGTTTACAGATGTGGAACTGCAGCAACTAAGTCTCATAATTGTTCTAAATTTCGATGTTAGTGTTTTGGAGAGGGATTTGTGCTTCATACCACAATGGTATACTTTGTGATTTAGTGGATGGTGATTTTTTGTTGCCTGAAAAAATATTAGAAGTAATTATGCCAAATAATCTTTGATATTTTACGCCCCTTACTGGAGATGCTTTCTTGAGATTGATATTTCACCTGTGCTCATTTCATTGTTAATCAATCTGAAAGAAGAATCTTTATTGCAATCGATAGCAAAGTGCAGTTGCTGTAGCTCCAAAATCAGTTCAAAAAGTTCAAACTGCTGAAAATGTTTATATGTATAATATATTTCTGGTTTGTTCAACTGGTAAAGTTTCTAGTTGTCTAATAAGAAATTTGGGTTTTGATTTTCGCATACGCTAAAAACTAATTGTTGTTTTGGTCTAATGATAAAGAACAATCATCATGAGCAAATGTCATAGGTTGAAACTCTTTAAATAAATAATAAAAAAATGTTTGCAGAACAATATGAATTATGTTTGTAGTTTCTTGGCTGTGCTTATGCAAAGCTTGAAGCAGATGGAGTTGGATGACAATTTTGATTATGTTTTTGACTTTCTACTTCACTCTTTTTTTTTAGAAAGGTCCTCACGTTTGTAAGCCCAAAATGATTTCAAACATGTGATTTTATACTTAGTTAATTTTTCTTTAAAAAAAAAAAAAAAAAAAACCCATGGTTACTCCTCTAAGCTCACTACCGATAAAGAGACTGTAAATAAATTAATGTTAAGTTAAATTAGTACATTTTTATCGGTACTTCTATAAACTTACAATTGATATAATTTTATCATTTACCATCCACAACTTGTTATATCAACAATTATGAAATGTTTTTTGAAAATTATTATTGGACTCCATAGTTATAGTTACTCACTGTTGCAAGTTAAGGCCACCAAGGTATGCATTATTTGTTGTTTGTACTCATGTACAATGGTACATTTGAGAAGCTAACTAAGAATGACAGCTTGATATGAAAACAACAACGCTGCACAGTTACTGTTTATGTGCAAATAATTTTTTTATTCTTTTTTTCTCTCTCCCCGTCAAGTTGCTCTCTCATCTGTTTTCTTCTCACAACAAAGAAAGAAAAAGGTGGGTGAGACCATGTGAGTAGTAGTTTGTTTGATATAATAAAAAATTAAAGAAATAATATTATTTAAATAAAATAAATGATAAAATAGATAAACTGATATGAGTATTTTGTAAAAGTGAGTGTGTAAAATAGAAAAAGTATGTTTTTTCTTGCAAAATAGACAAAAATTTTGCACAAAGCCGGTTGCTCTAAGCCTGATCAATTTACGTAGCCCCAGTATCATTGAGAGGATTCCCCAATTTCCTGAGTAGCCCAAATGGCTATCAGTGCACAGGTCCAACTGACCAAGAGAAGCCCATCAAAACTACCAAGGTGTGGGAAACGAGGACCCATCATATATATGCACAAAATTGAAAATTTGAAAGATAAAACCCTATCAAAATAGAAAACATAGAACATGTGTTTTCTTGAACTTTTTAAGGAGATACAGAATGAATTATGAGAACTTTATAAGATGATGCTGTTTTATCTGAACAAAGTCTACAGTAAAGAGAAGAAAATTATAAGAGCTCTTCATCACATCTAATCATAGGTTGGCTTAATCTGAAGATTTTGGCAATGCGGTAGAAGGCCCTGAGAAAATGAGACTCCTCTGGAACGGGATCAAGGGAATAGGTGAATCCTTGTGAATGAGCGGCTCAGCAGGACGGATAACATGAGGAATATTCCCCATAGCTGCTTGTTTTTCTCTAAAAGTAGCCCAGGTCACCAAATAAAGACCAGCTATAATTAAAAATCCCCCTAAAACACTGTTTCCACAAGTAAAAACACCAAGTAAGCAATTATTCTGACAAAATGCCAAGTTCAAGTGCTACAAAAATTGGAACAATAGCATTATGGTACATTTGACAGCAAAATGAATATTTTTTGGGGGAAAGTTTGGGGGAGGTGGGGTTAATGTAATATGATTTCATTAAGTAAATGAAGGCATCTTCACACTGCAGCCATGGTAGAGCAAATGATGATAAAAATTTTAATGGTAGTGATTGGAGCAAACCTCCCCAAATAGACAGGGCTTCCAAGAAAAATTCTTGACAGGAAGGCAGAAGCTGCAGGTTGGACTGGATTGTAGAGAGCAACCATAGCAGGGCCCAAGATTTTATTGCTCCATGTTAGGAGTCCATAATTAAGGGCAGATGCAATAGTTCCCTGAGAAAGAAAAAAGAATAAATGTTCTTAGCCATACTTTCCCCCTTCAAATAATAGATTAAAAAAAAAAAAACGTAAAGTTTACAAAGGGAATACATACACATACATACATGTGTGTGCACACGTGAGATCTCATATTATTAACAAAGTCATTTGTATAACCAAAAAAGAAAATGCAAGACATTTGTGGCAAATTTCTATCATTCCTTTACTTGCAATAGGATTACAGTGACCACCCTACAAATATGCATGCAACAGAGTCAGCATCCATAATTAATGGCATTTGGTGCCTTATTCTGAAATCTAAGGAAGAGTAGGCTCCTGCTTCACTGCAGCCCAATAGCTTGTATGTGTGTGTATTTGTGAACGGCTGAATATAAGAGAAGAAATATAAATCCGTTGGCTTCACCACCGTATGGGTGTTTGGATTCACCAACAAAAGTTGAACAAAATCTCTGAATTATTCTTATTTGTCCAAAATGCACTACCTTAAAAAATGTCTGGGGGGCCTCCTTCAAATGGGCTCCCAAATATAACCATAGTAAATGTCATAATTGCAAAATCCCAAACAGAGTCAACTAATACAAATTAGGAAATAACTAAAATGCTGAAATACCTATAAATAAATAAATAAAGGCTGAAATAAAATCACAATAAATCAATGCTCTGGTGCACGCATCAATATGTATATTAAACCCTGACAATTTAAAAGACTCAATTTATTCTGAGCAAATTACGATTTTCACCCTTGAGTTGTGTTGAATTTCAATTTCGTCATTAAACTACCAATTGTGTCAGTTTAGTCATTAGAGACTTGAAAATGCTTCAATGTAATCTTTGGATTGCTTGACTATTAATGGCCCGTGGCCCAACAAAAATAGTTGACATGGCCAACATTATTGTACCCTATCATAAAAAATGCTAACTTTGATGTGTGTTGATGTTGCAAAGTATCAAAATTAAAGGAACTGAGCCAAATCAGCATCTCAAATCCAAAAATGATCTATCACGACCTAAGGAAGAATGTCTAGCCACATCTATACTATACTCCAATAGGATTAATCAAGATACATTTAGGGCTCCTTATAAATCACTTTATATAGCCAAGATAAACTTATTAAAAATCCTTGTTAGGAGCCGCATTGTGCTACATTGATCCTAAGCCACGTGGTGGTATCAAGTTGACTCTAATATCATTTCTCACAACCTATGGAGCCGCTAACCACATATGTGCTATACCTCAAAAAGACTAGTCAATTTACAATTAAGCTCCTCATAATCATTTATATAGCCAAGATCTACCTAGTAAACGTCCAACGTGGGACTTAGCATATGCTCACATATCACTAGTGAGTTAAATCAAACACTCACATAACACTCATATAATCCAATCCTATATGGGATATCATATGATCCAAGTCAACAACACCTACCAGAACTTAATCACATCAGCACCCATTTGACTTCATAATCCAACTGCGATGAAGAGGCAAATTGGGTACCAAATCCTGAATTGAAGTTAGGGCTAAGAGGACCATTTGGGGTTTTTTATCCTCATGAAATCACTCAAGTTCATGGAATTGAGTTTAGAAATGAGTGCACGATGTATGAAGATGAGGTCAGATTTCAAGACTTTCTGTCATGGTGGGGGTCAAATTGAGAGTTCCAGTCATTGATGATGCCTTTAGGCAGTTCCTCTCTTTTGTTTTCTCACTGTTTATGATAAAATTTCATCCTCTTTCTGAAAGAAAAAATTGTGATAGAAGGAGAAAAGAAATTTTAAAAAATAAAATAAAAATTGATCACCTCCACCTCTTCTCCTCTGGAATAATCCTCAAATGACCTCCACTTCTCTAGTGGAATTCCCCCTATCTACATTTTTCTAAACACGTGATCACTAACCACACATCCTCCAATCATTGCACTCTAAGAAACACAAACCCGCTTAGGCTTTTCAATGAACACAATCCAAGAAAACTTGATCACCAACAAAACTACAACACATGGTGCACCAATCCACAACGCAAAAGCACATGTGAACCAACTAAAGCCACATCCAAGAAAAAAAGAAGGTTTTGAATCTCTTGTTTTAACCCAGGCAAAAGAAGAAAGTGGAAAATAAAAATTTACAAAGAAAAAAAAGAAGAGAACTACCCAGGAATGGAAAGAAACAAAAGGCAGTTGTTGGCCAAATCTGTAGTACTTCAGAACATTGTAAGGGCAATGCATCCCGCTCAAGCAGCAGCGAAGATAGGCAGCCAGGTCATCATAACCATTTTTATTTTTATAGGTAAGGTCATTGTAACCAGTGTCTAGCACGAATACACCAGCACCACCATTCCTAAGCAAGGCACATGATATGGTGGCAGACCCAAAAGTGTTGTGGAGCCCCATTGACTACAACTTTGTGGTGCAGAACCCACCCCAAAGCATGCAGACAAGGCTCAATTTTTGTTGGGGTTGTTTACTAGGATTACTTTGGCCGAAGGATGCTGGCATATCTGTGTTTTTCAAATTTTGACACCATGTAACATCAACATGTGCCACACCAGCATTTTATTCGGACAAATGTACAATGATGTTAGTCACGCCAGCTATTTCTGTTGTTCCATTGATAGTCAAGTAAGCCAAAGGAAATATTGAAGCGTTTTCAAACTTCAATGACTAAGTTAACATAAGTAACTAGATTGGAATCTGAAACATAATTAAAGGGTCAAAATTATTGTTTGAACATTTTGTTTTAGGAAAAATGCAAAAACACCACTTAAACTTTGGGTCAAAATCAAACTAACCCTTTGTTGTCCTTCTAATTTGAAATTAGATGCCCTTCTTAAATGGTGCATGTCATAGCATTTTAATAATAATAATAATAAATTTTTTTTTTTTTTAATTTTAATATCTTCTTCTTCCTCCGGTGCTGTCACCATGGCCCTGTTTGAAGACCACCAACAACTGCCATCCTCCACAGAAAATTTAACTCCGAAACAGCCACCTTTCTTAAACCCTACTCACCACCCCATTAAGCTCACCCCTACCACACAACTAGCTTCTTCCACAACTTATTGGAGGCTTGGAGCCCATGCATGGTTCATAAAACCCAGCTCAGCCTATAAGACTTGGGTTGACAGTGTGGATTAGGTAGGCTTTGAACCCTACTCACCACCCCATTAAGCTCACCCCTACCACATAACTAGCTTCTTCCACAACTTATTGGAGGCTTTTTTTTTTTTTTTATAGGTAATATAAGAATTCTTATTGATGAAAATGGAAAAAGAAACATACAATGTGTTCATGAGAATGAACACAGCAAAGCACAAAACAGAACTCCACAGAAAACAATCAAGAGGCTAAACTAAGAGAAGAAAAAAACTGAACAATAAAAGAACATTCTGTAAAACCCCAGCACTGAGACCAATCAAATAGACTTCTCTGGCACAGGCCTATTAACTCAACCAAAGACTTCTTAGAATCTTCAAAGGACCGACAATTATGCTCCATCCATACAGTCCACATCAAACATCTTGGAATTAAATTCCAAATATCTGAATCATGTTTCCCAAGCCAATGATTCCAACAAAATAATAATTCCGCCACAGAGCTAGGCACCCATTGAATACCGAAAGCTTGAAGCATAAAAACCCATAAAGAATTCGCCACATGACAATGAACATGGAGATGATCCACAGATTTCCCACTGCCCCAGCACATACGACACCGATTTGCCAAAAGGCGACCTCTAAGCATGAGATTATCCAATGTAAGAATGCGATCATGAGTTGCCGTCCATAAAACTTATTGGAGGCTTGGAGCCCATGCATGGTTCATAAAACCCAGCTCAGCCTATAAGACTCAGGTTGACAGTGTGGATTAGGTAGGCTTTGAGTCCAAACCATCAGGATTTCATTTTGATCCATAAGTCTGTTAATTTATGCATGAATTTAATTAATTTATTTTTTATATCAGAAATGCTTATTGTTCATGAAGTATATCTTGATATATAATTTATTATTATTATTAAATTAATTCTAATCAGCTCCAGATCTTAATCAGATAAAATCACACCAATACCAAAATTTAACAAATTAAAATCAAATATAACAACCCTGATTTTCATATTTGAACCGTTGGATCCATTTGGTTTGGTAATAGAATCCTAATTACAAAGAATTGGCACCAGCTTTGAATCTTTGGTTGCCGTTGCAGCTCTACGAAGGAAAAATTCTGCTTGTGGTCAAGCATTCCGCAAGACCAAATGACTTTACTGAGTTTTAATCCTAAGACTTGAAAATAGAGATCAAAAGTTTCACTCAAGGAAGTGTTTTTGTAATACCCCAATTTTGATTTTATGATTATCACTATACCTTGTCAATTTTAATATAGAGTTGAGGTACTGTATGTGTGTGCACAGTAAGATGAGAGTAGACAATTTCGTGGTACTACAAATATGTGAGAAAATTAAAATTTTAGTGCATACAATTTGGTGCGGCAATTAAAATAATAAATAAGTAAATAAAAGATAAAGATGTTTTATGAGCTTTTTGGAGACTAAAGAGATAAGCTCAAGTGAATTTTAAACTCCAGCCCACTACCCCACCAAGCCCACGTCTCTGATGTGTCAAATATAAGGCAAATGAAAAGATAAATTAGGGTTTCATCACTAAGGAGACGAAGAGGTGTTTTTCCTTGGAGTTTAGAGCACGTACAATTGAAGAGGCAGCCAAAGAATTCCAGGTATGATTTTCATTTGTTAGAATCAAAGAATTAAGAAATTAGAATTTTATCATGGAAAACTTAGTGATGTGTAGATTGTTAAGTTGGTAATTTCTTAGATTACGATTTTACACTAATTCAATTATTCTTGAATCCTAGATTGCCACTGTGTGGAGTATAGAACAAAAGCCAAAATTATGAAAAACCATGAATAAGGCTGCATCGTGTTCATAGGACTATAAGGGCTTTACGGTTGTTAATCTACCATAATGTCAATTCTGGATTGTTTGACAATTTGCAACCGACCCCACCCTTGTGTCACTAGTTAGTTCTCATTTTGGTAAGGTCCTACTTTTCTTTTATTGATGGCTTTAGTTGTCCATGCCTAGGTGTTGACCTTTCCATCACAATGAACCATTTAAGGGTTTAGCACGTCTACAAATATTTTTAAAAAGGATAAGGACAGATTTGAGATTTCCATACCAAAATTCTCATATTAAAGCCGTATGGTCAATGAATATTAAATTCAGGAACATGATCATAATGGTTGTGGCCCACCGTTTGTATTGGGGATTATATATTAAATCTTAAAGTGTTGGCTACTGCATTACTCAGGGCAATATGAGTTTCGATTAATGCAAAGGAATATTATTGATTAGAATATCATTGGGTAGAGAAACTTTAATTTAGTGTTAAAAATGTTATTAGTTCAGCAAAGTATTTTCCTAGTGAGTTAGTTTGTATAAGTCAATAAGATTTATATTTTGTGGAGGATATTAAGTAATTTTCATGATTGATTATAGGTTCTATTTAAGAGTATTTTGAGACTATTTGGAGGGTGTTTCAACTGGACTTTCAGAGTGATTTAAGTGCTGTAAGTAATTATGTATAATATGTACAAGTTTTATTCTTTAGGTTCTTAGAAGTTAAAGGTTTTCAAAAGTTATGTTTTTAAAGCTTACGTTTTCTAAGGTTTATCGAAAGCATTATTTTTACATTATTGAAAGAGAAACTTCGACTTTTAGACAATTTTTTTTAAAGAGAAACTTTGAATTTTAAACAACATTTGGAATGTCCAAATTTCATTTAAAAGATGATTTCTAAACTAAACTATTTTCCAAAAATAATTGAGTTTCAATGTAAGTTTTCTAAAAAGGTTTTTGTTATTTAAGTTTGTTAAAACCAAGTGATTTCAAAGTCATATTCCTATTCTCCAAATGGTATTTAAAATGATTCTATTGGCAAATTAAATTTCAGATTTACTCAAGAATTGTAATATATTTATATAAACTCCTCAGTTTCTATTCGTTTTCCAAGAGAGTCAAGCATCCTTTGATTTATGTTCTATTCGATATCGTGATCATTGATATGCCTCTATATTTGAAAAGAAATTGTTAATATCAAGTAAATTATTATATTTTGTATAAACTGTGTTTTGTGATATGTGACTCAAAATAAGTGTTTTTTAGAATTGATCAGATATATCAGATATATGTGTAAATCCACTCACAGGATTGTATGTGAGAATTTGTGATGTGTATATGTGACATTGTGCTCTGATCAATTATATGTATGTGTTTTCTAATAATTTTAAGATGTAATTACATATGTATTAAGTGATTCATTATATGTTTTGGAATAATTATTTTTGACATCATTGAATGAGCTAGTGAAAGATCAAAATACTCGTGTTTTGCTTTACTCAATTCCGTTGTATATTCTGTATAATTACTTACTGGATGTGTGGCTCACCCCATCAATTACAATTTTCAGATTAAAGTTTAGTTGGGGAACAGAACCTTTGAATTGCTTCGTAAGGTACAAGGTAGAGCGTGGGAGTTTTAGGCGAAGTCAATAATACTTGGAAGTCTTAAAAGATTATTAGTTTTTTTTTTTTTTCTGCTTTAGATTTCACAATATTATGGAGATTATTCTAAATTGTGGATTTTAGTATTGTAAAAGATTGATTAAGAGCTTTGTCTATTTGGAGTTTTATTGAATTATGTTTAAATTAATTATGTTTTTTTTGAGTTATGTAAGATCAGCAAGTTAGCCATGCATCTAAATTCATTTTCCATGGATTTGGGTCATGACAGTTTCACTTAGTCCACATGACATTTTTCAATAAAATCTACATGTAGGATCAAATTTAACCCAACCACTACGTGAACCCTCTAGATAAAAGTTGATTACTGCTCCTATGCGGTGAGAACTTAAATATGGGGTAGACAAAGGGTTTCAAGATCTCCATACACACTCCCGCTGGTTTCCATTGCTAAAGCGCTTTTGCAGCTCATGAAAAATCCTCAATCATTCACCTCATCTTAGCCATCTTTGTTTTCTACCTTCATTTCCTCTACCCTCACGATCTCTACCTAGACCAACCATAGCTAAAGTTGCAACATTTGACTCGTGAATTTTGTGGCTTATATATAGGGTCTTTTGCTTTGATAATGATACCACTTGATGTAGTCAGAACTTAGATATGCTGTTGAAGAAGCGTTTAAGAAAATTTTCAGCAACAAACAAGATTAAGTCAAGTTTTTTTTTCAAAAAAGTTTGTAGTTTGGGACAATCATATATCAATTTCTAGCCTCAAGGAGTTTAAAAAAAATATTCAAATATTTTATTTATTTATTAATAGATAAGAAAAAACTACCTATGACTCAAAAGATTATGTTTATAAGAGCCTTTAGTAACCCTAGAATCCTAAACCTTCATCTTACATATAACAATTAAATCCTAACCATCCAACTTCATTAAAGAGTCACATGCTATTCACATGATCTTTCATAATACTTGAGGCATAAAAAAAATTAACTTAGATAAATAAAAGACAATGGAATAGTGGACCTTTTTCCTTAGGCTTAAATTCTCCTGCATCATCAGATGGATAGATTGTAAATGATATGAATCATAGATTGAGAGTGAGGTGGATAAAATGGAGAAACGCAACAAAAGTATTGTGTGGTCATAGAATACCTATTAAGTTAAAGCAAAAGTTTTACAAGATTCACATAAGTTTGGCTATGTTATATGGTCCTGAATATTGAACTATTACAAAGAAACATGTTCATAAATGAGTAAATGAAATGGATAAGTGTATATACAAGGAAAGATAGGACATGATGGAATTTGTTTAAAGATAGAGTGGCTGCTATTAATGAAAAGACGAGGGAGTAGCTTAAGATGATTTATTCATGTGCAAAAGAGAGCAATTAATACACCAATGAGGAAGATTAATCAGGTTTAAGTAATGAAAAAAGATAAAGGAATACTTAAAATACCACTAGGATAAGTAGTAACAAATGACATTTTAATTAAAGTAACAGACAATATGACTTTAGAGCACTCACATGGGTTTAGCCAAAATTATAGGAAAATCATAGAATAAGAACCTACATTTTATGATGCAGGGAGCACCAATTTGGTGCTCCCTGCATCATTTTGTATTTTAGCTAGATAATCTACATCTGAATTTCTATTCTAAACTCTATTTCATTTGTTTTTTCTTAATTTCTTTTAATCTTTCCTTCTTCATTTTTCCTCTCTCTCCCACAACCCAATCTTCTCCCTACCCACGCCCAAATCAAAAGCCACTAAATCCACAAATCAACCACCACTTGAATGACGATGCAGTCCACAAAGTCACACCAGAAAGTGGCACTAGCCATGGCAACGGCCACCATTGTGTTTAGCCAGTTTGCAAAACAAGGATTTAACCTCAGTGAATGAGCTAGTCTACGGTCATAGGCATTCTCCCCAGGGAACTCTGTCTGAGCAGCTGAGTCACTGCTGCCACTGAACCACCCATAGTCATGTCTTCCTTTCTGAAGATCATTGGTGTGCTTAGAAAGAACTAGATGTTGGAAAAAATTAGTAAAATAATGATTTTGCTAACACCCCCCCCCCCCCCCCCCCCCCCAAAAAAAAAAAAAAAATTGGACTAATGCTTTGTTTTTGTTGTACTAAAAGTTCACATCTATTTAATGGATGACTATTTTGACATAGAGTGACACAGGACAGGAGCTTTAATGGTGTCTGATACCAATTTTAGATCTTTCAGAATTCTTTTTTATTTTTATAGATAACGTAAAAAATTTCAGAATTCAGCTAAATTTGATTTCTGGATGAGATCTTGAAGGGTTCTTGAATAGGGTTTGATGTTTAAGGGTTTACCTAAGGTTTAGGTAATAAAATATTGGATCTTTAAAATGTTTGGTATTGACCAGTTAATAGAATGAAAAATAAAGAAAGATAAAACACTAGGAAATCACACCTAGATAGGAGAAGGTAATCACATAGATAGGAGAAGGTAATCACAAAGTCAATTTAAAATAACCTGTTGGAATGTTATTAAAATCGGTCTCATTATGAATGTTATTGACTACAATAAAGCCTTTATATAGGCTATCACTAAATCATTTCCTAGAAGGACTAGTACTCTAAATAACCTATTCCTAGAAAGAGTCGGACTACTAATAACAAAAATAAAAGCATTAAAAAACTTCAAAACCAAGAAGGTAAATGACTCAAAAATACAACATAACCCATTCCTAGAAGGACTAGGACTACTAATAACAAGAATAAAGCATTTAAGAACTTCAAAACCAAAAAGGAAAATACTCAAAATACAAAATAAGATTCATGTGCCTTTGGTTCACCCAAGGACAACCCATTCCAAAAAAATCTAGAATTTGCCAAATTATTCTAATAAAACTAATTAAAACTGAACCAACAACTTTCTAGAAACTTAATACTAAGACCAACCTTAGTATTAAGTTTCTAGAAAGTTGTTGGTTCAGTTTTAATTAGTTTTATTAGAATAATCTGGCAATCAGGATAGGATTTCTGACTACATTGTTCATTTCTATATGAACCTATACTCTGAGCAGCAAGAGAAGCTTCCTTTACAGGATGTGTTGGTTTTTCCTAGGATCTCTGGGGATAATGCGGTTTGGTTAGAGAGACCTTTCGAAGAAATTGAGATTTTTGAAGTCATCAAGGAGTTTAATGGGGATTTTTGAAGTCATCAAGGAGTTTAATGGGGACAAATCCCCAGGGCCTGACGGTTTTTCGATGGCTTTCTTTCAAGCCTGTTGGGGGATTCTCAAATTTGACATCATGGCTGTGTTTCATCATTTCCATGATACTTGTCAATTTGAAAAAAGTTTGAATGCAACCTTCATTGCTCTCATTCCAAAAAGAGCTGCTGCTGTGGAGGTAAAAGACTTTCGGCCTATCAGTCTTGTTGGGGGGGTTTATAAAATTCTTGCTAAAGTTTTGGCTTCTCGTCTCCGCATGGTTTTAGGCGAGATCATCTCCGCTCCCCAGAACGCCTTTGTTCTTAACAGGCAGATTCTTGACTCCGTTCTTATTGCTAATGAATGCCTTGATAGTAGATTGAAGTCTGGTCAGCCAGGTTTGTTATGTAAATTGGATATTGAAAAAGCCTTTGATCATGTGAACTGGGGCCTTCTTTCTAACTTGCTTGAGCGTTGCGGATTTTCTAATAAGTGGAGGCAATGGATTTCTTTTTGTATATCAACAGTTCGCTTTTCCATTCTCATTAATGGTACTCCACATGGGTTCTTTGGAAGTTCTAGGGGGTTGCGGCAAGGTGACCCTTTGTCCCCCTTATTATTTGTGCTGATTATGGAGGCAGCCGGTAGAATGTTGGATAAGGCTGTCCATGAGGGTCGTTTGTCTGGCTTCAGTGTTGGCACTTCTTCTGGAAGATCTTTGATGATCTCCCATCTTCTTTTCGCTGATGATACTTTGATTTTTTGTGACACTAATATTGATCATATTCTGATTCTCCGTATGGTGCTCATTTGGTTTGAGGCGGTGTCTGGTCTGAAGGTAAATTTGGGTAAGTCTGAGCTAGTGGCTGTGGGGGCTGTTCATAACATGGATCTTTTGGTGGCTGTTTTAGGCTGCAAACATGGTTCTCTCCCAATGAAATACTTGGGTCTTCCTTTGGGGGAAAAATTTAAGGACAAGTCTATTTGGAACCCATTTCTTGAGAAGATGGAAAGAAAATTAGCAGGTTGGAAAAAATTATATCTTTCCAAGGGAGGTAGAGTCACTTTGATTAAAAGCACTCTCTCCAATCTCCCTACTTATTTCCTTTCCTTATTCCATATTCCTGCTTCTGTGGCCAATCGTATTGCTAGACTTCAGAGAGACTTTCTGTGGGGTGGCCTAGGAGACGAGCCCAAATTTCATTTGGTTAATTGGACTACAGTTTGTTCTCCGCTCTCTTCAGGTGGGCTGGGGATTAGGAACCTAAGAACCTTCAATGTAGCTTTATTAGGGAAGTGGTTATGGAGATTTGGGCAAGAAAGGGATGCTCTTTGGCGTCAAGTGATAGAGGTGAAGTATGGTTGTGATTGGGGCGGTTGGTGTTCTAGCTCTGTCTCTAGCCCTCATGGAGTTAGTTTGTGGAAAAATATTAGAAGAGGGTGGCACTCCTTATCTCGATTTATTCTGTTTGAAATTGGAGATGGTTCAAAAGTTCAGTTTTGGCTTGATCGTTGGTGTGGCTCCTCTCCTCTCGCTGATCGTTATCCTGAATTATTCAGAATTTGTTGCAACAAAGAGGCAAGTGTAGCGGATCTTATGAGGTTCACTAATGGAGTTCTCCATTGGGATTTTCAGTTCTGTAGGGGGATTCATAACCGTGAATTGGAAGCTTTCAGGAGTTTCATCAGTTCCATTTATTGCACCCCTGTAAGGGGGATCGGGGAGGATAAGAGATGTTGGCTGCCTTGTAAGAGTAAGGGTTTCACGGTCAGTGCTTACTACCATCTTCTTGTTGGCCATTGTGAGCAGTTTTTCCCTTGGAAAAGCATTTGGAAGCAGAAGATCCCCTCTAGAGTGGCTTTCTTTGTTTGGACAGCAGCCTTGGGGAAATGTCTGACTATTGACAACTTAAGGAAAAGAAAGATTTGCATATTGGATTGGTGTTTCATGTGCAAGTGTAATAGTGAATCTATTGACCATCTCTTCCTTCATTGCCCGATCGCTTTGGAGTTGTGAGATATGGTTTTTGGGTTATTTGGAGTTTGTTGGGTTATGCCTTCCTCGGTTGTTGGGCTTTTGGCTTGCTGGCAAGGTCGTTTTGGTCGCCATCGTAATGGAGATCTTTGGATGGTTGCTCCCCATTGTTTGATGTGGTGTGTTTGGAAGGAGAGAAATAGTCGGTGTTTTGAAGACAAGGAGCGTTCCTTGCCTGATCTCAAGCTTCTTTTTTTTAGAACCTTACTTGATTGGTTTTCTGTGTGGAGAAACCATCCTTTTTCTTCTATTTTAGACTTACTTGATTTTTGTAATGTTCGTTTTTTATTTTTTCCCCCCTGTATACTTCCTGTGTACTTCGTTGTTCCTCTCTCTTTGATTTCAATGAATCTTATTACTTATCAAAAAAAAAAAAACTTAATACTAAGACCAACCTATGAAAGGTGCTAAGAAGGTCCAACATCCAAATTCCAAACTATACCACACTTCTTAAATCTTTTTATATTTAATCTTGTTTTTCCGGAAACTCTTTCCTGTCAGCATCATAGAATGCACAGCTAAATCAAATCAAACTATAAATCAGGAAATGAAGAGCCACATAGCAAAAGATTAGAGAAAACTGCACTCCATCTTACATGATTGGTGAAGGTGAACCATCACAACTGACATAATCTCCACAAATTGAGAATGCCCTCTTTTAAAAAAAAAGGAGAATTATAACCATCACCCATGGACTCGGAGGATAAAAAAACCACCAAAGAATTCTTTGATGTCAAATGGAATTATAGCTTAAACTAGCAACAAATTGGCATGGAGAAATGTCAGAGGCAAGATACTAGCAAGAAACTTACAGCATAAATGACTGCCAAAAACTCAGACTCTGTCAAACTCCAGTCTGTCGACTCATTGGTCATAAAGAACGCTGTTATCACCATCAAGAGAGCCCCAAAAACGTATGAATATGCTGTCACTGATAGGCTGGCAGGATACTTTGCTAGAAGTGGAGCCTGAAAATTTTCACAGCATTAGATTGAACACAGACATAAAGTAACCAAAAAACAGATAAGACTAGAATATAACTGTTTTAAGAATTGAAGCAGCAATGTTTATCTTGAAATACATGGACTCATCAAGTATCTAATCATTATAAAGCTAGTTCCCAAATTTCTTATAGAGTGTGTTTGTTATTATGAATCCTTCTTTTTGTTATTATCAGAGAAATTATAGGCCCCCTCCACACCCACCAAAAAAAAGGCGCTCTTCAGCCCTCTTTTTTCCCACCATCTGGCGTCCATTGCCTATTTGCCTCCCAGAAGTGAAGGTGTTAATGAGATGTAGAAAATCTTTACTTAACTGAAAACCTATGAGTCAAGTGTAGGAGAGTGATAAAAACTGAGACATTTTTTTTTTCTTTTAGGAGGAAGGGGCACAGGGACCGTTGATAGAGTAGAAGTGTACAGAATGGTTCATATAGAGCAGTACTAGGCCGTAACAATTTCAATCCACATCATGACTACAAGCAAAAACCCACTTGGGCAAACAAACACATTACATTTCTTGAATTTGATCAACTTCCAAATCAGAAACTTGAAACCACAATCTCAATTACATCAGCATAATTGCTTATTATAAAATCATACTGCAATATGTGAAACATCATTTGTGTGTATGCAGACTCAATCGCTAGAAGTGTGTTCGAGTAAATTCTACTTGATCTCCCCAGGTTCAATGTAGCAATAACATACCAATTTATCAACATTCTCATTTAGTTATGCCCTTCAACACATGGAAACACAATATCCCATCATACTCTCAAAACCAGGACTTGAATATATATATATATATATATATGCAGATACATAGTTATATGCAGTACAGTTAGGGCACGTTTGGTACACTGTAATAATTATTACATGGGAATAGGAATAAGTATTACAAGGAATACATTAAGTTAGAATGTAATAAATATTACTATTCATTAGTTTGGTGACTATTTAGGAATAGAATATTGAATATGCATCCACAATTTAGTAGAGTATAAAAAGAAGGTATAATTAAATCATTTTTAAGTCAAATTTCCTAAAATACACTTATTTTAGGGTGTTCAAAATAGAGCTAATAATTAACAAGGAAAATTTAATTTATTTCCTTTTGAAGATGTGGCAATTAATGGCTTTTTAGGAAAATTTTTTAAAAAGTTATTACGTAAGATGAAGGAATAGATATTCAGTACTTTTGATAAGGAATAGTTATTCCTCATTTTGAAGAATAGCTATTCATAAGGAATAACTATTCATTGTAGTAATAAAAATATAACCAAACAACCGAATAGTTATGTAATAGGAATATCTATTACATTACAATATCTATTACAGTCTACCAAACGTGCCCTTAATGTCTTTCTTATCATCTAAATTTGTTGCTGTACAGTTTGTTACATGCACTCCTCAAATTAACAGGCTCGCATCTTTTGCTGGGACCCACTTCTATTTCATGCAGGAAAAAATAAATAAATAAACAACCATCACTAGGTTGTGACGGAGAAAAAGTGTAACAAGTTCAAGAACTATTAGCCAAACAAGCTCACCTAGCCAAGGCAACCACCTGCAAAGCCTTGTAAATCTAGTCGCAGGACTGCAGCTCACCTATGTGCTCTGTCCCCCTCTGTCTCTTCCTTTCTAGTCTTTACTATATTTTCATTTGATAAATAAGAGTAATTGTATTGATAAAAAGTATCTGTATGGTATTTTCTCTATTTTATCCTATTTTCTTCATATTTTCAGCAGCTTTTTCTCCCTTTGTTTCTGATAGTTTCACTAGTTATTTCCTTTTCCCTTGCTGAAATTCTCAGTGTTCTCATCTCATCTCTCATAATTTGATTTCCAATCAAATCTGGCTATTCTCCCCCTCTAAGTAGCCACCCCAAGCTTCTATTCCTCTTTTCTATATTTTCCCTACTTATTCTCACCACCTTTCTAGCACAACATCCCATTAGTTACAAGAACTACCCAGCTGTCCTGCATGAGCAAGGATCCTAACCCAAAATTGATCAGGATTCCAATTGAAAGTAATTGTGAATTAAGACCTACCAGGCAATGTGGCATACAAAGGGATTTTGTCCAATCTAGATTGTCTGGTAGTCTAACATCAGTGATGTGGCAGAATATATTTAATTGTCTCATACATTTCTAAAAGTAAACGAACTAATGATGCATTCAGCAGGCAAAAAATGAAGAGAACCTTATCTAAATGAAAAGAATATTGTCATCTTAGCTACCTGTGTTTTCTTGTTTCATCGATGACTTTGTAAATCATTAGTTAAAAACAAAGATATATGGTCCCATACCTGAATGGCTAGAAATGCAGCCATGCACATACAGTTTCCTATTAAGCATAAAACTCCAAGGTGAAAATGGTCAATTCCATACTCAAGAAAACTGGACATCAACCATCCAGAAGGCTCTGGCTGACCCCTGGCACTTATTTCATTTTGTGCTGCAAATTCTAGTTCTGGATTTCCAATCAAAGCTGGGCCCCGTAATAGAACCATTAGTATGGCACCGGAAACACATACGACTGTACCTCCAACCTTGGCCTGACCTTCAATTCTGAGCAAGTTCACTCTTTCTGTGCTGCATGAACAGGTCCAAATATGACATTGAACAAGTAAAATCCAATGAAATGAAACACGCATCTCAGCATATTTGCATAAAACAAATATGAGCTGAATTAGAGTTAAGTAAGAATTTATCAAACTGACCCCATCATTGTAGCCAATAAAAAAGTGAAGACTGGAATTGAAGGCTGTATTGCAGCAGCATAAGTTGGATTTGTGTAGCCAAGACCAATGAGAAACAAAAGCTGATTGCCAAATATCCTAATTGAATTTAAAGAAGCAACAAAACAAAATAATTTTTTTGATAAGAATAAAACAAGATAGATTGATCAGTAAATAACAACTTTATATAGTAATCTACAAGTAAGAGGTTGGGCCTTGGTGGGATGGCAAGTGCCTTCCACCAAAAGCAACAAGTCGCTAGTTCAAATCCAGGAATCAGCCTCTCCAAAAAAAATTAGGTGGTACAATTGCCTACCAATCACCTCTTTAGACCCCGCAAAAGTGGGACCTTTTTATCTGTACTGATAATGTCAAATATCGTAATTGAATTTAAGGTAAAACAAAACAAGATAGATTGATCAATCAATAATAAGATGATATAGTAATCTACGACCCAAGTGGCCAGGCAGGTGGCTTGCAGGCTTGCACCAAAAGTGACAGGCCATGAGTTTGATTCCGGAAATCAGCCTCTCCCAAAAAAAGATTGGGACAAGGCTGCCTACCGATCACCTCTCCCAAACCCCACAAAAATGAAAGCTTTGTACACTGGGTCCGACCTTTAGGAATTTACAACTAGACAACTGAGACTGAAATTAAAGCACATGGAAACATACCCAGTTAAGCCAAGAAAGAAAAACGACATGAGGAGTCGTCTAGTCATCGGTAGTCGAATCCGTCTACAAACAGCACAAAACCAATGTCACAAAGATGGCAGTGTTTTGTTTGTGTATTCAATATTCATACAATTAAAATTAACATAAACAATATCAGGGAATCATTCATTGAATAATGAAACATCAGTGATCTTATACTATGATCTATACTATGAATTTCATTGATTATGTAAAAGTCAGAGAGAGAGAAAGAGAGAGAGAGAGAGAGAGAGTACTTTTCACGAACATAGGCGATGGGGGCAAGGATGGCAAGGGCAAGGAGGTCACGGAAGACACAGAAAACGAGTTGATTCACCCCAACATTGAGTGCAACTTTTGTTACCACATGATACCCTCCATTGAATAGCTGAACCATTGCCATGGCTGCGTGTGCTTTCAATATATCTCCTCCTCCTCCTCCTACTGTTGCTGCCGCCATGGCCATCACTCTTCTCCAGAGACAGAGACTACTGTGGACGATTTTGCCTTGCCTTTTGATTGAAGTCAATGGTTTTTGGGTATCTCTGTGTGTGTGCGTGTGTTTGTGTTTATGAAAGTTGAAGAGAGAGAGAGAGAGAGTCAATAGAAAATTCCCATATCTCTCTTTCACTCTCAAAGGTTGTTTGTTTTCATTCTTGGTTTTTAAGGAAACGAATGGAAAGCATTTCCTTTTGTTGGTGTACCGTGTACTTGCTGGTTTTGGTAACATGCTTTTCATGGTACACAAGATATCATATAATATCAATCTCAATAACTCCTTTTGTTTTCTTTTGCATAAATTCTTTTGAGTTTTTTTTTTTTTTCTTCTTTTTGAGAAAAAAAATTATTTTGAGTTTTTTTTTAGAGAGATAATTATTTTGAGTTAATAATGCTAATTTTCAAGATAGTTCTCACAACAATACTTAAACATGATTTCAAAAGAGTATATATCAAGTGTGCGCAACATTAAGTGTAAATCATTACTCAATCTAGAATTCTAAAGTTCTATCCAAAATACCATTGATCCATGAGATTTTAGGTGTCTCATGGATAGAAAATGGGAGTAGTTTGGCCAAGAGTTAAGATATTACTTCATTATATTAGAGTTTCACTCTTTATAGACACCCAAGTGATGAACTCAATAGATTTTATGATGGACAAAACTTAGATACAGTACACTAGTTGCTGTTCCTTAAGTTTCACTCTCAAGATTCAGCCATGTGACTACTTAATTAAAAAATACACTTCCATCCCATGAAAAAAAGTCCACGTGGCAGAATCTTAAAAAGCGAATATAAGGAACACACCTAAGTACTGTATTTAAGTCTTGCCCCTTTAATGATACATTATAAAATTGGAACTCTAAAGTTATCGGCTACAACTATTGGTCAATAGGGTTTTTAGGGGTATAGAGCGTAATAGTAAGCTTAAAGTTAGGACACTACTTCCTTATATTAGAGGGAGGAGAAATTTTATTGGTTTACATTGAGACCCACCATTAATATCGCAAAATTCTATATTTTTATAACAAATTTATATATCACTCTAAACCTGTCATAAATCAAAATAAAATAAAATAAAGATAGAATATTTTAGATACATCTGCCTCAAAACAAAATATTATAAAATCTTGTTGTGTTTGTAGACTTTGACTTTCTTTTTTTCTAATTTGAATTATAATATCTCGTTGAAATTTGAAAATACCAAAAAATATCAATTAAGATATAGTGAAATTCAATTATAAAATTGGAACTCTAAAGTTATCGGCTACAACTATTGGTCAATAGGGTTTTTAGGGGTAGAGAGTGTAATAGTAAGCTTAAAGTTAGGACACTGCTTCCTTATATTAGAGGGGGGAAAATTTTTATTGGTTTACATTGAGACCCACCATTAATATCGCAAAATTCTATATTTTTATAACAAATTTATATATCACTCTAAACCTATCATAAATCAAAATAAAATAAAATAAAGACAGAATATTTTAGATACATCTAACTCAAAACAAAATGTTATAAAATCTTGTTGTGTTTGTAGACTTTGACTTTTTTTTTTTTTTTTTTAATTTGAATTATAATATCTCATTGAAACTTGAAAATACCAAAAAATATCAAAAATATCAATTGAGATATAGTGAAATTCTTTTTTGGACTTTTCATTTGCCAGGCCGCTAACAAAGGTTTTTTTTTTTTTTTTTTTTTTTAATTTTTTTTATCATCTTTTATATTTTGACAAAGATGAGTCACTTGGATCCAAACCAAATTAAGCCCCAGAAGCACAAGCACAACACAACCACTAGTTGCCATTTATTCGTAGCCAAATGAGCCTACCCCTCTTCCTTATCCTAAATCTTGTCGTCATTTATTTATTTATTTATTTTCTTACCCAAAGTTACAGCATTAAAAAGTCATCAACTTATTTATTTGATCTTTACATTATTTTTGTTTTACAAAAAGACAAAAAGTTTGCATCACCGGGATAAAACTGAGCATTTTCATCACATCTTTTGAAATTTAATCAAATTTAAATAATAATAATAATAATAATAATAACCAGTTTTTTTTAGTCACCCATTTTTCGAATGTATATTACATCGTGCGTACTCCTCTCCCTTAAAACAAAAAAAAAAAAAAAAAAAAAAAAAAAAAAAAAAAAAAAAAAAAAAAAAAAAACTAGTGTCTCAACAGACATTCATAACAATTTCACCACACCAACTTGTCTATTACGTCACACTCATGCCTACCACAATTTGTAATTTAAAACACTACGTTAGTTTCCCAATTAAATACGTTAGTTTCCCAATTAGTTTCCCAATTTGTATTTTTTTATTTTTTTTTTTCACATCAAAAAAATAAAAAAATAAAAAAATACAGACATATAATTGCATTGAATTTATCTATACTTGAAATATTTTAATATTAAAAAATCCATAAAAAGACAACACATCCATTATATTCAACTAGTGTATAATCTATGTATATACACGGTATAATTAAAAATAACACAATTACACATATATAAATTAAAATTATACATTGTTTAAGTCATAGATATATATATATATATATATATATGAGTTTTACTATTTCTTTCTTCTTTATTTTATTTTATTTTTTGGATATACACATGAGTTTACTTTTTTTTATTGGGTTTTTTTAATTTTTTATATTAGATCTCCATCTTTTGCACAACATTAACTCACCTAATATATATATATATATAGAGAGAGAGAGAGAGAGAGAGAGAGAGAGATGCTACGTCTATAACAATTTTACAACATTTTTACAACAAATCACAGGTGGTTAGTTGCTATTGGTTCAAATTTGAAATTAACACTAAAATTACTTTTTTACCCTAACAATAACAACCTACCACTTAGGATTTGTTGTAAAAATATTGTAAAAATATTGTAGACATATCATTCCTCATATATATATAGATAGGACACGTAGCGCAAAATTAGACAACAATTAGAATCTAATTTGAAATCTAATTGGATTTTCTCTCAGCTTTACCTATTAATATATGTGTAGATGTGTAGACTAGTATATAACTCCGTGCATATGCACAGGTACATTTAAAACCTATCACAATTACATATGTGTGTGTGTGTGTGTGTGTGTGACAGAGAGAGAGAGAGAGAGAGAGAGAGATTTAGAATCTAATTGGATTTAGACTTTTCAGTTTTTGTACCCAATAATTCACCTGCCACAAAAATTAAAAAAAAAAAAATTAGATGTGACACATGGCACAAAATGGAATTTAAATTAAAATTCAATTTAGAATCTAATTGAATTTAGACTCTTTGATTTTTGCACCTAATAATTCATTTGACACAAAAATTTTAAAATTAGATAAGACACATGACACAAAATTAGACATGATTTAAAATCTAATTGGATCTAGACTCTTTGATTTTTGCACCCAATAATTCACTTGCCACAAAAATTAAAAAATTAGATGGGACACATGACACAAAATTGAACTTCAATTAAAATTCAATTTGGAATCTAATTGAATTTAGACAATTTGATTTTTGCACCTAATAATTCACTTGACAAACAAATTTTAAAATTAGATGAAACACATGGCATAAAATTAGACATGATTTAGAATCTAATTGGATCTAGACTCTTTAGTTTTTGCACCCAATAATTCACTTGCCACAAAAATTAAAAAATTAGATGGGATACATGGCACAAATTTGAACTTCAATTAAAATTCAATTTAGAATCTAATTGAGTTTAGACCCTTTGATTTTTGCACCTAAGAATTCACTTGACACACAATTTTAATAATTAGATAAGACATGTGGCACAAAATTAGTCTCAAATTTAGAATTTAATTGTATTTTCTTTCAGCTTTGGCTACTAATATATATATATATATATATGGAATCTAATTCAATTTAGAATATTTGATTTTTGCACCTAATAATTTACTTGACACAAATTTAAAAATTAGATACGTGGTGCAAAATTATACTCCAATTTAGAATTTAATTGTATTTTCTCTCAGTTTTGACTATTAATATATACTAGTTTCATCACACGCGCTCTGCACGTGCGCGATGAGGCTCTTTTATTTTATTTTATTTTGAGTTTAATGTAATTTTTCAATTTGAATTTATTTATTGTTAGTGAGGTTATATAGGAAGAAATTTTTAAGAAACTAAAATTTAAGATTTGAAATGGAGTAAATTGCTGAATTTAGTGTGTGTTAGTTTTTTTAAAAAAAAATATCAAACGTGCATAAGATATATTTAAATAGAGAGTGTGCTAATTTTTAGAAAAAAAAGTTTCTTGGGTAGTTTTTTGTTTTTAAATTTTGTTGAATTATAATTTTAACCCTATTTTTTATTTTTAAAGAATAATGATTATCTAATTAAATTAGGGGTATTTTTGACATTTTCTGAAACCATAACTAAATTTTAAATTCTCTTAATATATATATATATATATGTAGGGACTCAATTTGTAATGGACCCTTAACAATAAAATTTGTAGAGCGTGGGTGTAAGGGCTAGGCGTTAGTAAGACAAATAACGGATGATGTGAAATCCACAGGAATAATAGCAAGGTAATTTTACTGAGTGTTTGTGAGGATAATTATCATCGCTTTGGTTAGGTTTTTATGAAGATCTTTATGATGATTTTGGCTAAGTGTTTGTGAGGATCCTGATAATGATTTTGGTTAAGTTTTTGTGAAGCGTATTTGTCCTCGGCTTAGTCCGAGGATCTCTTTTTCTTAGAACTGATCTAAATCCTGTTCTTTCTCTCAGGACTGATAAATATCAGGGGGCCTCCTTTTATGCTGGGAATCCTCTTGGTTATATAGTATCGTTGTAGTTAATCTTAACCGTCCATTTGTCAGTTATCCGAACTTTGGGTATAAGGGTTTGTCCCATTATCTGCTTTTGCAGGCTTTATGTTAGTTCTCAGCTGCCTTTGCAGACTTTCTATTAGTTGAAGTGACCGAGGCATCTGGGTTTGCTGGTCACTTCACCATTAAAGCGGCCAGAATGTTGGTGGAGTACATTTAATGGGTGAGGGATATTTTCCCTTCATCAACGTCGGTTCTCTGAGGAGGTGGGCATCCTCGGCGAGACCCCTTGAGGGTTTGGACTTTTCCCTTTTACCATTGGCTTCCATATTATCCTCGGCGCGGGCCTTGGGCCGGCTATGGAGTAGGCCGGGGTTGTTTAAATATTTGGGGCCCCACAATATATATATATATATATATATATATATATATATATATATATATATGTATATGTATAAAAGCCGTGTTATAATTTTTTTATTGCCAAAATTTTACTTGTAAATCTCATTAATGATTTTTAGTAATTAGATAAATCTCAAGTGTAGTCTATGTCAATTTTTGTTAAACTAATAAAATGCTTAAATTATAACAATTTTTAATCATATTAATCATTTATAAGTCTAAATTTTTTGAGTTAACTCTAGAACAATATCAAATTATGGATTTATTATTTGATTACTTTCAAATTTTATTGATTATATGTTCAATTTTATGAAAAATAACATTTTATTATATAAAGAATTTAATCTCTTTAACACTTTTGAAAAGTAACAGTATTTTGTTTGCTCTTCAATTGAATTGTTGCCTCTTTATTTTCATTGTTTTTCTTTTGTAATTTTTGAACCTTAAAAAACATTGATAAGATAGAGGAAATTTTCTTCCTTTTTTTTTAATTTTTATTTTTATAATGAAACTTTGCAAATAAAAGGAGGCAAAAAAAGAAATCAATAACCAGATCAAGGAAAATGCCAAAGAAGCCTGAATATAACTTTAAAAAGATGTATGTTTACATGAAAAAAAGAAAAAAAGAACAAAGAAAAAAAAGATGTTGTATGAGGTTCATTCTTCCTACACAAGCAACATTAAGAAGTTTGGTGTACCAAGTTTCCATTAGATGGAAGGGGGCTTTTCAACAACTTGAAAACTCACTTAAAATAAAAATAAATTAAATAAGCATAAAACATAAAAACCCAGAGAGTAATAAAACCTTCGTTTGCCAATCGAAAGATCATGAAATGTCATTAACATGAACTTAAACATTTGATTAACTAAGGGTATATTAGCTTTTCCTTTTCCTCAAAAGATTCTGCTCATGGACAATCACTAAAGAACAAGACCACACTACAAAAAAAGAGGGCTATAGCCGCATTTGAAAAACGCAGCTATAGCCTATAGCTGCGTTTCCATAGCCGCGTTTACATACACAGCGTATGCGGTGCGACTACAGCCCCCTTGCGGGACCTAAAGCTGCGTTTTTAAAAACGCAGCCCAAACCGGTTCTGTAGCTGCATTTTCTACACCCTTGCAATTCTCACGGCTTCCATAGAAATGAGTAAATGACATACAATTTTCTCCATGATAGTGGAATAACATGGAATGTTTCATCCATGTCTCCCTTGCATAATAAAGTAGGGAAAAATAGTAAAATACACAAACTCCACGTAATTTCTTTTTCCTAAAACATGGAATTCTCTCAAGTTTTAAATAAGGATTTTGTTTATAAGTGCCTGGGCATTTAATAATAAAACGTTTTAAGAAAATTTTGATACCACTTTTATGAGAAATATAAAAAGGTGTAAAAAATAATCAATTGCTTTTTTCTTTTCCAATAAAAAAATGAATAAAATATTTTTTAAACCAATATTCTTAATGTATCAATTCACTTTTCCCTTTTGATCTCAAAAAAAAAAAAAAAAAAAAATTTCCCTTTAAATAAAACTCTTAATTTCTTCTGATATTGTTTTATGTGTAAACCATTAAAACATCCATTAAAATAAACAATGACTTGCTCGTATTATGACATATGTCCATATATATTGCATTTTCACATAAAACAATATCACATGGGGAGGTTTTGTACTGTATTACCCAAGAGGATTAAGTGTTATACAATTAATAGTTCATATATAAAATAATACCGTGGGATTAAGTGTTACACTAAAAACTTCAATAGGTTTCATGTTTTAAGAAGTATTCACAAGGGAATTTTGTGTATTTTTCCCAATAAAATATCATGGACCATGATTCATGGTTAACCTATTCCAGTACTACAACTACCTCACCCACGCGAATAAGGATCATGTGTAACACTCACAACACGTAGAACCCATACACTACAATAATGTAGCAATAATTTATATGACTCTACCTCACAATAAAAATACTCCGTATGATGCATACTCAAAACTATTCTAAGCATCCATACCTCTCAAGAACTAACTTTACACTTGCTCGGATTGGCTTGATAGTACTAGACTAGCTGATCTTGGTTTTTTGTCTAACTCTGGGTTTAATTGTGATGTGCTTTGTGTATCCCTTGTGGTTGTTAAAGAGTCTTGGTCTGCAGCTAAATTGGCAACCCGTGTGCCAATTCATTTTTGTTGGTTTTCTCCAACTGGTTTTCTCCAACTGCTGCTGGTATGATGTAACTGTACTGTGTATATGTTTTTCTCCCTTGAATGGTATGGAAAAAAAAAAAACTTTTTACTTGCTTAAAACACGCAAAATTATTCGGCGCACCGGTATACTACACCTTCATCTCATATAAAAATGGACCTTACATAGTTACGTACACGTGAAAGTAAGACAATACACTTTTTTTTTTTTTTTTTTTTGAGAAAACATGAACTATTCATTCAACAGAAAAAGAGTTACAACAAAAAGAGCACAAACATCAGCAGGGAAAACAACAAACAGCTACATACCACCATCCTCAATGATTACATGCTCCACAAAATCCAAGTGGTTTAGTGCATCAGTTTGGTGTGAGACACGAAACTTCTTCTGAGGATTTTCAACACTCCCATCCGAACATGGCTAAACTTTTAGAACCCGAGAGCCCAGTAAGATTCAGTACTTGCGTATTACAGTTTTGAGGTTTCCTTCCTTGGGCTCTAGCAACTCTTTTCAAATTCCCTCTCATTGGGCTTAAAAGGGTATTGGTGGGCTCATTTTTAGGATGGGGTTTTCTTGTGGGTTTCGGGCTGGATAGATTTTGGGCTTCAGAAGGGTGCATTTGAAGGCCCATATCAGAAGCTTTGGCTTCTACTCCCTTCTGTGTCACTGATGACTTTTTGGAATCACGAGAGTGCACTTCTGAAGAGGGCGTTGGGCTCGAGGGACGTACCTGATCATCATTTCTCTGGTTCTCCACTGACAGCACAACTGACTTGCTACCTTGCCCCTAGTTTGTGGTGTTGGAGCTTGAGTGATTTGATAAAGCAATTGAGTGCTTCTTTTGCTCCGCACTTAGACTCGCCGGACTAGCATTCATCAGACTGTGCTGAATGCCACTGTCTTCTTCCATTCTTTCCTCCGACCCGCCCCTGCTAGCTGCTTTTTGTTTTTCAAAAACACCTTTAAAGCTACTGTTTGCTCTGATCCAGTCCCCATATTGCCTGTGACATTTGGACTTACCTTGGTACTCAGAACAATGTTTCTCATCATGACCCAAAACACCACAAATAAAGCAAAAGTTAGAAAGCCTTTCATATTTGAATGTAACCCAATATTTCTTTCCTTCCGGATTGACTATATTTCCACCTCTTCTCAGAGGCTTATCAATGGGTACATCCACTCTTATGCGCATAAATTTTGCTTGTTCCTCCGACCAAGATCGCCTATCAGATTCAATATACTTCCCCAATTTATTGCCGAGTTCCTTCCCTACTTCTTCTATCATGCTTTCAAAGGGAAGACCCCAAATTTGAATCCAAAACGGAGAGTGAGTGAACGAAATATTATCCACTGACAGTCCTTTTCTCCATCTGCATAGGAGTAGGAGATTGTTGTCAAAATTCCAAGGACCATTTCTCTCAATCCACTCCATTTGATAACTTGATCTAAACTTGAACTGGAAGACATTTTTTCCAACGTCTACAATCCTTAAATCTGAACCCATCTTCCAGGCAGACTTAGAGTGGACTTGAAGGCACGCATATTTTGTTGTCTATCAGCTAAAAGTCGACCAAAAAGACTCAGCGTGCACTCATCTAAGAGGTCTGATCTAACGGTTGAAATGGATATTTCTTCTTCCTTTTCCTTAGTGAGCTGAAGATGTTGAATCCCATCAGTGATTACTTGATCCATTTCGATGGGGGGTTTAAACCAAAAGAACCCGTATTTGAAAAGGGAGAGAGGACTTGACATCAAGTAATCTCTGCTAAAACACAGTTACAATGTAGTACTGCTTTTCCCCCAAAAAAAAAAAAAAAAGTGCCAATGTAGTACTGACATTTGAGTCATGGGTTCTTTCTGAACGAGAACCAGTGGCCTTAACTGATCCATTTGTATACGAGCAGTTTCTACTAATAAAAATCATAACCTAAGTTACCAGCGGTGTCTTTAAGAATTTTTCTCAACGTGTTTAAATTATATAATCTAATAAAAGAATAAAATTATATATTGACAACAATAATAATAAAAAAAAAACGCGCAAATACATAAAATTTATAATTGTTTTCTACGAGTTTTCATATTTTGAAATCGTTACATGATAGTCTCATTATCAATGCTACAACCTACATCTCTTTCAATGTATACAACTAAGTAATTATTCATCCATTGAATGTAGAACAAATTATAGAGCAAAATTTAATTTTATTGGCGTAAAATTAAATTTTGCCAAATAAAATCATAACTTATGTTACCAGCCATGTCTCTAAGAATTTTTCGGTGTTCACAAATTTTTTTTGAAAGGATAGACAATTAAAAATTTTAAATTATTATATATAAATTAAAAAAAAAAAAAAAATTTCAGGTCAGGACCACCATGGCCTTAAGGTGGTGCTGCCAGTATATGTTACGTTTGTTTTTCTTTCCACCCCGGCACAAACGATCATTGGACCATCTATTCTAATGTGTGCATTACACATGTTCAGCTGGAGAATCTGCTTAAGAGAACTGGAGCGACCAACAAATGGAAATGAATTTCAAATCCAAGGGAAATTTGTGTCAAACATAAAATGAGTTGGGAATAGAAAGTGAGTACAAGATTTGAGAAAGAGAACAAGTACAGCAAATGAAAAGTGAAAATAAATACACACCCAACACGAACCAAACAACACCTTATTATCCATGTACTGAAATTTATACCAGCAACATCTAACTAGAAATCCATCAATCCCACTTATTTTTTTTGATAATTAGAAATCCATCAATCCCACTTATAAAAACATATAAATGACCCATTTATTAATTATGTAAACTACAAATAAAGAATATTAATTAGGTCGTATCAACAATAAAACTATTATGTTGAAGAAAATTGTAGCATCAATCTAGTTATAATACAAAGAAAAACATATTTTTATAATGTAAATAAAAACCAAAAGAAACAAAAAAGAATTATATAAAAAAAATTGCGCTTTTATAAAGCTTCATATTCCTAAAATGGTCCTAATCTGATCTGGAGGGTGCCTTGCCAATGACTTGGGGTCTGGATAGCCATTTGCAGGATCCATGATTGCCTTGTACATAAGCTCATAAGCTTCAGCCAGTGATTTAGCCACCTGGATACAAGCTTCTGAACGCAGCTTTGGAACCTGCATTTGCTCAAATTCCGGCAGAGAACTCTCACTTCCCAAAACAAGCCCAAAGAAAGCCTTCAAGCACTCTGAAAGAGAGGCTGGAGCTGTGTCCTCCAACTCTGCTAATGGGGCCCTTGTATTGCCAGCCTCCTTGTTGAGTGAGTTATGGAAGTGAAGCATCTTTTGTGACAAGCCACACCTTCTTAGGATGGTCTCAACTTCCTTTTCCACAAGGACATGCATGTGATTATCTATCATTGCTCCCAGGTTCTTCACATATTCAGCTGCAACCTCATGTCCATATAATGGTTGTTGGATAGCACTCAAGCAGTTGATGAGGAAGATCTTGGAAGGAGTTTCATTATTCTGCTCAAATACATGATATAAGGAATTTTAAGAAAGAAGCAATAAGGGAAACTTCAAACAAGATTAATTTATTACATCATATTATTTTGGACGTGCAAAACAAAAAAAGTTTTGTCAACAACCAGGATACATACATAAAATCACTTTGTGGATAGAAAAGCAATGCATGTTTATTCAAAAAATAACATGCACCTTCATTCCATCCATAAAAAATTACAATTTACAACACTAGGAGAGTTAAGAACATCTTAGGATTGGCATGGGAACATTTTGAAATCTAGCAAGCAGAAACACAGAGAGGACACAAGCACCATCAAGACAAGCACAAACCTGGGAGGATGGAACAGAGCTGCTGCTTGATAGGAGAGCATCAACTGATGATTTACTTATTTGTCCTGGGTCAGAATTCATTCTACTTCTTCTTGATGAGAAACCAGCACCTTTGGATTTGTGGGCCTCTGCTGCTTGCTCACACATCTGCAATGAATGTGAAGTTAAAATTTTCATTTTTAATATTGCATATACCAAAGAGATAATAATGGTTCTAAAATTTTGAACTGAAGTGATAAAACAAGTGAAGATTGAAGAACTAATAACCATATGTAGTACTTCAGCTTATTTTACATTATCAAACCAGTTTTTGTAAAACCGAGCAACTTAGTTCAACTTGAATCAAATCCAGAATACAATTTTATATGAAGTTATAAGAAAAGAAAGATCTCATTGCATCATTTGCATTACGATGACATGATCAAACAGGTTTACTCCAAAAGTGGGCTCACAAGTCTCAGCATGCAAACATGAACCTTGAGTGAGCTCTCCTACTTACAGGCAGCACTTTTTTGCAGGATTATACTATGCAACAATGACAAGCTCCTGAACATTTAAAATGTTCTCTATATAAGATGACATTTTAGAAAAACACCAAGTACACAGAAAAAATTCTGCAACTTTGTTAAAGCATCATGCAAATTAGCAAGCATATGGCATTTACCAGAAAATATGGAAAACACACCTGAATAATAGGATCAAGTAAAGCAGATATAACTGGACCAAAATCAGGCTTCTTCCCTGAAGCTGGAACCATCACACTATTATGGGTCTCAATTATTTCAAGAAGCACAGAGACCCCTTCTCTTACTGCTGGTGGAGGGGAAAGATCAACAGCAACTAGGGGGGGATACCGTAAAAGCTTTTCTCCTCGAGTTTTCAGAATATCAAAAGAAGTTTTCTGAGCAGCATCCTTCAGTGCCCAAAGAGTATTACAGAGAGCTGTTTCTCTCCCAAGTAAATCTGAAATCTAGACACAAATACATAGTTATAACAAGGCATCTGAGACAATTAGTATATCAATAAAAGAAAAGAGCTCAACTCACAGTGTAGCTGTAGAACTCCAGGGTATTACTGAGTTTATAGGAAATTATAAGACTAGGTTGAGACTGTAAAACTTGTTCAACTCTCACTTTAAATGGCCGGCAAACTCCTTCAAAAATTCTATCCAGAACAAATGTCATGTCAGACTCTGTCTTCCCAGAATCGCTCTCCAGGCTCGTAGAAAATCTCTTTGCAGTTGGTCCAGTATCTACCACCGCATCGGGATCTAGTAACGCAAGAACAAGTTCTCGTTCAGATGCTAAGGCCTGCATAGAAAGCAATAAAATGCAATTAACAACTTTTTTTTAAAGGCACCATTAGAATAGGCCAGAACCAAAAATCAGATGGCATTAATATCACACCTGATGTAGCCAACCTAGCATGTCCCCCACATATCGTAAGGGATCATGAGCATGCACTTCAATAGGCCGAGGCAATCCACCAGGTCCTCCACGTGTAAGAGCACTTATAAATCTTCTAAACAATGCATTATGCCTCATATTTGCCACCTGTAAAAATAATGAATACACATTTTATGACAAGCTGCTAGAAAACCCATGTATGTCATGTTTTTGAGTTTCTGATCAGCAAGCTATCCAAAGAATCACCTCTTCCGCACAATACTTAAAAAGGACAGGCCGTTCCTTGAGGCAGCGAACTGCTGTCTTCAAAAGCTCACTAACTTCAGGATTATCAGTGTCGCCTAATTTCCTACACTCTCCCTGAAGCCACCTATAAAAAAGATATAAGAGATATATATGTATGATTAAATCATTCCAATCACTTCATGCAGAAGCGCAAAGAAAATTTTATTATAATTTAGTCTTGTTTAATTTTACAAGTCAAATTTATTTTTTTGGTCCATTGGATTTGGATTTTTATTTTAGCCATTATTAGTTAATTAGGTCATTCATAGTTTATTTAAATTTCCTAGAGTCAAGGCTATTTTTGTAATTCAATAATTTGGTTTTCTTAACTCAATTATGATTAGGAATTAATCCTACTAGTCTATATAAGCACACTAGTGTACTTCTATGGAGACAGTTTGCTTGAATAAAATTTCATTTAGAATTTTCCTAATGGTGTGATGTTGACTCCAGCCAATCTTAGGTGTTGATTCCTAGGTTTTTACTTTTTACCTTTTCTTCTTTGTTTCTTTATTGCAATTTTCTTTTAGTATTTGTCCTGTGTCAAGTTTTGGTCTTAGAGATCATTGTTCTGCGTCAATTTTAGAGCAAACTTTGATCAGCCACAACCACTATTACCCGAGCAGCACCACCAAAACTCCACCCAAGCGTTCAATCATTGCGACCCTATTTGGTCAAATATACCCACCCACATCCAAATCTCAACGGCATTCTAAACATTGAAATCAAACCCAGAACTTGTACCAATACCCACCCCCCCACAAAAAAAAAAAAAGCCTCCATTGATCAGAAGCCATTTTACCACCAAATCACAAGTCATGCTAACAAAGTCCAGTTATTCAACACCCACCATCAACACCCAAAGACATCTACCAAATCTGGGTCACCCAAAACCCTTCATCCATCATGTAATGTATGCTTCCTCAACATTGCACTGGCATCACCTAAACGGCTCCTTTGTGCCCAGCGTAGTTGCCACCATCCTCTCCACATCATCGTCCCCAACCTTGAACAATGCCAGACAACTTAATCAGCACCTTGACATTACAACTCTAAAGAAAAAGGAATTAAAAAGAAGAAGAATAAGAGAGAGAGCACTATCACCATCACTCATGCAACATCCAGATCCAATCACCACCCATCACAACAAGACCCAACCCATGAGCCCATGACTCAAACTCTTCAACAACAACCATCAAAGCTTAAGCTTGGTTCCTTGATCCTACAGCTCATATTAATGGGCAGCCTCAATCAGATTTAATATGGGTCTTCAGCCTAAAAAGACATTACTTCGATGCAGCCCACTGAGGAGGCTGATTCACCACTACCACCAAGCCCCTCTACCCATTTTTCTAAGCACGCCTCAATCAGTTTTCTAGAGTTAAGGGCCTGCACCCAGTTTTCTAAAGATCACAACCAGAACCATCAAAGAATCCACAGTCCCTTCAACCATTACTATTTAAAAATAATTCCCTTCAACTGAGCCCAAACAAGTTCACGTCAGACCAACCTAACACAACCAGTTTTGATTAGTATATCAAGGAACAAAAACTAGCAACTCTCTTGAAAACCATCCAAGACCTAAACCAAGAAATTGCGAGGCAAAATACCCAATTAGACAAAATAATGGCTTCCATCCAAAAACTACCCAATAATCTTGAAAGTAAAGCTTCACACATGGAAGTACAAATCCCAACAAACCTTGCTACAGCAGAAAAAGAACATAATGCAAAGTCTGATCAACAAGTTGAAATACCTGAACAAAGTATAGTAGACTTAATACAGACTATGGGAGAGTCAAGTATAATGCTTATATATGACAATGAAGATTTCCCACTACATGGTGAAGAGAAAATTTCAGCAAGAGAGTATAGAATTAGTGAGTGCACATGTTGCAAATGTATTTTTTTCTGATAAACCCTCTATGGTGCGTGCTTGATGAAGCAGGAAAATTTGATATAGCAAAGTTTCCTGAGGATCAAGATAAAATCAATAACATTTACAATGATGATTCCACCCATTGATTTTGTCATTCCAGACAAGCTCAACAGTAAGATGGAACAAAAAGCTTCTTTGTTTTTAGCACTACCAAAGATGATTCAAGAGTTGGTGCATGTATCCAAAGCAAGAATTCTTATCCTTAAAACTCGAGTACGAGTTGTCTCCAACCAAGGGATGTTGGAAGCGCAAACAAACTTTTATTTTACTTTAGACTTTTTTAATTTTAGAAATCAATTGAATTTTTTTGGTCCACTAGATTTTTAATTTAGGTATTATTAGTTAATTAGGTTATTGCTAGTTTATTTAAATGTCCTAGATTCAAGGGTATTTTTTGAATTCAACAATTTGGATTTTCTAGGTCAATTAGATTTAGGGTTTATTCCTAGTAGTTCATATAAGCAAATTATTGTACGCATATGGGGACAATCTGCTTGATTAATAAAGTTTCTTTAAACGTTTAAATTTGCCCAATGCTTTGGTGTTAACTCTAGCCAACCTAGGTGTTGACCATAGACAACCAGAAACATTACTGTCACAGTCAGACCAAAAAAATCATATGCAAAGCAAGAGAAAGAGCTTTAATTTAATCCAATCATTTTTTAGAATACCTTAGGGTCATAGAGAAACAAAGCATATAACTGGAACTTTTAAAAAATAATAATAATAAGTAATGAAAACTTTATTGAAAAGAACAGGAAAAAAAATAAATAAATAAAAAAAATAAAAAATAAAAAAGCCTGCCTCCGTGTACACAGGCAGTGTACTAAGTAAGGACAACACTCAACAGAAGGTACATAAATCTAAAAACTCTACAACAAAAGAGAAGGAAGAACCACCCATCATAGCCATCCAATCATACGAAGGACACAAGAAGAAAAAGCATATAACTGGAACTGTTATTGAGAACAAGGGAACAACAATGACAGATCAACAATGAAACCCTAAGTCAGGTCAGAGAAAATAAACCCCTATAAGAGAAAGCTGCACAACCAGAGTTACGCTTACCATGCAAAGAAGTGGGGGAAGGGGGGCTAAGAAACAGAGAGCATTTTCAGTATATGAAATGAAGCACCAGCTAGCAGCCTAGCATGCTAATATCAACTACTTGGAGAGCATGGAGCCTTCTTCCTTGGTCATCTGTCTTAATATAAGTGGATCAAATTCATGCAGTTGCTCTCAATTGCTTTATATGAGATTCAGATCTTTTTTCTTATATTTATTTTTTTATAGGTAAGATTCAGATCTTGACATACTCCGGATATTCAAGATCATACCTTTCATCATGAAGTTACTATAAGTAGGGATGAACTATGGGTTGCCTACTCAAATTTCAAGCAATAATAGCAAATCTGATCTTCTACCATCCTTCTCATTTTCTTCAGTTTCCTAAGCCTCTATTGTCCCAAGATTCTATAACCCACTCGTCCTGGTGATTTGGGTTCTCCTCCACATGGTGCATAGTGCATTCCCATTTCTTCTACCCAGAATAAGTTTGAGCTGCGCGCCTGGCCTGAATTCCTCATGGGGCAGACTCAAATTTTCATTTTTGTTGAAAAATAACAAATCAACAATGAAAACCAGTCTCGATTCTTTCCAACCAACTTGAATGGGTTAAATCCATATTCAAATAAAGGAGGGTCTAGATAGTGTCCTCGAACTTCAAAACTCTTCCATGTAGATCAAGGGCAGTTTCTGCTAGCAATGATCCATTTAACTGATAGAGAAGATTCAGTCTTTGTTTAGGTGGATTAGGTTCCTAACAATCAAACCCAATGGCAATAATAATTAAATCTACATGGTTTTCAAGAGAATGATTGTGCAAAATGTAACCATTCCTTGACGTTTCTGAGTAGAGTATATCACACATTTAATGCACCCAAGCAAAGAACCTTAAACCAAAAAAGAAAAGCGCCAAGAAAGAATATTCCACATTTCCACCAAAGAAAACTAAAATGACAATCAAAAAGCCAAGTAATACACTTGAAGAAACTAGGCAGAAAAAGGTGCAGTCAGCAAGAAAAAAGCTCCAATTGGTGAAAGAAATTTATGTTTCAGTGGTTGTCCATAAAAGAGAGAATATCAACTTGATTATGAACCACAGACCATAAATATAATACATTCACTTTTTTCCATGAACTAGAGATCTAATGTTATCAAAAAAGAATCGGATCCAATTTACCTCATTCCACCAAATTGGAAGTGCAGAAGTAAAAAATTTATAAAAAAGTATATACATGTTTTTTTATATAAGAAATATATATTTGTGTGTGTGTGTGTGCGCGCTTTTTAGAGAAGCTTCACCTGCACAAGCGCTCATATGCTCCTTCTTGGTACACAGCCATCATATCCATGAGCTCCAAGCCAGCACGCTGTGAATAATTCCTCATGAATGGTAATTATCAATATATTTAAGCTGATTCAAAAGCAGGAAAAAAAAGAAAGCTACTCTCTCATCCAAAAGCATGGAAACAAAAAAAGAAATTAACCTCTCACAAGTTAAAAAAAGACTGAATCAGACAACAGAGGCACAATAAATCAGAAATTAACCAACAACACAAATACTAAATCTCCTGGCATTCAGACCCATCTAGGCTAGTATCTCTCTTGTCTACTCCACAAGTACTTGGGTTGCGGCCCTTTTACTTGGAGGCATTCAGATCTATCTACTATCTAGCAATAGTGCCAAAAGCCTTGCAGCTTACTGACATTTCTTGCTCTCCTTTATTAGGAGAACCAGGTTCGAATTAGTTCGAATTATTTCCCCCAACCCCCCCAGGCATTCAGATCTATCTACTATCTAGCAATAGTGCCAAGAGCCTTGTAGCTTACTGACATTTCTTGCTCTCCTTTATTAGGAGAACCAGGTTCAAATCATCCCCCCCCCCCCCTCCCCCCCCCCCCCCTCCCCAAAATTATTGTAACTATTGAACTATCACCCAAAAAAATTATCTCACAACAGTAATATCTAAAGTCAATTCTTCATAGCACTAAATTGGTTATGGGCAACTTAAGCTGAAGAAAACAAGACCATAAACCATTTGTAGACAAAAGCAGATACATTAAGAAGAAGAAAGCATTACAACTAATGCGCACATGAAACGGTTGTCATACATGTTCATCTCAGGAACAAGAAATACCTGGTGATGTGTCCTAAGCAGTAATTTGCAGTTGGCATGAATTTCTTGAACATGGGAGAGTGCCTTGAAAAAATTCTCGTTGAGATCTTCATCCCTCAGTGCATTTATCTAACCACGCATTAAAAGCAAGAATTAGATAGACAAGTCAACAACAACAAAACCTTAATCCCAATTTCTTTTAGGATCGGCTATGGATCGTCAACATGGTTAACATACTAGTCAAAGTTGGCCACATGTATTATTTTCCTTTGTTCTATTCTATCTCAAGCCATACCCTTTATTACTTCATTTATTGAAATGTAATGGAATAATTAGACAGATAAATTGAATTGAAACTTGAAAGAAAGGAAGCAAAAAGTCAGCAACAACATAGCCTGAGTCCCAAATTTTTTTTTCGGGGTCAGCTATGGATCATCAATAGATTCGTCAATGTCAGCCACATGTATTCTTTTCCTCTGTTTTATTCTATCTGAATCCATATTCTATGTTACTTTGTTTCGTTAATTGAATTGAAACTTGAAAGAAATGAAGGAATAATTCAACAACGACAAGACCTTGGTCCCAAAGTTCTTTCCACAACCTAAACAAAAATTATTAGATTGCAAATGGAAAATGCCATCTTTAACCTTAATACCAATTGCAAACTTATCAACTCTAGTGTACAGAAAATGATGAATTCTATGGGGGGTTCCCAAACACGAAAGCTTATAGAGTTACACGAAATTCTTGTCTGAATTGAACCATGCATAAGCAAAAAACCAAAAATTGAACACATGTTTTCAAAACATTGACTCAAGTATCTATTATTATGCATTCGCAAACGACAATACAAATCATTATTCTTCAATTGTTCCTGAAACTTCCATATTTTCAAACAACCCCGCTCAAATGAATTTAGAAAAGGGCTCCCAACTTTCTATGTGATTCCCAAATTAATTCACATTCAAACACATCTTTTTGCAACAGGCATAACTTGTAAAGCAATTGGGCCAACGAATTAAATCCAAAATTCAATCTTGTTCTCGAGTTATTATATTTCGAGATCATTTGCACAGTTATGACATTTCAGGTCCACTATGAATGCAAACATGTATTCGTTTCTTCCATTCTATTCTATCCAAAATCATACTCGAAGAAAGTAAGGAAAAAAAGTAAACTCAGATCTCTTATTCCACGACAAGAAACTTTAGAAGAACAAACCTCGTCGTTAGAGAGCTGATAATCGCGAAGAAAGCACGAAACAATCTCTTGCCGTTGGGTTGTGATTTCAAGCTCCTGCTTCAATCTCTCGGTAGTGCTGATGATGTCTCCAGTTTTGGCACTGCAACTGTCCAATGCTTTGGCGATCCTATCGCAGCAATCGGAGAGCGCATTGACCTGCTCCTCCACGCGATCCAAGGCGCGCTGAGCAGGATCGGAGGCGCGGAGAAACTCGCGGTTGATGTCGAGAGCGCGCGTCTCGATAGTGTACCTGAGGTTGCGGCGAGACTGAGGAGTGTTTTCGTTGTAGAACGATGATAGTGTGTTGAGGGAAGATAAGAGATCTGGCGAGTCCGTTCGGCATTCTAATACCTTCTTCAGCTTTCTTGACAGTCCCGGCGCTAGTCCTACCGTGCTGCTCCCCATTTTCCGATCGATCTCTCGAGATCTCGAGAGAGTTTGAGTGAGTGCGTACCAAGTGTTTGCGAAAATGTCAGAATGAATTTGTTGTTTCTGCGTTCGATGATTTTTCTCAAATCTGTTTGTTGGAAATGGAAATGAAAGAGTGATGAGAGTTAGAGGGGTGATTCTCTCTCTCAAGCCCAGCCCAATGTGGTAAGGTATGGGCTGGACCCTATATTACAAGTTTCCAAACCTAACATTTTCTTTTTTCCTTTCTATACTTTCGGTTTCAAAAATTCTATCTTCTATCTCAAAAAAAAAATCATGGGAATTTCCTAAATTAGAGGTGTTCTTTTCAACTTGATTTTTTTTCCTTCAAATTTATAGTTTTTTTAGAATTACATATTAATTTGTAACTCTTTTGTAGATAAGATTTGTAACTTTTTTTTTTTTTTTTTAGAAACAAACACACATATACACACAAGGGAGAGAAAAATGGTCTTGGAGCATCATTATTGGTGGTGCAAAAAAATTTAGCAATTTGGTACTACAAAAGCTATTTTATCTATTTTTCATCTCACTTTACAAAATACCCAACATCAATGGTTTTATTTTAACATTCAACACAATAAAATAATATATTTATTACAATAAACAACAACAACCACCATCAACACAATAAAATTATATAACTTTTAATAAAATATTGTTTTTTTTACCATCTTAGCTACAGTGCACAACCATCTTTGGCTGTGCACTGTAGCTCAACAACCAAATTTTTTGGCTTTCCTTCCACCATTGCAATATGCTTTTTTAGTATTGGTGGTGTTAAAAAGCCATATTGCTATTTTTAGCACCACCAATGCTAATGCTCCTAGGTACACTATAATTTCACTCAAAAGCCATGATAACTTTTGGATAAGATTCGTAACTTAATTTACATATATACTAGTTAAAGGCTCGTGCATTGCATGGTTTTATTATAAACTTAGAGAATATAGTATATTTTATCTTATAAATAATAACGAAATAAATAATTATTATAATAACAAAATGAACAAATTGTATCGGTATAATAACTATCAAGTATAAAAATGATAACACCTAAATAAAAAATTATTATTTTATAACATACCAATTGTGATTTAATGTGAATTTAGTACCTTTGGGAGATTGTTGAATACCTTTTTGTACACTATTTTTTTAGTGTATCATTGTTTTTGTTTGTCATTGTTCTTTATTGAACTCTTTGGTCCTTCGGGGCTTGTTACTTGAGACAAAGCAAAGTACAAAAAAGACTAAATGGATTGACTGCCTTCTTTTATAGGTCAAAGTGTACAACTCTCATTTAAAGTCAATTAGCCAAAGCTATTTCAATTAGGGAAAAAAAAATCAAATTGTTATGAACAATTTATCATCAAATTTATATCAAGACATGCTTATTAATAAGCTAAAAATAAGATTGTTTTAAATCAAAATTGAGAGGATGAAAGCAACATATCACCATTGGAACCCATGTCATAAAACACAAAAAAAAAAAAAAAAAAAATCATGTCTAAGCATATTTAATGATTGATTCTCAAACCATAAACATATAAATTGGAAAAAATTTAAGGAAATTAGGTTTAAAAAAAAAGAAGACAAAATACACAAAACCTATTCAATTTAATGAGAAAAAAATTAGAGTAAACAAATACATATCCGCAAGGTTGTAAGTAGAAGAAGAAAAGAATAAAGAAAAAGAACCGTATGGTAGGTATTTATTATGAATTATTCGATATATATATATATACACACACATTTCACATTGAAGAAATTGACATGAAAAAAAAGTCTAAAGTTAGTCTAATTTGTGGAAGTGTGAAACTAAAATCTAAATTTTTAAAGAAGTAGCGTGTGAACAGGATATTCAAGGAAAAAAAAAAGTCATAGTGTGTGAAGAGAAAATTAAAAGAATTTAGTGTTTTATTTAATCACTAAAAGTAGTTGCTGTTTTTATGTAGTGTTTTATTTATTTTTAAAGTAGTTGCATTTTTTTTTTTTAACGTTGATGTTCTTTTTTAAGTGTAGTAATATAATTTTTTAAAAATAAATAAAGAGGCTTTGTTGTTTTAGCTGGGCACGTGTTGTATATTTAAACTTGTTCTGTAGTGGTTTTGTCCATGTTAAAATGTTTTTCCTTTTGTGCGCGTGTGTGTAGTACTCAATGATTAAGATCTTACCGGCATTCTCATAAAAAAAAAAAAAAAAAAAAAAAAAAAAAAAATCTCACCGGCATATTAGTCCAGTGGTTTGCACGTTTTTGCCCTTTAATTGTTGGCATGATTCAAAACAATAAGATATAATTATAATAAGAAAAGGATTAGATGACGAATTTGGATGGTAATCAAATTAAGATTTTTATCTATCATAGGATAAGAAGATAAAAACAAAAAATTATATCTATTTTTTTTTAAATTTATAAAAATTTCTGCATTTTAGTGAAGCCATTTGGTGCAACCACAGCTTCTAAGTCTAACTTTTATTATATATAGTATTTGATTTTTTCCCTAAAAAAATAGTTTTTTTGATAGTAAAGGGGAGTCCAAAAAAGATAGTAGCTTAATGAATATTTTTCTTTTTCTAGATTTAGCTTATGGGATATATTCTCCAAAGATGCAAAGTTGATTTCAGTTGGCTGAATTTTTTTATTCATGTGTTGTCCATCTCCAAGGAAATAGGTTTGCACGTATGCCAAAGATTTTATTGATTCTTACTTGTTTAACAATGAAAAAGTTCCACTTCCACCTCAATTCTATGATGTAATGCAGCCTATTTGGCCTCTTCACTTTAATAAAAGTTCACATATTTCTTTCTCAAAAAAAAAAAAAAAAAAAAAGCTTATACTGATAAAATTTTTCTTTTAACTAATAAACCTAGAGGTGGAGGCGGAGCTACATGTATGAGTGGAGGGCCAAAAATTTTAAAAATATTTTAATACTATATATAAATATTTGACATTTTAATTATTAGCCTACAAAAATGGGACTCGGCCCTCCCAAATATTTGAACTAGTCCAATGATACTTTTAAAAAATTGCCCAATTGATCTAATAGTTATAGAGAATGTTTTTTTTTTCCTCACATTCATTTTTTATTGTAAAATTTGTTCTTGTGTTTATTAAAGTTTTGGATCATTCATGTCTTTAAATACTTTATTAGTTCAGTTGAAATTTCTTTTACTCACTTTGATAAATAATTTGGTAACTTATATTAAAAATGAAAACTATAAAGGATTCACTATGAAGGATACTAAGTTATATGTGTATAGATGTATATGTTTATGCATGTTTATGAAAGTTTGTATAAGCCCTCTAAACAAAAATTTCTAACTACGCGCCTAAATACGCCTAATAGATAGAGTTTTGTTTTAACTCATTTACTCAATGGATACTCAGGTACCTAGTGGTGATCACTTCTTGATTTATTTCATAAGAAACTAACTTATTTCAACTAAATTAAATTCTCAAGATTTCTAAAATCAATTACCTACCGAACACTAAAATTTATTTCTCAAGAATTCTTAACAACCAAGATTTTAAACTATCATGTCAACCGAATGGTACCTTATTGAAAAAACAGTGTGTAGGAAGGAAATAAGGACAGTGTGTATGAAGGATACTAAGTTATATGTGTATAGATGTATATGTTTATGCATGTTTATGAAAGTTCGTATAAGCCCCCCAAACAAAAATTTCTGACTACGCTCGTGAATACACCTAATAAATAGAGTTTTGTTTTAACTCATTTACTCAATGGATACTCAGGTACTTGGTGGTTATCACTTCTGGATTTATTTCATAAGAAACTAACTTATTTCAACTAAATTAAGTTCTCAAGATTTCTAAAATCAATTACCTACGTGAGAGACCGCGCCCCCGGCCCCCTTTTTTTATGATGTTGGGCCAAACCCACGTGAATGGGTGGAGTCGTGTTATTGCCTCTCAAAATGGAGGTTCGACTAGTTATATTTTTCCCTTTAAATTAAAGGTTTTACAATGGAGTCATCACTTATTTAATTATTGGGATAAATAAGAAAACCAAAATTGAAAAATTCATCATTTTATTAATTTTCAATTGAATTTACATTGATCATAGGAAAATTACATGGTTTTGGTCCTAGATACAATCTAAGATAAAGTACATAACTTTGTTCCCTAGTTACAATCTAGAAATTGTAAATTACAAGGATAAACATTGGTCTATCAACCTTTGATTTAAGTTCGGAGGCTATGTTACAAGGTAGGAAGGTGTTAGGCACCCACCTTGCCCGGTGAAATCGGTCTTCTAGGCTATGGTGGCCAGCATTCATATCACATCATCCAATATGTTATCAATCAATTTGCATGTTAAATTTAAAGTGTGTGCATGTGATAAACCCTAATTCAATTTATTAAGCATTTCATTTGGATTGAAAAATAAATTTTAGTGAATGTGCGTGGATTGTTATATCCTAGATTCAAGGATTTGAAAGAATTATTCAACAAACATGTTTTTCATATTTTTGATGTGGATTTAAGATTAAAACTAGTGTTATGCATGAACATGTAATGAACAACCAAGAACATGTAAAGAACACTTAAGAACATTTAAGAACATTCAAACATACTCAAGAGAATTTAAATAGTTACTATCATGCTTTAATCCTAAATTCTTATCATGACAACACAAAAAACAGGTTAGGGAAAGAGATTATACCTTTATGCAAGATCCATATGGTGGAGGAGGAGACTCTTTGTAAAGATACTAAGGGTGAAGAAAAAGAAGAGTTAGAAGAGGAAGAGTGAGTCTCACTCAATACCTTGAGTCTCAAGAAGATCAAGATATGACAAGACTACTCAACTTCACTAGAACTTAAGAGAGAGGAAGATAGGGGGTTTTTGTGTGCTCTAGAATGGAGGAGAGGGGGGGTTTATATAGTAGTGGTTGAGGAAATATAAATGGAAGGCCATTTAATGAGAGTTGACAAAAAATCATGAACCTAGACCTTATTTTAGCCTTGGGGGAAATCTGGTGCATTAAATGTAGAGATTGGTGGGAATGAGGAGCAAGCCAAAATTCAGTTTTCCTGTAGTTACTATAACAGCTTGTAAAGCCAACTTCAAAAAATCATATCTTACTCAATTCGGATTGGAATTGTCTCGTTCTTATGCTCAAATTGAACCCCCGGATGTCTAGTTTCTGGGAAAATTAACCTCATTCACAGATTCAAAATATTAGGAGAGATATCAATGAAATGGTGAGCAGAGGTCATTTGTTAGAAAATGATTTCAGCACAATTAACATTAATAGGTCCCAAATTAGCTTCCAATTAACATTAAATGACTCTAGTCACTCCCATTTCAGACTTAATTAGTTCTAAATTTACCATAATTAAAAGATAATTGCACAAATTACTCATTGAATAATTAATGTTTATCTATCTAATTAATTAGGTGTATGCAACATCACCATAAAATGTAGTCCTAACCAATCAAACTATGACACATAATTAATCTCAAATTGATTATAATTATAACCAATTAGAATCAATTGTTCATAATCACATATAGTCAGATTCAATTTATGATAGTGCATCTTGGTCATTAAAACTTGATTTGATGATAACTTTTAATCTGATGGTCCGATTAAGGTTAATGACCAATCGATTTGATCATTACAATATCAAGATCATTTTGGTGAAATGAGATTAACGATCTAGTGACCAGAATCAAGATGCATATTTTCAAGGTGAAATTACCCTTTTACCCTTCATGTGAGGTTAAATGTGGGTTGCAAAATGGGGTGTTAACAACCTACCGAACACTAAAATTTATTTCTCAAGAATTCTTAACAACCAGGATTTTAAACTATCATGTCAACCGAACGGTACCTTATTGAAAAAAACTGTGTGTAGGAAGGAAATAAGGACAGTGGGTGGGACATATAAAGTTGATATGAATTTTTCTCGAGTGACATTTCAATTGTCATGGTGAGAAGACTGAGTACTGAAAAGAAAATTTCAAATTTTTTTTCTTTGAGTGCTCCTTAGATCCTTTCTTTCATTTGTTCAAATCAATGACCAAAGATTCTTACATTTGTCAAATGATATCTGATGATGCCGAAAAATCGTCAGTTAGTCGCATAGTTTTCGCGCGCTCAAGACAACCTGCACAATACAGAATAAGAAGACCTTAAGAGAGTACCGGTGTGGTACCGGCTAAAGTCCCTCCGAAGGTTAAGTTAGAGAACTTCTTACAACTCTAGAGTGCCAGAGCTGGGGTGAATTATGCGTACTTTTTTTTTCTGAGGGCCTTAGGTTTTTATAGTAGTGTAGAACCGACCTCTGTTTCTTGTATAGGAAGGTATTTCCTTATGGGAAAGATCGTCATAAATGTGCGTATATTACAGGATCCTTTTCCTGTTAGAATTCTACTGATTAGGGTTAACTGTGGGACATAAGTTATTTCCATTTAGGATACCTTGGAGCCCACTCAAAACCATGTTGGTACCACGTGGCTTCAGTATCCGTCTACCTTGTATTCAAGTGACTTGAATCCGTCCACATCGGGGGACTATCCGTCTACTATGGGGAGTAATCTATCCGTCACATGTTCCATCCGTTTGATGCCCCTTTGTTGCCTTATCTCTGACAACCCACTTGCCTTGTACCGTCGGGTTTACTTGAATGGACCCGTCATGCCAAATTTTGTACTCTTCAGTTGCCCCTTCACTCCATGGGTTCGTCACCTCATTTGGACGAACCCATGGAGTGACGATTCGACTCGTCTCCTGAGAAGCGCGAACGGATTAACAGGCTAACTTAGGGTCATTAATGTTGTAGGGGTACATGGCATTTCTTCAGTGGTTAGTCTCTTGGAATGAAGCGTCCCTTTGTCTTTCGTGCCATTCCCTTTATATAAACCTGCTTCTTTACCTCTTATTCTTTACTTTCTACAGTAAATTTACGATCAGAGTGCTACCGTCACCTTTGATAAACAAGCATATCGTCTACTTGGTGCATTCGTCATCTACACCTTTCCTAGTGCTCATCTTCAACTGTTGAATTCTTGTCATTTTTTAGACTTTGCACACCCATCGTTTATGTAGATCCATTAGTGTCTTAGGGTTTACCCGTCACGTATAGTTAACAGATGTCTAGTGCGTTAAGTAACCAATCGTGTATCCGTGAGGGGGTGAGCTACAATAAGGTGTTCCCGTCAGGTCAGAACGATTCTACTGATGGCCTAATTGGTGCTAAACCCCCAACTCAATCCGTCATAGGTCCTGATGGACTTTAGGAGTTATAATACTTCCCTTGTGGACGGTCATCGACTTCATTTCAACCATCAAAAAGTCACACTTCAACGCGCTTAGGGAGAAGTACCATCAAAGAGTCATACTTCCTTGGCATGGAGGTCTTGTATGGGGCCATGTTCGATGGGGCGCGTAGGATGACGGCAGAAGAATTTTTTCATTGTTATCATCCAACTGAGATCGTTCAGTCCAAGGGCATGTATATTTTTGCGCCCAAGAGCCCGTTGTTGAGGCTCGTGTGTGACACCCCCGACTCTAATAGGAACTGGAAGAGTCGCTATTTTTTTATGGAAGGTGACGAGTGGATGTGTCACCCTGGCAACCAAGAGTTCATACCCGTCGACAAAACATGGGGTATAATACTTTCGTCTGGTATGCATCTGTCTGTACTTAGGTTTTTAATTGTGTTAGTGTTACTGGTTACTTTAACCGTCTCCTTTTGCAGCTCAGGACCATCCACAAGTCTCACTTAACAAAACCAAGATGTCATAGAGGATGTGGGCTAAGTTAGTCAACTTAGATACTCTTTACTAGTATTGTGACGGACCAGAGCCCATAATAGCTGCCTGTCGCTACGACCGTCAAGTTCGCTAGCGGTAAGTCCGTCGCCCAACACTTTGGTTTCTTTGTTGTTATTGTTTTTTTATTTTATTTATCTAACTCCTGATACATGTCCACCTTTATGCAGAAATGGAAGATAGCAAGAGAAGGGCCTAAATCAGGCAGCAAGCTGCGAAGAAGAAACAAGAGAGGAGTCAACCCCTTAAGGGGACGGGTCCGGCCAACCCGTCTACCAAAAGGAAGCCGCCAAAGAAAACTGACTATCTTCCAAAAAAGCCCAAGGTTGCCCCTGAGCCCATCATGGGGTTAAAGGCTGAAATTGAGAAGACGGCCACTCCGCTTGGTCGAGGAAGGGGCAAGGGACTCATGACGGGTCTTGTCCCCGTCACTGAAAATCCACTCATCCTCCTCTATGAGGATTCTAAGTATGCGCTGGAGCAGCTCTCGTCCATCATCACAGCTAACGACTATGAGGACTTGAGCAACCATGCTATTAAAGCCATGGGGGAGACAGGTCTCTTTAGCATTACGTAGGTAATTGTGTCCGTTCCCTTTCTCTTTTACTTTCCTTCAACTTGCCCACTTACTAACCCCTCTTTTGTTTCCAGGCAATGCTAATGATGAAAGGGTTGATAGGTCGTTGCCTCCACGAGACGGCATTGGACCGTATTAGGGCGAAGACGAGGTCGACGGTGGACGAGCTTGCTGAGCTAAAGGCCTAGAAGACGGCTTAAGAAAAGAAGCTTGCTTTGTTGGAGTAAGTCCGAGGTAAGCTGGAGAAGCGGGCGGAGGTGCTGCAGCAGGTCCTTAAAGACAAGGAAAAAGAGATCAAAACTGTCAAGGATCAGTTTCGTCAGGCCAAGGAAGTCGCGATGTGGGAGTATTGTGACTCCGACGCGTACCTGACGGAGCTCGGTGGATCCCATGTGGACGGTTTTGATGACTGCCTCTGTTAAGTCAAGGCTTCTTTTCCCGACCTGGACCTGTCACATGTTTCCATCAATGCCCAGGCCCAGACCCCAGCTCAGCTCGTCCACTCCGAGAGCACGGATGAATTATTTGTTGATGATGCCCTTGTTGACGACCCTCGTAGTGACGGAGAGACTGCTCTTGTTGAAAGCCAAATCAAACCTGTCGAGGATAGTACCCGTCATCTTGATGAAGTTCAAGTTGTAGAAGAGAAAGATGAAGATACTCTCGTCCAGTAGTAGTTTTTTTTTTTTTTTTGTGGCTAAAATGTAAAGATTTTGAAGAACATTTTATGTTTAATTTAACCGTTGCTTTTTGTATCTAGACTTCTTCCTTTATGGGCTTCCGTAATATACTGATTACTTACTTTAAATATCCATCTACTTTTATTCCTGTAGATGAATCCGTTCAGTTTATGGTTATAAATATAACTCATTCTTTTTGATGAATCTGTCTACCTTGTAGGTCTGAGCAAAAGTTTTTGAGCTTGACGGGCTTAAGTTATCCCTTTGGGATGATCCGTCCACTATACGGGTTTAAGTTTTTGAGCTATTATTTTTGGGATGATTTCGTCCACTTTATGGACCTGTTAAATATAAGCTCTTTCAAGATGAGTCCGTCTACTTTATGGACTTCATTAGTCATCCTTTAGGGATGAGACCCGTCCACTATGTGGACTCGATAACTTGAATCCGTCCATTTTATGAACTTGCAATTAAGGATGAAACCCGTCCAATTTGTGGACTTGATAACTTGAATCCATCCACTTTATGGAGTTGTAATTAATAATGAAACCCGTCCGCTTTGTGGACTTGATAACTTGAATCCGTCCACTTTATGGACTTATCATTAGTCATCCTTTGAGGATGAAACCCATCCACTTTGTGGACTTGATAACATGAATCCGTCCGCTTTATGGACTTATCATTAGTCATCCTTTGAGGATGAAACCTGTCCACTTTGTGGACTTGTGGACTTGATAACTTGAATCCGTCCTTTTTATGGACTTATCATTAGTCGTCTTTTGAGGATGAAACCCGTCCACTTTGTGGACTTGAAAACTTGAATCCGTCCACTTTATGGACTTATTATTAGTCATCCTTTGAGGATGAAACCCGTCCACTTTGTGGACTTGATATTGTAGGAATGTAGATATAAACATGTGGCATTTCTGAATAAATCCTTTTATTCTTTTGGTAATTCATGCGTAAAAATTTTTCTTAAAAGATAAAAAAAAAACCTGCCATTGGGCTTAAAAGAAACTGTAGATAATAAAAATTAAACTAAAAGAAAATAAACTAGGAATGAGGAGTGTCGCCACTCGTCTATTGATAGTACTTCTTTAGGTGCTCTGTGTTCCCTGGGTGATGCAACTTTTGTCTATCTAGTGTCTCCAGATGGCGCCTATCACCTTTCTTAGGACAAGATCTCCAACCTAGAAGCTCCTGTGTCTGACCTTGGAGTTGTAATGCTTGGCCATGAGATTTTGGTACCGTGCTAACCTCTGTTCAGCTGTTGCTCTTACTTCGTCTACCAAATCAAGCTACAGGCGCATAGCTTCATCATTCTTGCTTTCGTCATGGATCCCTTGTAGGCGTTGCTTTTAGTCGAAACGGAGTTTCCTTTGTAGGCGTCCTTGCCGTTGCTCTGTACGCCCATAAAACACTTGGTAGTTCGTCTGGCCATATACCTTTTACCCCCTCAAGCCGAGTCTTGATGATTTTGAGCAAGGATCGGTTCGTGACCTAAACTTGTCCATTGGCCTGCGAGTGGACAAGTGATGAGTAGTGGTTCTTGATCCCTAGTTGTGAGTAAAAGTCTCTGAATGCGTCATTGTCGAACTGTTTCTCGTTGTCCAAGACCAGCACCCTAGGTATACCGTACCTACAAATGATGTTCTTCCACACAAAGCTTTGCACATTCTTCTCAGTGATGGTGGCTAGGGCTTTTGCTTCTACCCACTTGGTGAAGTAGTTTATACCGACCTCTAGGAACTTCAACTGTCTAATCACTGTTAGGAATAGGCTCATGATATCCAACCCTTATTGAGTGAACGACTATAGGGCCGTCATTGTGATGAGCTCCTCTGTTGGTTGACTTATGAGGTTGCCAAATCTCTGACACTTGTCACAAGCTTTAACGTATGAATGGGCATCCTTCTGCATGGTTGGCCAGTAGTATCCCGCCCGGATTAATTTATGCACCAACGACTGTGACCCAGAGTGGTTTCCGCAAACTCTTTCATGGACTTCTCTAATGACATAGTCCGCCTCTCCAGGGGCGAGGCACCTCAGGTACGGTCGGGAGAAGCCCCTCTTATATAGGACGTCTTTAATCAGGGTGAAGCGAGCTGCTTGAACCTTCAACTTCCTTGCAGCTTCCTTGTCGTTTGGTAGCACGCCGTCCTTCAGGTAGGAGGCTATTGGTGTCGTCCAATAGTTCTCGTAACTTATCTCCTGCACACTGACATCGTCTATTAATGATGAGATTTGAACGAAGGATAATACTTGACTAGGGATGAGCATGTGCTCTGCTGATGCAGCTTTAGCAAGTCGGTCGGCATGCTTGTTCTCTTCCCTTGGGATTTGAACAAACTTTACTTAGAGGTTTCTAACTCGACCCTTCACTTGTTCGAGGTACTTTTTCATCCATTCATCCTTGCTTTCATAGTCGCCATTAACCTAACTGGTTACTACTTGGGAATCGCAGTATATGACCAAATTTTTAGCTCTTGCTGTTTTGGCGAGGTCCAGCCCTACTATCAAGGCTTCGTACTCTGCTTCGTTATTGGTCGTAGGGAAGTCTAGACGAACCATGCATTCGATCTTATCTCATTCCGAGCTGTGGAATACCACACCAGCTCCACCTGCTTGCCTATTGGAGGATCCATCTGTGTGGATGCTCCGATGTAGGATCTCTTCTGCCCCCAGGCCTTCCACGAGAGTGAATTCTGTGATGAAGTTAGTTATTACTTGCCCCTTTATAGTCGTGCGCAGTCGATACTATATGTCGAATTCACTCAACTCGATTGCCAATAATGCCATCAGTCCTGCAGCTTCAGGACTACTCATAGCTCTGCGCAGGGGCTTATCCGTCAGGACGATCACAGTGTGTGCCTGAAAATACGGCTTAAGCTTTCGTGCCGAGTTACTAACGCGAAAGCGAGCTTTTCCATCTGTGGGTACCTCTTTTCTGCTCCTTGGAGTGCTCGGCTCGTGAAGTATACAGGCTCGTGAAGTATACAGGCTTCTGCACCCAATCCTCTTCTCTCATCAAAGCCGCCCTGACAGCGGCCGAGGAGATGGCTAAGTATAAAAACAGTTCTTCCCCTGGCTTAGATGGGCTTTGTAATGGCGGAGAAGAAAGATATGCCTTCAGACCTTAAACGCTTGCTGGAACTTGGTCGTCCATTCAAACGACATCCTTAATGTGCGGAAGAAAGGTAGGCATTTATCCGTTGCTCTTGAGACGAACTTGTTTATTGCAGCTACCTTGCCGTTCAGGCTCTGTATTTCCTTGACCATCTTTGGCGGAGCTAATTCCATTATGGCCTTTATCTTTTCCGGGTTGACCTTAATACCCCTTTGGGACACCATGAATCCCATGAACTTTCTTGCCGTCACCCCGAACACACACTTGTTTGGATTCAGTTTCATGTTGTACGATCGCAGGGTGTTGAAGGTCTTTCGAAGGTCGCTTAAATGGTTGTCCTCTCGTATGCTTTTTACTAATATGTCGTCCACGTAAACTTGCACATTCCTTCCAATCTGATGCGCAAACATTTTGTTTATCAGCCTTTGGTATGTGGTGCCCGCGTTCTTGAGTCCGAACAACATCACTTTGTAGCAAAAGAGACCTTGGCTGGTGATAAATGAAGTCTTCTCCTGATCAGCCTTATTCAGTTTGATCTAGTTGTAACCAGAGAATGCGTTCATGAAGCTTAGCAGCTGGTGTCTTGCGGTTGAGTCTACCAAGGTGTCAATCCACGGAAGAGGATAGCTGTCTTTGGGGCAGGCCCTGTTTAGGTCTGTGAAATCTACGCACATCCTCCACTTTTTGTTGCCTTTCTTGACTATTACCACATTTGCCAGCCAATCGGGGTAGTACACTTCTCGTATGAAGTTTGCATCATGTAATTTTTGCACCTCTTCAACTATGGCTTTGTCCCACTCCTATGCAAACACCCATTTTTTCTGCCGGATGGGAGAGAATACGGGCAATACGTTCAACTTGTGGATTATGATCGACAGATTAATTCCTACCATGTTCTCATGACTCCAGGCGAACATGTCTTGGTTTTCCCTTAGGAACGTCGTGAATGCTTGACGCACTGGCTAGCTAACTAAAGTGCCTATCCTCGTTGTTCGTTTAGGCCTAGAATCATCAAGGAGTATTTCTTTCAACCTTTCCACTGGTTCTGCTACCGTTCGCTATTCTTCTATACACATAGTTTGTAAATGATCGTCCATTTCTAACATGGCGATGTAGCATTCGCATGCTGCCACTTGATCCCTTCTTACTTCTCCAACTCTGTACTCGGTGGGAAACTTGATCATCAAATGGTAGGTTGAGGTCACGACCTTCCATGAATTCAAAGTAGGACGACCCAATTAGCGTTGTACGCAGACGAACAATCAACAACTAGGAATGTGACGTCCTAGGTGATCTGTTGAGGGTAATCTTCGATTGTTTGCCGGCAAGGTGACCACTCCTAGGGGATGCACCATGGTTCCTCCAAATCCTACGAGTGGTGCATTGGTTGGAATCAACCAGTCTCTCCCTATCCTCATCCGTTGGAATGCCAGATAGTATAGGATATCGGCAGAGCTCCCGTTGTCCACAAGGACTTGGTGGGTGTTGTAATCCCTTACACGTAGGCTAACTACAAGTGCATCGTCGTATGGGTGATAGAGACGTCGGGCATCTTCTTCCGTGAACCAATTACGAGGTTGTCGATTCGTGCCATTTTTGGGACGTACCCTGTCAGCTGGACGTTCTGAACCATCCGTAGGTAAGTCTTGCGTGCCTTCTTGGAAGAACTGGAAGTCGCGCTGCCCCCTATAATCATCCTTATGTCTCCCAAAGGTGGCCTAGGGTGCTTGTTTTCTCTTCGGGCGGGCTGTCCTTGGGGTTGTTCTGTCCTTTCCTTACCGATGAACCTCTGTAACTTCCCTTGCCTAATAAGAGCTTCTATCTGCTGCTTCAAGTCATAGCATTTGGATGTATCGTGGCCGTGATTGCGGTGGAAACGATAGTACTTGTCTCTAGACCTCTTGCTGGGGTCTCCCTTCAACTTGCCAAGGAATGTCAGGGCCCCTTCGTCATTAATCTGCATCAGGACTTGATCAATTGGGGTGTTTAGAAGGGTGAAGCTTGTGAATCTTCCGGTTAGAGGCTTGGAGCGTCTATCTTCCCTTCTATATCCTGTCTTGGCCATTTTTCAGCCCCTGTCCTGTCGTGATTCCTCCTGCCTTTCTCTCTTTTTGGGCTTCTCTTCGCGAGCCAGTAGCGCATCCTCCGCGTTCATGTATTTAGTAGCCCTGTAAAGCACATCCGACATGGTTTTCGAGTTGTTCTTATATAAGGAAAATAGAAACTTACCCTTCCGCAGCCCGTTCATGAACGCGGCAACGAGTATCTTGTCATCAGCTTCATCAATTGAGAGCGCTTCCTTGTTAAAGCGGGCTATGTAAGACCTTAGCATCTCATCCTACCGTAACTTAATACTTATTAGGCATGCAGTGGATTTCTTATACCTGTGCCCCTCGATAAAGTGTCAGACAAACTGGGCGCTCAACTCCTTAAAGGTACCAATGGATTTGGGCGTCAACCTGCTGAACCAAATCCTTGCGAGGCCCTTCAGCGTAATGGGGAAGGCTCTGCACATAATCTCATCTGCCATTCCTTGTAGGTGCATCAAAGTCTTGAAGGACTTTAGGTGATCTAGTGGATCCTTAGATCTGTCATAACCTTCCACCTGAGGCATTCAAAATTTTGGTGGTAGAGGGAACGATGAGGCAGATGCAGTGAACAGTGAATCAGTTTGATAGACCAAGTCGTCGAGGTCACTGGACACCTGTCCTCTGAGGGCGTTCATTATGAAGTCCATCCGTTCTTTCATCATCTGCATCTCCACGACTATGTGAGGGGGAGCCGTATCTATGCCAGATGGACGGCTGGTATCCTGTCGTTCTTGTCTATTAGGGGCGTTGCTGCCTTCCGGCCCTTCTTGGTTCTTTCTTTCAACGCTGGTTCCTTCCTGGTCTTCCTCTTCGGTGTTAAGCACTGCGTTCTTCTAGCGTAGCTGTTCCTTTAGGTCATGATTCTGCTTGGTGAGATGTTCCACTGCTGTTGCAAGGGTTTGAACTTGTCTCTCTAGGGAAGTGGCGCGCGATTCGTCACCCTGATTGTTAGTGGTTATTGTCATCGAACGAGTAAGTACCATGTAACTTTTTGTCTGGGAAGCGGTAAATATGGCTTATCTCTTTTCCCACAGACGGTGCCAACTAATGATGCCGAAAAATCATCAGTTAGTCGCACAGTCCTTGCGCGCTTAAGACAACTTACACAATACAGAACAAGAAGACTTTAAGAGAGTACCGGTGCGGTACTAGCCAAAGACCCTCCGAAGGTTAAGTTAAAGAACTTCTCATAACTCTAGAGTGCCAGAGCTGGGGTGAATTATGCGTACCTTTTTTCTTGATGGCCTTGGGTTTTTATAGTAGTGTAGAACCAACCTCCATTTCTTGTGTAGGAAGGTGTTTTCTTACAGGGAAGATCATCAGAAATGTGTGTATATTATGGGATCCTTTTCCTGTTAGAATTCTACTGATTAGGGTTAACCGTGAGACGCAAGTTATTTCCATTTAGGATTCCTTGAAGCCCACTCAAAACAATGTTGGTACCACGTGGCTTCAGTATCCGTCTACCTTGTATTCAAGTGACTTGAATCCTTCCACATCGGGGGACTAACCGTCTACTATGGGGAGTAGTCTATCTGTCACATGTTCCATCCGTTTGGTGCCCCTTTGTTGACTTATCTCTCACAACCCACTAGCCTTGTACCGTCGGGCCTACTTGAACGAATCTGTCACGCCAAATTTTGTACTCTTTAATATCAATCCCCTCCTTATGCAGCTTGATTAGTCATTCTGATAAAACATCATGCTTTGAGAATCATTTTTGGAGAGAGAAAAAAGAAAAAGACCCTTATTAAGGAAAGAAAAAAAATCGTTTATTATTTTATTTTGCGTAACTTTCCGCTATAGAATCTTTCCAAAGAAGATTTTGCCAACAAAAACCCTTAAAACCTCAAAGCATGCTTTTGGAAAATGGAATCCACTAGTCCTCATTGTTTTAATGATCAAATTAACAAAAACAGTTTTAAGAAAGAGCCTTGTAACTTAAGGGTGTGTTTGGTAGAGTGGATTTTAGGGAGGATGGGGGAAAAAAAGGAGAGAAAATAAGGAAGGAAAACTTTTTTGAGGGTGTTTGGTTGAGAGGGAGAGAAGGGAAAATGATGGTGGGGCCCACCTAGGCCCACAAAAAAGTTTTCTCCCCAAAATTGGGAGAAAACTTGGTGGGGGGAAATCTAATGGGTGAAGAACAAAAATTACCATGTGCAACTTGCACATGGGCTTCAGTACGGTTTTTTATTTTTTATTTTTCAATTCCAGTTTTAATAAGGGCCCGTTTGATATGTGTGTTTAAATAACAATTTTCCATTTTGGAAATATGTGTAGGTGAAAAAGTATGTGGAATTATGAATAATGTTTAAAAACTAAAAATATTTTCAGCTTTTTTTTTTTTTTTTAAAGTTTAGACTTGTTTTTTTTTTTTTTTTGGACATGATTTAAAAAAAAAAAATTTGGATAATTGTATTTTTTTTTTGTTTTAATTGGACATAAATTTTTAACAAGGGTATATGAGTAAATTTATACAAATTCACTTTTTTCATCCCTCCACTTTTTCAATCCCAACCAAACAAAAAGGAGGCAAATTAAAATATTTTCTATCCTTCCACTTTTCCATTCTCCTACCATTTTCTTTCCTCCCTTTCAACCAAACTGACCCTAATTGACACTTCTAGGTGATTATAACGAAGATCAAAGTTCAAATCCCTCTTTACTCTCTCTCAACTATTGAATTATCAAAATATAGAAATGAAACTGACACAATACCCCTTTAGTTAGGAATGTTGGAAAGATTGTCAAGGTCTGCAACTTAAGATTTCAAGGAGGATTTCTACCCCTAGGTCCTACCCCGAAGTTGTTTTCTTAACCATAAGGAGGGTGGTGCCAAAGGCAAGCAAGTGGTTAGAGTGAAGTCGTAGGAGCATTCACATTAGCGACTGATGTGAATGCTCTAACAAGATAGCCATATTAGAAGGTGTGGCTAAATCACCTCATTTTTCAGGGAGAGTTAATGCTTGTTAGATATTTTAGTTTGACACTACTTCATACCCAAAAAAGAAGCAAGCTACATCTTGGTTAAACGAGATGAATTCTTCTTTTGCTTTTCGACAATGAAGACTAAAGTTTATGAGCTTATTGTCATAGGTTGTGTGTGTATGTTGTAATGCAATTGGTATATGATTTTTTTTTTCTTTTTATGTTTATTGATTTGAATTATTAGTGATGATGTTAACTTCAAAAATATTTAATTTTTAGGATAATCTAGTCCTACAATAAGTGTAAATATAATTTTATAAGTAAGATATTTTTTAAATACAATTTGTGAAATATAAATGCAGGATTTTATTCTAAGTTTACAATCAAATATATATATGCATGAATAAGAATAGTTCTTTTATTATTTATTACTAACAAGTAACGACACATATCACTACAACAAAATGTATTTTTAATAACGAAAAAATTCGTCACTAAAAGTCCAGTTTTTCATCACTAAGAACCTTTAGTGACGAAATTGGACTTTTAGTGATGAAATTCGTTTCGTCGCTGTAGCCCCGTTGCTAAAAGTCCTGAACACGAAAAATTTCGTCACTAAAAGTCTGATTTGTTTAAAAAAAAAAAACTATTAGCGACAAAGACATTTCGTCGCTAAATGTTTTCCTCGCTAAAAACAATATATTTTCATCACTAAAACCATTTCAGTTTATTAAATCATATTTAGTGATGAACAATTTCGTCACTAAAACTATTTTCGGGTACATATAGTGACGAAAAATTTTGTCACTAAAACTATTTTTAAGAAAAGCTAAACACATATAGCGACGAAAATTTTCATCACTAAAACCATTTCTTACAAAATTCCGCTACATTTAAGAAATATTTCGTCACTAAAACAATTTTTGTTGCTATATTTGTGACGAAAGAATTCGTCACTAAAACTTATTTTCTGTTTTTATTATTTTCATGGCGTTGACATTAACCTGTAACCTGTCATTACATTATTAAAACCTCATATTTGATTAACACATTTATTTTAACAACACATTTATAAAAAATCAATCCATACATTCCACAAGTTAAAATTAAAACAAGTATCAAATTCAAACTCCTTCCATACAATAATTGTTTGCAACACATACAATAACTTAAGATGTTTTATAATAATACAAAAAATGTAGCATAATATAATTAGAACCAACGGAAGATGTCCTCATATGTCTTCAAATAATGCCAAAAGTAAATCCCCTAAAACTACTAATAAGAAATCTGCACAAATATAAAAACACTACTACATTAAAATCGTAAAGTAAAAACATTAACTATGTTATAAGAAACATTTCTAATAATGAATTAAGAGTAGCCACACTAATAAATTAAAATCATAACTCCTAATATATAAGTTGTAGAAAGCAAATATAAATTTTCAAGTGTAATATAATACAATTAGTTTCAAATGATACATAAAAAATGAAGTGTTTTAACTTAAAGATAAAGTACTAACCAATAAGTGATTTAACTTGAAGATGAACCACCCCCATAGGTAAAAAAGTCATCATAACCCTTGCTCCTCAAAAAATTAAGAATATTCTTTTGGACCTCATCTTGCTTAGCTCGCGCCTCTTGCTCCTTAGCTCGCTCCTCTTCGTCCCTAGCTCTTGCCTCTTTGAGCTCAGTTATCTCATTTTCTAACCGTAAATATACTCCACCGAGAAACTATATGAGGCAGTGGTTACTAGAGAAGAGGAAGGTCTCATGCCAAGTCCTTTTCCAATACCAGATTTCTTCTTAAAAACCAAGTTTGAGATTTCCTCTTGTGTAAGGGGAATTGCATTAGGATCTTGACAAGGATCCTCTTGCACTTTGAGAATAGTTTCCCACCATTTGAAAGAGAAAAAAACAAGCAATCACAACATTAATACTACATATGTTATAACTTTACAAACATGATAAGGATGGCATAATAGGGATGGAATGATACACATACATATGTTGCTTCATTCTCATGGTGTATCCACCTATTTGTATTTGGATTGAAATGAACATCTCTGTAGATTTTTGCCAATTCAAGAACTTGACCGCCATTATTATTTGTCTAATTAATTAACATTCGAGTGTTAGTTAGTTATAGTTAATTAATTACAACATGTAATATACTAAGGTTTAAGAAAATGAAAAAACACACACCTTCTCATCAACCCTAACAGCAAATGTCTTTGTCCCGCATTTATGTTTGCCTGAAGTTTTGCTCTTATTTTCAGAGTTAATTCTTGATTTTTCCTAATAAAGAATATTCAAGATATTTATTAGATCATGAATAAAATAGTATACATTTACTTCATCTAAGTATTAATCTAATCATTTGACAACATAATATAGTAAATATTAGATAATAATAATATACGCATAAATAATTTACCAGCCAGTCCTTATTGGTCCATTTCCCTTCAATGAGTCTAGTCCACTACTCAAGTGTGGCATTCTTTGGCGGGTGGCTTTTTGCATAGTCAGCACCATGAGATTGTACGAGCTTTTTATAAGTCTGATACAACTTGTTAGAGCCGCTACTCAATAATCTTCCACATTTTGTATTTATTGTTTTTGTTACCAAGTTGGAATCTCCTTTTAACTCAAACTGATCCTGTAAAATGAAGTATATATGTATTATAAAAATATTATTATATGAATTTAATATGCTTAGTGACAACAAAGATGGGTTAGACGTTATCAATATAAATTTACCGCAATATTTTGAAGTACCACATCTTTAGTGCAGCATCAACACTTTTCCAATTTTTTACGTTGTAACTGGACAAATTACTTCGCACTTGTACGCCAATTTGATTGACAAGCTTGTACGCATTCTTCCTAACAGGAGCATCATACTCTGCAGCTATACGTACTGGCAGTTTACCACTTTTTTCAACAAGTGCCTGTACTGCTATACCACGTGTTGTTCCACGAGTATTTCTGCTAGTAGATCCTATTTAAAAATTATCACTGTTATAAAATGATACATTCTATGTACATTAAGGATAATCTTAATAGTAAAGACAATGTGCAATTGTAATTAAGTATGTTCTATGTAATTACCAGTCGTGCTAGTTAATGCGTCGGTAGCCTCAGCACTAGAAGAACTTTGGGCAGTAGGATTTGCTTCAGGAGGTGTTTCCGTAGATTGAACCGTATATTGGACCACCGGGATAAATGCCTTACCTCGCGAGCGTGTAAGTCGTCCTGGTGTCATCTGTAACTAACAAACATACATATAATGGAACAACAAAGTCATTACAAATAATAGAACAACTAAGTTATTATCTATTGTACCCTATGGAACATCTATTGTACCTTATGGATTAAAGAATTAGATGACTCAACATTATTCTCATCGTCACCAATATGTGGTACATAATCATCATCTACCACAACACTAACTCTACTTCTTTTCCCTTTTGCACAATTGGACTGAGCAGAATCTTTTAGAGAAGCTGAGATGTGCTTAAATCCAAAGTATCAATTATTTTTTGGTTTTGCCTCATTCTATCCAATCTTGCCATCTTATATCTCGGTAAATTATGAGTGTATTTGGCCTTTTTGGGCATTTTTTGAAACTATGTATTGACATGAAAGATAAGTAGAATTACTACTAACTTAACATTATAGTCCACACCGTTATCCATATCAAGCAATTCACAAGTGCAAAATTTGAACACAATTGCTACTAACTCAACACAACAAATGACCACATTAATATCCATATCAAGTTTAAGATAAGCACAAAATATCTCAATAACAATTGCTACGTAGACAAGCATATAACTTTAAGATAAGCACATAACATTTAAGACAATTGTTATGAACTCTACATATCATAATCCATATCAAGATCAACATCAGGTATGTCATGCTCATCATTTTGATTAGCATCTCTTGAAATTCTACCTTCGGGAACAACCTTAGTTTCAACATCACCTATACAATACTCAATAATATTGTCTTTAACATTGATAGGGACAACATCACCCATTCATCAATTGCTTCTTGTAACATCAATGCTCATGCAGTGTGCTTCGGTTCTTATCGTTCTCCTTCGACCATTGGTAGCAGTATTGTACCATTCACACTGGAACAAAATAACTTTATGGTGAAACATATACTCTAATTCCCAAATTTTGCACACATGACCATAGAAGTCGTGCATTTCTCCCTCATGGTCCCCTTCAATACATATACCACTGTTTTGGGTTACACGACAATTGTCTAGGTCTCTTGTATGGAACTTTATACCATTGACCATGCAAATTGTGTACTCCTTCACATGCAGCTTAGGACCATTTGCTAATGACCATAACTGTTTAGTAGCTTTTAATGACTCGTTAACTTTCAATTTATTCATCTATAATGACATACAACAAGTGATATTAATTAGTAATAAGTAATGACGAATAAATTTAGAATTTAAAATTTATTAGTGTGTGATTAAATTTCAAATGTCTTACACGTTCTTTAAACCACTTGGGAAACTTTTGTTGTTGGATTTGAGTTATGACTTCTCCAGTAGGATTATGCTATGTGCTTTTGTGTTTGCTGTTAAAAATAAGGTGATTTATTTTCAGCTAAGCATTGCAGATAATATTCAAAACTTGATTAAACAATATATGCATATGAAATCACATACTTTAAATAAGGCTCTAGCTCAGGACTATTGTACAACAAGTACCAATGAGCAGTATCAAGCAATGCACGAGACAAGTCGCCATCATTCCGCCTACCACTTGTAGGTCGGGTAGTTTGTGAAAAAATTATCAATCATTCGCTAGATTCACCAAAATCTTCATTTCTTTCTCTTTGGTTATACACAGTTTCGATCCCATCAATATACAAAGACCAGTTGTTAATACATTCTTTAAGAATGTAAGCCTCAGCAATTGAACCTTCTGGTCGAGCTCGGTTGGAAACATATCTTTTCAATTTTTCAAGGTACCTACAAGGAAAAAATGCGCACATTTGTGATTTTATACCACGTGGGAAAGATGCAATTGATGAATGCATCAAAGGATCTAATTACCTTTCAACTGGATACATCCACCGATATTGTACTGGGCTTCCTAGAATTGCTCCTCGAGGCAAGTGAACAGCAAGGTGGACTATAACATCAAAGAATGCTGGAGGAAAGAACCTCTCAAGCTTGCATAGTATAAGAACTATAAGTTCTTCTAGTTTCTCTAATTCACTTCACTTTAGGGTCCTTGAGCATAAGTCCTGGAAGAAGTTGCCCAACTCAAACAATACAATACTAATGTCTTTATCTGCAAACCCTCGCAACCCAATTGGAAGAATTCATTGTAGTAGCACATAACAGTCGTGACTTTTCAAATCAGATAATCTACCATTTTTTGCATTCACTGACCTTGATATGTTGGCTGCATAGCCATCTGAATACTTGATTGATTTCAAAAAGTCATAAAAATCATCCATTTCATTAGGGCTTAATGAAAAGAAAGCTCGATACTTGTCATATAATCCATCAGGACGTTGTTTCAAATGCAACGTGTGCCTAAAGTTCATATTTTGCAAGTCTATCCGTGCCTTGTCAGTGTCCTTGTTTTTCCCCTCAATGCCTAACAAAGTACCATAAGTACTCTTACTAATGTTCTTCTTCACATGCATGACATCAATGTTGTGCTTAAGTTTCTTATTTTTCCAGTATGGAAGTTTGTACAAAATACTTACCTTTGACCAATTTGTCTCCCCAATGAGTTGTCTCTTCTTGTTACTTGGATGCTTTCCTAAAATTATATTTGGCATTCTATCTAGCTGCTATTGTATCTTTCCCACTTGTAATTCTACAGATCTCTTCCGTTTCTCCGGTAAACCATTATGCAACCGACTATGTCTCCAACGATGTTCCATAGGTAAATAAGCTCGATGGTTAATGAATCTAATTTTACTTTCCAAAGCTTCTGAATATGGTTACTTGTTGCAAGTGTAACAAGAATGATAACCCTTTGTCCTCCACCTGGACACATTACCAAATCCAGGATAGTCATGTATTGTCTACAACAAAGTTGCACGCATCTGAAAATGCTCTTTACTATAAGCATCATTAGTTTCTACACCTTCTTCCTACAACTCCTTCAACTCATCAATCAATGGTTTCAAGTAAATATCAATCTCATTCCCCGGTTGATGGGGACCTAGAATAAGTAAGGACAACATAAAATATGGCTTCTTCATAACAACCAAGGCGGTAGATTATAAGGGATAAGTATGACAGGCCACATACTATAGTTGTTGTTCATATTTTCAAAATGATTAAATCCATCTGTAGCCAACCCCAACCTTACATTGCGAGGTTCGAGGGCAAAATCAGGATGTTACAAATCAAACTCCTTCCACTCCTCACTATCAGCCGTATGCCTCATTATCCCATCGTCCACATGTTTGTCTATATACCATCTCATGTCCTTAGCTCTTTGGCTTGATATGTACAATCTCCTCAGTCTCAGTGTCAACAGGAAGTAACGCAATACCTTATGAGGAATCTTCTTACCTTGGGTATGTGTATCTTTGTACCGAGACGCCTTACACACCGGACATTTATCAAGGTTTTCATTTTCCTTCCAAAATAGTGCACAATCATTTTTGCATGCATTTATATGCTCATATGACATGTCCAAGTCATGTAATATCTTATTTACTTTATAAGTTGACCTTAGAACCAAGTTACCTTTTGGTAAAACCTTTGTCAGCAATTCTAGCATTATATCAAACCCCTTATTACTCAAGTTGGTCATTACCTTTACATTCAACATCTCAATAACAAATTTCAAGATACTATAATTAGTGCAACCCGAATACAACTCACGCTTTGCATCTTCCTCAAGTTTGTCAAAATGACGCACCTCCTCATCTTCAGTTGCATTTCTTGGTTCCCCTCTAATTCGGTCACCTACCAAGGTATCAATACCATCCATATGATCACCATCCGACATTTCATTATCATAAATGTTCTCGTTCAATATACAAGGTTCTCCATGATTATACCAATTAATGTAAGATTGCATAATTCCACGATGAAGCAAATGGATACGCACAGTTTGAGGAGATTGTTAATAGCAATTCACACAATGAATTAATAAATGCATTGATCCTTTCAATATATGGATGACTTAATCTGCCATTGGGTGTCTTACCCATTGTCATCCAACTTTTATCCATGTTTGACTACAATTATAAGATGAATCATACTTTAGTAAAATAAGGACAACTCATGTGTAATGTATTCCAACATCTAAGTCTATAAGCTATTTAGATAAAGTTTTATCACATTCATGAATGCACAAGTCTATATTAATACTTAAACAAATATACGTTGCACACACAAATATACACTCCTAATATGAATTTAAACCATCTTATAATACCATGCAAGCCACCTGCTTGCTCCAACACAACAACCCACCACAAAACCAATCACAAACATCACAAGTATAGAGTGTTTACAAGTATTGAAATCGAATAAAGTAATATTCATCATATCTAATTAACAAGTTCCATTCACATTTGCAAGAAACTAAAAACACTCCAAATATGAATTTAAATCACCTTATAACACCGCGCAAGCCACCCGCTTGCTCCAACACAACAACCCGCCACAAAACCAAATACAACATCACAAGTATACAGTGTTTACAAGTATTGAAATCGAATAAAGTAATGTTCATCATATCTAATTAACAAGTTCCATTCACATTTGTAAGAAACTAAAAACACTCCCAATATGAATTTAAACCACCTTATAACACCATGCAGGCCGCCCGCTTGCTCCAATACAACAACCCACCACAAACCCAATCACAAACATCACAAGTATAAAGTGTTTATAAGTATTGAAATCGAATAAAGTAATATTCATCACATCTAATCAACAATACTCATTCACATTTGCAAGAATTGAAAAACACTCCCAATATGTATTTAAACCACCTTATAACACCATGCAAGTCACCCGCTCTCTCCAACACAACATACCATCACAAATCCAATTTTCAACATCACAAGTATAGAGTTTTATAAAGTTTTCAACAAAAATTTACTTACTTTGCTCAAGCTAAGCTTACAATTTTCAGAAAAAATCCAAAGTTATTGCAAACAATGTGTATTTAGCTTGCAAAAGAAAAGTTAAATTTATAAGTACTTTAGTCTTTATAACGAATAGCTCTTATGGAATCCTTATGAAAGGGCCTGCTGGTATCATCCACCAAAGAAACTACACTAACCCACTTTTATTAACTTTCTCTCATATTTCTTGGCAACCAAATAAACATCAAATAAAGTACTAAGAGAGTGAGGAGAAGGAGATCCGAATATCATTAAATCCCACTTTATTTTGTAACTTTGTTCACCCGTAGGGGCAGTAGGCAATAACTGCTAAGAGAATGAATTCAAGATGGAAAAACCTCACCCTTGCCTTAGGGCATATAGCTATTTATTTTCATTATGTAATAATAACACTACATTGTTTTATCCTCAATGTTCAAAATAACATAAATTTCTAAACTCAAAATACTGTACATTGGAAAATATACTAAAAAAACTAAAGCTACAGTATCCACAACATGACATTGCAACAAAATACTACAACTATTGAGTTTCTAACATAACAGTACAATTTTGCCATTACCAGACCAATTAATAACACTGCTCAACAACTGTAGCACACCTCAATTACTTAAAGGGGAAAGCAAATAAGAAAGTAAATAAAACTAATTGTGGTTCAATAACTTACTTGTTCTTCACTGTAGAAGACCAAACTTTTATCATGCAATCCAATGAACCAGAGAACAAATACTTATCCAATGAACCAGTATCATAAAACACTGCCAATTTTCATGATCCCAAACCTGAAACAAAATAAACTTCATGCTTGAGCAAACACCAACACATTATTAACCTCCAATCCGAAATTAAACAATAAACACAAACGAGGGCCACACATACAAAAAGATTCTAGACTAAGGAAACAGCCCTACACACGTATATAATAAAAAAGATATCATTCCCATAAAAAAATAAAATAAAGATACAAAGTACTGCATAACACAACAATATCATCTTCAGCACAGAAAGGTCTTTAAAATAAGTAAAAATTACATATAAAAAAACTCAATCACAACAATGACAACATATGAGAGTATTTAAGTCATTCTCAACAAAAATAAAAATACCCATTCTTAACAAACATGAGCCAAAGGGAATGAAAAAAAAAAAAAAAAAAAAAAAAAAAAAAAACCTTACCGATTCTAGATCGTCGCGAATGGTCCGAATCAGCAGTGAAGACTTCGTCGCGAAGGGTCCGAATCGGCGACGAATGGGTTCGAATCGGCAACGAATGGGCTAAAATAACACTTCAAAACCGTCGAGAATCGGCAACGGTGGGAGCTAAAATAACACTTCAAAGCGTCACCGATGCGGAGGAAGGCGAAGCGTCGCTGGAGGAAGGAAAAGCGTTGCCGGTGTGAAGAAGGCGAAGTGTCGCCGGCCATTTGGAGACGGTGAGTGGGCTTATCGGTGATGATTGTGTTCGTTTGGGTTATTGGCAACGATGAGTGGCTTATCGGCAATGGTTCATCGACGACGGTGAGTGGCTTCAGGTATTTTTTTGTTTAGGTTTCTCTTTTTTTCATCGAAAACTCCAGTAGGTGAATGTTTTTTGTTTTGCTAAGTGGGTGAATGTTTTTTTTTTTTTTTTTGGGAGTATTTATAGTGGTATTTAGTGATGAAATGTTTTTGTCACTATTGCCCACTTTTAGTGATGAATTTTTGTTTCGTCACAAAAGGACTCAGAATTTGTTACACTTTTAGCGACGAAATTCAAATTTCGTTGCTGTAGCATACTTTTAGTGATGAATTGTGATTTCGTCACTAAAAACATATAAGTGCTGTGGGGCCCCAAACATTTAGCAACCCCGGCCCACTCCACATCAGGCCCAAGGTCCACGCCGAGGAGAGGGCAGAATCCGAGGATAAGTGGACGAGGCCCAAGTCGTCAAGGGACCTCGCCGAGGATGCCCATGTCCTCGGCAAGCCGACGTTGAAGGATGGAAGCTGTCACTCGCTCATTAAATGCCCGCGACTGACACCCTGACCGCATTAATGAGGAAATGACCTCTGAACAGTGTTGTCTTGGTTGCTGCAACTCATAGGAGGCTTGAAAAGGCGGCTGATGAGACAGGCACTCAAGTATAGGCTTGGATGATTAACAAGTGGACGGCAGAAATCAACTAAAGAAGACTATATAATAGATAGAACCCCCAACGAAAAGAGGGGGAGGGGGGGAAGACCCTTGAGGAGAAAGAAAGAAAAGGGGTTTTCAGGGTGTCCGAGGACAATTCTTGTCTTTGTCAGTTCTGAAGAAAGAGATCCTCGGACTAGGCCGAGAATGAATTTTCTTCACAAATACTTAGTCAAATTCCTTTATTATTATTCCTATGAATCTCACGTCGACCATTGTTTGCTTTGCTGGTACTTAGCCCTTCTACCCACGCTCTACAAATTTTATTGTTTAGGTCCAATTTAATTTGAGTCCTTACAATTGGCGCCGTCTGTGGGGAGGACTTGTGCACTAGCAAGTGCGATGGTTGGTGTAAAAAGTTAAGAGCAACACTTCTAAAAAAAAAAAAAAACAAAGAACAATACAGCTTGCAGCAACAACATTTACTCAGAAGGCAACGATCACAAGAAACAAAAAGATGCGAAAAATAAAAGAGATGAAATGGGTCTACTTCTTTATTATTACATGAAGAAAAAGTTACATCTTACAATTAATGCCCATGCAGGCTTGTTCTAAAACTAACTACAAAGAAAGACGCCTAACAAGGCTGGTGGAAAAGTAAGAGAAGAGAAAAGGAAGGAAGGAAGGCAACGTTGAAGGAAGAAGAGGCCGCAGCGCCTGACGGTTCCACCTTTCGGTTCCGCCTGGTTTCCCTCCCAACCCCATCACTGCCAGCTTGGAGGGATGACGGATCCAAATCCAAAGGGGCGAGGTTACGTTCTTTCCGGATCCCCTTTCAAACGGCAAGGAGGGTTCCACCTCTGGTTAGGTTGAAAAGAAGAAGAATCTTCAGTCTCCTCCTACCCCAACCCCAGCATGACGTCCAGGGTAGGGGTGCCATCCTCGGCTCCTAAAAGGGGCTAGGCTTCCTCGTAACCGCCCTTTCCAAGGGCCAATTCATTTTGTGGGGCACAAACTGCTATTTTTGTAGAACCCCTGAACAATGTGTTTGTGAAATTTGAATTCAGATGTTTGTGGAGTTTGAAGAAAAGGGTTGCCCCAGAAATGCGTTATATAGAAAGCAAAAATTGGTGAGAGCCAACTCGCACAAAATCTTAGGGAGAGATTATCGGAGCTAATAACTCTACTCAATTTCCAAGGAGTTTATCCGCCGCTAGATCCTCGTAAATCCGCAAGGACATTAATGAGGAGACGCCTCATTAGCGAGGAGACACCGAAGCGTCAAGCACATTACTCGAGCAGCCCAAAGGACGCCTCGTAATCAAATGAGGCATGCCAAACGAAGAGGCTAGACCAGAGCAGGGTCCCCTCCTCGGCGGAGCAAATCAGACAGAAAACTAAGGGTTAGATAGAACCTAGGCATTGCATGGTCCTCGAACTCAAGCCGCTTGGGAAACTAACTACTTAAAATCAGAAAACTAGGTACTGGACAGAACCAAGGCCTTGCATGGTCCTCGGACTCAAGCCTCTGGGAAAACCAGCTACTTCAGACAGAAAACTAAGGGTTAGACAGAACCTAGGCATTGCATGGTCCTCGGACTCAAGCCTCTGGGGAAACTAACTACTTAAAATCAGAAAACTAGGTACTGGACAGAACCAAGGCCTTGCATGGTCCTCGGACTTAAGCCTCTAGGGAAACCAGCTACTTCAGACAGAAAACTAAGGGTTAGACAGAACCTAGGCATTGCATGGTCCTCGGACTTAAGCCTCTGGGAAAACTAACTACTTAAAATCAGAAAACTAGGCACTGGACAGAACCAAGGCCTTGCATGGTCCTCGGACTCAAGCATCTAGAGAAACCAGCTACTTCAGACAGAAAACTAAGGGTTAGATAGAACCTAAGCATTGCATGGTCCTCGGACTCAAGCCTCTGGGGAAACTAACTACTTAAAATCAGAAAACTAGGCACTGGACAGAACCAAGGCCTTTCATGGTCCTCGGACTCAAGCTTCTGGGGAAACCAGCTACTTCAGACAGAAAACTAGGTACTAGACAGAACCAAGACCTTGCATGGTCCTCGGACTCAAGCCTCTAAGGAAACCAGCTACTTCAGACAGAAAACTAAGAGTTAGACAAAACCTAGGCATTGCATGGTCTTCGGACTCAAGCCTCTGGGGAAACTAACTACTTAAAATCAGAAAACTAGGTACTAGATAGAACCAAGGCCTTGCATGGTCCTCGGACTCAAACCTCTGGGGAAACCAGCTACTTTAGACAGAAAACTAGGTACTGGACAGAACCAAGGCCTTGCATGGTCCTCGGACTCAAGCCTCTGGGGAAACCAGCTACTTTAGACAGAAAACTAAGGGTTAGACAGAACCTAGGCATTGCATGGTCCTCGGACTCAAGCCTCTGGGGAAACTAACTACTTAAAATCAGAAAACTAGGTATTGGACAGAACCAAGGCCTTGTATGGTCCTCGAACTTAAGCCTCTGGAGAAACCAGCTACTTTAGACAGAAAACTAAGGGTTAGACAGAACCTAGGCATTGCATGGTCCTCGGACTCAAGCCTCTGGGGAAACTAACTACTTAAAATCAGAAAACTAGGTACTAGACAGAACCAAGGCCTTGCATGGTCATCGGACTCAAGCCTCTGGGGAAACCAGCTACTTCAGACAGAAAACTAGGTACTGGACAGAACCAAGGCCCTGCATGGTCCTCGGACTCAAGGCTCTGGGGAAACCAGCTACTTCAGACAGAAAACTAGGTACTGGACAGAACCAAGGCCTTGCATGGTCCTCGGACTCAAGCCTCTAGGGAAACCAGCTACTTCAGACAGAAAACTAAGGGTTAGACAGAACCTAGGCATTGCATGGTCCTCGGACTCAAGCCTCTAGGGAAACTAACTACTTAAAATCAGAAAACTAGGTACTGGACAGAACCAAGGCCTTGCATGGTCCTCAGACTCAAGCCTCTGGAGAAACCAGCTACTTCAGACAGAAAACTAAGGGTTAGACAGAACCTAGGCATTGCATGGTCCTCGGACTCAGGCCTCTGGGGAAACTAACTACTTAAAATCAGAAAACTAGGTACTGGACAGAACCAAGGCCTTGCATGGTCCTCGGACTCAAGCCTCTGGGGAAACTAGCTACTTCAGACAGAAAACTAAGTACTGGACAGAACCAAGGCCTTGCATGGTCCTCGGACTCAAGCCTCTGGGGAAACTAATTACTTAATATCAAAAAACTTGGTACTAGACAGAACCAAGGCCTTGCATGGTCCTCAGACTCAAGCCTCTGGGGAAACCAGCTACTTCAGACAGAAAACTAGGTACTGGACAGAACCAAGGCCTTGCATGGTCCTCGGACTCAAGCCTCTGGGGAAACCAGCTACTTCAGACAGAAAACTAAGGGTTAGACAGAACCTAGGTATTGCATGGTCCTCGGACTTAAGCCTTTGGGGAAACTAACTACTTAAAATCAGAAAACTAGGTACTGGACAGAACCAAGGCCTTGCATGGTCCTTGGACTCAAGCCTTTGGGGAAACCAGCTACTTCAGACAGAAAACTAAGGGTTAGACAGAACCTAGGCATTGCATGGTCCTCGGACTCAAGCCTCTGGGGAAACTAACTACTTAAAATCAGAAAACTAGGTACTGGATAGAACTAAGGCCTTGCATGGCCCTCGGACTCAAGCCTCTAGGGAAACCAGCTACTTCGACAGAAAACTAGGTACTAGACGGAACCAAGGCCTTGCATGGTCCTCGGACTCAAGCCTCTGGAGAAACCAGCTACTTCAGACAGAAAACTAAGGGTTAGACAGAACCTAGGCATTGCATGGTCCTCGGACTCAAGCCTCTAAGCAAACTAACTACTTAAAATCGGAAAACTAGGTACTGGACAGAACCAAGGCCTTGCATGGTCCTCGGACTCAAGCCTCTGGAGAAACCAGCTACTTCAGATAGAAAACTAAGGGTTAGACAGAACCTAGGCATTGCATGGTCCTCGGACTCAAGCCTCTGGGGAAACTAACTACTTAAAATCAGAAAACTAGGTACTGGACAGAACCAAGGCCTTGCATGGTCCTCGGACTCAAGCCTCTGGGGAAACCAGCTACTTTAGACAGAAAACTAAGGGTTAGACAGAACCTAGGCATTGCATGGTCCTCGGACTCAAGCCTCTGGGGAAACTAATTACTTAAAATCAGAAAACTAGGTACTGGACAGAACCAAGGCCTTGCATGGTCCTCGGACTGAAGCCTCTGGGGAAACCAACTACTTCAGATAGAAAACTAAGGGTTAGACAGAACCTAGGCATTGCATGGTCCTTGGACTCAAGCCTCTGGGGAAACTAACTACTTAAAATCAGAAAACTAGGTACTAGACAGAACCAAGGCCTTGCATGGTCCTCGGACTCAAGCCTCTGGGGAAACCTGCTACTTCAGACAGAAAACTAAGGGTTAGATAGAACCTAGGCATTGTATGGTCCTCGGACTCAAGCCTCTGGGAAAACTAACTACTTAAAATCAGAAAACTAGGCACTGGACAAAACCAGGGTTTTGTACTGACCGTAGGCCCAAACCTACGGCAAAGTTAACCCCTTTGGTGCTAAGTAATGAGCCCTGCTAGGAACGAAAACCAAGTAAAATTGAGCGCTAAAACACAACAACTTAAACCTACCCATCCTAGAAGAACTAGCAAGGAACTTAGGTGGAAAAGTATAGATTAGAAAGAGAAGAAGACTTACAGAAATAAGAAAAAACTCCTCGGGCGGGCCCTTTGTGCTAAAGAAAGTTGCAGGGGCAGTTGAAAGGGTGGTGACACTGACAAAAAGGTAAGGTCCGACAGGCCAAGACAATAGGCCCGAGAACGTCAAAATCCTCCTCCCCGCCCGAGAGGTCGGACAGCAGAATTTTGAGGGGCTATTGTGGGGCCCCAAATATTTAGCAACCCCGGCCCACTCCACATCAGGCCCAAGGTCCACACCGAGGAGATGGCAGAATTCGATGATAAGTGGACGAGGCCCAAGTCGTCAAGGGACCTCGCCGAGGATGCCCACGTCCTCGGCAAGCCGACGTTGAAGGATGGAAGCTGTCACTCGCTCATTAAATGCCCGCGACTAACACCCTGACCGCATTAATGAGGAAATGACCTCTGAACAGTGTTGTCTTGGTTGCTGCAACTCATAGGAGGCTTGAAAAAGCAGCTGATGGGACAGGCACTCAAGTATAGGCTTGGATGATCAACAAGTGGACGGCGGAGATCAACTAAAGAAGACTATATAATAGATAGAACCCCCAACGAAAAGAAGGGGAGGGGGGGAAGACCTTTGAGGAGAAAGAAAGAAAATGGGTTTTCAGGGTGTCCGAGGACAATTCTTGTCTTTGTCAGTTCTGAAGAAAGAGATCCTCGGACTAGGCCAAGAACAAGTTTTCTTCACAAACACTTAGTCAAATTCCTTTATTATTATTCCTATGAATCTCACGTCGACCATTGTTTGCTTTGCTGGTACTTAGCCCTTCTACCCACGCTCTACAAATTTTATTGTTTAGGTCCAATTCAATTTGAGTCCTTACAAGTGCAAAACTATTATTATTTTTAGTGACGAATATTTTTCGTCACTAATTCTTCCTTATAACGACGAAAGGATTTTCGTCACTAATACTATCCACAGCAATACCTACAGTAACGAAATATTTCTTCGTCGTTAATTCTTCCTTATAACGACGAAAGGATTTTCGTCACTAATACTATCCACAGCAATACCTACAGTAACAAAATATTTCGTCACTAAAAATTTCAACTTTTAGTAACGAAATATTTCGTCGCTATAGATTAATTAAACTCATGCCAAAATTCCCTCCACCGGCGCCCATTTTTTAGATCACAATAGTGACGAAATTTATTTTTCGTCGCTAAATGTTAAAATTTTTTTCACTATTTGTGACGAAATTCATATTTCGTCACTAAAGCTGTATTTTTAGTGACGAAAAATATTTCCTCACTAATTTTCGTCGCTAAAAATACATTTGTTGTAATATATTACTATTTCTAACTTAATTTGCATTCAATATACCAAACATTATTTATTACTAACAAGTAACAACACATATCACTATTTCTAACTTAATTTGCATTCAATATACCAAACATGCTTATGTCATTTGAAATGCAGGAAATCTTAATAGTTAGTGTGTAGTCTTGTCTTTTGTTCGACTTATATATATGTCTCTAGAAAATTGTTGAGAGTTGAGGACAATAACATAATTTCATGGTTTCCACGATGGCCCTTGATTTAATCTTCCAGTGCACATGTGACATTCATCTGTTGTGAGTGTTAAGTTGCACGCATATATTTTTCATGGAGTGGAAGTCTGGACTTTGGAGTTAAACATTTTTATGGGGTTACATCGATATGATGCGTCTTGTGGAGATGAGTTTGGAAAACCACTTTCCTTTGACAAAGATGATGATTGGGGAGCCAATGGATTGCCCTGCTAACTTACATTAATTACATTATTTTCTTTTACTCCATCATATAACATACTACCAGAACTATGTCCTATATGATAGAGCCACCTCATTTCATGTTGCTATGAGCCTCCCAATATGGTCACAATAATATAATCTTAACCATAGTTTGAAAGAAAAGTTGTCCATATAATATTTTTATAATAATAATAATAATAATAATAATAATAATAATAATAAAATGTTAAAAATTTTATTAATACTATTTTTTTAAGACAACATATTTACATATTGGACAAAGAAGTTAATATTTTAACAATGGTACCCGGGAAACATCCTTTTTTTTTTGGAAAAAAAAGAAAAGAAAGATGTTTCATAGTTTAGGTGAGGTTGTAACTGTTATGGAGTTTGGTTCAATTTGTGATTATTGATTTTTGGGTTATTATGGAACTTTTACAAAAAAAAAAAAAAAAAAAAAAGAAGATTTTTTGGTAGAATTTGAAGCAATATATACTTGGAGATTTGTTAGAAATTGTCTCAATTTTTTTTTAATGTTATAGTTACAAATTATTTTAAAATATTTTTACAAAGTATTAATATGGTCAATTCTTACTAGTCCTCATTTGGGCCCACCACTAATATTATTTATTCATTTATCAATAACTACTCACTATATTAGTAATTTGTAAAAAATGTTGTAAAATAATTTGTAACTCTAGTATTTTTTTTTCCTTAATTTGACTTTGTTTGCATTTTTCCATAGCATAAAAGGAAATTTATTCCTTATTAAAGAAGTAAATTGGTATTATTTGTTTTTTAAGAAAGATATAATTTGTCCACTAACAAATATATAATGAAATTTTATGAAAAAAAGAAAAGATTTGGTGGCTTTGGCTTAAAGGTTTTCTCATATGAGGAAAGGAAAGACTCTTAAAAGAATATGAAGTGAGTTTCTTCAAACCGGAACGAGTGTTTGTCTATTGTTCAAGTTAGAGAGCACAATTGGATGTATTAATCTTTCTTGATGCTATTGAAGTAGTTTGCGGAAGTTCTAGAGTGATTTTATTATTTGCGGGTGTTCTTTAAGGGTGTAAACACTTTCTTTTCTCTCTTTCAAAATATTGTGATCTCATCTTAGTTGTGGAAAACTGGTAATATATATATATATATATATATATATATATATCTCAGCTCCTTTTGAATATTTGTTTGTGATCTTTTACACAAGCCGGTAATAAAAATGGAGCTTTGATTTGAAATTTCGTAATCGAAAAACATGATATCCACTTTTAGAACACTTAAATGTTGGTAAAATGCGTGTACAAAACCTTGTATTGATAAATCATAAATCCATAATAGAAGAGAGCTGAGGGAAAGTGGGAAACTCATGCAAAGCAAGCTCTGATAGTGGTCTTTTCCAAAAAGTTAATAGGAATTAATCAATAATGATGACAAGAAAAGCTATTAAATCTATAATTAACGTTGATTGTGGCTTATCTAATGTAATTCGCATGCTTGTAAAGAAGAAATAATAGATGACAAAGTTGAAACAAAAGGAGTTCAAATATAACCCACTTCCTAGTTTGAAAAGACATATTTCTCATGATGATTTTATGTGGGTGTGCATGCTTGATCTTTCAAATGAATTTACCTTCTAGACCCACATAATTCGCCAAGAAGTCTAAGATCGCAGATTCAAATCTTTACACAATCACTCATTCGATGTGTTCAAACCAGAATCTGATCAGCATGCGTGTCGTCCTTGTGTTTTATTTGAAAAATCTCCGCAATATCAGATTCTGAGGCTGAAAAGCAAAGACTTTGCGGTACTATAAGTTAATTGGGTCACAATGCTACATACAATGTCTCTTCATGAGCATATATATTGGTCTTTATGAGCACATGAGGATAGGTTGTTGTTAGATATTGTCTTTATTATGAGCCCACGAGAAAGAACATTCAGTAGAAAATGATGGAAAAGGGTCTGCTAAAAGTGATTGGTATTTTACACCCGTGCTTTTTTCAGTGCAATTTTCTTACAAAAGAAAGGCTTGGAATAAGAGCTAGATTCTGGCCTATACACACACATACATATGAGTGGAAATTAAAATGAATGCTACTCCAATCCCTAAGAATATATAGGTACAGCAGTATATAGTAGCTAGTCTCGTTAGTGTGATACACATTATATTTTTACAGATTCCAAATGATGTCCCTGCCACCATTCCAAGAGATCAGAGAGACAGAGAGGCAGTCAATTTGAAGTGGGATGATGTGGACTTGAAGAGAGTGAAATGTGTGCAAATTCAATGCAAATTGACTCAGTGAGTTACTTATTCATTTTATTAAGATTTTGTAGACAGCAGAACCCATAAAACCACGCGTGTGCCTCTCTCTGATCTGCATTCTTTTGCATATATCCATTAACTTTTACTCCTCGATCTGCCACCCACTTCAACTCAATCTATGAAAATTATTACTTCACAAAAACGACGTCTACACTCCCTACACACCATGTATAATTATTCAAGTGTCCACGTTTTATATTATACTAGCGTGGACAAAATTTTATGGGAAATAAAATAGTCATGGTTATAAGGATAGTGTTGGCTTCAACATCAAATCTTCTTCGTTGATTTTGCAAGTATAAATATGACGTTATATATGAAGAAAAGATGGAGGTGAGGCTTCGTGAGTACCATTTTCCCATAATTCATAGTATTAGATCTTATTATCCTTGTTCAATTTTATCTTTATAATTACATAATTTATTTTGACTACATTCTTCATTTTTGGTAAAAAAAAATTTATATATGAGAAGCTTTTATTCATCTCATTGGCTGGAATAGATGACTGAAGTCTACAAATATTAATACTAAATTTAAAGAGAGAGAGAGTATAAAATGTAGAAATGAGACTCAAGGTTAGATAAGTATTTAAGTATTGAAAAAGAAATTGAAAGTAATCCTACGACCACTCTAAAAATACAATTTGATTTCCTCCAAACACTATCTAAAAACAGGTCTATGGGGCGCGATGCCAAATTCCATAAAAAACTTGTGTTTGTTTTGTTCATTACCAATTAGTTTTGAGGTAGAGTAGCATAACTCACAGTCTGATAAGTTAGTTAATCATCCTCATGTCTTGTTAGGGAGCTCAAGGAGAAAGGACAATACATTTCCCCCTACCCAATTCACAAATCTAATGCAATTGATCATAGTAGTTGACAATAATAAATGCAGAGATTGTAGGAGGGAAGAAGTGCCTGAACTTTGTACAAAATCTTACACTATCCCATTAGTTTGACAAGGGCAAACCCCAAGTTGCACAATTTTAAGGAAGACTTTTCGGCTGACTTATATGGCTGAGCAAAGACTGTTGGGACCTTTCTGATGTTGCGGAAGTCTAAAAAAAGCACACATGTGCTTGCTCACTCCCAAGTGCAGGAGATCGTAGCAATATAATTCTCGAAGTACCAAGGTCGAACCACAAGAAGCAGGATAGATTCAAAGACAATATAATTAAATAACAATTTGGGTGAAGAAGAAAAGTAATTTTGCTTGGTGATTGTTAATAAGAATAATAATAAAAATTTATTTAAATCAATAATGTAAATACCAGGATATCGGGGTGTTTCCCTCAAGGGAGTCAATACCGTACCGGAGGCTATACCGGTTTGGCCAGCGGTACGATATATTTCGGATACCGGTCAATACCGGTGTACCGTTTCGAGTTTACCGCTATTTTTTATATTTATAAATATATATATATATATATATGTATGTATGTATGTATGTATGTATGTATGTGTGTGTGTGTGTGTGTGTATTATAATAGATATAAAAGTTTACCCTAAAACATTTCCTCAATTCAAAACTAATTATTCATGATTTTAGACTTTAGTATCAATTAAAAGAAGAAAAAAAAAACACAATATAAAATATAGAAAGCTTAAAAGTTACCATTGCATACTAAGAAAACAAATAATACTAATAAGTTAATGCAAATAAGTTACCATTCTGCCCTAACAAAAATTCAAAAATTACAAAACTTATAAAAAATAAATAAATAAAAAACTTTTTTCCGGTACTGGCCGGTATGCCCGGTACCGGCCGGTATTGCCCGAAATTGGCCGGTACGCTCGGTACATGGCCGGTACGCCCGATATTTTTTCCGGTACGAAACGAGGGGGTTATGTGTACCGGTATGCTTGTCGGTACGGTACGGAATCGACTTCCTTGGTTTCCCTATATCGATATGAAATTCTTTGTGATATAAGAAAATATATATTTTATAATTGATTGTTCTTATACAATTAAAAACTTATGATTCAGTTGAACTGAGACAATTTAAGAACGCATGATAACCTCGATTAATAATGCAATTAGAAAGTTTTCAGAAAAACCCATTCACTTTAAAACCTGATTTTTATTTGAAACTATTAGAAATTCACCTAAACAATAAGAAAAACATGATTTAACTTATTGAAAGCATGGAAGAACTAATACATAAAAAAAAATCTAATTGAACAATCAAATATATCATTGATAAATCCTAGAAAGAATCACATTGAATATTCATACCGTATAGAAGAAACATAACCCCTAGCCCTAGCAAAGAGTTTAGGCTGCCATTAGAGAAAGGAAAATACAAGGTTTTCTCTACCCAAAATTCGTTCTCCACAGCCTCTCTTCCAAAACCCTAACGTCTAAGTGTCCAAAAAAAAAAAAACTTTTACTATTTTAATTTCCGTTCATGTTTACAGTAGTAACTTGTGAGTTAATTTCGGCCTTCAAAAATTGAGAATTTCGTAAAACTCAAAACTGGAAAGTTGTAGATAATTAAGTCACGGTTCCAACCCATCCAATCTTGTGTCAGTTGGATTTTTGAGGAGAGAGATATGCCCAAAATACTGATTAGTGCTCAAATCAGATTTTTCCTTTTCGTCAGATTCTACCTTTTTGATTTCTTTCCTTATTTGAATCTTCAAATCATGGTAGACGATCCAAGCACTCCAGCTGCACCTCTTTAGACATTTAAGCATGGTCCTTTAGCTCCACTTTAATTCTAGTTTGGCCTCCATTCTCTCACAAATTCCTGTAAACTCATCTTTCTTACATGATTTCCTGAAAGTAGAAAATTACACACAATGAATAACATCTTATTCAAGAAATTATGTAAAGATAAATAGTAGGTACTAATGCAAATCATGGCTTAATTATACAAATTAAGTATAGTAATAAGGAGATAACGCCTACATAAATATATAACAAGTATACATTTTAAGGCGTTATCAACATGATACTCTCTTGATAGAACAGAAAATAAATTATTAGCTTATGGTAGTAACCTCGAATCCCCGAGGGGTCCCTTGAATCCACAAAATAATAAACTAGAATCCACCAAAGAAAGAAAATTGACAAAACGTCTGTATTTTATTAATAATCAATTGTCTTGCCTTTGGAGGCTACAAAACATATAAATATTGAGAAAGTAAAACCCTAGGAGAATTAGGAAACATCTGAAACCCTAATTTGCACCAATTACAAGATAAGGTGGCAAAATACCAAATTTTACCAAAAATGGTAAAATTGAGTTAAATGCAAAATCATAAACTACTGACCTTAAGGGTCGTCTCAAAACAAGCGGAGACCTTATTCTGACTTTTGAGCAAAAAGTTATTAAGGAAACAAAAATTACTAAAAGCAACAAAATCACGGTTTTCAGAGGCCAAATGAAGGAATTCACCAAAATCAAGAGGTACCTTGTGGCAAAGCAAAGACTATTGTTTAGAAGACTGTTTCCCCCTTTATCCTACCAAATTTTATATGATTTCGACTCCATCACCCAAATGATTTCTACTAGTGCCTTTTTGCCTTGCGCGATTTCAGACGCGCTTGAGAGTCCAGGAAGGTCATGGCGGTCTGTTCTATATCACTTTCATCTTTCACTAAAAGAGATATTAGTCAGAACAAAGAGTTCTCTCTTATTTAGGTGTGAGGTTAGAGTAAAAATCACTTTGAGTTCGGCTTCCCTTTCAAACAAGTGTGGTCGAATTTGGGCTTAATTATGTTCTAAGTTAATAGGCTCCCTAACCCATTGTTTTTTGAATGAGAGCCCAAAAGTATCTTTTTAATTTCCTCCTCAAAACTAAACTTAGTGTGCGTTTGGAATGCACGGAAAACATGCATTCCAGCTTTTAGCTAAAACAATGGTGGGTCATGTGCACTATTCACAGGACCCGCAAGTACTTTTTTTTCTTCAGAAAAACAACTTGGTCACACGACACTATTCACACATTTAAAAATTATTTTGCTATAATGTTTTTAGTTTTCAGTTTTTAGTTTTCAGTAATAAGTGGTATCCAAACAAACCCTTAATAGTTAATACACAGGATATTAGGAAGGAAACCTTTAAATGTGATGTAATGTGTTTTTAGTTACATAACTTACATCTATAAAAATAAAGCAATGTAGCAATAAATAGTTTGATATATGTTAATTTGGCTTTCTTATATATATATATTTTTTTTCTAAAAAGTGGACTCTTTTGTTTTGCTAAGTTTTAACAATAGATTTTATTATTAGTTCTAATTAGCTCAATTGATAAAGTCTTTTATTTTAGAATCAAAGATATGAGGTTTGAATCTCACCTACACAAAAAACTGATTAATCTCTTAACTTGTGCTGGACATTTAATAACAAAAACAACAACTACAAAAATATATGGGCTATAGGGGGCGAATTCTTGTTCAATATTAGACCAGGGATCAGGACAAAGAAGTCACGGACATGGGGATAACAACTTTTTTAATGGGGTCAAGGAGGTATTGAAAATGCATAAATCTAGGGATCTTGGCTGCTGGTGGCACTGATAGATGTTGATAGGGTTTGTTTATTTTCCAATCCAATATATTCCAAAATGTGTGTGTGTGTGTGTCTGTGAGAGTGAGAATGAGTGAAAAAAGAAAAGAAAAGAAAAGAAAAGCAAATGCAGTAGTAGTAGTGAATGCAGATCTTAGGTTGTTGTAAGTGGGAAGAAAAAATGATAATTGGAATCATTATGTGGCTTTTGAAAATCTCTATCTAGTTATCTATAAAAAGTATTAATATTTTGTACACCTTGATAGCACGCGCATGCATAATCCCATTCTCATTCTCACGTAAGCATGAAGCACTACTGACAAAACATTAGGTTTTGCTCTTCCCTCTCATTTCCTTTCCTTAATTTAAAGTGATATACTGAGTTGGGACCTATTATAACAGACTGCCACTTAAGCCTTATCACATTAGCAGAACTTAGATGTTAGATATATAGAGCCAACAAGTACAATTTGCAATTTTAAAATTGCTACAAAACCAAGTTGGTGAAAGTACATATATAATATAATAACGTCATATTTAATGTACAAAACTCATATTTCTTTACGGCGTTCAAAAGATACCATTAGAAGATAGAAAGCAATCATATTCATAATTCATACACTTTGTCTTCACGCCGAGATAGACCTCTTGCTACATAATAAAAAATCACGCTTGAGATTGCTTGCGAGGAGATAATTTTTTTATTATGTCCCCTCAACTTAGAATGATAAACACTAAGTATTCCCACCCAAAGATAAACGAAATTGAGATGAAATATGACCTCATCTCAATTTCTTTATTTGAGAATTGTGTTAATGGCCTGTTGAGAGCGTTACAATCATAAGCTCGGCACTATTCGGCGCACCCAAAGTACAAAATTTGCTTGTCACTGTAACTATAGATATATATATATCTAGCCACCTATCAAATCCAAAGATTTATATATTTATGATCTTGTACTTTTCTCGTGCCAAAAGAAAAAGAAGAAGTTGTATTGATCTCTTTTGTGATTTAATTTGCTTTAATTAAGATGAAGTGAAAATATAGAAACTAAAATTAGAAATATATATGCAGGTGTGTAAAGCTAGCTAGCTATAGCTAGTAGTAGAGCACATCAGCACAATAGAATGCACCTTAGGAATGTGAATCATGCCAAATGATTATTATTAGACCCCACAACCCACCGTAATACGCATGATGTACGAAGTAGGACCAAGGTTTATTGATATTTATGGTAGAGATATTAAAAATGTGGGATTGGAGCAAAAAGACCAAACAAAGCTGAATTATAATCTCCAAGACTGAAAGATCGTGGTATATATATGCATGTTTACCACTAATCAACTAAGAATTATTGCTTAGTTTCAAAATCGAAATTCTGATTGGAAGGTGAAGGTGTTGTGTTATAATTGGTCTCGGCCGAAAGAGAAAGTGACTGGTCGAAATTTGCGTTTAGCCATAGATCGAGAACTTGGGATGGTAGTCAAGAGGCAATCATAAGGTTGTTAAAGCAGTAATCAATTACTAGAAGAAGAAAAAAAAAAGATGGTTTTTGTTAAAGAATGCTCTAAGGGTACATTTAACTATATTAAAAAAAATTTTAAAAAAATACTCACAATTACAATAAATTTATGCATGCAAGTTAATGAATTATTGATACGCACATTTTATTTTTTTTAAAACGCGTACTAAAATTTATAAATGAGCATTTATTATTCATTAACATGTGTCTTTTAATAGTTAATATGTGAGGTGAGGAGCTTATATATACTTCAAATATGAGACCGAAAAAGAAGAATAGACAATAAAAAGTTGTAAAAGGAAAAAAGTTGTAAAAGGACAGGACTTAGGAGGAATGCATTATTAATTAGACAAAAACATTAATTGGAGAATGGAGTTGGACACATAGGGAGAAAAATAAAATAAAAAATAAAATTAATGGGGAGGTGGGAACGTGGGGGTTGTAGATAATGATTTTAAGTGGATAGTAGGACCTAAAATTGGCCCTCCACGGATGCCAAATGATTTGGGGAAGATCACGTTTCCAAACGTAATTGTAGATCATATATTTAATTTTTTTTATAAAAAGATTAAAGAGAAGCCAAAATTCTCCACTACAAATTGGGAGTGCGTGCCACGTGGCAGCTTCCCAACTGACTTTGTAAACTCAGTAAACGACAACCTCAGCTAACCATATTCCCCCCCCCCCCCCACCACCCCCCACCATCTCCATCAGTTAATTATTGAGCGACTATATGTAGTCATAATGGAAAATGTTAACGAGTGCCCTTAAAGTACTAGTTAATAATTCATTTAAAGAAAGTTTTTATGGAAAATGAAAAAAAAGTAATTAATATTTTGACAGCTTTTTTCATTTTCTATAAAAGTGATATCAAAATTTTCTTAAAATAGATTATTAATGAGTGCCCTTAGGGCACTCGTTAGCATGACCTTTATAAAATAATCGCTTCAAAGTATAGCTTAATGGTAGGAAATTCTTATAGTCCGTTATATTTGCAAAGTCTAAAAATTATAATTAAGTTCGAGTAGCAACAAACAATCCCACGTCATACGACTTGAGCCTTTGGAAGGGGGCCTTCTTCGCCCTCCATCTAAGCTGCGCGAGAAAGGCCTAAAGCCAATTTCAGGGAATAGTGAAGCTTCATAGGGTATTTTGATCCAGATGCAGGTAGTCCGCATCTTCATAAACATGTCTATTTCACCGAGTCTCTCTTCGAGATAGTGTCCAGATCATTACGTCTTTTGTGCGGGTCGGAACTTACCCGACAAGAAATTTCGCTACCTTAAAACCATTATAGTTACGGCCGCTGTTCACCTACATAATAGAGTTTAAGTGGGTAGAAACAATGATCAGATACATGTGAGCTTTTTTTTTTTTTTTTTTTTTTAAATTATAGAAAGAAAGTAAAATTAATAATTATATGATGTATACTATGTGATTAAACAAAAATATCCTTATATGACACCAATTTATGCTTGGCACAAGTCTCACGACTCACAGCAACTTTAATTAGTTTATTTTGGCGCATATTTGCACACTCCCAATCAAAGGATTCAATTTGGATTGCAATTGTGCTGCCAAACGTATATGGTAGGCCTTACATTATCAAGATCATTAACCAAAATATAAAAAATAAAATCATGTTATTATTAGGCCATGCAGTATTAAAATTATGATGATCCTATTCTTTCTTCTTTTCTTTTTTTTCCATCTAATATTTGTTAATTTGATCGCCAAGAGAAAAAAAATATTTTTGAGAATACAAGAATAAAAACTTCAATTGCTTAAACTATCGCGTTTACTTCAAAAAAATGTTGTAAGATGCGAGTAGCAATAATAGGTAATGATGATATTACTTATGAAGATAGTGGTGGACATGAATATTGTGGCAGAGATTACATACATATACTTTATCTTCACCTTTTTCCCCTTTTTCTTCACGCTTTTTTATTATTGGCTTTTTGTAGTATTTTTATTATCATATTAAAAGCAGGGATGATCTTGAACACCTACAACTCCAAATATAGGAATGACAATAGGCTAGGTTTGGGAAAGAATATCTTTTCAAAGGTAAATCCAATAATATATATATATATATATATAAAGTTTAGGAATTTTTTCTCAAACTTGGACTTTTTTAAATTTTATTATAATACTAGGAATATTTAATAAATAACATTTATAATTAACTCATCAGGTTCAATTACTCAAGATCTAAAAGACTAAAACCTAAACCTATATCGATCAAACCCATTTAAAATTTTAATCTAAACCTCATTCCAAATCATTTTTAAAAATCCCTAAAACGTGTCATATATGGATTGAAACAAGTTGAGAAACTCATCCTACTACCTATTAGGAAAATGGGATAATAATTAAGAAATATAATCAAACTTAATATTTGCTTTTAATGTGCGATAATTCACTATCTTTAAGATGATATTTGCTCCCACTCAAAGAGGTTGTTAATATATTACTAGCATATCATCTCCGAAGTCTACAATACAATAAAGTCTATGAATCCTACAAATAGCAATTTAGAAGAATTGCTCGGATTTCCCTATATTTTTTGTTTTTCAATTGAATATGAAAAAAAATATATATATATATATATATATATTTATAGAATATGAAGAGACACAAATCAAATGTCATGATTCTCAAAATACAACTAATAATCTTTATTAATTTTTAAAAAATAATTCTAATTGGAACTCATTTTTCATTATGACTTCACTTGAGGGGCTTGAGCTCGCTTGAACGAGCCACTAAAACTCGATTTTTCTCATTTTAGTTTCTCTTCAGTACCTTTTACTTATGATTTAAGAATGGCCATATATTCCACCAAAAAAAAAAAGAAAAAGAATGGCCATATATTACAACCTACACTTGTGTGTGTGTAACTCATATTCAATTTAAGATTGCTTGTATTATGCATATATAAGCCGAATTGTTAAGGGAGAAAGTTTGTTACGGTTTTTTGGTGTCTCTAGCAAATTAAGCTCTTAAAACGAACATTGAGAAGAGATAAAAAGCCTTCTCTCATAGCCCACCTAAGTGAAGCTTCGTAGTAAATATTTTTTTCTTCAAGAAAAACTAATATATTCAATAGAACGAAACTAAGGGCTTGTTAGGATTGAAGGTGAGAGAAGGGGAGTGGAGAGGAGTAGAGTAAAGTTGGCTGAAAATAGACTAATTTTGGGCTAATTCTACTTTACTTTACTCTACTCCTCTCCCTCCCCCTCCCTCCAAATGAACCATAAATAAACAAAGCAAGGGTCAAGAGTTTAATAACTGATGCAGAAGAACACAAAAATAAACTAAGGGAAGTTATTGCATTAATAGTCCATTAGTTTGCTCACCTAAGGGAAGCTATTGCATCCTCAGTCTCCATGCAATCTAGGTGTGATAGGTTAGCCTACATTAATGATAAAAAAAAATAAAAAATAAGAATGATTTAAGCAGGACATAAAATGGGGGAAATTGAAATAATTATCCTTCAAATTGGTTTGGAGGGAAATTCTTTTACTTCAATCCAATCCACTATGTGACATTCAAATGATCGATTATGCACATGTATATTTTTAATGACTTATTTAATAGTAATATAACTTGTTTTAATGATTTAATTGATTATGTGATTAAAATACATGTAAATACTTATTTGAATTCGTCACATAATGAATTTTTTTTTTCCAAAAACAAACACATACAAGGAAGAGTAAAAGCACGTAATGAATTGTTTGGAGATTTATGTCTTTAAAATCGATGTAACAATATATATATATATATAATTTGGAAACGAAAGGCTTCAAATTCAATATTTAATTCCAAAGGTCAACACATGAAATTATGCCTTAAAAAGCAGAAAGTTATTGATTGGATTTTTTCTCTTTACCGTTCTTTCGAGCCAAATTAAAAACATATCAAAATGGCAAAACATGATTCGTTTGATTGACTGCAAGTGGCTAGTATTTAAGGCTTTACTAAGGAGAATAAAAAAAAATTCTATAAAAAAAGGTTTATTAAAAGATGGTCAGTTGTAACATTTCACTCGTATGGTATGTGATAAATATATGGGCTTTCTGAGTAGGGACTGAGGCGAGATATCTATTGCCATTCGCACTTGATGACTTCATATATACAAGCACTAAGCCAAACAATCATTCAAGGGCATTTGTACTTTATCAATTCTATAAACCACACGGTTAGTTAATTAAAGTTTTGAAAGAAACTCCTTATTTTTATATTTGTGATTTGTGAGTGGAAGTCCCACATGAAAAAAATAATTGAGCCTAAATCTATAGACTTAAAATGGTTAAACTTTTAGGTTAAGATGACTTTAATTGGGATCTACTTAAGGTATTCTCTCCGCCCAACAAGTGGTATTGGAAATTATTGCCAAAGACCTTATAACTGAATTGGCACCTCTCCATGCACAAAGTGCTTGGGGGTCTAAGGGGGAAAGGGTTTTAGCTGCGGGGTTAGTAGTATGTTGTAATTATTTCTTAAAAAAAAAAAAAGTATTTGAAACTATAATACGCAGCAAGATTTCCATTTTGAATACTTCAACTATATGTGGTTGTAGCACTCAAAATTTCTTACTATAATAAAGCAAAGATTTTGCCGAGAAATTGGTTTCACTAGGTTCCTTTTTTTTTTTTTTTTTGGCAGTAAGATTGTATTATTCATACAGAGTAGTTCTTTTATTTTTTTTTCCAATTTATTGTGAATTCAAGTTGTAAAGTTGTGATTTACAACTGTGTTTTATGTTGGTTTTAATTCCGTGTCAAATTTTATTGTAATTCTGTTCAATCATTTCCTTGTATTTTTGTGGGATTTAATGTAAGGGCTGTGTGTGAGAGTTTGGTGAAGATTCTGTGAAGATGAGGATTTCGCGACTAGCTCGCTGTTGACTCGCGAGTGCCAACTCGCGAAACAAGCCACATGAGAAGCACATGCTGGAATTTGAAGAATTTTTGACAGGCTAGATTTCGCGAGTCATTTGCGAGTCAGGCCAAGTCCCGAGTGACCCACAAAACTCTCTACCTGATTATTTTGAGTGTGCATTTTCTCATACATTTACCAACACTATATAAACCCTCATTACCCACGAAATGTAAAGAAGAACAAGGAGTATTCACAAGAAACTTTTGAGAGAGAAAACCCTAGCCAAACACTTAAGAGTTAGAAATTGTTTACCCACAATCCTCTACATCATTTCTCTAGAGTTTCTATTTACTCCTATATCTCCATCTACATATCCTTGAGAGGTTCTTAGCCCAAACAATTACCTCACCCATTCTGAGTGTTGAGAGAAGTTTTGATGCCTATGGAAAGTATTGGAAGAAGCCATTGAGTGGCAGATGCAATCGGCCGGAATTGCGGAATTCGGATAACTAGTGAAGACAAGACTCCTAGAAGTCCGTTGGTAGTTGAAGCTTAGAGGGCTTAAGTACATTGGGTAGATTAGGTTCAGAGGGTCTTTTTGATATTCGTGTACTCCAACTTATTCACTAGTGGATCGATTTTGGCTTTGAGTGCCGCAAAGAGGTTTTTCGCCGAGTACTTCGATTTCCTTTTCGATAACACATCTCGGTGTTATCTTGTGTTTACACCTCTCTTTCCTACTCTTTAAGCTTTACATTTATCGCTTATTATACTTACTTATGCATTAGAGTAGTGTTTCGGTTTATTGCGCATCTTTTACTCTTGTTCCGCATTTAGTTAAGTTAGAGTAGAAGCAATTAAGCCGTAATTTAAAATTGGGGGTCTAAACAAGCATTAGTGTCTCTAGACTAATTGAGCTTTCACAAGTTTTTGGCATAAATTTGAGTATTGTAATCTCTGTTTTATTACAATGATTGGTTGAATCTATGTTGTGCTTTTTCCTTATGTACTAAAGGGTTTTTCATGTGAATTTGTTGTGTTCATGTGTGATTGGTTTTTCTTAGTACTTGGTAGTGCACGAGCTTTCGTTGTCCTAATAAGTGGTATTAGAGGCTATGATGGTGTGCAGCAAGATTATCAAGGTCCCTTCACCATGGACATGGATGTACAGGATTCCTATTAATGAGCATGTGGAGGTGGTATTGCTTGCATTGGGTGCATGTATCCTCTCTCACAGATGGGGGGTGGACCCCACAAGACATGATAGATTTTCTTGAGTGTGTTAGGTTGACATGTGGTCCCATGCATGGTGTACAAGGCCTATAAATGATGCACGGGAGAAGGAAAAAGTCCATAAGTAAGACCTGTTCATGGCTGATAGAGAGGTCTTGAAGTACACACACATGGGAGAAAATTGTTTGGGTGTACATGTGTGAGGGAAGTCTTACATGAAGAAAAAGTAATGAAATTGAAGAATTAATATATAACATAATTGGATCCAAATCCATACTAATCAAACTTTTGAGTTAAACGGTGTTCCTATATATTCAGCTTCTAGTAGAATCTCCCAAAGTATTACGAGAATTCTATGCATTCAAAGTACCTTATCAACTTTCCTTTAGGATCAAACGCAGTTCCTGATGCCTAAAACCATCCACAACTTCAAGGTAGTGGGGAGAACGAGATTGCATTACAAATAAAAATGTATTTCAATTTTCAATCCAGTGAAAAATAAAGAATCATTCCTTCCCCCAAGAGCCAAGAATTAAGATTGCCATGTTGTTGGAGTTTAAATGGAAGATACAGTATGAACATCGATTGATGTGATGATGAAGTGCATTGAACTAGGTAAATAATATTTCCAAAGAAAGCACAACTGGTTTATAATTGTTTAATGGACTTACTGATTTTTTTACGAATTTCAGTCGTTATCTCTACTTTCCAATATTAACTATTACAAGTTCCATCAAGAGTCAAGATTCACTTTTATATCCCAAGAGTTCTTATACACAACACTTCGACCCTAATAATATTATTATACATCTCCAAGTGCACAATATCCTAGTTTGAACTTTTAACAAGAACCATCCATCTAAAAAAAAATTAATGCTAGAGTATAGACACAATATACACTTCATTAATGTGATAGGTTATTATTGATTATCTTATGTATTATTCATCACTAACATTATCTTACTATTTATATTATTCACAACTTATCACTTTAATTTGATCCCAAAAAAAAAAAAAAAAAACTTATCACTTTAACGATTATAATAAAGATTTTTTTTTTTTTGGGTGTATTTAGACTTATTGTGTGAGAAAATCTACTTTCAATTCTAAATTGCAAATGGAAAAAAAATTAGTCAACAGGGCATAAGGTATTTCCAATTATGAATGAGAGAAAAAAGAATATTTCATCACGATATGGAGGCATGAATGAATAAACTATCCCCCCATAAGTGTCCGGCTGATAAGATTAGCCTCGGGCAAAGATACCTAAAGAAAAAGGAGAGCATCCATGCAAATATGAAGTGGAGAGCCGAAAGTGAGAGGGAATTTTTACTCACTATTTTTCTTGATTATTTTACTATTTTTCTTGATTATTTTGTTCTTTTCAAGGCCAAGAGAGAACATTGACAATAGAGTGATTTTACAAAAGAAGCTTTTTACTATACGTCACTCATTTTCTTTTTTCTTTTTTCTTCTTTGTTCGAGATCTCTTCAGAGAAAAAACAAATGGATAAAGTTTAGTTACAAAATTTGTAACTTAAAATTATAAACTTACTTAATAAAATAAACATTATTATATATTTTGAAAATCTAACCAGGGGCGTAGCTAGGAATTTTTACATGGGGGGCCGATTCAAACCATGAAGGTTGAAATCGACGACGATGAATATCATCATTATATGGATAGTCTATATTTTTAGATTGATATAGACCTTCTTTGAGATAAGCTCTTCGGATTTCATTTTGTTTGTTGATAGGGAATTCACATATTTGTTTACGTGATCCTGGATCACAATTTATCTCTTCAAATTGAATTCTTGAACATTTGGAGGGGTCAGAGTGTTCATCAGGCATTGAAGTATCAACATTTGTTTCTACAGCTACAGGTGTCCTGATTTTTGAATTGCTAACATTTTTTTTCTTAAATAATGCATCAATTATTTTTCATTTGCTCATAATTCTTTTAGCTTTAAGAATATGACTAAAAAATTAACCTGAAAAGAAGTTTAAAAAATTAAATTTTAATTAGAAATTTTTATTTAGTTATATGGATGTTATTCATACTCAAGAAAAAACAAAATTTCCACTATATTTTAAACATACAACCCATTTTTAATACGACTTTAATTAATAATAACCCCTCAAACAAAAACAAAAATTAAACACACAAGTATTGGTACACAACATAAACCAAACAATTTAACAACACCCAAAGCCACATGATATCTAACTAATCAAAAATAGGTAATAAATCAAAACAATTTTACCTTAGAAACTTTGTCTTCACAGAGTGCAAAGATGGGTCACCCGTGTGGTAATGCCTACTCCCTCTGCCTGACTGCCTCCAACTTTAGATCTTCCCTTCAAGACTCATCACAAACAATCTCCCCATGCCTTCAATCATGTGTTTCTCTAAAAATCTATGAAAATATAAAGAGCATGTGAATAGTTGAGAAAATAATAAAAAGACACTAAAAAGATATGAATGTCTAATGCTTAAGAAAGAGAAGAAAACTCACCAGTCACCAAGTAGTCACCAAGTTCCAAAACTAAAGCTGATGAAGAATGAAAAAATTGGTCAGGATTTTTTTTTTTTTTTTTCCCGGACTGTGAGTACAGAGGACTGGAATTTTAGGGGCTATTAGGTAGGCAACGGTACCAGTGCAAATGAAAGTGTATCAAAGAAGACAAAACAAAAGAATAAGAAATAAAGAAAGGGATTCTGTGGGTCAGTGGGTGGATTTTTTGAGATGAAGAGAAAGTGAAGTTTTGTTTTTAGTGTTTGAACTTGAGCGGGCCAGCTTGTTTTATTTGGAGTACATAAGGTGATAAGGCCTAAAACTAAAGCTGGGCTTGGGAGAATATTTGAGCTGGACTAGGGAGAATAGTTGAGAATTGGGCATGGGGGGGTCGGCTGTCCAATATTGGGGGGGGCCCAATTTTTTTTTTCACCCTACTCTAATGGAATTTTTTTTTTTTTTTTTTTTTGCAGGGGCCGGGGCCCCCCCAAGCCAATATGTGGCTCCGCCCCTGAATCTAACCATTAAATTGAATATTTTTTATACTCTTAATATACATGTCAAATTTTGTGTCAATCAAATATTATTTACTATATAATCTATAAAATTATTTTATGCATAATTTTAAATTACAAAAATTTGCAATTTAAACAATTTATTGATGACATAACTATTAATCTGTAATTTTTTAGAAATTTTGCAAGCATGAAAAATATAAGAAGAAAATGTAATTCAATAGTAGATTTGTCAAAACTCACATCTAATAAAAAGATATTGAGTAAAATTGTAACCTTAGGCTACAACCAATTTTGTAGCTAAATTTTGTCAAAAACAAATTCCTTCTCTTTTTAGTTATGAAAAGCAATGGCATTAGGTCCCTAATTTACATTAATATAAAATATAAGTTAAAATATTATTTTAGTCCATTAACTTTACTAAAAGCTTTATTTGGGTCCCTAAAATTTAAAAGGATTTTTTTTTTTCATTCTTAAACCGCGTAAAGAGGTTTTTTCAATAGTTTATAAACAAAATAGGGATAAAAAAGAATTTTTCTAATAATTTTTTTAGAAAAACTTTTTTTTAATAGTTTAATGATGAAAAATAAGATTATCTTTTAAGCTTAAGGACATAAAATGAAACATTTTTAATAGTTTAAGAACAAAAAATGAACGATTTGGTAAAATTTAAGGAACATAATATTATTTTATCCTAAAATGTATATTTTTTTTATTACAAGTTGGGATAGAAAGGAGTGCACTCAAATGTAATGCGCACCCAGCTTCAAGTAGCTGTAGCTGTAGCTCAAGACTCCAAGTCTTGGAGGAAGAAAGGCTGTCTCCACCTGGACCCACATACTCTTATCTCAGTGCTTTCCCAAAAAGAAGAAAAAAAAATTATTTTAATGGATAGAAATAGGAATCCGATTGATGGGTTCTCTCTTTAATCATTCCTCTCTCTCTCTCTCTCTCCCTCTTATTCAGCTTATATTTAAGAAAAAAAAAAAAAAAAACTAAAGGGAGAGAGAATATTAGGGGGTGGTGACTTTAATTGTTAGCATCTTCTAACTTGGGGACCTTACTTTAAATGAATATTAGTGATTTAATCACATGCAATTATACGATATGAACAGTCATATCAAAGTTTGGAGATGATACGAATTTTGAAAACTACAGTGGAAAATCAATACCAACATTAGAAAGAATATAAGAATCAGTTTTCTTTACAAGGAAAAGCACCATTGCCTTCAACTTTTGTTCACTTGGAAATCTATAGACAAAATCAACTCACATTGCAAATTCAGGCTACCTTGTCTGCTTCCCCCTTATATTCTTTTGAACTTATTCTTGCTTACTAAGAAGAGAGTGTTGAAATTCTCACTGTGAGGTTCGAGAGATAACACAATAGTAATAGCATCATTTGTGGTACCCATATGGTTAAATAATAAAATTCTCCCTATAGATATTCTTGTCCTTCATAAATGTAAAGGCAACAACCGCCCCCCCTGGATGATATTCTATTCTAGTTTTTGACTTTAAGAGGGTCTTTGGACTTGACTATAAGTATAATAAACTGACTTTGGTGATTTGTATATATAAAGAAGGTGGAAATATGAAAAAAAAACCTCAACTAACTAACTAACATTTTCATGGATGGTTACCCGTAACACATGCTAAAAAGAAGGCAAAGAATATGGGGATACTTTTGTAGCTTCACTTTACAGAACTTTCACTTCATGTCCTTCGTCTAATTACATTGAATACAGAGGCATATATAGTGTCATTGTCCATAGAAATTCTGAAAAGTAAGTGTGAAGTAACAAGAATTTTCATTTTTTTTTTCTAATTTTAAATTGCTTTTGTTATTAGTTTAGTATGAGGTTTAAAAACAATCAAATTTCCCATCCCTCAAATTAAGAAAGAAATGCTTTAATAACATTAGCATGTGCTCCATAGAGAATCGTTAGTACACACCATGTCACTAAATTTTATAATGACAGACATAAAAACTATAGATGTTAGGGCCCAATTAAAAAGACCAAAAAAAAAAAAAACTGTGCTTCACTTGATTCTTTATTGATGTTGTAACAGATAGCATGTTTGCTTTTTCCCCCCAAAAAAATAAAAGTAAGCAACCTCTTTCTTTCACACACACGCATCCATTAAGGTCATAAGACCCTAATGTACAAAACTTCAACTTTTGCGATATATGGGAGAAGTGATTGTTAGGCAATCTTATCCCCAATTTTTTTCTTTTGTTTTAGAGGCTAATTTCCTGACTAGAAGATGTTAAATTAAGAGGCTCCATAAAATTGATAAAATAATAACTAACAAATTCTTTAATACCCTCTTCTATATTGGTATTCATATATCTAACTATTAGTATTTAGAGGTATTACACCTTCTGTTGTGTATTTCCCGCAAATCCAGCTCTTAAGCGAATTGAATGAACATATTATGATATTTGGCTCTAAAATTTAGAGCAAAAGTATTCACAAGCAAACCAAGAGTTTGAAATTGTATGCAGTTTTTTCCCACGTCCAAGGAATTGCATTGATGAGATTCAAATCTTATGAAAGAATTCTTGGGAGTAAAGGTGAAATACATCTTCTCAATGTTTGCAACTAGACTTTTCCTAAGCCTGGTCTATAACAAGCAGGGAATATGAAAATTAACCCAAGTAAATAACAGATTTAAAGTAAAATGAAGATGAGGGTGAGAACTTAGATGTTAGTTTGCAATGCAGTAACATATTAGTGGCGTACATGTGCAGAAAGACTATGAAGAGTAAATATAACTTGCGTGCTTGGGTAAAAAACTGGCAACCGCCAGTATTCATCACTAGACAGTATTCAAACGTGCAACTCTTTCAATTTTCTAATGCACATAGAAAAGTATACAGTGTATAACTCTGAAGAGATTATAAGATGAAAATAATAAATCCTGCAAGAATGGCTTATGATAGTAATCAAGTCCAAGGATTAGCAAGAAGCAATAGAATTCTCTACTAGGTCGTAACCAACAATTTACTTTCTTTTTCCCAATTTTACAAGCACAAAACATATTGTTGTATTAATAGTATGTGCATCATTAATACTTAATAAACAAGAACACTATTCATTAAAAAAAAAAAACAAGAACAATGATTCAGAAAATATAGCTTTTAGCCCCAAAATAGTGGAGTACTGTATTTGGCACCTTGGTACTTCATTTGCTTTGTGATATTTTTAGTGCACTGATGAGAGTTATTTTTTTTCCACACCACTGCAATATAGGCCAAGCTTGCAATATGGCTTTATCTGTGGCATATCCCATTTTCCAACTACCCTATTCTTTTGTTAGCCACATGAACATCTATGCACCCATGGTCACCCTAAAAAGATGAAGCAAAGAGAGATGCTAATTAAGGGAAACTTAGGAAGAAGATTTCTATAAATAATGGCTATAAGAATTAGTGTTAGAATAATTATAAGAGAAAAGAAGGTGGATCCCACCATGGAGGCTAGGGCTACATCATAGAACAATGACACACGGGGACATCCTCGTTTATGCATCTCTCTCTGCTATATATTTATGGGCTCTCCAGTTCACTTTGGGAAGCAAGTTAAAAGGAACTCCTCAACTTCTCCCTTTCCTCAATCATCACCACCATCAACACCAACGCCAAAAAGCAGTAACAACATAGTTTTAGCCGTGCCCCTCAACTGCATGGAGCCAAAACCAGAAAACGGTGGCAGTGATCCTATGGAAACTCTGCCTGAGATGTCCGACCCCCAGAACACAGCTGTCCTTGCCTACCCTGTAGGGCCTGTTCAAGCCAATTCTCAATCTGTTTATCAACGCACCTTGTATCCTATAACTTTAAAGGTCATAATCTCTCTCTCTCCCTCTCTCTTAAAGCAAGAACATATATTGTCTGCATAATATATAGTAGTAATACAGTAGCTGCATAAACAATAAAGAATCATATTTTGTTTACTCTTAAATTACATTACCAAATATTTTCCAGCATGACAATTGTCATATATTTAACATAATGAAGAAGAATCTTTATGCTAATTTCCTGGTTTCTTTTCTACGTTTCTCTGTACAGTTTGAGGAGGTGGTGTATAAAGTAAATTTGGATCGGAAAGAATCCTGTTGGGGTAGTTGGACCAGCAGAGAAAAAACCATATTGAATGGGATAACAGGTATTGTTTCTCCAGGAGAGATACTAGCAATGTTAGGTCCATCTGGGAGTGGCAAAACCACCCTCCTTACAGCTCTCGGAGGCCGTCTAAATGGCAAATTGTCTGGAAAGATCACATACAATGGTCAGCCTTTTTCTGGTACCATAAAAAGAAGAACAGGATTTGTTGCTCAGGATGATGTTTTATATCCACATCTTACTGTGACCGAAACTCTTTTTTTCACCGCACTCTTGAGGCTACCCAACAGCTTGACTCAGGATGAAAAAGCACAGCATGTGGAAAATGTTATCACTGAGCTGGGATTGACTAGGTGCCGGAACAGCATGATAGGGGGGCCACTCTTTAGAGGAATATCAGGTGGAGAAAAGAAGAGGGTGAGTATAGGTCAGGAAATGCTTATTAATCCAAGCCTACTATTGCTAGATGAGCCAACCTCGGGCTTGGACTCAACCACAGCTCAACGCATCCTGAACACAGTCAAAAAGCTTGCCAGTGGGGGTAGAACTGTGGTCACCACCATTCACCAGCCCTCAAGCAGGCTGTACCACATGTTTGATAAGGTAGTCTTACTCTCTGAGGGGTGCCCCATCTATTATGGTCCTGCTTCTACGGCCTTGGAATATTTTTCCTCAATCAACTTTTCCACATCTATGACCGTCAATCCAGCTGATCTCTTACTTGATCTTGCTAACGGTAATTTCAACTTCTTTAAGCATCTAGGCTTAAATAAAAAGACTTTCTTATTTCCTTCAAAATAAAAATGCTAGTAAGAGCTAAACAGAGACGACAGCAGCTGCTTTTTTATCCAACCTCAATTGATTTTTTCTCTTTAGTTTCTAGCACATGAGCTGGAGACATCACTTGGCCTACTATTGAAAGTGGAGCTATAATTTGTGTGTTTATTTAATGAAACATGAGTAATCTTCAACCTCCCATTGTGCTAAACTAATAATTATTAGTAAAAAAAGTTGAGTTTTAACACACACACATCTTCACTCGCGCACGTACTCACGCGCTTCAAAGATACTAATCAAATTTTCACTTCGAAACAGTAGCTCATACTGTAAGATCTAACATAACTCAAGTTTACTGTGCTGTATTTGAATTAATCTGGACGGAGAAAAAATGTATGCAATGTCATGACCATTGTGGGAAATTCAAAATTTCAGGAATCGCCCCTGATTCCAAGCAAGCAACTGAGCAAGGTGAGAATGCAGAACGAGAACAGAAGTTGGTCAAGGAAACCCTGATTTCAGCCTATGACAAGAACATTTCTACAAGGTTGAAAGCCGAGCTTTGCGATGCCAACAACTACAATTATCCAAAAGATGGTTCTAAAAGTAAATCTTCTCTCTCCTCCCTGTGATTGCTGTAACCATTAATTTATCCACTCTCAACCAGTCAACTTCATGCAGGAGCAACCCCCACCCCCCTCCCCCTTTTCCTTTGGCCTCAAATGATCACTGTTTTTCTTTTCTTCTGAACCTTAGTTTCAACTGATATGAAGTACTGAAATTACTGAGCAATGCAGGACATGACATGAAATCAGAGCAATGGTGTACAAGCTGGTGGCATCAGTTCAAGGTACTGCTCCAGAGGGGCCTAAGGGAGCGGAGGTTTGAAGCCTTCAACAGGCTCAGGATATTCCAAGTTATAAGTGTTGCCATACTTGGTGGACTCTTATGGTGGCACACCCCAACATCTCACATTGAAGACCGCGTAAGCATCACTCCTAATTTAAAATTATAAATAAATTAGATGATACAAGAACAACTTTTATATCATAAATCTGGTAGTAGTAACGCTAAGGTTCTACATACAAATGACTTCTGAAGTTTGTGTCGACTCTATTTCATGTCAAAAAAATATTTCTAATCTATGTAACCAATATGCCTTCTCCATTGATGTGCTCCTATATCATTTCAAAATTTTGGCAGAAATGTGGAATTTGAACAGGAGTGGAGTTACTTTTGATATGAAATTTGTATCCTTAATTTCTTATACTTGTTAAACAAGGTTTGCATTGTGAATGCAGATTGCATTGCTCTTCTTCTTCTCTGTATTCTGGGGATTTTACCCACTCTACAATGCAGTTTTCACATTTCCCCAAGAAAGAAGAATGCTAATCAAGGAACGATCATCAGGAATGTATCACCTTTCTTCCTACTTCCTAGCCAGAACAGTTGGAGACCTACCACTGGAGCTTGCACTCCCAACTGCGTTTGTTTGCATTATCTATTGGATGGGTGGACTTAAACCCGAACCAGAGACTTTTATTTTTTCACTACTAGTTGTTCTCTATGCAGTCCTTGTCTCCCAAAGTCTTGGCTTAGCCATTGGTGCAATTCTTATGGACATTAAACAAGCCACTACTTTAGCTTCTGTGACAACCCTTGTTTTCCTCATAGCAGGAGGATACTATGTTCAACAAATTCCTCCTTTCATAGTCTGGCTCAAGTACTTAAGCTATAGCTACTACTGTTACAAGCTTCTTCTTGGGGTTCAATACAATGAGGATGACTATTATGAGTGCTCAAAAGGAGTGATGTGCCGAGTCGGAGATTTCCCTGCAGTCAAATCTATGGGTCTGAACCATTTATGGGTAGACGTGGCCATCATGGGCCTAATGTTGGTGGGTTATCGACTTGTTGCTTATTTAGCACTGCATCGAGTGCGGTTGAGGTAAATTCCATAAGAGTCCCTTGTCATCAACACAAGAGAGTTCCAAGAGTTTTCTCCTTCTTCAACTGAGGAATAATGATAAATGCTTAGGCTTTAGGTGGTGACCAAGTTGTGAAATTTTGATGAATTCCCCTCTGAGTTGGATGCAAAATGTTTTAGCGTTTTTGTTACAACTTTTAGAGCAATACTAACTCAGCAGCTTTAATTTGAGAATAAAAAATTTGTAACTTTCTCAATAAAGTAAATATGCTACTTCATATGACAAGTGACAGGAAATGAACCATGTAAGATACGCATATCAATTTATAGGAAAGGTAAAAGATGACATCCAGACCTTGAAGCTCAGTATTCTTGTGCAGAACTGAATTTTAAATCTTTGAGTGGCTTTCTAACCAAAAGAAACTCTTGTTTAATAGATTCCTCAACAAAAAGAGAGAACACTCAGCCAGGGAGAAAAGAAAAGAATAACTAAGGTAACACATTACAGCCATAGATAAGAAAGGATTCAAACGGGCCAGAATGAAGCTCTATTGTCACTTTTTATCTTGTTATTTCCCCTCCCTCTATTGGACTAAAAGATTTTGAATTTTTTATACATTTAAACTTTAATCTTCCAGTCCAAAATTTGGAGGTCTTGCAGCAAGTGAGACAATTGTTAACATCTTTGTTGAAACTGAACCAATTATGTGAAATTCTAGGTCCAATAATTTTGATAAAAAAAATTTAAAAAAAAAAAAAAAAAACAAACAAACAAACAAACAAACAAACAAACAAAAGTTATGATTATTGAGATTATCAAGGAGAAGGAAAAAACTTGCACTCCAATTCATTGAGTATTTAGCTGAGTAATTAGACATAAGACCCAAACTAACACAATCTTTTTTTCTTTTAAAAAAAAAAATTGGTAAGTTTCACATGCACTTAGTAGGTCTTAAACCCATGACCTCACCCTCCATGGTCCACCCAGCACTTGCAAGTGGAGAAGGTGCTGGTTGAACTCGAACTCATTGGGTTCAAACTAACGTAATCCATAGCAGAAAGAAACTTCTTTTTTTGTTAAGATTTTGATTAGATCCCATTTCCTTATAAAGCTAGAAGTGATGCTGAGTAGACCATGGAAGAGTTGACAACCAAAATCACATAATTATCACCATCATAGTTCCAATAGGTAAAGTTAATGACTTATTCAGAAACAGTGACAGATTGTCTGAAAGAATTGGCCAGAGCAAAACAATGAGAGGAGCCCCACGTGGTGTGCACACACAAAAAGGTCACTGAAGTTTGGGTGGAGATTCATGCAAAGAAGAAGTGACAGCCAAAATCCTTGTCATTTCCTACTTGAATGAGCACAATGCACTATCCACGCCAAACAAAATTGATCACCTGAAATCATAGAAAAGGACAAGGATCTGCATACTAGCTAGCTTCACCCTCAGCCTGTCCTTTTCTTTCCTTTATAGACTTAGAAGTTGTGGCTTTCATTCAAGAATTTAAAAGTGGTAGCCTCATTACGGTCATAGCTTCAAATGATGAAACCAAAAGAAATGAAGCACAGGAGAAGTCAAAATTATGAAGCAACTATCAACAAAAATATTGGATCTAGAAACTTACTCCACTGTACTAGCCAACTGCCAAAGCCTCCTTTTGGAGCATTTAAAGTTCAACATGGTACTCTTTTTTCTTTTCTTTTTTAGAGATTTAAATATACGACATCTGCTCCATAATAATATTTCTTTATCATTAAACCAAGACAACAATTGATTTTTGGTGCACGCGAAATCCTAACATGATCTCTTATTCAATAATAAGGAACTTTACCGATGAAGCTAACTAGAACCAATACTTTTTGTATGAATCACGCAAGAAAAGAGAAGCCCATAATCACACGAATGGTTGAGCAAATGAGTGAAGCCAATGCATGTCTCAGTGAGTTATAGATTTAAGTTTCTTTAGCATTAGCAGAAAAAAGAGGAATAATGAGTAATGGGTAGAGTCGCCTCCTTCAGCAATGCAACCCCTTTTCTAAGTTTTCTTTTCTCTTTAATAAGTTCAACAGTCACGTATATAAAACTTAGATTTTCACAAGGATAAGGATGATGAATGATGATGTTGAAAATCGTCAATAAGTCACACGGTCCTCACGTGCTCGAGACAACACCTGCAAAAACAAAGAAGACCTTGCGAAGAGTACCGGTGTGGTACCGGCCAAATACCCTCCGAAGGTCAAGTTAGAGAACTCTTCACAACTCTAGAGTGCCAGAGGTAGGGTAAATTATCCGTACATTGGTTTGTGAGGGTTTTGGGTTTTTTATAGTAGTATAGGGTTAACATCCGTTCCTTGGCCATGAAGATGTTTCCTTATGGGAGAGATCCTCTTTAATTTGCATATTTTGCGGAATCTTTTCCGTGCAGGACTCCCCTTAATTAGGGTTAATCGTGGGGTACAAGATATTTCCTTATATACTCATGCGTGGAGGCCAAGTAAGGCCATGTCAGGCTCATCAGAGGTTCACTTATTCCCTTCAGCTTCCTTTCGTCAGCTTCCTATCCCCCTCAACATATTCTAGTCATCAGGTTTAGGAGTTTGTTGACCTCAGGGTGCAATCGTCAGCCTTGAGGTGGAACCGTCGACCTTATCCTACCGTTGTTTGGGGCTATGAACGTGCGAGTGAGGCTGACGAGTCCATTAGGACAGTCACCTTTGCCTAACATGGACGAGTTTATCAATGCTACAAAACTTCCCTTATTAGCTGCCACCTACTCCATGACCTGGTCAGCTTCAGCCAATGGGTTATGGAGTTTAAACTGTAGATCTTTTCTATTATCATTATTATTTTTTGTTTATTCGAAAAAGAGAGGGCATTTATGAGTAATTCCTCGAGCAGCCTTTATTAAATGCATGAACACGTGGCAAAAATGGGTTGGCCCTGTTTCTGGACGAGGGCGTTGCTTTGTCTTCTGTGCATTTTCCACCCTATATATATATATATATATCTCATTTCCTTCCTCATTTCTCCTACTTCATCATTGTTAATCTTCAGAGAGAAAGCTCGTCACTTCGAGAACTTCTCTCCCGTCATCTTGTTGACCTTGTCGTTGTTCTTTTGCTTAGGCCGTCACCTCTCAAGGAATCGTCTACTAACTTGGTAAGTCACCTTTTCTTTTCTTTTCTTCTGTGTTTTATCTTTGTTTTTTCTAGTTGATCATTTAACACTTTTTAGAGAGGCCGTCAACTTAGGTTCTTAGAACACCTCCGTCGCTTGTAGGTAAATAGATGTCTAGAGAAGCGATGAGTGAGCAGTCGTCAGTTCGTGAAGGAGCGGGCTACGACGAGGTCTTCCATTCAAGTCATGAGCCCGAGGAGGGCCTTTCCTGATCATTAGAGAGGGAAACATCAGCCCATTCTCCTGACGAGGAAATGGAAAGTTGTGATGGAGAGGAAGGTGAGGAAGAGGAGGTAGATGATAGTGAGAATGAAGGTGATAAGGGAGAGGAGGGAGAGGATGATGAGGACGAGGGTAAGGTTGACGAAAGAACCCTCGAAGGTGGAAGTGCAAGAAGCCCTAGAGATGGGCATACCCGTCCATTTATCCTCCCCAAAATGTGGACTGTGAATGACTTCAAGCCAATGATGACGGCTAACATCTTTAAGAATCTGAGGGATTGTTACCAAATTCCTGACCATATCCCAATTCGTCTCCTTGGGAAATTTGAGAAGTGCTACTTGGGGAGGACTGTGGATATCGACATGTATGATGCCATGTTCGCAGCGGGACTAAGACTACCACTAACAGCACTGCACCGTCAGTTGGCTAATTTTCTTAGACTATCCTTCAACCAGATTGCTCTAAATGCTTAGAGGATCTTCATAGGAGCTGAGCTTTTGTGGGGTTGTCTGAGTGGTGGGAACCGACAGTTTTCGTTGGACGAGTTCTTTTATTACTACAGACCTCAACACATCGTCTTGTCCCAAGGAATATATCATTTTGCTGCACGGAAGAAAGGTCTTAGGCTCGTGTCAAACATGCTCGACTCTAATAGGAACTGGAAGGGTAGATACTTCTTTGTTCAAGGGACGGATTGCATATACCATCCAGAGGAATGGGCTACAATGCCCCATGGTTTCAACAACACTTGGGGTATTGTTAAAGATTCAGGTTTAGCACCATCAGTCTTTTTCTTACCTTTTTCCATTTATTTGTAAAGTGTTTTAATGTCATCGTTTTCCTTTTTCAGCCAGTGTTCGTCCTATCATAACTGACGAGCAAGAGGCTTTTATTCGTCAAGTCCTTGAAATCCCGTTTAAGCAAAGGAAGTGTAGGGATTTGATCACCCTCAATACATTGCACGCATATTATGGTGGTTCGAAGCCGACGCCTGCGGCACGTAGATTAAATTCTTACTCCCGTCGGCGTAAGTTATTACCTATTCCTTTCCGTTGTTTTTCTTTTTGTCGTCTTTGTCTTACTCCCGTCACTTGTCCTTGCAAAAATGGAGGCAGTCAGACAGAGGGCTCAGGCGAAGGCAGCAGCGGCGCTCAAGAAATAAGAGAAAGGGAAGGAAGGGGCGTCCTCATCAGCCCCTAAGGTCTTCGGAAAGGGGGCTCCAAAGAGGAAGGCTAACGGGAAGGATGATCGCCCTTCCAAGAAAGTAACTGTCACCCTAGGGGAGAAGCATCCCAAGAAGTCGTCGCCTCCCAAGCCAAGCCATGGGGCGGGCAAGGGCCTGATGACTTCGTTGGGCCCCGTTATTGAAGGAGTTCGTCGTCTCCTCACGCACAAAGGGTACTCCGTCGAGATGGTGAAGTCAATCATTAAACAGATAGACATGGACCCTTGCACCGAGCAAGAGACGGAGGACCTAGGAGCTTCGGGTCTTTTTGATCTCTCCAGGGTATGCCCTTCTTTCAAACTTTCTTTTATCGTATGCTCATAAGCTGACGGTTGAATTCCATTTTCAGGCATTAGTGCGCATGAAGGGGCTCCAAGATAGGTGTGTTACTGAGGAGGGGGTGATCAGCTGTCTGCGCAAGTGCAACGAGACCTTGACCAACAAGCAAGCGCAGTACAAGGACGCCCTTCACACCCTAAATAAGGAAGTGACGGACTTGAAAGAAAAGTTGAAGGAGGAGGCCAGCCAGAGGGAAAAGGAGTAAGAAGCAAAGGCGATGGTGGAGAAGGAGCTGACGGCCTTTCTTGGGTAGGTGGAGACGGCTAGGGCTGACGCCGTGAATGAATTTAAGGCTTCACAACCTTTCATTGATTCTTGTGCCGTCTACTATGGTGATAGGTTTGAGAATTGCCTTAAACAGGTCAAGTCCGTCTACCCACACTTGGATTTATCCAAGATCATCATGGACGACCCCTTGCTGTCGACTCCTGCTGGCGACACTATCTTTGAAGAAACCGACGACTCCAAAAAGTCGGAGCATGATCCAAAAGATGATAGTGTCGTCCTTGCTCAACCTACTGCAGATCCTCCTATCACCCCTTCGGTCCTGTCTACTGAGCCTCTGAATGTTGAGAGCCCCCTTGCCCAGGATGTTCGAGATCTTCCTCCCCAAGGCAACGAGAACCCTCAGGACGCCCTAGCCTCCTTAACTTAGTTTTTTTTTTTTTTTTTTAATGATTATTTTATTTGTATATTTAATCTAATTTCCAGACAATCTTAAATGCCCCTTGGTTTTGGGCCCCCCTCTTTTTTTTGTAAGAACCTTACTTTGTGTATGGTATAGTTTTTATATCCGTCGCTTTTTAGCATGTGTTGATTTTTATATATGTTTGCCCTTTCTTTGTGCTTGTATGCAAGAGGACTTTAGGATGAATCTGTTTGCTTTTTTGGACTCGCGCATCTTTAGTCATGACAAAAAATTCGTCTTGCATGAGGATAGAATAAGAAACTCGTCCACTTGGACTAATAAAAATAGACTTAATAGTCTTACTGAACTCATTCGTTGGTGGATTCTTGCAATAAACCCGTCCACCATAAGGCTTAATAATTTTAACATCTGTCCACTTTTGGATTTAATAATGAATTGGTCTATTTGCGGGCATGTTAGTTTCAAATCATTCTTATGGGATGGAGTCATCCACTTATGGACCTAACAATGAACTCGTCCACTTATGAACTCGTCCACTTGTGGACTTTGATAATCTTAAGGCATCCTCTTAGGATGAACTCGTCCACTTATGGACTTCAACCATGAACTCGTCTCCTTGTGGACTCGTCCACTTGTGAACTCGTCCACTTGTGGACTTGATAGTCTTAAGGCTTCTTCTTAGTAAGAACTCATCCACTTGTGGACTTATACCATGAACTCGTCCACTTTGTGGACTTAACAATGAATCGTCTACTTGTGGACTTGATCATGAACTCGTCCACTTATAGACTTGATAATCTTAAGGCATCCACTTAGGATGAACTCGTCCACTTGTGGACTTAAACCATGAACTCGCCCACTTTGTGGACTTGATAATGAACTCGTCCCCTTGTGGACTCGTTCACTTGTGGACTTGATAATTTTAAGGCATGGACTTGTCCACTCGTGGACTTGATGATGAAAGTAGTTTTGTAGAGATAGATAAATACACAGGTTATATCTGAAAAACTCCTCTTATTGTGATAAATGCATGCATAACTTTAAAAAAAAAATTATTCTTTTCAAAAAAGATAGAAACTTGCCCTTTGGTCTTAGAAAGTACTGTAGGCAAAAAATTAACTAAGGAAATAAACTGGAAAATGAGGAGTGTCGCTCTTTATGCTGCCATCTACTGGTAGTATCTCCTGAGATGCTCGGTGTTCCATAGATGGTGCAATTTTCGTCCGTCTAACGTTTCCAGGTGGTAGGTGCCATTCCTCTGCCATGAAGCGATTTTGTAGGGTCCTTCTCAGTTGGGACCGAGCTTTCCTTGGGTGGGATATCTAATGGCACCCGTTACTTTTCTTAAAATGAGGTCTCCCACCTTGAAGTCTCTGTGTCTGACTCGAGAGTTGTAGTACTTGGCCATGAAGTCCTGGTGTTGTGCAAGTCTCTGTTTAGCCATTGTGCTGACTTCGTCTAGAAGATCGAGCTATAGACACATAGCCTCATCATTCTTTCTTTCATCATGATTATCCACCCTGTAGCTTGTTAGTACGACTTCGGCTGGGATAACTGCCTCGGTCCCGTATGATAGTCGAAATGGTGTCTTTCTTGTAGGTGTTCTGGCTGTTGTCATGTATGCCCAAAGTACGCTTGGCAACTCTTCCGACTATATACCCTTTGCCCCCGCAAGCTGAGTCTTAATAATTTTAAGCAAGGATCGGTTTGTGACCTCAACTTTTCCGTTGGCTTGAGGGTGGGTGGGGGAAGAGTAGTGGTTCTTGATCCCCAACTGTAAGCAAAAATTCCTGAAATGGTTGTTATCGAACTGTTTCTTGTTATCTAAGATCAAGACTTTAGGGATCCCATATCTGCAGACGATGTTTCTTCATACAAAACTTCTTACGTTCTTTTTTGTGATGGTGGCCAAGGCTTTGGCTGCTACCCATTTGGTGAAATAGTCTATGCCGACTATAAGGAACTTTAGCTGCCGCACTACTATTGGAAATGGACCCATGATGTCAAGTCCCCATTGAGCGAATGGCCATAGGGCCATCATTGGGGTCAGTTCTTCCATTGGCTGTCTGATGACATTGCTAAACTTTTGACATTTATCGCAAGCTTTCACATAAATCTGGGTATCCATCTGCATAGTAGGCCAGTAGTATCCAGCTCGAATCAATTTATGTACCAACGACCGTGACTCTGAGTGGTTCCCGCAGATCCCTTCGTGGACTTCTCTCATGACATAGTCCGCTTCTTCGGGGCTTAAGCACCTCAGGTATGTGTGGAAGAAGCCTTTCTTGTATAAGACATCCTTTATCAAAATGAACCGTGCCGCTTGGACCTTCAGCTTCCTTGCAGCTTTCTTACTGTCTTGTAATGCGCCATTTTTCAAGTAGAAGACTAATGGTGTGGTCTAGTTGCTTTCAAAACCAATCTCCTGCACATCGACGGGATCTATCAATGGTGAAATCTAAACAAAAGAAAGTACCTTGTCGGGGATGATCATGGGTTCTGCTGATGCGGCATTGGCAAGACAGTTAGCTTGCTCATTCTCCCCTCTGGGGATTTGAACAATCTTGGCTTGTAGGTCGTCTACCATTCTTTTGACTTGCTCCAGGTACTTCTTTATCCTTTCGCCCTTACATTCGTAATCACCGTTCACTTGGTTTATGATGACTTGGGAATCGCAGTGAATAACTACTCTTGTGGCCCCTGCTGCTTTAGCAAGATCTAGTCCTGCTACAAGAACTTCGTATTCTGCTTCATTGTTGGTCGTAGGGAAGTTAAGACAAACCATGCATTCGATCTCGTTGCCTTTTAGAGAACGAAGTACAATGCCCGCTCCACCAGCTTGTCTATTAGACGACCCGTCTGTGTGTACTTTTCACTGAAGGTACGCTTCTGCCTCCTGGCTTTCCACGTTGGTGAATTCTGCAATGAAATCAGCAAGCATCTGCCCCTTAACGGCCATACGTGGGCGGTACTGTATGTCGAACTCACTCAACTCTATCGCCCATAGCGCCATTCATCCCGCATCTTCAGGATTGCTCATTGCTCGTCGCAAGGGCATGTCAGTCAAGACGATTACCGTGTAGGCTTGGAAGTGTGGCTTAAGCTTACGGGCTGCTGTAACTAAAACGAAGGCGAGCTTTTCCATTGGTGGGTACCTCTCTTTGGCACCACGAAGCGCCCGGCTGGCGTAGTACACGGGCTTTTGCCCCTTGTCTTCTTCTCTGATCAAGGTAGCATTAATGGTGGTCGGGGATACAACAAAGTAGAGGAACAATTCTTCCCCTGGTTTTGAGGGACTCAGCAATAGCGGGGAAGAAAGGTAGGCCTTCAGATCCTTGAACGCCTGCTGACATTTGGCCGTCCATTCAAAAGACTTCTTCAACATGCTGAAAAAAGGTAGACACTTATCTGTCGCTCTTGACACGAACTTGTTCAGTGCGGCTACCTTGCCGTTGAGGCTTTGTACTTCTTTCACGTTCTTAGGGGGTGCCATCTCTATTATGGCCCGAATTTTATCTAGGTTGGCCTCGATACCTATCTGAGACACCATGAATCCTAAGAACTTTCCTGCCGTTACTCCGAATGCACACTTGCCTGGATTGAGCTTCATGTTGTAAGAGCGAAGGGTGTTGAAGGTTTCCCTGAGATCATCCAAATGATCGCCCTCCCTTCAGCTTTTCACCAACATGGCATCGACATAAACTTGGACATTTCTTCTAATCTACTATGCGAACATCTTGTTCATGAGCCTCTGATATGTTGCGCCCGTGTTTTTGAGGCCGAATGACATTACTTTGTAGCAAAAAAGGCCCTGGTTGGTTACAAACGAAGTCTTCTCCTAATTTGCTTCGTCCATTTTGATCTGGTTATAACCTGAAAAAGCGTCCATGAAGCTCAGCAACTGGTGTTGAGCTGTAGAATCCACAAGGACTTCGAAAACCCGCGGGATGGGGTAGCTGTCTTTGGGGCACGCTTTGTTCAGGTTTGTGAAGTCCACGCACATCCTCTATTTCCCGTTAGCTTTCTTGACCATCATAACATTTGCCAACCAGTCGGGGTAGTAAACTTCCCTGATAAAGCCAGCCTTTTCTAACTTACAGACTTCTTCTTCTATAGCTCGGTCTCGTTCTTAGGCGAACACCCGCTTCTTCTGACTAATGGTTGGAAAGGAGGGCGACACATTCAACCTGTGCACCATGACAGAAGGGTTGATTCCTGGCATGTCTTCGTGGCTCGAGGCAAACACGTCCTGGTTCTTTTTTAGAAAAGTTGTAAGTGCTTGTTGGACTATCGGGCTGGCACGGGTGCCAATCCTGGTTGTTCGATCTGGCTTGGAGTCGTCGAGAAGTAGCTCTTCAAACCTCTCAACTGGTTTCGCCACAATCCGCTGCTCTTCTATGTTCATCGCTTGTAGGTTATCGTCCATCTCCAACATTGCTACATAACACTTCCGTGCAACCACTTGATCTTCACGTATTTCTCCTACTCCGTACTCGTTAGGGAATTTGATCATCAGGTGGTTGGTCGAAGTTACTGCCTTCCACGAGTTGAGGGTAGTTCATCAAAGGATGGCATTATAAGCGGACGAGTAGTTGACGAGGAGAAACGTAACGTCTTTAGTGATTTGCTGGGGATAATCGCCAACCGTAATAGGCAATGTGACTGCGCTGAGGAGGTATACTTTAGTTCTTCCGAACCCGACAAAGTGGGCGTTGGTCGGGACTAGCCGCTCTCTGTCAATCCTCATTTGCTAAAACGCCGAGTAGTAAAGGATGTCAGCAGAGCTTTCGTTGTCGACCAAGACCCAGTGTGTGTTGTAGTCTCCTACCCATATGCTAACGATGAGTGCATCGTCATGTGGGTAGTGGAGACATCGAGCATCTTCTTCTGAGAATATGATGATGGGGTTGTCGATCCGCGCCATCTTTAGGACGAAGCCCGTTAACTGGACGTTCTGAACCATCCTAAGGTAAGTCTTTCGAGCCTTGTCTGATAAGAGCTTCTATTTGTTGCTTTAAGTCGTAGTAGTCGACTGTGTCGTGACCGTGGTCATGGTGGAAGCGACAGTACTTGTCTCTAAACCTCTTATTTGGATCTCCCTTCAGCTTGCTAGGAAACGTCAGGGCTCCTTCGTCCTTGATTTGCATCAAGACTTGGTCAATCGGGGCAATCAGCGGGGTGAAGCTCGTGAACTTACCCGTGGGGGGCTTGGAGCGCCTATCCTCCTACCGTTCTCCGATCCTAGCCATCTTTCACCCCCTATCCTGTCATACGTCTTCCTGCTTTTCCCTCTTCTTGGGCTACTCTTCTCGGGCCAGCAGTACATCTTCCGCGTTCATGTACTTAGTCACCCTGTAAAGCACATTTGACATAGTCTTTGAGTCATTCTTATATAGAGAAAATAGGAACTTACCCTTCCGTAACCCATTTGTGAATGCAGTCACAAGTATTTGTCGTTAGCTTCATCGATCAAGAGTGCCTCTTTGTTAAAGCAAGCTATGTAAGATCTCAATGTCTCATCCTCCCGTTACTTAATGCTCATCAGGCATGCAGTAGACTTCTTATATCTGTGCCCCCTGATAAAGTGTGAGGCAAACTGGGCACTTAACTCCTTAAAGGTGCCAATGGAATTGAGTGTCAATCTACTGAACCAAATCCTTGTCGAATCCCTTCAGCATAGTAGGGAAAGCCCTACACATGATCTCATCTGCCACTCCTTGCAGGTGCATCAAGGTTTTAAAAGACTCCAGGTGGTCCAGGGGGTCCTTGGATCCGTCATAACTCTCCACCTGCAGCATACGAAACTTCGGTGGAAGGGGCGAACGAAGTGACGAACGCAGTGAATGGCGAATCAATTCAATGGACCAAGTCATCGAGGTCGCTGGACACCCATCCTCTGAAGGCATTCATCATAAAGTCCATCCGTTCCTTCATTATCTTCACCTCTGCGACTATGTGAGGTGGAGTAGTATCTGTGAAGGATGGACGGCTCGTGTCCTGTCGCTCTGGCCTGCTTAGGGCGTTGTTACCTTCCGACCCTTCTTGGTCCCTTTTCTCAGCGCTAGTGCCTTCTTGATCCTCCTCCTGAGTGTTAAGCCCCGCGTTCTTTTGGCGCAGCTGCTCTTCCAGATCATGGTTTAGCTTGGTAAGGCACTCCACAGCAGCGGTGAGAGTTTGAACTTGTCTCTCTATGGCAGTCATACGTGGCTTATCTCCTTAAACATTGTTTGTGGTCATCATCGAGCGAGTAAGCACCATGTAACTCTTCGTCCGAGAAGCGATAGTATGGCTTACAAGTCGCAAACTCCTTCCCACAGACTGCGCCAACTGATGATGCTGAAAATCGTTAGTAAGTCACACAGTCCTCACGTGCTCAAGACAACACCCGCAAAAACAAAGAAGACCTTACGAAGAGTACCAGTGTGGTACTGGCCAAATACCCTCTGAAGGTCAAGTTAGAGAACTCTTCACAACTCTAGAGTGCCAGAGCTGGGGTAAATTATGCGTACCTCGGTTTGTGAGGATTTTGGGACTTTTATAGTAGCATAGTGTTGACATCCGTTCCTTGACCATGAAGATATTTCCTTGTGGGAGGGATCCTCTTTAATTTTCGTATTTTGCAAAATCCTTTCCTTGCAAGACTCCCCTTGATTAGGGTTAATCGTGGGGCACAAGATATTTCCTTATATACTCATGCGTGAAGGTTAAGTAAGGCCATGTAAGACTTGTCAAAAGTTCGCTTATTCCCTTCAGCTTCCTTCCGTCAGCTTCCTATCCCTGCAACATATTCTAGTCATCACGTTAAGGTGTTTGTTGACCTCAGGGTGCAGTCATCAGCCTTGAGGTGGAACTGTCGACCTTATCCTACCATTGTCTAGGGTTATGAATGTGCGAGTAAGGCTGATGAGTCCATTAGGACCGTCGCCTTTGCCTAACAAGTTTATCAATGCTACAAAACTTCCCTTATATTGAAAAAATAATATAAATTACATTATACATTTCTTACCAGGAAAAAAAAATCGACATGACCTTTGAGCAAATAGCTTTGGTGGATATATATAAATATATATGTGTGTCAAACTTTCTTTCACGAGAGTTTTCCTCTTACCATTGTAACTTCGGCATTCATGCTTTTCTGAATCTCATCCTGAACTTGTAATAACAGCGTGTACATGCAAAAGTCACAAAATAAACTGTTTTTTTTTTTTTTTTTTGGAAGGCCATAAAGTAAAATGTTGACCTATCAAGCAATGCTGCATATTAATTAGAAAGATTTACCTTTAGCCATAACATTTCTCCAGTATGTAATAGATTTTGTAAGTGGTCAAAAATGAGCTAAGGAAGCTAACATTAGTTCCAATATTGAAGCTCCTGTTTCCGAGGCGGGGTCCACTACTGTCAGGAATAATCCAAACAGGCCCCACCCACACGAGGATTGTCAGAAAACAATCATTGCTGACCCACTAAAGGGAGGCTATAAATAAAGGAAAGGTAAGAGGGAAAAGGGTTAGACACTTGATAGAGAAACGTGAAGAAAAGAGAGAAAGGGAGGGCACTCAGGAGGGAGGGTGTTCGGTCAGTTTGACAACTATCTTTGTGGGCCTGAATCTTCGTCTTAGGGAACTTCCCATTGTAGGATATTCGTTAACCCACAAGAAGAAGTAAGTTGTGGGCCCAACTACACGGTAGGCCCAATAGCCGCTAACTGGGTGCGCACAGTAACAAACTCTCATGAGATGCATTGTCCTACACTTGGTCATCATTTGAAGATTTAGAACACGAGTTCATGAAGATCGAGTTTTGCATGTAACTCGAGTTCCATAAACTTGAGTTATATGTTGACTTGGCATTTTTTAAAATTAAAAAGTCCACGTGGAAATTGAGTTTGAAAAACTCAAGTTGTTTGCAATGTGGAAATCAAGCTCTGTACAATCGAGTTTTGTGAAAATTTGAACAGGGAAATAAAACTCATGTTCCACCTATGAAACCCAACAATTATGCACTTAGTCTTCAATCAGTGCAGCTAGTTGCCAAGGAACTTTCTTTCCCAAATTGGAGTCATCCACATTACCAAGGAACTTTCTAGTACTGATCAAAACAAGAAGTCAGCAGAAACCAAACTGTATAGCATTAGTTAATGCTTTTTGAAAAACAAAAAGTTCGTGAACTCTCTGCCATTACCCCTCAACTGTCAAAAACACCTGCTGCCCTGTACAACTAGTCACTCTAGCATTGGTACTCTCCTGCAATTAGTCTGATCTGCCACTTGCACTCTCAAACATCAATTTATTTCTATGATACAAGAGGTCCCACAAAGCGTAAAATCCTTTTACGCTTTGTACTAATGTTTTATTTACCCGGAACTCACATACTCCAAACTCAAGTTCCACATGGAGTTTTTTGATTAAAAAATTTCAGGTTAGTGGGCGCCATTATAGAACTTGAGTTTTTGAAACTTGAGTTACATGTCAGACTCAAGTTTCACAAACTCAAGTTTTAAAAAAGTGGTAGATTGCTAAATATTTTATTTCTATGATAGTCTAGCATTGGTACTCTCCTGCAATTAGTCTGATCTGCCACTTGCACTCTCAAACATCAATTTATTTCTATGATACAAGAGGTCCCACAAAGCGTAAAATCCTTTTACATAACTCGAGCAAAAAGAGCTCGAGTTTTATTTACCCGGAACTCACATACTCCAAACTCAAGTTCCACATGGAGTTTTTTGATTAAAAAATTTCAGGTTAGTGGGCGCCATTATAGAACTTGAGTTTTTGAAACTTGAGTTACATGTCAGACTCGAGTTTCACAAACTCAAGTTTTAAAAAAGTGGTAGATTGCTAAATATTTTCCAAACAGTGGTAGATTACTAATTATTTTAGCCAAAGATAGTATTTCTCCATTTTGGCCTAGAAAAATTATACTTATTAGTTCTTGTACTGCCCATCTCATGCATTTATCCATTTGTAGTGCCAAGTATAAGACGCAATCAATCGCAATATGTTATGTTATGAACGTTCCCCAGATTAGATATTTGGACTATACGATGAATTAGTTGGGTCATTTGGGGCAATTTGGTTGACTTAATCCCCATCTCGTTACTTTATATGCCTCTAAAGAAACGCAATTAACCCTCAGAACATGCAAAGTGATTTTAAATTTTACAAAGCTATAGGAAGCTTGGTTCTGATAATTATACAAAGTCAAATGCATTTGGACTTCATGCAATAGTGGCTCAATTAATTAGAAGCCAAATATTATGAAACTCGATTTTATAGCCTTGATTTGCCTTTCATTGCAAATAAAAAATCACTCTCAATAAGCTGCAAATACTATACTAAATCTTAATGACTTTTGGCATTGCATAAAATTTAGCAAATATGATAAAATTGTCATAATTTGAGCATAGCAAAAGGCTATATTGGGTCCATTTGGATATAATTTATTGTAGAGACTCAAATTGTTTTGGACCAAAACAATAACATTTGTAGAGCATGGGTAGAAGGACTAAGTACCAGCAAATCGAACTATGGTCGGCGTGAGATTCATAGGACTAATACTAAAGGAATTGGTCTAAGTGTTTTGGGAGGATAATAACAATGATTTTTGCTAAGTGTTTATGAAGAAAGTTCGTCTTCGGCTCAGGCCGAGGATCTCTTTCCTTTAGAACTGACCAAGACAAAGGTTGTCCTCGGACTCCCTGAGAACCACTTTTCCGTTTCTCTTCCAGGGGTCCCCTCTACGTTGGGGGGTTCTATTTATTATATAGTCTTGTTTAGTTGATCTCTGCCGTCCACTTGTCGGTCATCTGAACTTATGTCTGAGGGCTTGTCCCATTAGTCACCTCTGCAGGCTTTCTGTTAGTTGGAGTAACCAAGGCTGCACTGTTCACTGGTCACTTCACCATTAATGCGGCCAGAGTGTTGGTGGCATGCATTTAATGAACGAGTGACAGCTTCCATCAATCAACATCGGCTTGTCGAGGACGTGGGCGTCCTCGGCGAGGTCCCCTAGCTACTTGGGCCTTGTCCGCTTATCCTCGAGCTCTGCCTCTCCTCGGCGTGGACCTTGGGCCTGATGTGGAATGGGCCGGGGCTGCTGAATATTTGGGGCCCCACAATAGCCCCTCAAAATTCTGCTGTTCGACCTCTCGGGCGGGGAGGAAGATTTTGACGTTCTCGGGCCTATTATCTTGGCCTGTCGAACCTTGCCCTTCTACCAGTGTTACCATCCTTCAACTGCCCCTGCAACTTTCTTTAGCACAAAGGGACCGCTCGAGGAGTTTTTCCTTATTTCTATAAGTCTTCTTCTCTTTCTAGCCTATACTTTTCCGCCTGAGTTCCTGGCTAGTTCTTCTGGGATGGGTAGGTTTAAGTTGTTGTGCTTTAGCGCTCAGCTTTACTTGGTTTTCGTTCCTAGCGAGACTCATTATTTAGCACCAAAGGGGTTGGCTTTGCCGTGGGTTCGAGCCTACGGTCAGTACAACACCCTGGTTATGCCCAGTGCTTAGATCGTCCTATAGTGACTAATTTTCCCAGAGGTTTAGGGTCCGAGGACCATGCAAGGCCTTGGTTCTGTCTAGTACCTAGTTTTCTGATTTTAAGTAGTTAGTTTCCCCAGAGGCTTGAGTCCGAGGACCATGCAATGCCTAGGTTCTGTTTAACACTTAGTTTTTTTGTCTGAAGTGGCTGGTTTCCCTAGAGGCTTGAGTCCGAGGACCATGTAAGGCCTTGGTTATGTCCAGTACCTAGTTTTCTGATTTTAAGTAATTAGTTTCCCCAGAGGCTTGAGTCCGAGGACCATGCAATGCCTAGGTTCTGTCTAACACTTAGTTTTTTTGTCTGAAGTAGCTGGTTTCCCCAGAGGCTTGAGTCCGAGGACCATGCAAGGCCTTGATTCTGTCCAGTACCTAGTTTTCTGATTTTAAGTAGTTAGTTTCCCCAAAGGCTTGAGTCCGAGGACCATGCAATGCCTAGGTTCTGTCTAACACTTAGTTTTTTTGTCTGAAGTAGCTGGTTTCCCCAGAGGCTTGAGTCCGAGGACCATGCAAGGCCTTCGTTCTGTCCAGTACCTAGTTTTCTGATTTTAAGTAGTTAGTTTCCCCAGAGGCTTGAGTCCGAGGACCATGCAATGCCTAGGTTCTGTCTAACACTTAGTTTTTTTGTCTGAAGTAGCTGGTTTCCCCAGAGGCTTGAGTCCGAGGACCATGCAAGGCCTTCGTTCTGTCCAGTACCTAGTTTTCTGATTTTAAGTAGATAGTTTCCCCAGAGGCTTGAGTCCGAGGACCATGCAATGCCTAGGTTCTGTCTAACACTTAGTTTTTTTTGTCTGAAGTAGCTGGTTTCCCTAGAGGCTTAAGTTCGAGGACCATGCAAGGCCTTAGTTCTGTCCTAGCCTCTTCGTTTGGCGTGCCTCTTCTGATTACGAGGCGTCCCTTGGGCTGGTCGAGTAACGCGTTTTGACGCTTCGGTGCCTCCTCGTTAATGAGGCGCCTCCTCATTAATGTCCTCACGGATTTACGAAGATTTAACAGCGGATAAGCCCCTTGGAAATTGGGCGGAGTTATTGCCTCCGGTAATCTCTCCCTAAGATTTAATGCGGATTGGCTCCTACCAATTTTTCGCCTTCTATATAAGGCGTTTATGGGAAAACCTTTTTCTTCAAACTCCACAAACATTTGAATTCAAATTTCACAAACACATTGTTCAGGGGTTCTGTAAGAATAGCTGTTTGAGCCCCACAAAATGAATTGGCCCTTGAAAAGGGCGGTTTAGAGGAAGCCTAGCCCCTTTCAGGAGCCGAGGATGGCACCCTGACCCTGGAGGTCATACTGGGGTTGGGGTAGGAGGAAGCCGAAGATTCTTCTTCTTTTCAACCTAACCAGAGGTGGAACCCTCCTTGCTGTTTAGAGGGGGATCCAGAAAGAACGTAACCTCCCTCCCTTGGATCTGGGTATGTGAACCCTCCAAGCTGGCAGTGATGGGGTTGGGAGGGAAACCAGGCGGAATCGAGAGGTGGAACCGTCAGGCGCCGCGGCCTCTTCTTCCCTCAACGTTGCCTTCCTTCCTCAACGTTGCCTTCCTTCCTCAACGTTGCCTTCCTTCCTTCCTTCCTTCCTTTCCTCTTCTCTTGCTTCTCAACCAGCCTTGTTAGGCGCCTTTCTTTGTAGTTAGCTTTAGAACAAGCCCCACGGGCATCAATTGTAAGATGTAACTTTCTCTTCATATATTAATAAAGAAGTAGACCCATTCCATCTCTTTTATTTTTCGTATCTTTTTGTTTCTTGTGATTGTTGCCTTCTGAGTGAATGTTGTTACTGCACGCTGTATTGTTTTTTGTGGTTTTTTTTTTTTAGAAGTGTTGCTCTTCATCTCTTCACACCAACCTTCGCACTTGCCAATGCACAAGTCCTCCCCACAGACGTCGCCAATTGTAGGGACTCAAATTATTTTGGATCCAAACAATAACATTTGTAGAGTATGGGTAGAAAGACTAAGTACCAGCAAATCGAATTATGGTCGGCGTGAGATTCATAGGACTAATACTAAAGGAATTGGTCTAAGTGTTTTGGGAGGATAATAACAATGATTTTTGCTAAGTGTTTATGAAGAAAGTTCGTCTTCGGCTCAGGCCGAGGATCTCTTTCCTTTAGAACTGACCAAGACAAAGGTTGTCCTCGGACTCCCTGAGAACCACTTTTCCGTTTCTCTTCCAGGGGTCCCCTCTACGTTGGGGGGTTCTATTTATTATATAGTCTTGTTTAGTTGATCTCTACCGTCCACTTGTCGGTCATTTGAACTTATGTCTGAGGGCTTGTCCCATTAGTCACCTCTGCAGGCTTTATGTTAGTTGCAGTAACCAAGGCTGCACTGTTCACTGGTCACTTCACCATTAATGCGGTCAGAATGTTGGTGACATGCATTTAATGAACGAGTGACAGCTTCCATCAATCAACATCGGCTTGTCGAGAACGTGGGCGTCCTAGGCGAGGTCCCCTAGCGACTTGGGCCTCGTCCGCTTATCATCGGGCTCTGCCTCTCCTCGGCGTGGACCTTGGGCCCGATGTGGAATGGGCCGTGGCTGCTGAATATTTGGGGCCCCACACTTATTATTGCTGAAAGTTGCTAAAAGTTGTTGAAAACTGAAAACACTGTAGTAAAATAATTTTTAAATGTATGAATAGTACCGTGGGACCCATTTTTAATATTTTTTAATGCATGAATAGTGCATAAACAATGCGTAAACAGTGATTTTTGTCTCCTGCACAGTAAACCCATGTGATGTTACTGTTCACGCGCAGGGAAAAAAAAAAAAGAAGGCAAAACGCGAAAGCTGAAACGCAGCTTTCAGTGGTATCCAAACAGGTACATTGTCTACTACAAGAACCATGTTGATGCTTGCCATTAATGCAGAATCCATGCCTGCTTTTCTTTCTTTCTTTTTTATTTTTTTTATTTTTTAAGAAAGTTCAACCTATAGCGTCCACTCCTGATGATAGTTTTTTATCATCAGACCAAGACACCAATAAGTTTTTTATATAGGTGGTGATTGAACCCCAAATCTCTTATATAATTATTAGAGACTTTACTAGTTGAGCTAACTGGAATCTGCTTATCTAGATCACCCTGCTAATTAATGGACCACCATTGACAGAATTCATTGACTAAAGCTATGCAAGATAACTATTAATATCCAATTATGGTACCGTAACATTGAAAACTATAAAGTAGTTCTGCCAGATTAACATCAAGTAGTTAATGAAATTGTTGCTTCAAGAATCATTAAATAGAGGATGCTTGGTACCATTAAGCCATTAAATGTAACATTCAACATTTACTTTAGAGAATACGAATCTTCAGCTAAATTGAACTTGTTTATACTCTCAGTAAATTAAGAATATTTGCATTTTATTCCAAAGCAAGCATTTGATTACAACCCCTTTTTTGTTTTATCTTTTCCACTGGATGCATTTGATTATCAGTTACAAACTAAGTTTTAGCTTTAATATTCCAGCTCGTTATAGTTCTATCAGCTACCACGTTGAATTTCGTTCGCCAGAGAGAAAATTTGTATCAATAGCCAAATAAAGCTCTTATTAAATGTTCTTTTGCATTCTAGTAGCTATTCAGATAGCAATATAACACTTTTTCTTTCTAGCATTGCATATCATCATACCACTTATATAGCAAATAATTTATTTCACAGTTAATCTACATATTTCATTGCATTTATTGCTGCTGACCTCTTATTACACCACCTCCCCTCTACGTTATTGACCACATAATTATTATTATTTTTATTCTTTTTTTTTTTACAAAAAAATAGAAATAGATTATCGAATTTACACACTTATTTTGGGTGGTTTTAACATTACATATAATTTTGCCTTTACATATTCATCTACTTTAATTTAGATGTTTATAACTAAATAATGAAAACAATGAAGTTTCAAAAACCAAAAACAATATCTATACATATCTATACTATATATAATAACGGAAGTTTTGTAATAAATTTTATAAAACTCTTTATGCACTACATCTTTAGCATCTTTTCTTATTTTTTGTTTTTTGTTTTTTGTTATTTATTATTATTATTATTTTTTTTGGGCAATTCTTACTTTGTTCAACTTTGCATCTTCTTTAACCATTGTCTTTTTAGTTCAATCTTTGATTCTCTCAGGTAATTTTTTTTTTTTTTAAATCTTCATTCGATTCCCTTTAGATTTTTATATTTTTTCTTTTATATTTTCTTAAATTCTACAGTTTCATTTTTTCAATCTTTCATCTACTTCCACCATTCCTCTTTCATCTTAATTTTCATATAAATTTCTTCTTACTTCATTTCCACCTCTTTCCCTTATTCCTCCTAAGTTTTTTAGTACAAAAAGGTCAATATTCTCTCTCTTTCTCCAATTTTGTTTCTCTTTTGGTGGATTTTTTTTTATTTTATCAACCACTTTTTTTCTACTACTAATAGTTCTTTTTGTTATTGTTGATTTAATTATCATATCACATTTGTTTATCTTTTTGATAAATTTGTGTCTACTTTTATGCATATTTAGGTAATTTGATATTTCAATTTCCGTTCATAAGTTCTTTTTCCTTATTCCATTGGTTTGATTTGATTTGAGTTAATAATTAGTTATTTTGTAAGTTAGAATTTGATTTTTTAAAGTGATCAATTTAGATGTTAAACTACAAGATTTTACTAATTTTTGTTAATTTTTTAATTCTTTTGAGTGAACAAAATACTCTTAATAGTTGTATTATAAGTATTCTATAATGCCATTTATTCAGAGAAAAGCAATGGTTAGTCAAACGAAAATAATTAGATGAGTAACATATTTTAGTTTTTGCAATTATATTTTTATTATTATTATTATTTTATAACAATGCATATATAGAAATTTAATTCTTAGATTTTGATAATATATTTTGGGTGGGCGAAATTATAATTTTTGCAAAAAAAATAATCTTAAAAGATTATCAATAACAAATTGTTTTCCTAATTAGTCCAATTAATCACTGTTAAGTTTTATTAATTATCTAGTTAAGTGAGCGTTTGGTTTCAGCTGAAAGTGGCGTCTACGTTTTGCGTTTTCAAAATTTTTTTTTTTCTCCCCTATGCGTGAACAGTAACATTACATAGGTTCACTGTGCAGGGGACAAAAATCACTGTTCACGCACTGTTTATCACTGTTCACAACACTGTTCACGCACTAAAAAATATTAAAAATGAGTCCCACGGTACTATTTACACATTTAAAAATTATTTTACTACAGTGTTTTCAATTTTCAGTTTCAGCAACAACAAGCTCAATCCTAACGAACCCTAAGTTTTTCTGTGTTTTGGATTATAGGGCAGAAAAAATAGGGTTTGAGAAAGTTTGTTTAAAACTAAAAAAATAATTTTCAAATTTTGTATTCTTTTTAATGATTCACAAAATGCTATAAATAACGTTTATTAAAAAATGAATATTTTTGTTAACTAGCCTTTTGAATTTCTAAGAAAATTTTTATTATTTTCATTTTGGTACGACAAAATTTATATTTATAATTTATAATTGTTCCTATAATTAAATGAAAATATGATTGTTCAAATTTATATTTATGATTTATTATTGGTCCTATATTACATTTATGATTGTTCCAATAATAAATAAAAATATAATTATGAAGTACATTACTCTTTATTAAATTAGTCAAATTGTAAAAATAAATTTAATGAGATCACTCTAAAAAATATATCATGCGCAACGCGCAGGTTTGCTACTAGTAATATAATAAACTCATAACAGAACAAGACAAAATAAGCTCTAAGAAAGGTTCCAATACAGCTATTGTTTAAACAAAATTAATGATTTCTTGCGGAGGAAATTTTTTGGTTAGTTGAAATGAATTGAAAAGAATGGACAATAGCACAAACGCATAAAATGACAGAAAAATGATTATACACCACAAATTTTCCTAACTTAAACCTCAACCAAAATCTTAAATGCCACCTGCAAAAAAATGATCCCTCTGTCATAACCTTTTCACCTTTTTACCTCGCAAGCCATTCCAAAAGGCAGCTGCACTAATCACCTTCTTCCCAGGAAGCTGAACTTCCAAAACCTGGAGTTACCAATGAGCCAAAATCAGGAAGTCATAACACATGCAGGTAGGCATTTGTCATATTAAAGGTCTCAACCGTGTGCAGGTTGACCATACCCATTGGCCGTAATGGAAGACTTATAATGTATCTAAATGTTCCAAATATTAGCTTTTAAGGGCAACTGGAAAGTTAACTCTAAATGCATGGAGCAGAACAAAACACATCACCCAACAACACATTATACCCCAAATCAATATATATATATATATATATATATATATATAAACAGAGACCATGTGCAGGAGTGCATGAGGTCCTGCCAAGTGGCACACTAATTTTGTATTGTGCATTTTTTTTTACCTCTTTCATTAAGTGTTTTTACTATTATCCAAAAGTTCATATTAACTTATTTTACTGTTAGCTTATTAATGTCTCATTAATTTACTAAACTTACACCACATCTTTCTCTATTCTTTATGTCTTTTAGCACACCCACCATTTTAGTATTTTAAAAAAAGAAAAAAATAATAATTAAGGACTAATAATAATAACTAACCAGATAAGATCTTGAAGAAAGATAGAGATACACAAAAATGTTGTGGATTATTATATAAAACGCATTGTTTCACTATATATTACCAGAATAAAAAACCTAAGACTGATAAAACATTTGAAAGAGAGAGAAAGAGGAATCTAAGGGGTCACCGCCTTTATTATACAAGTCACCCATTACCATCAAGACACTAAAACCCCTACGGGTTTTTTTTTTTTTTTTTCCTTTTTCTTTTTAGAATTAGGAGCTTAAATATGATTTAGGTTTACAAATATGAACATTAACATGAGCATGAACATGAAGGTAGATTTCTATTCATTTTCTTGAAGAAAAAATATACTTACAAAAATTTCCAAACTTTATTAGGTAAAGAAGAATCAAGTTATAGATAGCAAAATCAACAAACCAAAAATTTTAGGAGGCCTAAGAGGAGCCATTACTCATTTGAAACAACCCAAAATACTCAAGGACTAAAAAAAAAAGCCATCCACTCCACACATCCATTGCAACTACTTTAGCTCAAGGAAAACAATATATATATATATATATCTTTTTTTTTTTTTTTAGAAATAATTACAGTATCTATGCTAACCCCGCAACTTGAACCTTTTCTCCTTGACTCCCACAATTTGAACATTTTCTCCCTTAAACCCTAGACACTTTGTGTATGGGAAAGTGTTAATTCAGTTACATGGCCCTCGATATATATATATATATATATGTCTCATTCAATAAATATAGAACTTTCTTTAAATAAAAATTAATATGTTTATCATAATTAAGGGAAATCCTAATGGGTACTTCACTTGAGCATATGTGAAAAAGGCATATACATACCACAAATGGCAAAGGAGAAAGAAAAAGTTGCTAATCCCTTTTAATATGGTTAATTGCTTTGCCTCAATTAGTCACCCAAACAACATACTGCTTATTCATTCCACAACCACAAATGAAAATGCAGCATTTGCCATCGGTAATTGCTAATCTGAAAGTATAGATTTCTTTAATAGCTTTACCTTTGTTTCTTTTAGCTAATATGTCTTTACTAAATCAAAATCAAACCACAAGAATCATATAAAAATCACCAAATTAGAGTTTAAAATTATAATTAAATTTTTAAAAGAAATGTAGGCACAATTGCACAAAAATTCCATGTAACTAAGTCACACTCAGGAATATTGGACCATTTTTCCTTTGGTGCAGTTTGGATTCAACGTTTGCGTCTGCGTTTGGCGTTTTGGTTTTTTTTTTTTTTTTTTTTTTTTCCAGCCGCTTATGTTGACTGTGAGAGACAAAAAACACTGTTCATGAACAGTGCGTGAACTGTTCATGCACTGTTCACGCAATAAAAAATATTAAAAATGGGTCCCACGGCACTATTCACACATTTAAAAATTATTTTGCTACAGTGTTTTCAGTTTTCAGTTTCAGCAACAATAAGTTCAATCCAAACGGACCCTTTGTATAAATAGGGGGGTTCCAATGGGATAAGGAGGCTAACAATTTTCTCTCCAAAATATTTATTGTAGGAACATAAAAGTTTTCCATCGTAAACTTTTCACGCTTAGAGAACATGACTTGCCAACTAATCAACCTATAGTTTTTAGTACCTACAGCAATTTCACAACATCAAGAACAAATCCCAATTGATACAGTGTCAAATTCCATAGTCTCCTATTACATCAAGTGAGTGTTTAATTTTTCTCGCAAAGTATTGAATAGTAAAGCTTTAGGCCATAGTCTCAACTACAACTCTCAATCATGTTGGACTTGGATGACACCTTTCCACAACATATCATTATGAGACGTAGAAAAAATTTGGAGTGTACACAACGTTTTTTTTTTTTTTGATAAGTAAGAATAGAATATTATTAATAAAAGAAAAGCAAGAGAAACACAAAGAGTTCACGGTAGTGAACAAAGGAAAAAAAGAAACAACAAGACAAAAAAAAACAGCCCCTATTCCAACGTTTAGTGTGGATGGGAAGAAGTTTCATCCTATTCCAATTGGTTAGGTCAATAAGGGACCTATTCCAATTTAATGACCTTGGAATTTTGTATGCAAGTAATAATCAAGGAAACTTCCGCCTAAAAGTCGGACTTTTGACAAGAGAGAAAATTGATGTTTAGACAAATCAAGCCAACCAAAATGGACCATATTCTTAATTTCTTATCTTGATTTGTTCCATGTACAAGACTTACAATCAATGCTTGGCGTATAAAAGTTGAACATCTTATCTAAAGTCATCCTTTGAAAGCTTGAGAAAAAATTCATTTAAACCAACACAATATATAAATTATAAAGGAATCAAAGAAAAATTGTCAAAAATAATGAAAATTTAATCTATGCTTAAATTCTTATAAGAATGAACACAATAACAATATCCTTTTTTTTATTTATTTAAATAAAGATAAAAAAAAAAATCTATGCTTAAATTCTTATAAGGATGAACACAATAGCAATATCCTTTAAAAAAAAAAAAAAGATAAAAAAAAATTTATGCTTATTTTGTACATATGATAAAGTCCTATCACAAAGATTTTTTAGACTCATGCTGATTAGGAGTTATAAAGGAATAATCATCAATATATATATATAAAGTAGAGATCTCATGCACTCCCGCACGAGATCTTGCCAAGTAACGCTCTAATTTTGCATTTAGCATTTTTTTTTTTACCTCTTTCATTAAGTTTTTTTACTGTTACCCAAAAGTTCATATTAATTTATTTTACAGTTAGTTTATTAATGTCTCATTAATTTACTAAACTTACACCATACCTTTCTCTATTTTTCATGTCTTTTAGCACACCCACCATTTTAGTATTTTTAAAAAAGCAAAAAAATAATAATAATAATTAAGGACTAATAGTAATAACTAACCAGATAAGGCTTTGAAGAAAGATAGAGAGACACAAAAATGTTGTGCATTTTTGTATAAAACGCACTGTTTCACTATATATTACCAAAATAAAAAACCTGAAACTGACAAAACATTTGAAAGAGAGAGAAAGAGGAATCTAAGGGGTCACCGCCTTTGTTATAAAGGCCACCCACTACCATCAAGACACCGAAACCCCTACGGGTTTTTTTTTTTTTTTTTCTTTTCCTTTTTCTTTTTAAAATTAGGGGTGGGTAATTTGGTTGGATAGTTTTTGTGTTGGGTATATAAGTAGAGAGAATATTTAGTGCACAATGTAAAACCATATTCTACCATGGTTCAATTTTAAATCACCTATAAGACACATGCATACACATTTGTCTAAACCATGTCATAATGTCGCACTATCGATAAGTGGAAGACGGTCAAAGAGTTGGACAAACTTTCATTCCATGGTATGAAATATGTGAACACAACACAAATTAGTTGATTTTCATGGTCCCGTTACTCTTTTGTATTTATTTTTGTTTTCATGATTTAATATATATATATATATATATATCTTACCTTAAGAAGGGTACAAATATGCAATGAAGCTACTAAACTAATTTTTAATACCTTAAAATGTATATGTTTCTTTACTCTAATTTAGTTTACTTTTTCTTTATAATATATATACACAATATTATCCAAAACCATCTTACATAAAATATTACAAAATTATCCGTGCATCGCACGGGCAACTTACTAGTAGTATTTAATAGGAAAAAGAAAATTAGAAGAAAACATGTTATCATATATCTATCATCGAAACAGCCAAATATATTGAACAGAAAATTAAATTATAGGGTTATAGAAGTTACGAAGCACACCTCAAGCGTCGTGCACCCTGCACATGGAAATGCCAAGGCATCCTTGACAAAAGTAACATCATCAACTTCATTTCCCTGAACATTGTAATGGCTGCAAACTCTTGTAGTTATAATTTTAAGCTCTAAAATATTGCGGTGACCATTTTTATTGTCAATAACTACAACTTTAGCTCGGGTTCCTGGCCATCCTGCAAATGCACGAACCTAGAAAAGTTTTATGTCATGACTGCATGGTTGGAATCAAAGAAGAAAATGCTTACCTTATTATGTAGAACTAAAGCTTCTTTATCAAAATATAGCCAGGATTCTTCAGGAGTTATCTGCATAAAGCAGGAAAACTTAGATGTCACAAAACATAAAATATTTGAGCAACTTGATATACAGAAGAAATACATCATGTAGATAATTTAGAAACATGTATGGCATAGTTTCTCTAAAGTTCCACCGTGTTACTTGAATATTCAAATTATTTGGATGGGGTTCGCAGATATGCTGTATACTATATCCTACAAAGTTACTAAATCCCATTTCAAAGGTGGATATCGATATAAGAAACAAGACTACCTCCTGGAGAGAAACATGGGGTTTGAACAAAATGAAAAATATGAATGCACACGTACACATTGTAACCATGTTCTGCGTAACATTAAGTTAAATCATCAGCTAGCCAAAACAACAAAGACACCACAGCTTCATCCAATGCATGTTACACCTCAAAGTATCTCTTAAAAATGTTACAAGACAGTACACCTAGTCCTATTTCTAGTATGATGTACCTTTGGAGCTAAGGTAGCTTCAGAGTCATCTTGGGGTTTTGCTTTCACCTTAGCTGATCCATCCAATATAGACGGAAGTTCATGGATTAGAAGTTGAGATCCTGAAAGAGACAATTCAATAAATTAACCAAAACAAAACACATATTCATATGTAAAAGAAAATTATATATATATATATATATAATTATTTGCTCATTAACTTATGCTGGACAAAGGAACTAGGTCACAAATTTAATATAAATATTGGATTACTATCAACCAAAGCTATTGCAATCTTCATCTAGTAAACTGTAAACTTCATAATTATTAGACAAGTTTGAGGCTCACTTCATGGCAACTTGGCCTTAGAATATTACCCCAAGACTTGTAAGTAAAGAACGGGTCTATTTAGGCATGGAGGTGAAATTTCATTCCCATTTCAACACTTTGATTCATGAGGTATAAGTCTTATCTAGCCTACTCCCTTTCCTTGATGGTGCAAAGTGACTAATTATGCCCTTGATAATTTATGGTCTAAAAGAACATCTAAATTTGGTACTCGTTATAACCGTTGACCTGCTTCCTTCTCTTTTTATTTAAATATCTGCAGCCTACTTTTGGAGTTCTTTAAACAATCTTCTAGTGAGACATCAGGTAGTTCCTTTAACTATATTTTTTGTTAGTCAAAGTTGTGCCTAATAATTAACATACATTGTTGTCTTATTTTTTAACATCTTCAGCTTTAGGGACTAATGGTCACCAACATGGTGTAAGAGTCAGGTTGTCTTTAAGGTCTTAAGATTCAAAGTTAGCTGGGTAGGCCTGCATGTGAGAGTGGATGTTAAAGAAAGGTGTGCAACACATACATTTTCTATTTAGTCTGTCATGTCCTTGATATACATTGTTCACTTCCTTTTGAGGCTATAAGTTCACCAACAATTATGATCACCTAAAATTCCCAAAGAGAGAGAGAGAGAGAGAGAGAGAGAGAGATGCATCTTGATAACCTGCAGTTCACTCATCAGGGAGTAAAAATACCATCCATAACATTTTTTCTTTCAAAAAGATTTTTTAGTATTATGTTCATTTTTTTTCATTACATTAAAAGGTCTTAAATCTTCCTTAAATTCTCAGTTGTACCCTCTTCAAACATTTCCAAAAGAATCTTTTTGCTATTTAATATAATTACACTTTTCTTACTATTAAGATAAAGTATTTTAATCACTAGAGCTCAAATTTTGAAAAGCTTAAGCCACAATGCCTTGAGGCTTACAAGTTTACATAGATATGACCAATAAGACACCTTTTTAGTTACGGAAAAGTGAAAACATTCGGATGAAAGGATTTCAGGAAATTTAACAAAGTCACAACAGATGAGACACATTGATTAATTCTTTACTTCAAAACAGAGACATACCTAACTCGTAATTAAACAAAAAAACGGATAGAAAATGAATAACTGCAACCTTGCTAATGAACTAGGAAGCACCTGCACGGATACAGGTGTAGGTGTGGGTGCGGTGCGGCGACATGGCAATTTTTGAAAAAGTAGGACACGAGTGTGGCAGGAATATGTTTATTAATTAATTTTTAAATATATTTTTATTTATATTTTCTATATATATATATATATATATTGTTAGTAATTAATAAAAAATGTTATTACTCATTGCTATTCTTAAGTCAAATGATATAAATTAAGGAATGTAATATCATTTAACGAAGTTAAATAAATATCATAATAATAAAGTGATTAGATTGGTTATTTTAAAAATCAAGTTTGGGTGTTTTTGTAAATAAACAAACATTGTTGGGACTAGGAAGCTTCCAGGAAGCTCCCTTTTCACCTAAACCCCACTCCACCACCTGCCACGTGCAATGACTTCGCCACTCCTATTCTACTTTATTTCAAAATATCATCAGTTTTTTTTTTTTTTTTGATAGGTAATAAAAATATATTCAAAAACTGCTAGATGCAAAAAAGCATCAGCAGAGCAAAAGTACAAAATAGAAGAGAAAGCAAAGACATAAAAAACTTTAATTACAAAGAAAGAGAGCTAAGGAAAAGAGGAAGAGAGTCACTAGATGTGAAACCCCAAGCCCTAGCCCAATCAAACAGAGAACCAGAAAAGAAAGCAAGCATTTGGTCCTCAGATCTATCCAAATCCTCAAATGTCCGCCGGTTGCGCTCCTTCCAAATACACCACATCAAACACAACGGAACTAAGTTCCAAATGTAAGATGAATGCTTTCCCAACCAATTCCACCAACTAAATAGATAATCTAACACCATATATGAGGAAACCCATGAAATCCCAAAAATCTTAAAAACAAAGCACCACAGCCGATAAACTTTTCCACAATGTAACAATAAATGATCCACTGTCTCACCACAGCAACGACACATAATACACCAGTCAACAAAATCAAAGCCTCTAAGCCGCAAGTTATCACCCGTGAGGATCCTATCCCATGCGGCAATCCAAACAAAGAAAGAAACACGCCGGGGTGCCTTTACTTTCCAAATACCTTTCCAAGGAAAAGCAACAGAAGAAGGGCCATGTAACTTATGATAATATGAGCGAATAGTAAAATCCCCATTTTTGGTCAACTTCCATCTCAACCGATCACCATCAGTCCCTGAAGGTAAATTGGCTGCCAAGAATCGAAAGAAATGACCCAGAAGTTTTAAGTGCAAAATTGAAAAAGAATGTTTCAAAAGCAACCAAAACTTGAGCTTCCTCCACCACGGCTCTAAATTTTTGTTCTCTTCTTCTTCTTCTCCTTTTTTTTCAAATCATTTGGTAACACCATAGCAGATCTGATTTGAAGTTTATACTTCATACCGGCCGAAACTTCCGCCCCACAAAACGAAAATGGTGCGTTTCAGACTTTTTTAAAAATAAAAATAGAATGTATGGGACGCATGTGCAGCCGTGTCCAGGCCGCACCCCGTGTCGCATACGTGTCCAACACAGGTATGAATACCATTTAGCCGCACCCACGCTTTCCAGCTGAAGAATGACATGTTGGAAAAATTGGTGGGTCTTTCCTTACTTGCACTACCAAACACTCACACACCACTCAAAGAAAGTGACTCACACTCACAAAACACACAAAGGAGAGAGAGTGGAGATGGAAGAGTAAGAGAACCCTTCAATACTTGTATTTCTCTTTTTCACTCGTGCCTTGAAATTGATGGATGCATTGGGTATATAGACTCCACGTGCAATCATAACTTTCTTGTATTTATTACAAAACTCTAAAAAAGGCTCTCACATGTATTCATTACATAAACTTCCCTCATTGTTTTTAACTCTTCTACTAAATCATTTCATAAATAAATTAGAGTTTCATAACATTAATTAAGTTTAACCTTCAACACCACCTCTTAAACTTAATTTATGATTATGATATTCTAGTTTATTTATGAAATGAGTAAGTAAAAGAGTTAAAAATATTGATGAAATTTTATACAATGAATGCATGTTAGAGCTTTTTTGGAGTTATGTAATAATACAAGGAAAGTTATGGTTGTGGTTGCATGTGAAATATATATACCCATGCATCTTTCAATTTCAAGGCAAGACTGAAGAAGAGAAATACAAGTATTAAAGGCTTCTATTACTCTTCCATCGCCACTCTCTCTCCCTTTGTGTGTTTTGTGTGTGTGAATCACTTTCTTTGAGTGGTATGTGAGTGTGTAGGAGTGCAAGTAAGGAAAGGTCCACCAACTTTTTCCAAAACAGTGGTATAAGAGCCACTTGGTTCATGGTGAGAATGGCTATTGCCAACAGGATGGTGTCATTCCAATTTCCCCAACTTACAAAACAAAATTTTGATAATTGGAGTATTCGAATGAAGATGTTACTTGGTTTCCATGATGCATGAGAGATTATTGAGAAAGGTTATGAGGAGTCACAAGATGAAGCATCTTTGACTCCAATTGAAAAGGAAGCCTTGCAAAAGGCTAGGAAGAAAGATCAACAAGCCTTGACCTTAATATATCAAGGTTTGGATGAAACCATGTTCAAAAAAGTTGTAAATGCAACTTAATCCAAGCAAGCATGGGAGATTCTTAAAAATTCCCTAAAGGGAGTTGATAAGGTGAAGAAAGTTTGCCTTCAAACATTGATAGGCAAGTTTGAAAGCTTGCACATGAAATAATCTGAATCTGTTTCGGATAATTTTCAAGGGTGATGGATATTATAAACCAATGAAAAAGATATGATGGTAATGAGAACTTGGAGGATGCCTGTGTGGTAGAAAAAATCATCAGGTCAGTAACTTCCAAGTTTGACTGTATCATTGTGGCAATTGAGGGATCAAAAGACTTGAAGTCAACGACCATTGACCAGCTCATGGGATCTTTACAAGGACATGGAAAAAGGCTCAACAAGAACAAGTAAGAGCCTTTGGAGAAAGCACTACAATCTAAGCTCACCTTGAATGAGAAAGGGTGGGCTGAAAGTTGCCAAAGAGGCTGCGGACATGGTTGAGGAAAAGGATCTGGAGGAAGGAATGGTCATAACTCCCCAATTATGAAGAGAGAAATCAAAGTTCACAATCCACAAGAGAGAGTGGAGATGGAAGAGTAAGAGAACTCTTTAATACTTGTATTTCTATTCTGTTCCCTAGTCTTCACCTTATTAACTCCCATTAAAGATTTATTAAGAATCTCCCATTCTTGCTTGGATGAAGTTGCATTTGTAACTTTTCAAACATGGTTTCATCCAAGCCTTGATATATTAAGGTCAAGGCTTGTTGATTTCCTTTTCATTTGGAGTCAAAGATGCTTCATCTTGTGACTCCTCGTAAGCTTTCTCCATAATCTCCCATGCATCTTAGGATCCAAGTAACATCTTCATTTGGATACTCCAATTATCAAAATTTTGTTTTGTAAGTCGGGGAAATTGGAATGAAACCATCTCGTTAGCAATAGCCATTCTCACCACGAATTGATTGGCTTTGATACCTTTTTGTTGGAAAACTTGGTGGGTCTTTCCTTACTTGCACTCCCAAACACTCACAAACCACTCAAAGAAAGTGTTTCACACACACACACAAAGGGAAAGAAAGTAGACTTGGAAGAGTAAGAACTCTTTAATACTTGTATTTCTCTTCTTCACTCTTGCCTTGAAATTGACGGATGGATGGGATATATATACTCCACATGCAACCACTGTTATCTAGTCCTAACACTGTTGATTTTCCTTGGAAGGGCATTTGGTGTGCAAAGGTGCCTAAACGAGTGTCTTTCTTCCTATGGACAGCAGCTAATAATGGGATTCTCACCATTGACAATCTTGTCAACAAAGGTCGGTTTCTGGTTAATAGGTGTAGTTTATGCTACTGTGATGGGGAATCAGTAGATCACCTCCTGCTTCATTGTAAGTTTTCTCATGCCTTATGGAGCGAAGCTTTTGCAGTGTTTGGGATCCAATGGGTAATGCCTAGGTCGGTCAGATCTTTTTTCTTTATGTGGAGAAACTGGTTTGGAAGGCACCGTTCAACCATTTGGAATATGGTCCCGGCTTGTTTAATGTGGTTAGTTTGGCAGGAACGCAATACCCGCATTTTTGAAGACAAGGAGAGAACATTAGATCATCTAAAATCTCTCTTTTTTGGTACTCTGTTTCTTTGGGCTCGTATTTGGGGGTGTACGAATTGTAATTCTTTATCTGAGTTTTTAGCCTCTAGTTCTTTTAGTTCTTGATTTTTTTGTATCTGTTTCTTGTTCAAAGTGCTCACTATCGTGAGCATGATGTTCATTTATTTCAATATAAAGTCTTATTACCTATCAAAAAAAAAAAAAAAAACTTTCCTTGTATTATGAAATAACTCCACAAAAAACTCTAACATTTATTCATCACATAGGATTCCCTCAGTAGTAACTCTTCTACTAACTCATTTCATAAATAAACTAAAGTTTATGAAATTAGTTATTTGAAGAATCAAAAATAATGAGGGAAGTTTATGTGATGAATGCATGTGAGAAATTTTTTTGGAGTTATGTAATATACCCAAGGAAAGTTATGGTTGCATGTGGAGTATATACATTCCATGCATTCGTCAATTTCAAAGAAAGAGTGAAGAAGAGAAATACAAGTAAGTATGGGAAATTCTTAATAACTCTCTAAAGGGGGTTGATAAGGTGAAGAAAGTTCACCTTCGAACATTGATAGGCGAGTTTGAAAGCTTGCACATGAAAGAATCTGAATCTATTTCGGATTATTTTTCAAGGGTGTTGGCTATTACAAATCAATGAAAAAAATATAGTGAGAACTTGGATGATGCCCGTGTGGTAGAGAAAATAATTTGGCCATTAACATCCAAGTTTGACTATATTGTTGTGGCAATTGAGGAATCAAAAAACTTGGGAGTCAATAACCATTAACCAGCTCATGGGATCTTTACAAGCCCATGAAGAAAGGCTCAACAAGAAGCAAGAACCTTTGGAGCAATTTCTACAATCTAAGCTCACCTTGAATGACAAAGGGTGGCGTGAAAGTAGCCAAAGAGGCTGAAGGACATGGACTTGGTCTAGGAAGGGGAAGAGGATCCAGAGGAAGGAACAGTCATAACTCTCCCAATTATGAAGAGAGAAGTCAAAGTTCACAATCCACAAGAGAGAGAGTGGAGATGGAAGAGTAAGACAACTCTTTACTACTTATTTCTCTTCTTCACTCTTGCTTTGAACTTGACGGATGCAATGGGGTATATAAAATCAACATGCAACCATAACTTGTGTTTATTACATGATTCCAAAAAAACTCTCACATGCATTCATTACATAAACTTTCCTCCTTATTTTTAATTCTTCTACAAACTCATTTCATAAATAAACTACAGTTTCATAACATAAATTAAGTTTAACCTTCAACATGACACACATACATACAAACTAGCAATTTTTATTTATCTTTTCATGAACACAAACTAAACTAGCAATTCAAGTAAATTGTGTGTGAACAGTTTCTGTGACACATGCAGAAAGTTAATTGACTAAAGAACCCCTATTGATCAGGCACAACTATATCATTATCAGATTACACAAACTCAGGCATAGATACAAAGTCACATTATACAGCAAAACAAAAAGAAAAAAGATACAAAGACAAATTAGCCAAAGTAAATAATTTCATGCATATTTGACGTATTAATACTAAAAGTGGAAATAACAATAAACAAAAATAACCAACCTTTAGAAAATAGAAACTCAAGTAAATCAGGGGCCTGTGAGCAAAGCATTTTGAGGTTAGTCAGATAATGCTTAGAAAGCACAAAGCAGTTATTGCCTTTCAAGGCTGATCAGGAGAACATTATAATCTCATCCAGAGAGTAACAAATAATTTATAAAATGAACTCTCATAGTGCCTGAGCTAACAATGCAAGCTAAGACTAAAGCTAAATTCAGATACAGCAAATGCATGTTAACAACTAATTGTTTTAGATCAATCCATGACACTTTGGCTAGGGCTTTGCAAACCTAAAGACTAGCTGAATCCTAAAACTTAAGCATATATATGATCCATAACTAATGTAGTAATTCCAGAGAAGCATACCTTAATTTGATCATCAACTTCCAATCTTTCACAGGCAATGACAGGTCCAGCATCAAGTGCACGCACAGTGAATGCCAATGATACTCCTGTTTCTTTAACCCCATCCTAACGCAGAGATGTATAGATGTCATTACAATAACTTTAGAAAGAAGAACTGTAAAGTATTCAACGTAATGAATGCATAAACCTAAAAATAAATGAACCTGTAATGCTCTTTGAACAGGAGCAGCACCACGGTACAGTGGCAGCAGACTAGGGTGTATATTCACTGTCCCTGAGAAAATTAAAATATGAACTTGAGAAATGTTTGTATTACATTTTTTCAGGCTTTATATTAATTTTATTATCATTACTATAATTATTGGTAAGTTACACATGCACCCAATGGATCTTGAACCCACAACCTTGCCCTCCATCCCATTATGATGGGTGAAGGAAGTGCCCGTTGAATGGTATCATTTGAAATTTAGCATCTAGTCAGTTTTCAACTCATCATTTAAAAGTTAAAACTAGTCGGTACACATTTCAAATTAAACTTGGATGTCCAAAATTTATGTTTATATTTGAGATGCCAATGAGCTTTTGTTCAAATGGCAGTTCTTCCTCTTGTAATAATGAGATGGAGAGTGAGGACATGATTTCAAGATCCTTTAGGTGCATGAATAATTCACCAATAAAAAATAAAATTACATTAGCATTATGCAGCAAAAGGTTGAACGAGATACAAACTTAGCAATAATAAATAAATTCACAGATGCCAAACTGAATTCAAAATTTTTTGCGACAGGATGGTATCATGAAACATAAATAATACATCTTCAAAGACAATCATAGATCACAAATACTTATCCCCCCCCCCCCCCCCACCCCAAAAAAAAAAGTGCATTGATAACAAAACTGGCACGAAATTGTTTAAGATGCATGCATGCATATCCACCTCCTGGAAGCATGCCTTAAAATAACACAAGAAACATGTCACAAGATCCAAATTAAAGGAACATGCCTCGAAGGGAAAGTTTTACACCAGGTAGCTAAATGTCACAAGCCAAACAGGACAAGGGCCTTTGTGCTTGCCCATGGCCTCTAGCCTTGGCTTCCAAACACCTTTTGTAACACTCTTGTACATATTCTTGAAAGTAAAAGCCTTATCGGCAATTCCGCATGTTTAGACTTTATGAGCAAACCTATAAATAGGTTTGAGAGGCCTCGGATTAAGAGAAACCAAATTGACAGTTAAAATCTATGCCAGAACTTAGCAAAATGGAGAACTTCCCTGCGAGAAGCCTGAAATGTAAATTGAACAATGGCTTCATGTTTCTTTGCACATACTGATGTTTCCTCCTGCCAAATGGGTAATGGCTCACACTCTTAAGAGGAAATGCAAGGTCAGTAACATGTTCGGTTAGCACAAGAACAAAGGTGAGTCTCTTCGTAAAGCTTTCCTTCCATATCTTAACATTGTAATTGCTCTCTTTATATGAATACAAGAAGAAACCAACTATACTATTTTGCTTCTGCATTGATTTACTCTTCTAGATTCTCTTGCTTACATCATGTGGGTGCTTGTGCCTTGTGAGATTCTCTAACTTAAGGTCTACAGCTCACATAATCCTATATACCTTTTCCTATGATGAGTAAAGATTTTGAAATCATTTTCAAGGATCATGGATGCGATTCAGGGCATCTGTGATACCAAACCAATTGACCATATGGGAAACACTCCAATCCATAAGCAAGATAAGTTATTATTCTAATATTCTCTCGCATTTCTAGAGCATGTGAAAGTAATTGGGTATGCTCAAAAATTGCAAATAGCACATTCATGCGACGAAAAAAAAATGTGGTCTCATTCATGCCCAATATTCTCAATTTTGTTCAAAAATAAAATGTGACTAACCCAATGGTGGAATATTGAGAAACTTTCTGGGTAAAATATTTCCATATGCTGCTGTAATGCAGAGTTCCGGCTGTAAAGCTTTCAAATTTGACAAGAACATGTCCTGCATATAGAAAGAAAACTCAATTCTCTTCATGTGGTCTACCATTTATTCTTCATAAACATGGGTGCCTATATTAGGACAAAACTTTTAATGTGTTGGCATTTTGTGTACGGGGCAAGTGCCAAAAGTAGGAGCAGAAATGAGTTTGGAATTTGGGTGGCAAAAGAAGAGAAGCTCTAGCCGTTAAAAACCACTTATGATTTGGGGTATGTAAAACACACACACACACACAAACATAATAAGCTTTCCTAAATTTTACAATTACAATTGATGTTCCCGTTCTAGTTAAGTAAAAATGACGTTTTCTAAATGCAATATTAATTTACGACCACCCCCCCCCCCCCCCACAAACAAAAAAACAAAAAACAAATACATATAACTATTTGGACACTTACATTGTTTTGCAAAAGAATTTATGTAGTCTAAAAATTGTATTAATAAAAAAGAATTTGCCTTTTACTATAGGTTCAGTTCACGATTTGAAAACTTTAGCTAGAAAGCAAATATTATTTTCTTAAGTAGAAGTTTGTAATGCCCAGTAAAAGTTTGTAACACTTCACCTTCCACCCCATGTTTATAGGATATAGGGGAAGGAAATTCCATTTGGTCAAAAATCCACTGGCTTCTATGTTGTCAAAAACCAATCATTAATTTTAACTTTCCCTTAAAGATAAGTTCAAGAGGAGAAACCATTAATTACCTCTCCAGCCTTCTCAGGTGTGAAAATGAGGTCAGAAGAGAAGCCTCTGTTGAGAGCATACTGTGCCACTGGAGAAGGCATCACCTTTTTCCCCCTATCCCTTCTAGAAGGCGGTTGAGTAACAATTGCTGCAACCTAAATTGTGCCAAGTTAGTAATCCATAACCACAACTTCTCACTTTATATAACTAAAAATAATCGCGGAAACAATCTGAATGTTAAGTAGGCCTATATTTTTTGCTAGCAACAAAAAATCAACTTTTACTCAAGACCATGTACACAATGTTGCTGTAAGACCATCCCTTCAAAGACAGATTCATGATTATCTGCAGTGTTTCTATGTAATAGAAACAGATTATCCAAAAGAGCTCAAATTACATGTTTATTGGATCTTAAGCCATGTCAAAATGAGGTATGGACCATGACCCACTAATCTATTTGTCATCAGCTTTTTCATTTAGCTTTTTTAGCTTATTTATTATGTATAGCTTTTTAAAGCCTTACATTTTCTAGGTACAAGTACAACCATACTTTAACCAACTTTCAACAAAAAACCAAATAAGCGGATGCCCAATGGACAATTCAATTAAGTCCACATTTTAGTTTTTATGTTAAACATTCAATTTGAACATTTTTTTTTCACAAAAATGCAAACTGACCATAAAATTAATCTTCACGTAGTAATAAGAGTATAAGACTAATTAAAGGCTTAATTATTTTTTAAGGCAAGAATCCCAATGAAATAAACCTCTAGTAACCCCAACCAAACAGATAATAATAATATATATATATATATATATATTTATAAATCCAAGTAGTGTAACTATATTAGATAAGAAAGTGAAAGAGAAACTTGAATTGAAGATAATGTAATGGGAGTTTAAGGTCCAATACCTGAAATAAGGAGTCGGGAGCAGTAGATGCATTGAAAAGGGCATCAAGGACTGTTGTAGAGACCTACAATACAATACAAGAATACCCATTTTATTACACACCCAAAGACCAAAAGAAAACAAGAGAGAGAGAGAGAGAGAGAGAGAGAGAGAGTACCTGAGGAGAGCCCAAGAAGACAAGGGGCTTCTTCTTTGAAGAGGAGTTGAGAGAAGAAGAAGAAGTATTGAAACAGCAAAAACGACGAAGCATCAGCGAGGAATTCATTCCTCGCTCGCTCTCTCTCTCTCTCTTTTCAACGGCTACTCAGGCTCTTGTTTTTGCTTTGCGTTGCTGGGACTATGTTTATATGACATGTGGGGTTATCTCATTATCTGCTACTACTTCTACTGCTTTATTCGGTGAAACTTGCCGAGTAGCGCAATTTTACCAATATTTTAGGAAAAAAGTATACAAAATTATTTACTTATATTTAGAACCCTCTCCCATGTGTATGTATTTGTTTCTCAAAAAAATATAATAGATAATTATTCCATATTATTTAAGAGTGTGTATTATGTGTAGTATAACTTGTCTTACCTTCTCTTAAAAGTTACCATGACTTTTGAGTGGAGTTATGATGTGCATGCTCTGTTTGTTTCATTTTCTAAAAAGCATTTTCTAAAAAATTGTCTCATTTTTCAATGTTTGGTAACGACCTTGAAAATGAGCTTGAGAATGTTTTCTGATGTTTGGTATGCAATTTTTTAAAAATATTTCTTGTATAATTTAAAATATGTATATTATGTAAATCAACTAATGTAATCATTATAAATAAAAAAACCAATAATAAATTTGGTTTTCATACTAAAATTTTGACAATAGATATAATCAAAATTAATTAGTTGTCAAATTTGCATGATCTCTACCACTCAACTTGCTCATATATATGGATAGTAACGTATGTACATATGTACGTCCACACGTACACATATATATCAACCATTTGTCTATATATATATATATATATATATATAAATTTGATAGGATAATACATTTTCAATAAGTATAAATAACAATAACTTTTAATTGTCTACTATGGTCAACCACAAGTTTTCAATATTACTCTAAATTATGTATTTACATAATGTACTGCATAATATATCATCATTGCATAGTATCTACATAAAGTATCTACCAACAAAAAAAGTATTTGCCAACAAATGCAATTCTCCTAAACAATTATCATTCATTATATAACAATATTATTAGTCCAAGGTAAAGATTGTTCCATGTAAAAGCAATTTAGAGCAATATAGATACTATGTTTAAAATTTTCATCTTTTACTTCATTCATTCTTTCTTCTTCTTCTTCTTTTATTTTTATTTATTTTTTTTTTTTTTTGCACTTTATGTATAAAAAATAAGTAACTTCTGTCTATAATCCATTATATCGAAAATTTCTTAGAGAAAAATGAAAATCAAGCTTGAAATTCAAAGAAAATAACTGGGATTTTGGTAGAGAGGAATGAAATAATTACCGCTGCAAATTTGTTCTCCTTTGCAAGTCGGAGCTATTGACCAATCAGTGAAGGAAAAAAAAATTCTAATTAGAGAATTGTGTTACAAAAGGAAAGAGAAACATGGAGAAAAGAGAGAGGAGAGAGAGAGAGAGAGACAAAGAGAGAGAGAGAGATGGGAAGAGGAGAGACTAGAGTTAGTGATAGTGAGAGTGTAAGAAGAGAAAAAGTAAAGGGAAGAGAAAAAAAGTGAGAAATCTGACCATAAGAAAGGAAAGGCGCCAAAAAATTATGTTTCCCGTGACTACAGACGAAGATAATATTTATAGGAAATGTAACACGTGAGAGAGAGATTGTTTTCGAGAAAAAAAAATTGGAAAACAACTGTGCGTACCCAAAATATGGCTATTAGGCTCAACCTCTACTTGGACTTACAATCTATTTGTATTGTGAGTTTTGGGTTTCCTACTATGGGTGGTCCTATACTTGGAGACCCAAGTGCACTCCTATTTCCTTAAACCATTTTCTTTACCTCACAAAGTCATTCCCTTTTTCTCTTAGAGTGATTGTTCTTTTCTCTCAGTGTTCTCTCCAAAATTGTTAACCCCCATTCCCCATTCTCTTCTCCTATTTATAGGCTAAAATAAGTGGAGCTGTTATGATTACTCCCCCTTACTAGTGCAAATAGGGGTCCAATTCCATCATCTCAAAGTGGATGCCTTGTAGGGAAAGGTGGTAGTGGCATTGGAACTGATTCCCACCTCCAGAATCCCGCTCAGCAGCGATGTTCTCAAAGGCACTACCGGGCAGTCGAGTATAGGGTGTCCCTGAGCAATGACGCTCCCGACTAGGTTAGAGATGATCGGGAGGGGTTTGCTTGAGGTATTCAAGCCAGCGTGGTCTTATTTCAGCTCTTGGGCCCAAATTGGGCCCCAAGGTATCCAGGTTGAGGATAAAGGTCCAAGAATGGGGACAAGGTCATATAATGTGCCATGAGGCTTAGGCTCAAGGCCTATGAGGCTTGGAGCCCAGCTCTGTACAACAATCTATAGAAAATAAGCCTTATTTTTATTAAGGTTTTCTGTTGACCAAATATACTTTTCCATTTATTTGTTTTTTTTTTTTTTTTTTTTTTGGTGCTACTAAACACTAGAAAATGTGGAAAACTATATTTACAAAAAGTTTTTCAATGAAACAAACAGAGCGTAAGATTAAAGTAGTGCTACTACAACATGCAATTGGAGGGCAGAATATTTTAACAACAATTTTACAATAAAGCCTAAAGTGTAAGATGTTATTGGTTCTCGTTTAAAAAACTGTTTTTTTATTTACAAGATAAAAATTCTATTCTAATATAATTTAAATGCATACATGTGTGAAGTTTTTTCTTAGAAACTTGAATTCCGACTCTTGTCCCTCACACTTTATAAGTATTTAGGTTTGTGGAATAAAAAACCCTTAACATTTTTTTTTATCAACCATTAAAAATAAATAAATAAATAAATAAATAAAAGAGGTGGATGGTTGGGCTGGGCTGGGGTCTAAGATGAGGGCCCAATAAGGAGAGAAAGAAGATGGGTGTGTTTAGTTGAGAGTCAGAGAGTGTGGAGAGAGAATCTGGGTAGGGAGGAGAGAGGAGAGAAGGTGTAAGAAAGAGAAAAGGAGAAGAGAAATGGAAGGAGAAGAGGGAGGAATAAGGCTGAGCAAGAGATTTTCAGATAAAGACAAAGGTGAAGTTGATTACAAGACGAAAGCGGGAACAGCGTGGAGCCACTCTTACCTAAACCAAAAGCCATGGCATCCTCTCTCTTATCCCAACCAACGCCGCAAGTGGATCGCCGAACAGACCCACGCCAACCGCGAGCGCCGCGCCGAAGAAGTCGCTCGCGAGGCATTTATTCATCAATCCCTCCTTCCTTCGTTGGATTCAGTGTCTTTGGCCATTTTTGTTAATTTGGGTAATGTTTCAAAATGTGTGCAGTATGCTCAGGAGCAGGAATTCTTTCGCCAAACTGCTCTCATCTCCAAGAAAGAAAAAGAAAAGGTCTCTCTCCTCTCTTTCTATTATTTTCCATATTTACATTATTTTTTTTATGAATAGAAATGGGGTTTTTGTGGATACCGTTAGCTCAACTGATAAAGTTTCTGTCTGTACCAAAAACTGAGCGGTGACGCCATTGGTTGAAATGGGTTTTCATAATTAATTATTTATTTATTTGAATCCAATCAAATCATCACAGGTGGAGATGATGAAAGCTGTTAGCTTCATGTATGTTCGGCCACCCGGTTACAACCCAGAAAGTGCCAAAGCTGCAGAGCTTGCTGATGCTGATGACGACGAAACCCAACACCACCCACCTGAATCTGTGCCCATTAGAGATCGTTCTGGTGAAGAAAAGAAGAAACCGAGGCCAAAGGATGTTTTTGGCCGACATTTACCAACTGAAGAGGAGTTTGAAGTTTTGAAGAATGCTCCGCGGTATGTTTCATTGTGCCCTCATTCATGACATTAACTGACATGATGTCTTTTGCCATTACGTCGACACATGTTTTGCTATTTCGTCCAGTGATGTGATGTGCTTTTTTGGCTGCTTACAGTCATGAACTTGTGTCAATATAAGTGGAATTAACTTAACTACCATTGTTTCAGTGTTATGGTATGAGTTACAATTGACTTTATGCATAAATTGTAGTGATAGGAGTTTAAATCAGTATTGCCGGATTATTAGATGTTCTTAGTTGATTGAGTGGTGGTCTATAATGATTTCTCTAGGTATTAGGACCTTTTGACTGAAAAGTTTGATTGGAAGTGTTTATAAGCTCTTTACAAAGGTTTTGGGAACATATTAAAAAGGGTTCCAGGGAAATTGGTGTCAGATTCTCATAATGCTTTTATTGGACAGTGACAGATTTTTTAATTTAGTTCTCATTGCTAATGAGTGCCTCAACAGTAGGATTAATGGTTAAGCACTAGTTTGGAAACTAGATACTAATAAATCTTATGATCATGTGAACTGGGACTGTATAATCTATATGCAGGGTAGATTTAGTTTCGGCTAGAATTGGAAAAAAAATGATCTTTTTTTCCCCCTATCTTGCATTTCAATGGTTAGATTTTCATTTTTGGCTGAGGGCACTTCATTTGGCTTTAGTAGCTCTAGAGGGTTTGCAGCAAGGAGTTTTTTTAAAAAGTAAAGTAATTCTTATTAATATAAAAAATAGTCACCCAAGCAAGGAGAACTTCTTTCACCATGATTATTTATTCTTGTTATGGAGATCATAAATAGAGTGTGAACTAAATCTGTAGAGGGTGGTTATCTTTCTAGTTTTTGAGTTGGGAGTGATTCTAGAGGAATTGTGACAGTCTCCCATTTGTTGTTCGCGGATGACACTGTTATTTTTGGTGATGCTGATGCTGAACTCCTTTCTTATATCAGGTCTGTTATTTTGTACTTCAAAGTGGTGTTGTGTTTGAGAGTGAATTTGTCCCAGTGGGATGTTGGAGAGACTGAGGAGCTGACAGGTCTTTCTGTTGTAAAGTAGGTTTTACCATGAACAATTTGGGCATGTATTACAAAAGTATACATACTTTTGTAATTCTTCCATGTTTTGGGAACTTTCCTACAGGCTTTTTAGAAATATGGAGAGTAGTTCTCTATAATTTTATATATATAAGCACTAAAGTTTATTAAAAGAAAGAAAAGTGTGATCCTTATTTCACGGGAAGTATACAAGAGCTACACAACAGCTTAAATCCTAAAGTTACAAAGATTAAAACCTCCAAAAAAGAAAAATAATTATCTTCTCTAACGATCTTTGTCCAATCAAAAAGCAATCTAAGAAAAAATAACAATTGGAGCAATGAAGATTCAACCCCTTCAAAGACCTAGAATTACTCTTTTTTTTTTTTTTTTTTATATGAAAGAATAATTTTATTAAAAGAAGAATACTCCCTGCAGAGGGGGCAGGAAGTAGCCAAAGAACCTAGAATTGCACTCCTTCTAAATGCACCACATAATACAAAGGGGAATAGCGTTCCATACCTTCATGCTTTGATGGCCCTTGAACCCACCTCTTCAACAAGCTAGAAGATTTTTCTCTGAGTAAGGAATGACTCTAGAAAAACCAAAAAAGGAGAAAAACATAGACCATAGGTCGCTTGCAATAGCTCAATGTTATATATAACAATACACAAATAATGTTGTGCAACTTTTAAAGTTGGGCACATTTGCAGCATGCAGCATGGATTTCTCTACAATTGAGTTTTCTGTGGTGGTAACTGGTAAGTAATCGTAAACTTCTATGTTGATTTTTAACTCCGCAGTTTTTAAAGATTTTCTGATTTTGATTCCCCTCCACATGAAATCGAGTATTTTTACATGGTTGAAAGGAGTCCTTAGGTTTTATTTAGTTGCTTTATTTAAAAGGGAGGCTTGAATATGTAGTCGTCTATTTTGAGTGTGTTGAAAGTGCTTGTGGTAGGTATATTATACATTACAACTTTTAGGTCATAATATTATAAGCCTTCTTCAGGCTTCTGTTGTTCATCCTTTAGAAATGAAATATCAAGCGAAATGAACTCTTACTTGGTGCTCCCCTCTGGTTATGTACAAACAAGTCATCTTTGAATTGCTATCATTTTTGCAGTTGTTTTTAGTATAGCATATATGCTGTTGTGATTGGTGAACACTGATTTAGATGTCAATTTTATCCATGATTAATTTTTCCAGGTTGGAGACTGGAGTTGCTGGAAGGGTGAAACCATTTGGAGTTGAAGTGCGCAATGTGAAATGTCTAAGATGTGGAACTTATGGTCATCAAAGTGGCGATCGTGAATGTCCATTGAAAGATGCTATAATGCCTAACGAAGAGAGTCGATTGAAAAGAGATGACCCCTTAAATGCCATCATTGCCCAAACAGATCCCAGTGAGGTCAGTCATATTATCCCATTGCTAGTCTTGAAATTCTGATTAGCGATTGTTAGGAGTCAATTTTTCCTTGTTGCTTACAGAAGTCTACTTATCATTGTTTACTTGGTCAGTGAATGTGTAAGATTCTGTTGGTTGTTTAGGCATTTTTTCTTTTTACTTGATTTGTGTATGACCTTTTCTAGGTATCAATGTTATGACTAGGGACACATTAGCCATGTCTGCATGATATCTCAAAAGGACATGTAATAATTAGGATTCCCATACCCACTTGTATGTTTAAATCAATTTAGTAGACACTTGATGTGGAACTTAGCATATGCTCACCATGATGGGGTATGAAGGATTCATACATGAAATTCCTAGATCTATGTGATGCAAAAATAGAAAAAAATGTGTTAAAGAAAACAATCGCACAAGACAATATTTATGTGGTTCGGAAATTTTCCTACAGCAATGATTTCACTTTTCAGGAAAAAATACAAGATGCTGCAGTACAATTTTTTTTTCTCTCAAAACAACACACCAAACCCTAATTTGACAAACAACGGTATTTACATCCTGCACTGCGGATTCAGAATGGGCCAAGCCTCCGCTCCATGAACTAAGCCTTAGAAAATCTCCCATTAAAAACATTAACACTTTTATATCGGGTCGGGTCATAATCTGGATCAAACATAACTAGGCTTTACATAGCCCACGAAGGTAACACAATCTACACATTTATATATAGTGCATCTCTGCTCTCTTACCCTTTCCTATTATGCTAACCTATCTTGATATATGCTACCTTCGCAGATTTGTAATCCATCATTTTATTTTTATTTATTTTTAATGATATCCCTCACCAATCCCCTTTGTTGGATATAGACTCAACTAACTAACCCTTAATCCCAATTTGTTTGGATAGCTAATTGGATCCTTTTTCAACGAGGGTTGGCAATGCTAATGGGATTTAACTCAAATGGCACCACCTCCTCTTGTAAGTGCAAGACGGAGGTGAGGTTGTTGTTTCAAGGCCCACCGGGTGTGTGTGTAATTATCAAGAAAAAAAGAAAAAATAGGTTTGGTCACATGTACCTTTTTTTCCCCCCCTAGAGTTATTTTGCTCTATTTAAGGTCATACTCTTTGTCACCTCTCTATCTATGATATCCTTCTTCTCAACTTTATTCCAAGTAATTTTTAACCTCATAGACCTTTTCACTCAAAGTTTAATTAAATAAACTTTATTTACTGGTAAATTTCATTGGCCTTCAAGCCGCATATGAAATCATTTTAGATTACTCAGTGAACAAAGTTTGGCTTCAAACTTAGGCTATAACCAACGATAGGAAGATGACATGTGTTCCTCTCATGTGCAATGCACATGACTTACAAAACTACACTTGAGTGATTGTAATCATTTTAAATGAGTCATGTGCATTGCACATGATAGGGACACATATCATCTTCCTATTATTGGTTATAGCCTTAGGCTACAATGAAGTTTGTAGCCAAACTTTGTCCCTACTTAATTTGTTTATTTTTTCCTCATGGGTGCCACTCCTACCCTTGAATATAAATCTTCATTCCTTGTTTTGGTGAGAGATGTCCTCATTTTGCACCTGTAATTATTGTTTGCAAAATTGCATATTGTTTCAGAATCAAATCAGTAAAGGTCATTTTGAATCTTTTTTTTACTTAAGACTTTTGTCTGAAATGATCACCCTGGAAGCAGGCATCCTTATTCACTTGCTTTGTAAAAATGTCTTGCGGTCAGAGCTAACATCAATTGTCTCCTGTTTTTTGGCTTATATCACAGCCTCTAAAGTGGGAGCTCAAGCAAAAACCGGGAATTAGTCCTCCTCGCGGAGGATTCAAATCAGATGATCCTAACCAGCAAATAGTTGCTGAGGACATATTTGATGAGTATGGAGGTATATGGTTTTTCTATTCCAGTAATTTCTATGACAATTTTTATCTTTTGTATATTTGGATGCTGGTGTGATGACTGTCAGCCCCATCCATTTTGTAGGGTTCCTCGGTGGGGGTGATATCCCCAAGTTGCTGTCGAACTTCTCTAGCAAACCCAAGAAGTCCAAAAAGAAGCATAAGCAAAAAAAGCAGCAGTCACCATCTGGTAGAGAATCGAACGACCCATATGAAAATGAGTTTTCTGAGGATGTGGAGAGGAGGACAAAGAATAAAAAACATAGGGTGAAGGAAAAAAAGCGAAATAATTCTGAATCAAGTTCGTCAGACAGTTCAGAGTTTGATAGACCCAAACAGAGCAGACACAAGCATTCTTATCTATCTGAAGATTCGGATGCTGACAGAAATTGTAGAAGTAAAAAGAGCAGAGACAAGCATCCTTACTCATCTGAAGATTCTGACTTTGATAGGCGTCATAGAAGTGACAAGAGTAGACACAAGCGTTCTTGTTTATCTGAACATTCCAACCTTGAGAGGCATCATAGAAATGACAAGAGCATACACAAGGGTTCGTATTTATCTGAAGATTCCGACCTTGAGAGGCATCATGGAATTGACAAGAGCAGACACAAGCATTCCTATACATCTGATGATGCTGACCCAGAGAAGCATCATAGAGGTGACAAGAGTAGACACAAGCTTGCACATTCATCTAAAGATTCTGATTCTGAGAGGCATCATAGAAGTAAAAGGAGCAGGCAAAAGCAGTCTTATTCATCTGAAGATTCTGACCCTGAGAAGCATCGTAGAAGCAAAAGGAGCAGGCAAAAGCAGTCTTATTCGTCCGAAGATTCTGAACCTGGGAAGCATTGTAGAAGTAAAAGGAGCAGGCAAAAGCAATCATATTCATCTGAAGATTCTGACCCTAGGAGACATCATAGAAGTGACAAGAGCAGAAACAAGAGTTCTCTTTCACATTCAATTGAAGATTCTGATAAAGGGCATCGTAGAAGTAAATATCATCATTAATAGCAGCACGATCACTGTCATCAGTCTGATCCTTCAGCAGAATGAGATTTCAAAATTCCTTTATATAATGAGCGGGCTGGATAAGTTTTATCTCATTGCAAATTAACAATCTTTGCCATCAAAAGCAAAAACTATTGTAAAAGAATCGATTCTCTTGGGTTGTTTTGTATGGAATGAGCAGGCTGGATAAAGTTTGGATGGGGGGAGATAAGAGAGGAGAGGGGATGGGTGGCAGAATACTATCTCTGCTGGAAACATATTGTAAAGGAATCAACTCTCTTGGGTTGTTTTGTATGGATCAAGGATGCTGATTATTTATGTTACTATAAGATGCTTGGCTCCTGTCAAACCTTATTGTCTTACATTTGGATTGTTAAATCCATTAGTCATGTTGCCCTCATTGTAGGGACATCAGTTCATCATTTACCTTGTGTTCCACGTTAGTAAAAATACTTGAATGAGCTTCTTTTTGTGTGTGTGTGTTTTGCTTGGGATTTCTTCATGGATTATAAATGGGGCTAGGTTTGGCTTGTGAATGTGTAGACCTTAATCAGTTGTGTCTCTATTTGCGATTTTAGTTTTCCCTATTTGTGATTTTAGTTTTCCATAATACCATCATTCCTATTGGTAATTTTGATGAGAGAGAGAATTGGAGAAAAAAATAACAATGTATTTTAAGTTTAATTAAAATTGCGTTGTTTTCTTTCTCAAAAAAAAAAAAAAAAAAAAAATTACGTTGTTTTGAGGTAAATAATACTTTAAGTTAAATAGAGAGGATTATTTTGAAAACAATATTAATATTTGTGGAAATAAAGAGGATTATATTGAAAACGATATTTAATATTAGGAGCTAAAATAAAAACATTCCAAACATTAAGTTGGTTAAATTTTAATCTTAAAAAAAAAAAAAAAATTACTAGAGTATTCTTTTTTGGCCTTTAAAGTTTGAGTTTTTTTTTTTTTTTTTTTTGGCTTTTATGTTTTCAAAATTTTCTTTTTTGCTCTTCATTCTTAATTCTATTTTAGTATTGGTCATGTCATCTTTTTTTTGTTAGTAATTTGACAATTAAGTACTATTCAATTTTAACTATTTTATAAAATATAACTAAAATACTGTAAAATTCCTGAGAAAAAAATTTGAATAAAACAGGATTAGGCTAAAATAAAAATTTTGAAACGTAAATGATTAAATTAAAAATAATCATAAACTTTAAGACCCAAAATGCATTTTAATATTTAAAAATAAAAAATAAAAAATTTGACTAAAGATAATAAAGAAAAGAAAAAAAAAAAAAAAATCTCTAGAGGAATAATGGTACAGAGTAGAGAGTAGAGACTAGAGACACATCAAAGGGGCGTGAATCGTGAGTGTGAACAAGTAAACGAAAAAGGATGGGCAAGGCGATGGCTATGGCTATGGCGATGAGGAGCGTGGGTACAGCCTTTAGAATAGTAGGAAGCAGAAGCATGAGCACCAAAGTCCCTCATTCTCACTATTCTAATCGTCCCATTCCCAAAGGGGTACTCAAAGCCATCAGACCTTCTTCTTCTTCTTCTGAGTTCCGCAAGTTCCTCAACATTCCTGGCACCTCTCGTTCTGAAAACGCCTTGTTGATCTCCAAGTTCCTCAAGCTCTACACTGCCCAGGTCTCTCTCTCTCTCTCTCTCTCTCTCTCTCTCTCTCTGTGGAACAATGATTTTTTTGTTAGTAATTTGATTTTTCTTCATATGCCTTGCAACTGTTCGATGAAATTCCCCTTACAAACTGTCTGCAATAATTTATTCACAATTCATTAAGTATCGTTTAAATTAACGCCCATTTTCATTTTCTTACTCTCCTCCATTCAAATGAATTGGGTTTTCCATTGAGTATGGTAATTTAAATTTTCTTCATATGCCTTGGAACTGTTTGATGAAATTTCCCTTACAAACTGTCTGCAATCATTCATTCACAATTCATTAATTACCGTTCAATATTCTTTTTTCTCTTCTCCATTGAAATGAATTGGGTTTTTTTTTTTAGTTTTCATAAATGATGTCACTTTTCCAACACTACGATGGATTTTGATCCGTTGCTTTTGTGTTAGTGCTGCCTATGTCTATGTCCTATGTTATGGTTGTGCAACCAATTTGCATAGCAAGAGCATATGTTAAATATTTAGACGTTTGTGTATTAAACAATTAAGCATGTGGGAATTAATTGGTCAGAGGGTTGGTAGTTAGTTAGCCAAGTTGTTAGCCAATCTTGGCCTTTGTGTGTCAAGGTACTCGACTAGTATAAAAAGCTGGAATGTAATTGTAATCATTCATTCAGAATGTTAACCAAATTACTTTCCTAACTCTTCTCTTTTCTCTCAATTCTCCCTCTCTTCTCCTGGAGGTCTGGCTACCTTGAATTAGCCATACATATTTCTAACCACAAGCAATTAGGTTCTTAACAACTGATATTAGAGCAGTGAGATTATGCCATGGCTGAAGGAACTCAAGTTGCACAGATGAATGAAGCCATCATTGACCTGAGACAAACTCAGGATTGTCATACTAGAACCCTGAAGGTCCTAACTCAGCAAGTAGGCCAGATCAATGAAGCCATGAAGAGTCTAATTGAAGCACAAGAAAGGAGACAAGAACCAGCTTGAGGGCAAGGACCTGCAATGGAGGAAGTTCCCTGTCAGGGGAGGAACCAAAATTTTTGTTTGGGGAGGGGGGGGGGGGGGGGGGGGGGGGGCTGAGTTATGGTACTAGACAATTAATCAAGACAAACCCAAAATGCATGGCACACAATTGCACATTTTATATATGTATATATACTCCCTCTGCCCCAAATATTTAGTCATCTATTCTGTTGTTAATAAATGAATTTCCTAACTTTCTCTTTATTTTAATTAAAAAAACTAATGCCCCTATTTTATTAGAGTTGAATTCACTTGGGCTAGTTTTGGAATCTTGTACCTTTTTATTTAAAAGACGCTGCATTAATGATATTCCTTTAAAAATTTGGATTTTCTATACATGACAAATAATATGGGACAGAAGGAGTATACACACACACACACACACACACACACTAATATTTTAAAGCTAGAGTAGTCATAATTTATAAATAAATTATGAACAAAATTATCTACTTGGTGTATATATAGAACTTATCAATTTTTAAATTCCAAAAGTTATCTAATTTGATTCTAGACACGTCCCAAAAAAAAAAAAAAATGGTGCACAGCCTGTTTGTGTGAGACCTTATAGGTATCCATATTATTAGAAGAATGAGATCAAAAAAAATGTGAAGGTATTGTTAGATGCAGGGTCCATTAGAGCTAGTCAAAGTCCATTCTCTTGACCTGTTCTTTTGGTTAGGAAGGATGATGGTAGCTGGAGAATGTGTGCGGATCATAGGGCTTTGAAAAAAGAGAAAAAAAGATATATATCCAATTCTTGTAGTAGATAAGTTGGAGGGGGCAAGGATCTTCTCCAAACTTGACTTGAGGTCAGGTTATTATTAAATAAGGATTAGCAAGGAGGACATTCCAAAGAGAGAATTTAGGATTCATGACTGACACTAAAAAAAGGGCAGGGTCTTCTTTCTGAGGACACTATGAGTTCCTAGTGATGCCCTTTGGATTAACAAATGCCCCATCAACCATTCAAGCCCTTTTGAAGAAGGTTTTTTCTTGTGTTTCTATGACATAATTGTGTTTAGCAAGACCCTTGCAGAGCATTCGAAGCACTTAAGAGTTGTCATGGAGGTCATGCAAAAGAATTAGCTTTATGCCTAGAAGTCTAAGTGTAAATTTAGGTGCCAAGAAGTTTAGTATCTTGGCTTGATTATCTTAGGGCAGGGAGTGAAGGCAGATCCCAAGAATTTAACAAGTTTTAAGTATTTGTGTTGTTAACAGGTGTTGTATGTGTAAAAATGATTGGGAATGGGTGGACCACCTGCTAATTCTTTGTCCTTTTGTCTCTGATTTATGGTGAGAACGGAATAACAGAATCTTCAAAGGGGAGGAGCGTTCTATCATCGAGTTGAAGGACATTTTCCTTATTTCTTGTTTGAATGGAGGACTGCTTTGAGATGCCTCTGTTTTAGATTTTGTAGATTTATGTAATTTTGGGTAGACTTTTGCTTTCCTTGTACACATCCTGTGTACCAAGGAATTTGATTCTTTTCTTGTTTTTTTCTCTTTTTTTTAAAGAAAGTTTTTATTTACCGATTAAAAAAAAAAGTTCCTTGAAGGCCTTGAGGAGCTTTTTAGGTCTCACAGGATACTATAGGAAATTCGTAAGAGGTTATGGGCAAATTGTAGCCCCATTGACAGCTCTACTAAAGAAGAATGCTTCCATGTGGAGAGATCGAGCATAAGAGCCCTTCAACAAACTCAAGGAAGTTGTCTGTTACTCCTGTGCTAGCCTTGCTATATTTCATCAAGGCATTCACCATTGAGTGTGATGCCTATGGCCAAGGGCTTGGAGCAGCCTTCATGCATGAGCAGAGGCTTATAGCTCCTTGAGGATTGGGTGTACTCAAGGTTTCAGCCTTGCAGGCAAAAATCTTTGGGCCTAAGAGGGCATTTGAATTTGTCCCCTAGGTTCTTTGGTTCTTTCTAGGTAATCCAAAGAATTGGAGAGGTAGCCTACAAGTTGGATCTGCCCCCCAATTCATGGATTCATCTTGTGTTTCATTTTTTCTTTTTTGATAGGTAAGAATAATTTTATTGAAAAGAGACTACTTCATGACGAAAGACGTGAAGTACCCTGAAGAATTACAATCAGAAAAAATATTTACATATGAATTGACTCTATGAAATTTTGAACAAAAATAAGACCCAAAGCAAAGGACCACTCATAAAGAGAACTAATGAAAGATGCTAGCAATTGAGTTGATGTGGAGTGACATTCACTCCACATCTTCAAAGTACATTGATTTGTTTCCCTCTAGATAGTCCATGGGCCATAGCACACATAAAGGAACAAGGTTCAAACAGCTGACAAAAGATTAGATCCCCTAATCCGCCATCCACATAATGAATCAAGAACCTTCTCCAGTAATACCCATTGAATCCCAAACATCTGAAAAACATGACTCCATAAGTCAAAAGCCACACTGCAATGTATCAAAAGGTGGATCACAGTCTCCCCATTGCATTGACACATACAACACCAACTCACCATTGCATAACCCCTCTTAATAAGGTTATCATAAGTAAGAATTTTCCCCCAAGCTGCTATCCACACAACAAAAGGAAACTCTACGAGGAGCCTTAACCCTCCTTATGGCTTTCCAAGGGAAAGACATAAAAGATGAACCCCGAAGGTCTCATAAAAAGATCTCACAGTGAAATCCCCATTTCTCCTTAGTTTACATCTCATCTGATCTTCCCCTTCCCTAGTGGGAATGTAAGATTCTAGCAAATGGAGGAATGAATCCACCCCATAAATCTCCCCAGTCATTAAAATTTCTCATGAATCCCGCACTCAAATTCCTCTTCCCCCATCTCCTGTCTCTCCAACAAAGATTCCACAGATGCATCCTTATCCAATGCAGTTTCAAATAGCACCTCCTGTGTTTCATGTGTCATGCCTCAAGCCTGAGTTGGGCCAACACAACCCTATACCCACACTGCCTCCTGTTGACAAAGAAGGAGATCTGTCAACTGAGCTTATTGCCATCTTGCAAAGGAGAATGATCAAGCTTGGAAAAGAGGCTGCAATTGAGGTGTTAGTTCAATGGCAAGGTGTTTCTAAAGAAGATGATACCTAGGAATTGCTCCACAAATTGGGGCTTTAATTCCCTCACCTTGTGGGCTAGGTGCTTGGAAGGGGAGGGGTATGTAAGCATCTAGAGCAAGACTAACACATGTGCTGCTTATGTCCTAGTTACGTTGTGCTACCGGGGTGTCTTATAAGAGCATGTGTGCGAAGAGATTAGCTATGCCAAGCATAAAAATTCTAGCATGTGATTAAATAATTATGCATGTGTTTTAAACAATTAAGCATGTGTAAATTAACTAGATGGTTAGGGGCTGCTAGTTACTGCTTAGTTGGCAATTAGTTAGCCAAGTTGCTAGCCAATCTTGGCCTTTGTGTGTCAAGACACTTGACTAAGCCTTAGTATAAAAGCTGGAATGTAATTGTAATCATTCATTCAGAATATTAAGCAAAGTCTTTTCCTAACTTCTTATCTTTCTCTCAATTCTTCCTCTTTTCTCTTGGAGGCCTGGCTACCTTGAATTAGCCACACAAATTTCTAACTACAAGCAATTAGGTCCTTAACATTATGCCTATGTGACGTAGGACAAGGGGGAACAAACAAAATCTGATTTAGAACTGTTGGGGCAGATCTGGTAGCACTTGGGCTTTGAGGGTTTAGGGTTAGGTTTTGGTGGGGAAAAGACTGTAAAATAAGAGGGATAATAGGGTTTCCAAAGGGTACAAGGATTAGTAGGGTTTGGGAATGAAACAAAGGAGAGTTGTGAACAGAGATACGTTAATAGTAAATCACACCTAGACTCGTAAGCATCACACCTAGGCTTCCTTGGCATCACACCTCGGAGAAGGTTGCATCACACAAACCATAAAGAAAGCTTCATATCTCTTAAATTCTGAAAACATTAATCTTCTCAATAGAAAGCACTATTCCTAATTGAACTGGGATTTCTTGAAACGCTAATAAGACTTGAACTGTTTGCTACTAAGCCCAACTAAATAGCCAAACTTAAATAAAACACAAAAGAAGATCTAATGAACTGTTTGCACAGCCCATTCTAGAATATTATGAAATTACAAAATTGCCCTTGATACATAAAATCAAATAAAATATAATGAATATGTTTTCCCATTGCCTCCTGCATCACTATGTTGTTATAAAACTTTAACACTTTGTATTTTATTTTTTCCCATTGACTGAGTTTATTTGAGATACAAATACATATGGCCAATTCTAATTAGATGAAGAGTATCCTCAATACTGACCTGAGTTTAATTGGGACTAATGCCAATGAGGCTTTGTCTCAAATGACATGTCCTCCTATTGTAAAGTGAAAGGTGGAGGATGAAGTTGTGGGTTCAAGACCTACCGGATGTGTGTAATTATTTTTAAAAATATATATTAATTGGGACCAAGGTTAAGGAGTGAGTTGGATATCAGCTTCATATGTACCCAAGCTATCATGGGATTAAAGTACTCCTTTTTGGGTGGGCTTGGGGCTCAGGCTATAGGGCTTTTATCCATTCCCTGTCTCAACTTACATAACAAAAAAGTTGAGAGAATCAATTTCATTTATGATGTTTTTACTTCATTTGCAGCTCTTTACTTTTTTCCTTTCTCTACATGTTCAGTGATATTGTGATCTAGAATCTTCTTGATTTGCATTTTCTAACGTGGTAAATAGGCATTCAGTGATGTTGTAATGTGGAATCTTCTTGATTTGCAACGTATAACATGGTTAATAGGCATTCAGTCGCTACACTTTCTGTTTGGGATCAATCTTGTTAGTTGTTATAACCTGTTAATTCCAGTGACCAACTTGTCAACTGACAGAACACATAAAGCAATCATTACAAAATAAATAAACAAATAATTACCATAAAAGAAAATTCAGAACAAGTGATGAGGTTTTTGTTTATGAAGTCCCTGAACAGCATTGCCAAATGGTGATTGTCTAAACCGAATTAAAGATTTGTTTGAACATGTAGTTGACCCATTGTTTTCCTTGTTATCTTTGCTGAATGGCGAAAAGGCTTGCATCCCATACCATTTTAGTCTATTCTTCTACGAGTAACACATTATTTTTTATTTATTAAAACAATGAATTTGATTGTCTTTGGTGGCTTGACATAGCTATTTTACCTATGTAGAGCCCTGGGATAAAAAAGGACAAAATTTGGGAGGATAACTTGAATAAATTGTTACATGGGAAAGACAGAGCTGGGTTACCAGAGATTGCTAAATTGCTGTCTCCACAATTCAACCAACAAGGAGGCATGAACTCAGAGTCAAAAACTGATGACAACAAACACCAAAGGGGCGCAAAAGCAAAAGGAAGGAAGAAGAAGTAGGACACTATACAGCATATTCTGCATGGACTCAAAAGAGTTGAATCTTTTGAATGCTTATGTTCCTATCCAGATTCTTGTCTATTGCATTTGAACATTGGTTACATTCCCCTTTCTTGAGCATCTTTATTCAATTCCATAATATTAACTGGCACATGTTTTATGTACACCAGTTTATGTGGCAGATGTAGGATAATCGTTTAAGGTAATCCTGTGGAGATGCTTGGAATTCTTAGCCAGGCTAAGTTGAGAACTCCAAGAACTTGGGCTAGAAATTTTTACTTGCTGAGTTTATGGCATTAGAGGTTGGACCTTGATGCAACCACGAGTATCCTCTGCCCATACAATGTGTAGCAGCTTTATGTTTGGGAATCTACATTTCCAAAAATTGAGGGTAAGGTTGTTTACCAACTACATCTTCTAGACCTTGCAAAAGCAGGGGCCTAGAGCACTGTGTACAACCTTTGAGTTCATGACATTTCTTGGTTGACATAGTTCGATTATGGATATAATTATTCTTTGTGAAGGGATTTTTTTTGTTTTTGTGTTTTCAATCTTTTTGCCAAAGATGCAACTTTATCTTATTTTCCCTCTCTTATGGTTTGTTTGGATTAAGGGGGAGAGAGGGGCAGTAGAGGGAAGTGAGTAGAGTTGGCATATTTTCAGCCAACTCAACTCTACTCTACTCCTCTATAGTCCCCTTCCCTCTCTCTTTAATCCAAACAGGCCATTATAGTCTTGTACCTTTTTTTTTGGGTACATGGATTCAAATGTCATTAAATCCAGTGGTAATAGTCTAATAGCTATACCCCTGACCCTTTGAACATCTCCTATCTTTGTAGTTTGCACTTGTGGAAGCCTATGTTTGTAGTGCTCTCAAAATACATGAACTATAAATATTGGGAAAAAATATTAAACAAGAAAAATAAAATAAATTTAAAAAAGGCCATCTCCATTGGCTTTATATGCGTGCGAGAACCTTCATAATGATCAAGGTTGATGAGCAATTTGTTTAGCAAAAAAAGGTTGATGGGCAGTTTAAGGATTTGTTTAATGAAACCATTTAGTGATCTTAATAAGTCCAATGACATAAGTGAAAGTAAAGTTGCATTTATTATAACTTGTCACACTTTGGAAAGTTGTGTTTTCAACATTATTTATCAGTAATTGTACGACTTATATATATATATATATATATATATATATAGCTTCAATACTTTTGTTGGTTATATTAAGTTACTATCAACTTTAATAGTCTCGCGTTTTTTAATGAATGGGTGAAGAGACATGGACATGGTACACAAATTTTCTAATAAATCTCAAAGTGATTATAGAAGATTCAACCAAATATATATATATATATATATATATGGACCTTCGATACATTTGTTTTTTTGTTTTTTTTTTTTTGAGAAGAAAGACCTTGCATTTCAATTAAGGGAGGTTGTTCAAATAAGCCTAGAGTACATTAATAATATTTGGTAGTACATCTTCCATCTAGACATGTAAAAGAGGGGAAGAAACTGCCCGTCTTGCAATTAGTTATATGAAGTTGCTAGCAACTTTATTAATATGAGTTTTATCATGAAAGAAGGAGTGAAGCATGGTAAATAGATTTTAACCTAATAGACATTGGGAATGAAAAATCTTAATTTAGCCCTAGTCAACTTGAGGATTGGCCAAGTAGACTTTGATTGTTAAGTTAGTAGACTAGTGGAAGAAAAAAAAAAGGTGAAAATGGTAGAGTAACAACTCCAAGGTTTGTATACCTAATTCAATGAATAAAAAGTGTATTTATAGGTGTGTGAGGAGCTGATTTTGGGCCTTTGGACAAGAAAACCCATCCTTCAAGACTCGTTAGCTAGTCGTCCCTTCAATTGTGATGGTATATTGTGAGACACAATAAATATTGATATAAAAGAAGCTAGCGAGAACTTTTTTTAAGGATAATTATAATTATAATGGGCAAACGATTAAGGCAATGAATTTGTTGGCTAATAACCAAGTCAATCAAGATAACTACATAGCTTATTCTCAAAAAAAAAAAAAAAAAAAAAGATAACTGCATAACTCAATTTTCAATTTTTCCAAACTTATTCCACTTGCCCAAAAAAGGAAAAGAAAAGAAATCATGGTTACCAGGTTAGAATCCCAAGGTTTTTGATACTTGAAATCGGAAAAAGAGAATGGATAGGAAGCAGGAAAGATTGCATTTTTTTTCAATTTGCATTACTATTATTATTTATTATCAAAGGAAAATTAATTATGGAGATAAATATTTTTAAAAAGAAAGAAAAAAAAAAGGTGGTTGAATAAGTAACTTGAAGAAGGTCCGGTTTGGCCCGGGCCTGAGTCATGCGGGCCCAGCTCAAATTTTAAATTTAAATTGAAATGAATGATACTTGTCTCTGTGGAGTGAGTGGGAATAAAGAGAGAGAGAGAGAGAGAGAGAGAGGGTGTAGGGTTTTAGAAAGAAAGGCGCAGTGGGCAGTGAGACAGTCTCAGAGAAATGGCATCTTCATCATCGCGTTGGAGGGCAGTGTTTGGGGGAACGACGACGCTTATGAGCGCCGCAAAAGCAAAAGCAAAGACGACGACGACTACTACTACCACCAAAGCTCGTTCCAACATGGGCATTCAGAAGGTGGTTCAGATCTCTCCTCAACTCGGCAAATTCCTCGACGGCGCCACCGAGTCCTCTCGCACCCTCGCCGTCAAGAAGGTCTGGGAACACATCAAGCTCCACCACCTCCAGGTCTCTCCCTCTCCCTTTTCTATAATCATCTAATCATTTACATGTTATGGGTTTTTTAATTTTTTAGACTCTTTTTCTATTGATGCTTTTTTGTTCAAGTCTTTATCTTTAACAAGTAATAATGATAAACTTGTGGAAATAAGATAAACCCATATAAATTATTTTAGTAAATGGCCATTGTTTACTTTGTTCTAACAGTTTCTCCCTCCCTATTGATGTTTGTGATGCTTGGAGGAAAGACTCTGTGTTTGTTTATGCTCTTTTTAATAAAGACTCTGTTTAGGTTCATGAATGGTTGGAACATAATTTGAGAAGATCCGTGAGCTCGGCCAACACAGAGGAACCCTTGAGCTGTAAAATTGTCTCACTTTATAATGATTTACAGATATACACTTCACTTGTCTCTACTTCTGCTTATCAGTGGCTTTATTTTTAGATTTGTCTCTAGTGTTGATTGTCCCAATTTTAGCAGTTCTTTTGTTATCACCATGGCCAACATTTGTTTCTTGTCGATTCTTTAGTGTTTGTTATTGCCATGTCTAATGCATGACAAGCTATGGTGTTTTGCAGAACCCTGCAAACAGAAAGGAAATCTTTTGTGATGAGAAGCTGAAGTCCATTTTCGATGGGAAAGACAAGGTTCAGTTCCAAGAAATCGCCAAGTTCCTGTCCAACCATTTTGTGAAGTCCAGTTAATGCTTGCCCTTCTGATGCTCTCTATATCATTGTCTAGTACTACTTGAAAGATCTTTTGTTTCTTCATTTTGCTAACCTGTTGAGCTTTATGTTTAGAAAACCCAGTTTGACTTACAATTGGGGAAATGATGTGGGAAAATGTGTGATAGGTCTTGTATGTAAAGGAATCTTGGGTTCACTCTGGTGGCATTTTGGTGGGTTAACCGTGAAAGTTCTATGAATGGTTAAAACTATATTTGTTCTTCTCTGCTATCTTTAGATTGATATTGTGTGATGCCGGATTAAATTGTCACTATAATTGTTTATATACGTTGTTTAAGGATACTTCACATTTAACTCAACACAAGACTGCATCAAACAAGTGAGGAAAGGTTTATGAAAGGCTAGACAAACAAATCACAATCACCCTCACTGTATCAAGTCCCTGCAAAAACAGTCACCCTTCAAACAGCCTTTAAACAGTGTATATAAACCATTCTAGGGAAATCCTATTTGAACCTCAACTCACACCCGGTCACCCTTCAAAAGCATCAAACTACACTACACTACAGTCTCAAAGCCTCAAAATTAGGATGTGCTTAATGCCATTAATCCAAATCTGAGTTCATTCATATTTCATAATATGCTTGATTAATCCTTCACTTCTCACAACTCCATGAACCCAGGAATTTCTATCAATCCATAGAACATAGACCTGGTTATGCATGGAAAACTATTGTATCATTGATTATGGTTTCTTGATTCTGATGAACTCGACTTTGCTATCCTAATCCCCTAGCTTCCCATTAAACAATTCTGGTTATTGATGGTATTATTGATTATAGTTTCTTGTTTTTGATGAACTCAATTTTGTTATCCTCATTCCCTACCTTCCCGTTAAAGAAATCTGGTTACTGAGCGGCTATCAATCCAAAATATGATAAATTAAGGTTACAATACTTTGATTTTAATGTACAATACTGTCGCCAGGAGCACCAATAATGCCTTTGCAGAAACAAATATGAGCCAACTCAGAGAGAGAGAGCGCTATTGTCAATAACTTCAATTCCATATTCAACTAGAGCCACTGTGAATAGTGGTCATAAAGGTGAGGGATAGGGTGAAATCGAAATGAATTACTTTGTTTTCATTTTAGATGATACTCGATTGAGGATTTTTTTTGCAAAATAACATCATTTTGCTAACAATTTTGTTAGTGAGCAACGTTTTTAAACTATTTAAGAAACTAGCATCTCGAGTCTCTTAAACTTGAGTTCACTATATCAACTTGAGTCCTATAGACTCAAGTTTCATGTGTTGGCAGAGGTGAGGTGGAAAAATTATTCACGTGACTTGAGTTCCCTAAAGAGAACAACGCAAACAAAAACCATGAACCACGAAGATCAAACTCACGAAGAAGAAACAACATACAAAGATCAAACCCAAACAGACCCAAGAAGAATAAACAACAAACCCACGAAGATCAAACCCAAACAACGAAGAAGAAACAACAAATGCTCTAGGAGGCGGTGACAATTGAACCCAAACAACAAAGATCAAACCACGAAGATTAAACAACGAAGATTAAACCCAAACAATGAAGATCAAACCATGACGGTGAAGGCTCCAGGCGGCAATGTGCGAAGACTTCATTTTCTTCTCTGGGTCTTTGGGTTTGTTGATGTTCCTTTGTTTTCTTCTCTGGTATTTGGGTTTGTTGAAGTTTCGTTGTTTCTCTTTGGGTTAGGGAGACTCAAGTTCCACATGGATAATTTTTCACCTCAACTTTGCTAGCACATGAAACTCGAGTCTCTAAAACTCGACTTGCTACAATAAACTTAAGTCTAAGAGATTCGAGATGTTAGTTTCCTAAATAGTTTGGAAACATTGCTAACTAACAAAATTGTTAGCATTTTGGTGTTAAATTGCAAAAAAATCCCTTGATTGAAAGGAATCAAGTGTGAGAGAAATTAGAATTGAAATGAATTTGTGTGGGTGATAATGAAATAGAAATAAATTTTTGTTGAAGATTTGAGGTTTAAATGGTGATTTCAATGATTTTGGGGCTTTTATAAAATTATTGAAAGTTTGGGGGTCTTGTACAAATTTTGGAAATTTAGGGGTCGACTATAATTTTATAAGAGTTCAGGTCAAAATATAATTTTGGAAAGTCTTAAGGTCAAAATATAATTTTGAAGAAGTTTGGGGATCAAAGTGTAATTTTGGAAAAGGTTTATATGCTGGTGGGCTTTCCAGTTTAATTATTTTTAAGTTAGGCTCGAGAGGAAAATTTGATTTTGGGTTTGGCAAGATTTCAGGTTGGGCCAAAATTTTTGATGTAGGCTTGACATACTTTGTTTAATTGAAAGTTATGTGTGGGCTAAAGGTTTTTTGGTTGTAGATGCTCTATTTGTGTGGACTTGTTTTGAAATTTGAATTGAATGTTAGTCTTGGTTTAGTTTGGATTGGGCTTAATCTCTTTGTGCTTTTTGGGTTAAAATAATGGGTTTCATATTGGATTTTTTACATATATATATTTTTTTTCTAGATGGGATACCGTTTAAATTATGCGTCCACTATGTGATAATTGTTTTTTATTACGAGAATAAAAGACAGCAATTAATTTACAACGTAAAAGGCAAACTTATATATTTTATTGAAAAAGTTTGGTGTCACAAATTAGTGCACAATTTTGTCCACAACTCACTTTTTTTTTTTTTTTTTTTGAGAATGTAAAATAGGGGCCTTTATGGCTATATTACACCTCCGGACAGGAAGCCAGCGGGAGACCCACCCAGCTGAAGGGTAGCCAATGACTGTGTGAGAGTCACCTCTTTTAAGTACACCCCTCACTAAGTATGCCTACCAACGAACTCCTGCGGGCAGCAAAACTCGAATCTAGGTGTGGTTCACAACTCACCTATGTGGTGAGTTGTGGTTAGTGAAAGGATGACTTATCATCACCTCTTTATCTACCACAACTAACCACATAGGCGAGTTGTGGGTAAAATTATGCACTAATTTGTGACACAAGAACTTCTCTATTTTATTTGACAACAAAAAACTTGCCAAGTAAGTTTTTTTTATGGAAACTTGCCAGGTAAGTTCTATTTCATTTGACAACAAAAAACTTGCCAAGTAAGTTTTTTTATGGAAACTTGCCAGGTAAGTTAATTGGACTTGAACGGTGTTGGGAAAGAATACATATGTATAGTCTGTAGAAGGGGGGCGCGTGAAAGTGAATAAAATAGGGCGCACGTGGAGGAGTGAAAGAGAAATGTAAACTGAGGCTTGGGAATCGGACAAGTCTAGTTCGTGATCGTTGATTATTACAAGATTTTTTTTCATTTATAGGTAATAGGAGTTTTGCGGTGCTTGTGGGTGGTGGTGTTTGGTTACGAGGGTAAAGGCGTCCTGTAGATGGAATAGCAGAAGATGACGTCGACAGTGGTGTTAGACGAGGAAGACGAGAACTTAGCTCACTTCCTCGAATCCGAGGTTCTTTCTGTCTCCGACCAGGTTTGTCTTTTCCGTTTTCCTTGAAATTGATTTCCTTTTCTCGACAAAATTTCGAATTCCCATTTGGAATTTGTATTGCAGGAAGATGGGAAAACGGTAGAGGAAGAGCCAAACGCAAAAAGAGCGAAGCTTGTTGATAAAGATAAGGAGGAGGACAACAACAACAACAACAACAAGCGAAACAACGTTGTTCCAAAGAGGATAGAGAGTGGGATTTTCAGCAAAGTCCCATCCGAACTCTTTCCTCACATCCTTAAATTCCTGTCTTCCGAGGTATTTACTATTAACAAATCTTCATTTTTTTTATTTTTTTATTACTATTATTATTATTATTAATATAAAGTTGGTTGCTTTATTTATTTGGGTTTGTTCAGGATCTTGTAGCTTGCTCACTTGTCTGCCGTTTCTTGAATTATGCGGCATGTGATGAGTTTTTGTGGCGTCGCTTGTAAGTATTCTTTCATTTCCTTTTCTTCATTTCTTATTCTGCTGCTATATATGTATTGTAAAAGTTTGCATGAGTTTGTTTTTCGTCTCGAAACTATTGAAAGCATTACACTTTCTTGCCTAACTACTAAGTAAGACACTATGTTTTGGCATTGGAGAAATGGAAATTTCTAAAATTTACATAACCTTTACAAACAAATCCCCCCACCCCCAACTATTGAATTATAAAGAAAATAAAATTGACAAGGCAACAAATGTGATTGATGGATAGTAATTCAGAGAGCAGTCAATGGGATTAATAACATTTTAATGGCTATATATTAAAACTTGCAGTATCCATCGCTCTTAGATAATCTGACATGTTTAACTTCGATTATATATATAAAGATACACTAGGTGGATAGGTGGCACGAAAGAGTTGGTCGCACGTTGCATCTTATTGCAATGGCGAGTGCCTTCCACCAAAAGCCACATGTATTTAAGTTTTGGGTCCAAGAGTCAGTCTTTCCAAAAAAAAAGGGTAAGGTTGTCTACTAATCATCACTCCCAAACCTCAAAAAAAGTTGGAGCTTTGTGCATTGGCTATGAGTACAGCTTTTTTAGTTTAGGGATGAAAAAAAGAAAATTTTCCCCCCCAAATTCTATAACCTTTTTGATGCTTATGAACAAAAAAAATAATTTTTTAAAGTTTAGGGGTGAAAAAAGATTTTTTTTTTCCAAGTTCTATAACGTTTTCAATAGTCAGGAACAAAAAAAAAAAAAAAGAAATTTTTTAAAGTTTAGGGACAAAAATGAACTTCATACTATATGAACTTTGGGGATGTAAGCAATATTTTTTCCTGTATATATTTGAACTACCAAAGTTTCTTTCTTTTGTTTCTCCTCTTAAATGTTGCTTATGGCTCTGGATGTAATTCGTCTATAGCAAGTCACCGGTGTGTAGGGTGCCTTAATCTTTAATAATATGGCTTCAATGTACACTTTCTTCTTCATCTATATTCTTTACTATATGTAAATTTGTTGTTTTACAGAAATGTTATGAAATGTTTAGGTTACTGATAATATTAGTTTGATTTTTTTTTTTTGGTTTGTAGGTAATACTTGAATGTGTATCTAAGCTAGTTCATCCAACATGAGTGCAGGTACTGTATGAGATGGGGTCTGTTGCTACCTACAAAAAAGTTACGGCAATGTCCTTGGAAACAGCTTTATATTCAGGTACTCTTTGTTCTGGCCACTATTCTCCTCTCCTCTCCATCCAAACATACATATAGTTGAAGCTAAGAGCTATAGTTAATTGATGCTTACTTTTTTTTTTCCCTTTCTTCAGCGCGATGAAGAGGACATGATTGAACTTGTTAGAGATTGCCAACCTGAGTTTAAAGAGTACTACATTCAAATGCAAGCGGCCAAGAGAAGCCAAGCTCCTCTTCCTTCACAGGTAACACTTACTGCCTGTCACCTTTTCTTTGGGGTAATGTGGAGAGACAAAAAATACCCAGTTCCCATTCCTATCTGCTTCCACTATACATTGTAGATTCTTATGGTGCTTGAAACCTAGGGATTTTTTTTGAGAATTTCTCTATATCTGTAGGATTTATTTGCTGATGTTTATCTTTTTCTAAAGTTTTGGTAAGTTAGTTACATGCACCCAATGGGTTTTGAACCCAGGATCTCACTCCCCATCCTTTCTTATGGGAGGAGGAAGTTCAATTTGAGCCAAAGTTCATTAGTGTTTTCGCCTTTTGTTCTTTATTTATTATTCGCCATGTAGTCTGTTTAATGGGCAACTGGAGTCTCTCTTTTTTGTTATTTTATTTTTTTATTTCTTTGAATAAGAACTGGAGACTCTTATTTAAGAGAAACATCTATTTGAAAATTGAGCTTTTGATTCAATGTGCATTCACTCAAATAAACACTATTTCATGCCGCATCGATATGTCTGTTTTCCCTGTGAAGGTGAATGATGACCGAATAATTCTTGACAAGACAGTGGCTGATCAAGTGTCTATGTGGAAAAGCAGCAGGGGCCTGACTGATAAGGTGGTCACTGACCATGCTTGTTCTGGAGAAACATGTTCTTACTACCATATTGGAGATGTATTTATTTGTGAGAAGACTGGACTTGTACATGGTAGAGAACACTTTTCAGGAAGTCAACCTTTTTATGTATTGATATATTCAAGTATTTAGCACATGTTTAATGCATGGACTTTGGAGCTTATTGGTTAATTTTTTTATGTTTTATTTTCCAGTCTGTGATGATGCATGCAGAGAAATTGTTATGGATCCCACCGATGAGATTTTGGTCTGTAAAATATCTGGGCATTGTTTTGATAGGCTACTTTCAGCAGCTGAAATGGAGCCAGATACTGTGAGTATAAATTTCCTGTATCTTATTTTGCCTCATTCTTGAGTTTAGTCAATTACTTTCAAATCTCAATTGTTTTTCTTGCCGTGAAACTTTTCTTTACAAAGTTGGCCCCCTCTGTCCATCAAATTTTAAGATTGTATCAGATGGGTTGAGGATTGCTTGTGTTGGACAGAACTAGGCTTCTGTGTTTCAATTTTCTCCTGTAAAATAATCTTGTGAATTTCTGATCCTTTCTTTCTCTTGTGTCCTTAAATGTTCTTGTTCTTATAGTTGATACCATAAATTACATACTTGTCATGGATGAGGTTCAATGAATCTATGCAGCTAGGTTTATGTAGCTGTATTTCCTAACATATTTAATTCTGGAATATAATTTATGATATGATGTCTTGTGTTTGGACCATCTTTTTGAATTTTGCACCAACACCCTTAATCTTTTATGCTATTGCACTAAGACCCCTTGAACTCTTTGCCCACTAATTTGGTACAGTAACTTGGATACTATGCCCAATAGGCCCGTGTTAATTCTTCATCTATTTTCTAACAAAGAGAACGCGTGAATCTCACAGAAAGTACACATGGGTGTCACATGGCCAAGAATGCTGCCCAATTCAATGGCTAGATGCCCTGTTTTCTAGTGCCAAAAACGGGGCATTAAGCCTTCTTATTCATATAGCGTTTGACTGGATCATCAACTTCATGATCAAGTCCGCCATATTTTCCACCAATTTCTTTGTATGGCTCAACCGTTCAACTTCAACTGGATTGTGGTATGTGGGACCCTTTTGGTAGAAGGTAAGAAGGTCAAAGCACGCTAGCCTAACATATTGTTTATTTATTTCAGCACATGCATTAACTTATCCTTGAAACCTCTTAAAACTCTCAAAATTTTTGTTCACTTTTCTGGTAGGATTTCTGGATAACTGAATCTTCATGGTTTTGCTAAGAGCTTTGTAGCTCAATTGGCACCTCCTTGTGTTTCCAATGGAGACGTCTAAGGTTCAAATCCCCTCACCCCTATTCCAACTACCAAAATTGAACCTTCATGGTTTGAAATTGTATTTCTCCGTAAACTTGTGGAGAATTTTATAACCCCCAACAACGGACCAATGTGTCTGTGTCCCTGTTTATCAAGGATGCAAGAAGTTTGAATCATAAATCGTTGTATGTTGGAGACTCCAAAACAATGCATGATAAACAAAGATGTTTTATGCACACATCACCTTGTTACATAAGCACTAGGCTACATAGCAAATGGGGCATGTTCTGGTCTAACATAATTTTTTTACACTAAAGCAGACATTACATCATCCAAATAATTAGGCATTGCAAACATCCTAATCTATGAGTTTCTCTTATGTAAATTCAAGTCTGTAATTCAAAGGCAATGTGAATAAGATGGCTTTTATTATTATTACTTTTTTTTTTTGGGGGGGGGGGGGGGGGGGGAAGAATAAGAGGGTTAAATACCTGTCGTTGGCAGTAGAAAACAGGCAAGGCCATGACTATTTTCTTGCACAACTTTCATTTATTTACTTTTGTTTTGTGAGCTTCTGTTTAACTTCACATAGTAGATCTGATTTGGGCTTTTGAGATTGTTTTATTTAAGGTTCTCTCTCTCTCTCTCTCTCTCTCTCTCTCTCTCTCTCTCTCTCTCCCCACAAGTTAGCACCAAAATTTTAGGTCCAGATGCTCTCCCCATTAGAAAATAGACAGCGCATTGACAGAAGGGCCCTATTTGATACAGCATCAAAGCTGCTGTACCAAATTAGTGAAAAGAAAAAAGTTCAGGGGGTCTTAGTGCAACCCTATAAAAGTTTAGGGTTATTAATACAAAGTTACCTCATGAATATGAATATCTTTAGCGTGCTTCATTTCTTGCCTAGCCAATTTTTTCTAGTGTTAATGTCCAAATGATTCTGTTCCTTACAATGATAATAAGTAAATTCTCTGAGCTGCATGATCAGTTGCAATTTGTGGATGGCAATAGTATCTTTTGCCTTTCATGTATCATCATCTAACGCATTGATCTGGTTGTTTGATTAGCAGTTTTTCATTAGGGAACTTCTTAGCATGTTTACTTTTGATTCTAATGCTCCAACATCCCCTTCTTATTTCAAAAAAAAAAAAAAAAAAAAATCAGGAACAGGAACAGCAACAATGTGGTGTTACCGATGAAGCAGAGCCATTCATGGGCTCTGGCCGTTTTGGTAATCTTAATCTTCTCTATTTTTCTCTCTTTTATCCCCTTCTGTCATCTCTTTTATATGTTTATGATCTTCCGAAACTCTTTCTATATCATCTCATTGTGATGTATATGTGGCAGCACGAGCTTATCTGTTGGGATATAATTGTGCTGATGAAAAGGAGCTGGAAGCTGCTTTGAGGTTTTGCTGAACCAAATACTTCTCATATTCTAGTGCATGCTTTTACTGGCTGCAAGTGTCAAAATTTTACTTTTTGAATGTTCAAGGTTGCTTGATTCAGACTATTATGTTTTATGTAATCTAGTGTTAGATTGAATTACATAACGTGTTCTTATATTGCTCTTGTTGCGTATTTGTCTTCGTGTTGTTTTGTTTGCATTGATTCATTAAAAAATTGCTGGGTTGGCCTGAGCTCTCAAGTAATATATCTAATTTATACTGGAGATTGTTCTTCTTCTCCTTTGATTTTAAAGCATCAAGTCCAATGTATCCTTAATTAAGAATGGAACGAAAATTTTCTCATTGGGGAAGCTGAAGTGAGACCTCACAAAGAGAGATTTGAGAGAATTGTTTGAAATTGCATCTAGCAGAAAGATTCCAGAAAAATCTGTAGTTACGACACCATCCTTTATGCTGGATTTTTTGTGACTAGGACGGTGTGTCCGAGAAACTTCTCACGTTACCAGCCCAAAAAATCTCACCGGAAACTAGCAGCACTGGCAAATGAACACTATTATGGCTTGTTTGGATGGACGGGGGGAAGGAGAGGGAGTGGAGGGAAGTAGAGTAGAGTTGGCTAAAAATAAACGAATTTTGTACTAAATCTATTCTATTATACTCTACCCTCTCTCCTTTTTTCTCAATCCAAACGGACCATTAGTCCAAACAATTTTCAAATTTTCTGCCTCCAACAGTAAAATTGGGTGATTTGATCAATAGCAAAACTAAATCAGGACGTGGCAACTTATTGTGATTAACCAACTGATTTACTAATTTGGCCAAGTGGGCCTATTATTACGTCTATTAGCTTTTATATATATGGTAAGAGCACTTTGGAATTATGAGTTGGGTTTAAATTATACCTGATGTAACTTCATAAGAGTTACACATTTTTTAAAACCATTAATTATTACTAGATCTAAGGGTGAAAAAACACTCATAATAATGTCATTATTATTCTTTAAAAATTAGGAATTTAGGCATTAACTCTTCTTATTAAAGGAAAAAAAAAAAAAAAAACCGCATTAATTCCCACTTTCCTCCACATCATCAACTTATTCCTCGCATCCTCTCTCACATCTTTTTTTCTTGCAGTATGTAATTTTAGGTTACCACCATTAATTTCTTAACAATACTGTCTTGAGGTACTATAAAATTCTAGAAATAGTCAAAATCATTTTAGAGAAAAATTGTTGAGGATGAGTATTTCTAAGGATAAAAAGAACTCATGGCCAAAGTCAATTTAAAAAATTAGTGCTCTAACAATGTAACACTATCTCTTAGCCATATCATCATCTCCCACTATTGGCCTTAAATGATCTTAAAAAAGATGGGCTCTCTTACATCAATATATGCAAAGTATCATGATTTATGGCAAAATAGGCTAGTATTTTTGTGGTGGTCTTTGTATAATCGACAAACACTCCTAGGACCTCCACCTTGGAGTTGAACATTAGGGTGTGTTTATTTGGAGGTGAAACAGGGTGGATGGAAACAATTGGAGAGAAAATAGAGGGAAAACTTTTTTAAAGTGTGTTTGGTTGGGTGGGGATGAATGAATATAAATGGTGGGGTCCAAGTATTTTCTCCCCTAGCCCACCAAAATGTATTCTCCAAAATGGAGAAAAAACTGAGTGAGGATGAATTTTTTCTTGATTGACAAAAATGCCCAGTACACGTACGCACTTCTTCAAGTTGCTTGTTTTTTTTTTTTTTGGGCACGTTGCCTCTTCTTTCTTTTCTTTTAATTTTCTAGGCCTGCCTCTTTTTTTTTTTGGGCAGCAATGTTGCCTTCCTTTTTCTTTTTAATTTTTTATTTATTTTTCAGGCCTGGCGTGCCTTCTTTTTGTTTTTGTTTTTTTTTTTTTTTAATTTTTTTTTTAGGGCCTTGGTGTGATAGTTGTTTTTTTTAGACATGATTTTTATTTTTTTAATAAATTTGGGTGATTACTCTTTTTTTGTGGTTATTTGTCACCACTGGCGGCGCCACGTTGGAGTCAGGGTGTTCCCGGGAACACCCTGACTTGAAAATTTTTTTTTTTATATATAATAATTATATTTTACTTATTTATTTACCCTTAAAAAAAAAATGAGGAACACCCTCAAAGAAAAATGAGGAACACTCTCAAATAAAAAAAAAAAATTATTCATCCTACTTTCCACGCGAAAAAAAAAGCCCAAAAAAAATTTTGTACTAAAATCTGAAAAAAAAAATTGTAACAGAGCCCAAAAAAAGCCCAACATCAATCCTAAACGTAAAGCAAACCCAATCTAAACAAAAAAAACAACCCAACAGATGCAAACAGGTAAAGCAAACCCACGGATTCTAAAATTAAAAAAAAAAAAAAAAAAAAAAACCAAAACCCAAATATACGCTGCAATCACTAAAGCAAACCTAAACACAAATCACTAAATCAGAAATCATAAAGCAAACCTAAACACAAAAACATCAACAGAGCAATGCAGCCAACGCTGCAACCCAAGCCAACAGACATCGCCGCGATCGGTCAGCCAACACAACTCGAGCTCCAGTCCAGAGCACATCGCATCGGGATTCGGTCATCGGAGATCGCTCACTGGATCGGATCGGAGGTCGCCGATCGGTCGCATCGCTCGTCGCTCGCTCTGTGACCTCCGTCGCTCGTCGCTCCGTGACCTCCGTCGCTCGTCGCTCCGTCGTTTGTCGCTCCGTCGTTTGTCGCTCGGCTTCCGTCGGTGCTCCCTCAACCTTAAGCTAAAGAACCTCAAGGTATTTCATAACTTCTCTCTCTTTTTCTCTCTGACTCTCTCTCTCTCTCTCTCTATCTGAAAAATGCAAATGGAAGTGAAATGTGAAATGAAATGAAAGTTAAATTTAATACTTTATCTATTCTTTGCTCAGCTTGGCTTTAATTTTATTACATTTTGGCCCTTTTTTTTACTTTTCCTTTTTGGCTTTGTCTGTTGGCGTTGATGTTGGTGAGACTTGATGAGATAAATTAATTATTTTATTGTGATTTTTTATTGTGAAATTTTTTGATTGGCAGCTGTCTCTTGTAATTGGGTTATTGGGGGGCTTGTCTCATTGTCTTTCTGTTGAGTGGGGTGGAGGTGAATGGGCACATGGCACATGTGACCGGGTGAAGTATTTGAATTGGGGAAAGTAAACAATGTGCCAGCATAACTAATAAATAATAATTTAATTAATAATTAATTAAGAGAACAACTAATAAATAATAATTAATAATTTAATTAATTAATATATTATAAAAGATAAATAAATTAAATTATATTAGGTTAAATAATAATTAATGATATAATAATATAACAAATTATAGTTTATAAAAGACAAACAAATTAATGTAACAACTAAACAACAATAATTAATAATTTTATTAATATTTCAAATGAAATTATTATTTATTGTTTATTCTTTTGCTAGAATTATGAACAAATATTTGATAAGAAAACCACATATCTAAGATTCATCTCTTGTACAAGATTCATCTTCATCTCGTTGATGATGGCTTTGGATCTTTCAACTAAAAAAAAAATTTAGGAACACCCTGTAAAAAATTCCTGGAGCCGCCACTGTTTGTCACTTGTTTTTTGTTTTAATTGGGCATCATTTTTTAACAAGGGTATATGAATAAATTTATTTAAACCCATTTTTTCCATCCTTCCACTTTTTCACTCCCAACCAAACAAATAGGAGAGAAAATAAAATTTTTTCTATCCTCCTACTTTTCCATCCTCCCATCATTTTCAATCTTCTCAATTTTCCACTCCTCGAACCAAACGGACCCAATGTCCTCCATGATATGGCCCCATAGTCTCTAATGCTTGCCATACTCCAAAATAGTCTCTAATACTTGCCATACTCCAAAATAACAATGAAAGTCACAGCAAACCTAAGTAGCTAAATATACAGTCAACATTTCTCTCAATATATATATATATATATATATATATATATCTATAGTCAACATTTGTCTTGCTTCCTTACGATTTGTTTGCATGAGAGCAACAAGAATATGTGAGAGAGGAAGAAGATGATGGTGTGGAGAGGGAGAGTTAATGCATTTTTTTTTTTCCTTTGATAAGAGTTACTGCCTAGGGATGGCAATTTTGCCCCGCCCCCCACTTTGCCTCACGCGGGTTTTCCCTGCCCTGCAAAGGTGGTGGGGTGGGGATGAGATGAGATTTTAAACTTGCACCACGGGGCGGGGCGAGAATGGGTTTACACTTTTTAGACCCACCCTGCCCCATCCTTGCCCTCCCCGCGTTAATAAGAGTTAAATTGTAAATTTTTCATATCCTAAAACCCTACTCTTTAAACAAATATATCATCATACATATATATATATATATATATGTTAGAAAAAATAAAGAAAAAAGATGCTATAAAAAAAATAAAGAAAAAAGATGCTATAAAAAAAAATAAAGACAAAGAAAAAAGATGTTATAAAAAAATTAAAGACAGAAAAATGCATTAAGTATTATTTAAAAAATAAACAAAATATTTTCTTGAAAGTTAACTCACTGCACCTATCGGTGTGTTTGGTTTTGTATCTCGAAGCATTTCTTTTGGGGATTTGAATATACAAGTGATAGCTTTGGATCATTGGGTGTATTTTAGCCTTTTTTTTTTAAATTTTTTTTATTTATTATTAGAACAACTACTTCAAATATTTGGCTTGGAAGTTTAAAACTCATTGTTTCATTTTATTCATTTTTTTTTCTTTCCCATTATTCTATATTATCTTTGTTGGAGAAATATAGTTTGTCTATTACTAATGGCCTGTTTGGAAGTTAAAAAAAGGAGGGAGAGTAGAGTAGAGGGAGGGAGAGTAATTTAATTATTTTGTTTGGAAGTTTTTTAAGGGAGGAGGGCGAGGGATTTGGAGAGGTTTGGAAGGGTTTCAACTACCTCCAACTTTTCATTTTTAATTCCCCCAAATTGGAGAAATTTGAAAAGAGAGTAGAGTAGATAAATTATTGGTCAAATGAATTTTCTAATTTACCCTTTCTAGATTAACAAAATTACAAACCGATTTAATAAAATAAATTTACGTTATTTCTCTCATCAATCTCAAATTTCTCTCAACTCTCTCAGCCTTTTGCTTCATCTTCTCCAACTTCTCCCTCTCCAATTTCTTCACACAAATAAACAATCTAGTCAGTTGATCAAGCTAAACAAACAACAAAGAAAGTTAGTTGCAGAAACAAAACTGAATTAGTAGAAACCGTTTGGCTACTGAGAAAACTGTGTGAAAGGAAAATATAAGACAATCCATATAGAACGCTGAATCTAACTGTTCTTTTTTTTTTTTTTTTTTTTTTTTTTTGAGGTAAGAAGATAGAATATCATTAATGTAACAAAACAATTACATTGTATATGCCTTGTTTAAGCTGTCCGAAAACAGGGGAAGAAAGAAAGTCTAATACAAGCTTAAAACATTGAGTTCCCAAACCACCCTAAGCTCTAAGTAGCCACACCCGTGGCTCAGCTGTGTAGTTGTGCTGCCATAAACGTCTGGTACTCAAATAGTCAAATGCCCAAATCTCAAATACCACGAACTCAAATAATGAGAGGACCTTATTACTAAGTTCGGTAGGGAAAACAGAGAAAAATGGAGCTTCCTCCACTCTTGAGTCGACTCGTTCTTCATTTTCTTCTTCTTATACTCTTCCTTTCTACCTTTCCATCTTCAAAAGCCGCAGCAACAACAACAAGAAGAAGAACCACTCAAAACAGAATGCCAGGTTTTGTCTTCACAAGAACCAGAGGAAAGTGTACACCACAATAAGATCTCTTCCTTCCACTCTCAAATGTCAATACTAACACTGTTTAAATAGTCTTTGTACCTACATTTCCATTATTTATTTACATTTGCACATATTTTTAGAAGACATTTTCCAAATACCCAGAAAGGGATTCCATGAAAAAGAAGAAAATAAAATAGAAAACTCGCAAAACTAGGCCAAAACTCGGTCAGTTCTGTCAGTGACAAGTCAAATCAGATGAAATTGTCCGAGTTGGACTAAATTACTCGCTCGCATTTGTCTCAAAAACACAAGTAACACTTCTTTTTCTTTTTTTCTTTTGTTTTTATTTCTTATTTTTTGTGTTTTGGACCATTTGGGTGGGACTATTTCTTATTTTTTTTATAAAAAAAATTATCAAAAAAAATATTGCATGCTATAGTCATAATTATTTAATTTAACAAATTAATCATAAACTAATGTTGCAAGTCCATTTTCAAATAGGGATAAATTTTTCTATTTAAATCATTTTCTCTCATCTCCATCCTAATTTTAAAAACATCCAAACAAGGGGGAGGGGAATCATTCCTCTCTACTCTCCTCCCCACTACTCTCCCCACCTCTACTCCCCTCTACTCTCCTCCCTCTCTAGACATCCAAACAGGCCATAAGTTGCTAAATTACATCAGGAAAAAAAAAATGACTTCACATGATAACATTGGTTGGTGCAATCCATCTGCACATATTGGCAGCAATCAATTTCCTTTGATAGTAGATGAAGATAATGCAACCCCGTCATCTGTTGGATAGGCCAAAAGATGTCCAGCCTAACAATGAGATAATTGAAGAAGAGGGGAAGTACAAATCAATTGTTTGGAATTGTTTTAAGAGAAAGAGAGTTGATGAGAAAGACAAAGTTGAGTGCAATTATTGTATGATATTGCCAGTAAAGGGATCCAATTATGGCACTAAACATTTGCATGACCACGTGAAAATATGTCCAAGGAGAAAGTTTCAAGACATTAGGGATATGAATCAAAAATTTTTGGAGAGGGATCAAAATAAAGTGGATTCAATGGCGGGTGTGAATGCTTATCATTTTGATCAAAATGTATCAAAAAATGAACTTGCTCGTATGATTATCTTGCATGAGTATCCCCTTTCTATAGTTGACCACATTCATTTTAGAAAATATTCAAATTTTCTTCAACCATTGTTTAGGATGGTTTCTAGGAACGCAATCAAGAAGGACTTTTTGAGCATCTATGAGAATGAAAGGGAGAAATCAAAGCATGAAATTGATAAGAATCAGGGTAGAATTCTTTTCAAATGTTTTATGAACTTATATCATTGTTAGTTCTAATTATTTAAATTTCTCATTTAAGATTTATTTATGTGCCATCTCCACATAAAAAAGAAGTGCTTTATGGGGTCTTTGCCCCCACCCTGCATGGTTTTGTCTTGCCCCATCCCTACCCTGCCTCGCATGACAGGAAAAATTTTCTTGCCCCACCCATGCCCTTTAGGGCCCCTCGAAGCCTCACCCCGCCTGTAAAATATACTTGAAATTACAAATAAATTTATCCCATCAAATCAAACTAATTTTTAGCAAAAACTTAATAATATTATCTAAGTGTTTAACAAGACAATACCACAACAAAAACAATAGTCTCATGGTATGACACAACAAAATAATCTAAACTCCTAATACGTAACAAAATAAAAATTGCCTAGCTCTTCAAAAATAATCTCCACTTTCTTCCATCTTTGTGACACCACTTTTTTCTTCATAATCATCCAGTATATTTTGGAATGTATCTTTAGTTCCATCTATAGTAGATGAAGAGCCTAAAAAAAGGTAAAATAAATTCAATCAAACAATTGAAAAATATAATAAAGAATGCGGCAACATAACTCATTGCATAATTAAACTAGTAAATTTAATTACCATTAATTTCAGCCCATAACCAATTTTGAGTTAATGCCTCCACAGTCTTTTGATAAAGTTTACTGCGATGTGGATTTAACAATCAACCACTTGTGCTAAATGATGACTCTGAGGCAACAATTGACATTGGAATGGCAAGGATATCCCTTACAATACGTTGCAAAGTAGGATATTTAGGGCCATTAGATTTCCACCATACTAAAATATCAAAATGGTCCAACTACAATTTAATATTCCCACCCCTTTTTTTCTAACTAAGATATCTTTCAAAATTCATAAGGGAGTCATCAACTTGCGGATCCTCTCTCACACAAGGGCCACAAGTGTTTTTCCATACAGCAATTTACGAATCATCATGGCAATGGACTGTTGATCAACCACACGGAATAAATAAGAATGACTTTTCTAGACAAGATTTCTAGTAATTGGATATTTTTTGGGGGTACCATATATATTGATTTCTACATATTATTTGATAATTAAGTTAATATAATTTAATTCTATATAATCAATGAGAAAATATATTGCATATGGAAACAAATTACTGATCATCTTATTAATCTTCTTTTTTCTTCTTGCTAAGATATAACAACAATAACAATAAGCCTTAATTCCAAATTTTTGGGGTCAGGTATGAATTCTTGACAAATCAATTAACGTTGACTATATGTAATTTTTTCATCAATTCTATTCTATGATTCTATCTAAAGTCATATTCTTAATTTGTTAGTTTCTTAATTTATAATTTTTTTTTTTAAATTTCTATTAATGTTAATTGGGTCTTTCTTTTCTTTTTTTAATTCCCTCAACTCGGATCTAAATCACTTTTTATTACCGGTGTATTAATTGATATCCTCTAAACATGATTAAACTATATATCTCAAGAGAGTCTCTTGTCCTTTCATCAATAAGAGCTATCCCTATATTTAAGTGGATTTCCTCATTTCGAATCTTATCTGAAGTTATATTTTCTATTATTTTTTTAATTCATAAGTCATTTTTTTTTTTTTTACTAATATTAATTTGGGTCTTCTTTTACTAATATTGATATCCTCTAAAAATTTACTTTTTTTTTTTTTTAAATTCCCTCAACTTGGATCTAACTCACACTTTCTTACTTGTACACTAATTGGTATCATCTGAACATGATCAAACCATCTTAAGTGACTTTCTCGTATTTTCGTCAATAGGAGCAACCCCTATATTTAAGTGAATTTCCTCATTTCAAATCATACATTTCCATCTATCTCCATTTATCCATGTTCATATTCTCATTTCAATTATACTCATCTTATGAATTTGCTGCTTCTTAACAACCGAACTTTTGGTACAATAGAGCATAGTTGGTCATATAGTAATCCTATAAAATTTTGATTTTAACTTAATAGGTATTCTACAATTATACAATACCCTTGATACACTTCTCCACTTAGTTTGTATTCTTATTTAAACTTACATTCCATGTACTCTGCTTTAATCATACTTAATCAAAATCTTTTAGATTCTAGAATGTCTTGCCAAATTTCTAACTTGTCATTAACCCCGCTTCATCAACTAAAATCATATCATCTATGAAAAGCTAAGCATAGAAAGATATGATTTCCCGTTAAATTAATTTAGTGAGGTTATGAAACACTAGTCCAAAAAGAATATTGACTTAATGCTTTCTTTTTTTTTTTTTTTTCTTTTTTTTTTTTTAATGTGAAATAAAGCAACTTTATTCAGAACATGACAAAAACATTACATCCTACGTCACCAAGTTTTCAATACAACTTGGTGTTTCTTCTACCCATGCATGCAAGGATGACACACCTTTGGCATACTGTGCCAACATGTGAGCTACTTTGTTTCCTGTGCGTGGTATACGGCTAAACTGAACAGACAGAAACCTGTAAAGATGGGACACGGCACCAGCTATGATATTGGCAATTGACGAAGGCGGTTCAGTGAGGTGAAGCATGGCATTTGTTACTATTTGCGCATCACTCTCAAACACACAGTCCTTGATTCCCATATTCCAAGCAAACTCAACCGCTTCTTCCATGGCCTTAGCTTCCGTCTCAAGAGCACCCAGTGGAGCTGTCAACTTCTTACTCAATGCCGCCACAACTACACCATGGTGATCCCGGATAACAACTTCGATACCGGCCTCCTTCTGTTGATAAAAAATCGCACCGTCCATATTCGCCTTGTACTAGGGTGGTTTAGGGAGCTGCCACACTGCTTCCACAGATTCACGGTAAGGCCGAACTTCATGGTTGGCTGTTAAATATTCCTCTAAATAATTTTTTGTCCACCGAGCAAGAACAGTGGCTGGCTTTCTACTCCTCCCATGCCGGACCTCATTCCGGTTTGTCCAAATACTCCACGCCGTCTTGACCATCAATCCAATATCCTCATCTAACCACTTTTTAACGTTTCGACCATACCACAACAGATCCAAGAATTCGGGGCATCTGTCCATGACGTGATCTTTAGCAAGACCCACCTCATTCCACACCTCCTTAGCACGATGACACTGCCAAAGTAGGTGTCCTGTTGTTTCCTCTGCATTTCCACATACCTCGCATTTGTTGTCCTGAGTTACTTGACGACGGTACAAGTTAACTTTCGTGGGCAAGATATTCCTACAGGCCCGCCACGTGAAATTTCGGATTTTGTTTGGGACCCGCAAGCGCCAAATGAATTTCTAGAATTCTTTCATACACGCATCATTAGAGCTTTCCTCAGATAGATGCACACTCCTTTCTTGCAAAGCAACCTTATAGGCTGACTTCACCGAAAATTTTTCGGAAGAAGTAAGAGCCCATATAAAGCGGTCTTCAGGCAAAGTTGGACTTAGAGCAATGGATAGGATAGACTCAACATCCAAAGGCATGAGAATGCGTTCAAGGGCCTCCAGGTTCCACTCTCCTTTCTGGTGGTCAATAAGGGTGGTCACTAGCACATTAGAGCCAACGTCTGGACACGGTGTGACTACTTGGTAGGTAGAGGATAGAGGAAGCCATTTGTCACCCCAGACTCGCACCTTTGCCCCATTTCCTATCCTCTAGCGACTACCTTTTTTGATAATATGCTGCGCAGAGAAAATGCTTCTCCAAGCATAAGACGGCTTAGCTCCCAAAGATGCAGAAAGAAAGTCTCCGTGAGGAAAATATTTTGCTCAGAAAACACAGTGGAACAGAGAGTTGGTACAAGTTTGGAGCCGCCACCCTTGCTTGGCTAGCAAGGCCAAGTTGAAAGCTTTTAGGTCCCTGTAACCCATCCCACCACATTCCTTCGGTGTACACATCTTCTCCCAGCTAAGCCAAGCCATCTTGTCCACATCATTTTTTTTCCACCACCAAAACTTCCGGACCATTCCTGCTAGTTCATTGCATAGTGAATCCGGTAACTTAAAGCAACTCATGGTATATGATGGTATAGCTTGGGCTACTAATTTTATTAGAATCTCCTTTCCTGCATTCGACAATAGCTTTTCTTTCCATCCTGAAATCCCAAGCTTATCCTTAAGGTCATTGAAAGTATTTTTTTTGGATCTACCCACCAAGGATGGGAGACCCAAGTATTTTTCATGTTGACGGATGACCTGGGCACCAAATTTATTTTTGATCTCCTCTTGAAGTGCACGTGGGGTATTCTTGCTAAAGAATAGAGCGGTCTTGGCCTTATTAAGCTGATGACCCGAGGCAGCCTCATATAAAGTGAATATGCGTTGGAGCTCATCACACTCTTCTAGAGTTGCTCGGCAAAACACCAAACTATCATCAGCAAAGAAGAGATGGGAGATTCTTGGGGCCCTTCGGCACACTGCAATTCCATGGATGGCTTGTCGTTCTGCTGCACGATGAAGGAGAGCGAACAGACCTTCTGCATAGAAAAGAAATAAATAAGGTGATAGTGGGTCCCCTTGGCGAAGGCCCCTGGATGGAACAATTCTGCCTCGGGTTTGCCTATTAATACGGATAGAATATGTGACAGTAGATATACACCTCATGATCACCTCAATCATTTTATAGTGAACACCCATTCTCTCCATAATATTCTCCAAGCATTTCCACTCTACTCTATCGTACACTTTACTCATATCTAGTTTTAGAGCCCTCTCCCCCACTTTTCCAGTCTTTTTTTGGCTAATATGATGCATAGTTTCAAATGTCACCAATACATTATCAGTTATAAAGCGCCCTTTTGTGAAAGCACTTTGGTTCTCACTGACAATAAAAGATGGTACATTTTTCAGTCTATTAGCTACTGCTTTAGAGGCCATTTTGTAAGCCACATTACATAAGCTAATTGGCCTATAATTAGTGATTTTCCTAGGATTATAATGCTTTCTTCTTGCTAAGATAGATACAGTATTTTTATCTTTGAGTATTTACCTTAATGTCATATAACACCTTTACCGATTCATCTCAACATTAGATATATAAGGCGCTCAATTAAATTTTCAACAACCTTTTAGTGTCAATAGTTTGTTCATTCAAGCTTATATGGGCGCACTTTGATTACTTCCCCCATAGGCCAATACTTGATATATTAGCCAATGAGTGAATTAGTCAAAAATGTACAGAAGCACCGACATAAAGAGTTGCTAACCATAGTCGAAAATCAAAACTAAGTATTGTTAGTTGTTAAGTTAAGCTGAAATAAAATTATAATTCACCAAAAAAAAAAAAAAAATAGTTAATAAAAACAGACATTAAGGAGGTTATGACTTATGAACGTTAAGTTCTTCCATCTTTCATAGAGATCTTTTATTATTATTGTTTTTTGGCACAAGTTTACATAGATATTTTAATACAACGTAAGTCAAAGTGAATACGTTTCATAGCGTCTGCGCAACACTAATTACGCATGCTTACAAAGCTTCAAAGCTTTGATTACACCTCTTATTTGCGTACTTGCTACTAGTTCTATGCCTCATGTACGAAAGCAAAGTTTTGCTTCAAGGGCAGAACACCACCTTAGAGCATTAGCATTGGAGAATGCTAATGCCATATATAAAAGAAATTTAGCATTTTAAGCCTCAAAACACTTTGCATCAGGGAATGTCAAACCTAACTATTGCAAAAAATTTTAGAATTGTGCTACAATGCAATTCTACATGTAGAATTGCACTGTAGCACAATTCTAAAGCAAAAACTATTATTTTATTATCTTTCTCTCTCATCTGTCTCCCTGACTCTCCCACTCTCTCAAACTCTGTCTCCCACATCTCTCTCTCTTAGACTTCTCCCTCTCCCTTTGCTCTCCCTCAGGCCACTGTTGGCCACCATCGCCCAGCAAATCCAAGCCTAGGCCGCGTCTCACCCAGCGACGCCCAAGCCCAGGCCGGCATTGGCCACTGTCTCCACTGTCTCACCCGGCGTGGTCTGATCGTGGAGATCGTGGTCTAATCGTGGGGATCGTGGTTCAGGTGGTGGGATCATACCTTGGGTTCGAGGAGATTGGGTTTGAGTTCGTGGGGTTCGTGGGGTATGAGAAGATCGAGTATTTGATTTGGAGTGGGATCGATGGCTTGTGTTGCCATTTTGGTTTTGCACATTTAAGATTTTAGGTTGAAGAACAGATCGGTGGCTTGTGTTGCTGTTCTGGGTTCTGGTTTTTTTTTTTTTTTTTTTTTTTTTAATATGGGATTTTGCTCTGGTGGGATTTTGGTGCGCGATGGTGGTGTGGTGGCCATGGTGGAGGCACAGTGGTGGTGACTGGGCAGTGGAGGTGCAGTGATAGAGGTTTCCCTAAGGTGGAGGAGAAAATTGAAAAAAAATAAAAAAGAAAAAATATATTTTATTGTGTAGATATATTATTTTAATGAGTAGAATAGAAAAATAAAAGTTTGGAATGCTGGAGGTATTGTAAAATGGGATGGTATAATGATAAAGTAGTTTTTTGGAATGGAAAAATAGAGTAAAATTAGAATTCTCTGATGCTAATGCTCTAATAGTCCAACCGTTGCAAGTAAATGTGCTTGTTGGATCATCCTTAGGGTAACTGTAAGCACTCGGGCACTGATCCTTGAAAAATTTGGAATACTTTGTAGGTCCACAGTTTCCAGAATTGCAACAATATTCATTGGTCCTGAATACAGTACAAGGATTGTTACACCCACCAGGAGCTTTCAATTGAGTTGGGCACTGTCCATTGATATCAGCGGTGCATCTTATTCCTTTGGTGCACCCACCAGAGGTGGGACTAAATTCTATAGGAACATTAAACCCATCAACAAGAGAGATGTCAAAGAAATCCAAGTTTTGATATTGGTTTAGCGCAAATTCGGCAAGGGTGTTTGGAGGTGCACCATAGGCTTGGCATTGAAGAAGTCCACCACAGTCACCGGTTTGACATTTGCCACGCCCAGAACCATCGAAATTGCACCCTGTTCGAGCCCAAATGCGGGCCCCTGTTGTGCCAGCATTGACGTCAAGGGGCCAAGACTCGCGTGGGTTGAGCCGCCTGCCACCACCGGGCACGGCTGCTGCCCAGACTGTGAAGGGACAATTGTTTCTTATATCAAATCTGGTTGCATGGGCTAAGGCACTTAAAAGAGTTATTAAGAGGAAGAAGAAAATGGGTAGGTGTTTGGAGAGACTCATTTAATTTGTGGATTAATAAGAGATTAGCAATAAGATTTAGTGGGCTTGTGCTGTGTTAGGAAATGGGTGAGGGTTTATATAGGCATTAGGGTTGACTATGGGATGTTAATCACGTTATGCAGGGGGACCAACCGAGTTAGTGCTTACTGGAATTTTCACGACCCAATTAATTTTTTGTTAGAAAATTTGGCTGTGTTTATGGTAGTTGGCTTGACTTGAACACGAGGCAACAAATGAGTCCAGGCTCCAGTAATCTAACGCCATCCCACCTAACCCTAAGAAAAGAAAAAATGGTTATTGCTAAGTGGTTGTTTTGGGATTTAGTGAATCATTGCCAAAAAAGTATGTGTAAGTGGCTCAATAACATCATTCAGTTATTTGTGTAGGATAACTTAAATCTCTCTTCACTCACCCAGTGTAAGGAAATAATAATAATAATAATAATATTAATAATAATAACTTCATTATGTTATTGTGAAAGATGCCCTTTATCTATAATCAATATTTCCGGAATAAGTTTCCTTCATATATTTGTCAACACCATAATTTTTTTGGCTCAACCACTAGGCAAGTTAGGGTGAGTTTGGTTTAGCTTTTTCAAACTGCGTTTTTTAACAAAGTGGCGGTTTTAAAAAGTGCAGTTTAAAATTGGGTTTTTTTTTTTTTAAACAGAGTGTTTGGTAAAAACTATCAAAAAATGCTTTTTGAAAAAATTCATGAGTGTTTGGCTAACACTTATAAAAATGGCAGTTTGAGTTATAAATTACCAAAAATGACAAGATATATATATATATATATATATATGAAAAGAGAATTCTTTGTTTTGATTACCTCTCTTAATGCAAGTTATGGATACAATATTTTCACAAAAATTTCACAATAAAGTCTATATGACAAGTTGTTAATGGTAGGAAAAAAAAAAAAATGTCACTAGTAGATCCAGATGAGAACCAATAACAACTTACTGTGTAAACTTTATTATGTAATTGTTATAAAAATATTCTGTCAATAAAACTATTTTTTTGGGGATAATTACAGTAAACCCACCTGTGGTCTGACCCGTTTTTACTTTGCCTACCTGTGTTTCAATCATTTATACTTAGCCCATCTGAACTTCAATCCGTTACCCATCCGTTATCCACCTCACCATCAGACGTTAGAAAAAAAACATTTTTATTCAAAATCAGAATATAACACGGATAAAAAATACGAACCCACTTTTCTTTTCCTCACGAGCCCTAGAAACACGAAAATCCCTTGTATTGAGCTAGGGTTTTGATTTTTCTGATCGTGCTTCCATGTGAGGGTGAGGTTCTAACTTTGGGGTGTCTTGAGGCATTGAATATTCGAAGATATATCATCACCAGGTACGACATTTATGCTTTATGTGGGTTTTGGGGTTTAAAGTTTTGATGGTAGCTTTGATTCACAGGAAGTTGATAATCGATGTCTTTTTCGAGTGGAAATTACTTGGGTTCAAGTGGGCATATGTGTATATATGAGACTTGTGTGCTAAGAATAAGTCTGACAATGGATAATTTTGGGAGAAGGTTTCTGGGTTGTAACCGATATAAGGTAAGTATACTTTTTACTTAATCTAGTTGATTCACGTGAGATTGGAATGTGATGTGTTCAATTCAATTTATGAACAGGTTGGTCCCAAGTACCCTTTCTTTAAATGGCTTGATAATCCCACTTGTATGCATGGGAATGAAGCTGCCCATTTGGTGTAACAAAAGTTAGATTTACTGCGGATTGAGCTGCAACTTGCACATGAAAGGGAAAGAGCAGCTACCAAGACAGCAATAGAAGCTACCCAAATGGCAGAAATTGCTCAAGACAGGGCAGCAAAAGCCACTGAGAGGGAGAGAAAGTTTCGAGCTTCCTCTGTTCAAGCCAAGGAGATAGCAGTGAGAGCTTTAGAGCAAGACAGAAAGTGCAGAATTGCACTAATTCTGTCATGGTTTTTTTTTTTTTTTTTTTGGTTATGTTGTTTTCATGTTTTGGCTTAAGTGAGAATGTTGGAATGATGAGATTGAGTCTGTCTGGTGGGTTGTAATATAAGCTGGTCCTCAATTGTATTGTAATAGAACTATGTAAGGATTTTTTGAGAATGAGAACTATGTAAGATGGTAGATGCTGTTGGCTTGAAGCCACTTAATAATATAAGCCTTTTTAAGAGAAAGTGTTATTTGTGTTAGATGTTGTTAGTATTTTTGTTTTGTTTAAAGTGAATTGGCTACTTGTGAGCTGTGAGCTGTTGGTGTTGGTGTTTTGTTGGATGTTGTGAGCTGTGTTGGGTTGTGTATAAAGTGCATTGTGTGAAAATAAATATGTTGAAAGTGAATTGATTAAAGTTTAAAGTGCATGACAACTATCTGTCAACTTGCAAGAAAAGACAACAAATGCACACACAAACTTGCTATTCAACACATACACCAATCACATAAACAAACTCATATATGGGCAACTACAATAATCAGAATAATAATTCTGAACACTTGTTATTAAGTTGGGAAATTGTATACATATGTAAGGTGGCACTGAATAGTCTTTCATCAACCACCAATAAATATAAGGTATTTGGTACAACAACAACCAAAACAGTTACACCTGCCCATTGTTTACAAAACTTACAAAAATACAAAAAGTGTTTGAATAGCTATACAAAAAAGTGTCTTACCATTGTTTGTCATGTCATTGTCTACAAATAACAGATAACCCTAACACTACATAACCCTAATACATAGCAACAAAAGTGTCTTGACTTAGTCTTCATTTACTGCCCCTGCCTCTCCCACCACAGTTGACCTTTCCATCTCTTGTTCTACATTTCTGAGTCCTAGCTGCATCACCCCTTCCTCTTAAAGCAGCTCTTCTGGTAGCAGGTGGTCTACTGTCCCATGTTTCTACAGGGGTGTGTGGTGCTGGCTGGCTTGAAGAGAACCAAGGAGCTCTTTTAATTGTGTACTTGAAGTCTGAAGAATACCACTGACTTGGGTTCTGTGACCATAGAGCTGGTGGCTGTGACCGTGAAGCTTGTGGCTATGGAGGTGGTGGCTGTAACCTTGCTGCTTGGTTGGATGAGGATGAGGCCATAGTGCAAGGCTGATGTGTTGGTGGGGGCTGAGATGATGCTGGGGCCTAGGATCTTTGTTTACGTGCAGAAGGCCTTCCACTTCCCTGCAACCATATATGGGCATGTTTTTATAGTGTCAGTTATTGGCATTTTGCTTTTGAATAAAAAAAATTTGTAAAAACTTACAGATTTTCCTTTCTGCAGTCTCTACCTCCTCTCCTATGGTGTCTCACCAGTGACATTGGCCTTGCATCCCCTTGCATTGTGCCATTCCTTTTGACACCTTCCACACCTCATTGGCTTGTTTGCTCTAGACACGTTATAGGGGTTTCTTGGCTCATCAGCATCTCTCTCCCTCTTCATGGGTGGCCTTCCTGGTGGCTTATAGATAATAGGTGCAACAGGCTTGGGTTGGCTACTTGACATCCACTCAGACTGGCCAGGCATGGGTGGTATAGGTGTCTTGTATGTCTCCACATAAGCATCCTTGTAGTAGCATGGATGAGTGTAGTCTTCTGGTTTCTCACGATTCACAAAATGGCTGCAACTCCATGCTTGCAGGGGATTCCTGTCAAGTCTTATACTCTACAACTGCATGTCTTCCCTACCAAGTCGACCACATGCCTTTCCCTCTCATTGTCAACCTCATACACAAACCTCCCAAATGGCATTGCATAAAAGCCCTTAAACTCTAATTTTAACTTCTCCAACTTGTCCTGTATGCTTGGACACAACTTGCCACGATACTTTTTTATGCCAATCTTCTTTGTATACAGCCTGGTCATAAACCTAACTCTGATTCACTCCAGCATTGATAAGATGGGCTTGTCTCTAGCCTTCACAATCATAGAGTTAAAACTCTCACTCAGATTGTTTACCAGACAATCTGTCAAAGCTCTTGTATAGAAGTGGGATCTAGTCCACTGTGCAGGCTCTATATCAGCTGAGTACTTCCAAGCTTCTTCATCCAAACTCTTAAAATGGTCTATCCCCCTCTTAAATTCCCTGGCTGATGTTGTGCCAGCATATATCCACAGTACACTCTTCAACTCCATGCCCTTGTGGTTAACCTTAAAGTTGTTGTATATGTGCTTCACACAATACCTGTGCTGCACAATTGGGAATAGAGTCTCTATTGTAGGTAGAAGGCCCTGCAATCAAGTAAGTAAGCATTCAATGTCAGCAAACAAGCATGTAAAAAGGTAAGCATGTAAGCATTCAAGTAAGGTAAGAAAACAAGCATGATAATACCTTTTCCCTGTCACTGATGAATACCAGATTGAGCTCCTTTGGCCTGCTAATATCATCTGCAAACTGCTCTAAGAACCAGATCCAGCTGTCCTTGTTCTCTTGCTCAACCACAGCCATTGCTACTGGGAATATATTGTCATTTCCATCCTTGGCAGTGACAGACAATAGTTGCCCACCAAACCTACCTTTCAAGTGGCATCCATCCAGCCCAACAAAGGGTCTACAACCACCTAGAAGGCCACCCTTCTGAGCATTGTACTTAATGTAAATCCTTTTAAACTTGGGTTTTGCATCCTCATTTTCCATCTCTGTTTGTAAAATCACTTTACTTCCTACATCTGTCCTCCTTATCATTTTTGCATAATCTCTAAGTAGGCCATACTAAGCCTCTTCATTCCCAGTAATCAGTCCCCTAGCTACCTTCCTTGATCTATACACCTGACTAATACTTAAATCAACTGAAATCTTCTGCATCACATGGTGCTTAACACCTGAGACCTCCCAATTAGGATTCTTACCAAAATCCTCCAAATATTTGTTTGCCACATAGGTTGATGTAACTTGCTCATTTTGAAATGTTAGGAGGCAGGTACACTCAGGATAAAGTGTCTTGATCTCAAATGTGCACTCTCCAGTCACCATTGAGGCATAACACCTCCATCCACAATTGTTCTTACAATGTACAAAAATCTTCTTCTTCTCATTCAACTTCCACTTGATAACAATGTGATGCTGAATCACATACTCCCTCAAAGCAATCCTAAACACCTTGGAGGTTGGGAACTTCATCCCTTTTACCAACCCAACATTTTCCATATCAGTCCTCTCATTGAACTCCAAATTGCCAGGCCTTTGCTCATCATTAGAACCATCCACACTTGCAATATGATCCTTAAAGCTGATTCAGCCCACTCTTCATTTAAATCTATGTTTAAAGGAGGAAAATTACTTGGGCCAGGTGTATCTGTGTTTGGCTGAGGTGTATCAGTGGTTGGATGAGGTGTATTAATGGTTGGAACAATATTAGGCTTAGATGGCACTATGTGAGGTGGAGAAGACTCACCAAAAATGTGATCAGTAAAGTCTTCTCCTTCCAAACCTTCATTCAACCAATCAAACTCCTCCTCCAGACCATCATCCCTTATAGTAGCTCCTGCACCACCCCTACACCAGTCCCTGCACCCCCTATAGTAGCCCTTGTACCAGCTTCTGCACCAACCCTTCCACCATCAGGAACTTCAACTGCAAGTGGAGCATTACTGCTCTCCATATATAGTATAATGGTGTCTCTTGGCCCTCCCTCATTAGGCTTGCACACGGGCACCACATCTTGATCATCTTGTATAAGCCTCAAGTCTTGCTCCAAGTTGCCCCCAGGACCTAAATAATGAACCCTACATGGTTCATCAATTCCCAATTCCTCACATATACATTTTATTTCAAAATAACTAAGCCTATTAGGATCCCTATACACTATTTCAAATTTCCCACCAAAGTATTCTAAACTAGGGTTCCACAGAAAAGCACCTCCATAATGTACCTCCAATTTCACTTCCTCATCATCCATCTGCAATAACAAATTACCATTTGGCACGTATACAATTAACAATTAAAGAATTGTAAACAACAAAAGAGTAAACACTTGCATGTTTCTGTTTTGCTTTTGGGATGCAACACACATAGAGTGACCACATTTTCTGCTTTACTTTTGATTCTGTTTGACTAAATAGCACATACAAACACTAAAATTTAAACCCAATAGAAACTTAGGTCTATTGTGAGACACAATGACCATGACAGACAAAATGCGCATAAACAAACACAAATCCAAAGAACAGGTGGTCACATTTTTCATAAACATCAACAAACACAATCAATATTTTCATAAACATCAACACAATTGATTGATTACTCAAAAAACAATAAAACAACCACAAGCCCAAAGTAAAAACCCAGACAGTGACTGATTTCTTACCAGGATTTTAGTCCCTTAAACAACCGTTGCTCATCTAGGTTCACACTTGCAGCACTATTACAATATCAGATGCAGAATGTGGTGTCTACGGTGATTTTCATATTTCTAGGGCTCGTGAGGAAAAGAAGAGTGGGTTCGTGTTTTTGATCCGTGTTATGTTCTGATTTCGAATAAAAAGGTGTTTTTCTAACGTCTGATGGTGAGGTGGGTAATAGATGAGTAACGAATGGGTAACAAATTGAAGTTCAGGTGGGTAAAGTGTAAATGATTGAAACGCAGGTAGGCAAAGTGAAAACGAGCCATACCACAAGTGGGTTTACTGTAATTATCCCATTTAAAAAGAAAAAGAAAAAGAAAAAAAGAACTAATTCAAAAAGTTTAAGGATATAATAAAATGTCACAATGTTTTCATAATACTCTTTGTTTTTAGTTGTAGTCAATCCTAGTGTAATATTTTATTAATTTATTTAATTTTATGTTGGCATATGAAAGATTTGACACCTCTACTGTTGTGAAAATTTTGTAAAAATTTGTTGTATTTTAACACAACTGTAATTTTAATTTAGTAAATTTCCTTACATGATGGACACGTATCCCATTCAAACTACCTTATATTTTTTTTCCTTCACTTTTTTCTCATCCACCGTTTCTTCCCCATTCCCATCAAATATCTTTTCTTTTCCTCCACTCACCATCTTGTCTCTTCTTCACCCAAAAAACAGTTCTTCTTCCTCACTAGAGTGGCAATGGGATGGGGTGGGGTGGGGTGGGGTGGGGTGGGGCGCGGCGGGGTGGGGTGGTAGCAAAGAACTTTGTCTTGCCCTATCCCTGCCCCGCCTTGTATGACGGGAAAAATTTTCTTGCCCTATCTCCGCCCCTTAAGGCCCCGCCCCACTCCATAAAATATACTTGAAAGCTGAAATTACAAATAAATTTATCCCATCAAATCAAACTAATTTTTAGCAAAAATTTAATAATATTATCTAAATGTTTAACAAGACAATATCACAACAAAACAAAAATCTCATAGTGTGACACAACAAAATAATCTAAACTCCTAATACATAACAAAATAAAAATTTCCTAGTTCTTCAAAAATAATCTCCACTTTCTTCCATCATTGTGACACCACTTTCTTCTTCATCATCATAATCATACAGAATGTTTTGGAATGTATCTTCAGTTCCATTTACAGTAGATGAAGAGCCTAAAAAAAGGTAAAATAAATTTAATCAAACAATTGAAAAATATAATAAAGAATGCAGCAACATAAATCTTTGCATAATTAAACTAGTAAATTTAATTACCATTAATTTTAGCTCATAACCAATTTTGAGCACACATTAATGCCTCCACGGACTTTTGATGAAGTTTACTACGATGTGGACTTAATGTTAGGTTCTAAAGACTTAGGATTTATGTATTTAGAACTCTGATGTGTAATGTTGGCAAACCATGATCAAAACTGTTTGTTTAGTCTTGTTTAGACTTGCTTAAAATTGTGTCTTTTATGTAAAGTTGGAATCGAAAGGCTGCAGAAGTATTTGTTACTTTCGGCCTGGCTCAATCAATCGAAGCTTAGACTCGATCAATCGAAACTTGGGCAGATCGTTTTTCTACAGAATTTTCCAACTCAGCCCAAGCCCATTAAGGATTAGGGTTTCAGATCTACTTCTCCCACTATATAAAGGAAACCCTAGCCACGTTTTTAGTGTAGCTCTGGTTGCTCATATTACGGTTTTGTGTGAATCTCTTGTGAGATCCTTGAGGAGTTTTCCTTTACACAAAACTTAGAGTTTTCAAGGAGAAGATGTTATTTGCACCTTGATGATTAACTCAGTTACTGCCATTGGAGCTTAAAGAAAAACAAGCGAGGGTGCTTGTATTTGCTGGAGAATCTAAGAAAGAAGGAGTCCGTGGGTTCGAAGCTTGCACGTGGTCGTGTTAGTAAGTTCTACTGGTGGGTGGCAATAGGAAGTCGAGTGTGGGGGCTTGTAAGTCTTATTGTATGAACTTCGATTCTTTCACATAGTGGATTTAAGTTTACCTTGAGGATAGCTAGGTTAAATCCTCCCCAGGTTTTTTATCGGTTTGGTTTTCCTAAGTGATCATATCATTGTGTTATTTATATTTCCGCTGCTTTATACCTGATATGATTGTTTTGATTATGATAACCTAGATTTGCATAATTTGACTAAGTTAATCACTTGGCTAATTCACTAGATTAATCAAATTGTTGTTTTAAGGGGTCTAAAAACCTAACACTTAACAATCGACCACTTGTGCTAAATGATGACTCTGAGGCAATAGTTGACACTGGAATGGCAAGGATATCCCTTGCAATACGTTGCAAAGTAGGATACTTAGGGCCATAGATTTCCACCATGCCAAAATATCGAAATCCATAATTCTTGGCATTAAATCATCCTTAAGGTAATGGTCCAACTCCAATTTAATATTTCTACCTCTTTTTTTTCTGACTAAGATATCTTTCAAAGTCCATAAGGGAGTCATCAACTTACAGATCCTTTGCCACACAAGGGCCACGAGTACCTTCCCTACCCATTCTCCCAGAACTGTAGTTACGAATCATTTCATAACAAATATCTCTAACCCTTTGAATTTCATTATCATCTTCATCACCATAAATTATTGGAAAATAATATTCTAACAATTCAATCTTATATCTTAGGTCTAAAATGGTTGCCACGGCCATAACACCATGAATCAAATTCCAATAATCAAAATTTTCCAACATTTTAAATGCCATACTCCTATTCACATCACTTGCACTTGTAAACCAAGAATTCAAAGCTATTTTTATTTCACACACCTTAGCAAAGAAAATATTAGCTGTAGGGTATGAGATACGTGAGAATAGCTCTGTTATCTTGTGAAACACTGTCAATCTCTCACTTATACTACTTGCTATCTCCCATTCGTCCTCTGGTGGAATGCACTTATAAGATGACTCACATATGTTCAATCGATAAAAGACATTTTGATACTTTATAGCAATAGAAAGCATGAGATAGGTAAAGTTCCAGCAAGTCTTATAATCAAGGGCTAGTTCTTTGGAACATTCAACATGTGCTTGTCGGGCTGTCTCTTCAAATTTCTGCCTTCTCTTTGTTGATGCAGTCCAAAATCCCACACTTTTTCAAACCTTTTCAATGCATGATCCAATTACATCCAAACCATCCTAAATAATCAAATTACGAACATGTGCTACACAACGCATATTCAACATTGATCCACACATAATAAGTGTACCACGTTGAAGCTTATCTAAGATAATTCTTATTATTGCATCATTGGTACTGCAATTGTCCATAGTCACAGTAGATAACTTCCTATCAATATTCCACTTCAATAAAATATTTGGAAGGACACTAGAAAGCACTTCTTTTGTATGTGGAGATGGCACATAAATAAACCTTAAATGAGAAATTTAAATAATTAGAACTAACAATGATATAAGTTCATAAAACATTTGAAAAGAATTTAATTAAAACATAAAATGAATATATACTTTAAAAAAAGTACCTCATAACTTGGCTTTGTAATCTCCACAAACCATCAATGAAGTGTGCTTTTACAACCATCAACCCTCGCCTTTTGTTTTGTGAAGTCCACATACAATTGGTAATAGAAATTCTACCCTGATTCTTATCAATCTCATGCTTTGATTTCTTCATTTCATTCTCATAGATGCTCAATATGTCCTTCTTGATTGCGTTCCTAGAAACCATCCTAAACATGGTTGAAGAGAATTTGAATATTTTCTAAAACCAATATGGTCAACTATAGAAAGGGGATACTTATGCAAGATGATCATACGAGCAAGTTCATTTCTTGATACATTTTGATCAAAATGATAAGCATTCACACCTGCCATTGAATCCACTTTATTTTGATCCCTCACCAAAATTTTTTGATTCATATCCCTAATGTCTTGAAACTTTCTCTTTGGACATATTTTCACGTGGTCATGCAAATGTTTAGTGCCACAATTGGATCCCCTTACTAGCAATATCTTACAATAATTGCACTTGGCCTTGCCTTTCTCATCAACTCTCTTTCTCTTAAAATGATTCCAAACAATTGATTTGTACTTCCCCTCTTCTTCAATTATCTCATTGTTAGGCTGGACATCTTTTGGCCTATCCAACAGAGGTGATGACGGGGTTGCATTATCTTCATCTATTATCAAAGGAAATTGATTGCTGCGAATAGGTGCAGATGGATTGGAGCTACCAATGTTATCATGTGAAGTCATTTTTTTTTCCTGATGTAATTTAGCAACTTAGTAATGGACAAACTATATTTCTCCAACAAAGATAATATAGATTAATGGGAAAAAAAAATACATGAATAAAATGAAACAATGAGTTTTAAACTTCCAAGCCAAATATTTGAAGTAGCTGTTCTAATAATAAAAAATAAAAAATAAAAAACGTTAAAATACACCCAATGATCCAAAGCTCTCACTTGTATATTCAAATCCCCAAAAGAAATGCTTCAAGATACAAAACCAAACACACTGATAGGTCCAATGAGTTAACTTTCAAGAAAATATTTTGTTTATTTTTTAATAATACTTAATGCATTTTTCTATCTCTAATTTTTTTTATAACATCCTTTTTCTTTATTTTTTCTAACATATATATATATGTATGTATATGTATAGATCCGTACCTCACAGGACAAGCTATTATGTTGTTCCAATGTTCATGATAGAAATAACTACACAAACATTCAAAGTTTCAGACCTGTAATTCATAAAAGCAGAAAACATTCTATTATGTTCATGATGAAAACTATGTTGAGAAAGACATTGAATGGAAACAATGATTCAATAGTATATAAATTTGTTTCTAATAAAGACAAAAAAAAAAAAAAAAAAAACGTTAAAATTGTTCTCTATCTCCAACTTTGCTAGAGAGAAAAAAGAGGAAGAAAGCCACGTTGGGTAAAATAAAATAAGCTGATGATATATTTATTTAAATAGTAGGGTTTTAGGAAATGAAAAATTTACAATTTAACCCTTATTAACGCGGGGAGGGTAGGGATGAGACAGGGTGGGTCTAAAAAGTGTAAACTCATCCTCACCCCCCCCCATGGTGCAGGTTTAAAATCTTTCCTCATCCCCACCCCACCACCTTTACAGGGCGAGAAAAACTCGCGTGGGGCAAATCGAGGAGAGGCGGGTCAAGCGGGGCGGGGCAAAATTGTCATCCCTAACATATGAACCATGTTAGACTCATATATCATTGTGACATAAGTCTCATGAGACCGTCTCATATAATCCTTACTCGTTGGAGAGATGGCTAAAAATAGGCAAATAGAAAGTCGGAAAGAAAGTAGAAAGAAAGAAAGACCCAAAAAATTGGAATGCGGCCGGACCCAAAAAAAAGCATTCACATAAGTCACTCAAGCTATAATTTTATTGAAAAGTTAGTTTAAAGAGGCTTGAAGAGGATCTTGGGCTTTATTTCGATTTTTTTTTTTTATCCTATTTTTAGTTTTAGTTTTAACCCACGAATCTAGTTGTAAATTCCCTTCCGTATATTAAATTATTAATATTAGGGATGAAACCCACGAATCCAGTTGTATACAAGGGAAATTGAAATGACCACTGAGCGTGCAAGCTAAGCTGTCACTCATACTGATATAGAAAATGGTAAAGGATATGGGTAGTTTTGTAATTGCACTTTTCACTTTTTCAGCTCCTTTGGCTTTGATCTTGTTTTTCCTTCTTCTGGCTTTTGCAGCAGCAAGAGATAAGCTAGTGGCAGAGCCAGAAATTTATATTTGAGAGGTCATGTATAATTTTTTTTTGTGTGTATATGAAATATAAAATAGTAATGTACAATATTTCATAACTGAATATGTATAAACCAAAGTATATTTAATTAAAATTAAACAATCATGAGACAAAATTGAAAAAATAATTTAATATCTTTAATCAGTTATAAAATATAAGTGTATATATTGTTTATAATATATTGATTATTATAATAATAAATAATATATTATAAGAAATTTAAAAAAGAAAAATAAACAAAGAAAATACAAATACCTGGAACACATAGCACAAGCTGTCAAGCACAAGCATAGAAGCTTCACAAAATTGAGTCACAAATTGAGTGGCCCACAAAAATAGGTTACTAACAATGATAATGAGAAAGAGACAAAATTAGTCACTCTTTATTGTCTAAATTCAACACATAGTACGTTTACCAATGAAAAATTGAACACATAGTACATACATTACACTATTGCAATTCTGGAAAGTGCAAAATCTTTACTTTTAAACAAAGAGACAAAACTTTTACTTTTAAACAAAGGAGTGAAAAGCAAAAGAACTAAAATCTGAAAAGATTAAAAAAAAAAAAAAAAAAAGGAAAGAGGAAGAGGGCAAAGGCAATGTAGTGGCGAGAAGGACTGAAGGAGGCTGAAGGCAAAGAGAAAGAACTGAAAGAAGAAAAAGAAGAAGAAAGCAAAGCCCAAGTCCTCAACAGAGAGAGAGAGAGAGAGAGAGAGAGAGAGAGAGAGTCACCTGTGTAAGTTTGTAAGAAAGATTTTTTCTATTCTGTAAGACTGCTGCAACTGTGTGGTGTGGGAGAGACAAAGTTTCAGACTTTTCAGTTTTTTTGCCGTGTACAAGTAAGCCCTAGATGTATTGGGATGAAAATTAGAATTTTTTTTTTATCTTTTATTTGTTGAGGTAATTGTTAAAATATTTATGTGTTTATTTTAAAGATACTAAATGTGTAATTATTGTAATTTGTTGACATGTATTTGTGAATTGTATTTTATTTAAATGAAAATTGTGTTCCTATCAAAAAAAAAAAATGAAAATTGCGTTTATTTTTAAACTTTATATAGGTATATTATCAAGGATGGGGCAAAATGACAAGATTATTTAAGAATCTTCAAATTATTTAAGATATTTTAAAAAAAATTTATAAATTTTTTTCAAAAATTTTGGGGGGGCCAAGGCCCCCCTCGGTCCTCAAGTCTCTCTGCCATTGAGAGCATCTCCGATGGTATAGCTAAAGGCAAAATATTCTTTATAATAGAGAATGAGACCAAAAAAATGGTCTCTAATAGATTCTCTAAACTCTAATTTTTTTTGGCTTATGAACAGTAGCTCATCAAATCTGATGGGCTACTGTTCATTCTTCAAATGTTTTTTGTTATTATAATAATCAGGTGTTGAATAAAAAAATGTTCGAAGATGTGTAGTTGTTAAAAAAATAATAAATAATGAAGGAGGAAATAATATTTAAATGAGATAAAGAATGTGATAGAGAATCTGTTGGAAAGTGTATTTAAAAAAGTGGATAAATATAAGGTAAAAATTACTGTTTATTCTCTAAACAGTACAAAAATTTGATGAATTTGCTGGAGATCTTCTGAGATAAGCTAAGCTAAACCACCGCCAATGCAATGCCATCATGAGCATGACCACCCTTTCTTTAGATCTGATGAGTTTTTAATGGCCAAAACCAACTCCACCCGAGAAATTATTGTGTACTCTCGGAGTACCATAAATGCGTACTCCCTCCTTTCACATAAATAGTGGGTCCCACTAATTAAATTCATAGTGGGACTCACCATTCACGTGAGAGGGGAGAGTACGCATTTATACTATTCCGGGAGTACCTAATAATTTTCCACTCCACCCTCGCATAATAGCTTCTTCACAACTACACGTGCCACGTCACCCACACTCTTGGTAAGAATTTTTTCTTTTTTTCTTATTTAATTACTTTATCAGATTGTGACCCAGTTGTTGTTGTTTCCTTAAATCGATGGTTCAAATATGGAATTCAGTTTATATCTTTAACTGGGTCAAATTTTTTTTTTTCCTTATGGGGTTAAATTAATAATTGGTGTTGTTATGTTTGTTTGCTTTTTTGGGTGATTTTGCACTGTCACAAGATGGATACGGTGATTTGTTTGATTAGTTATAAAAGAAGAGTAGTTTAGTTGATGGTATTAGCTATTCTAGTTTTTTATTTTTTATTTTCATTTGTAGGCTAGCTCTAGTGAAAACAGATTGTACTGAAAAGAAACCCAAAGCTGCTTCCAACAACAACAACAAAAATCAGGTGCTTTTCCTTTTCTTTTACTTCTCTTATAAAAATCCCAGCAACCAAAAATCAGATTCTTCAATTCCCATTTCCTATTTCTGTAATTTGACTGTTAGGATGTACTCTATTTCTTGGCTTTTCAAAATTTATTGTTAGGCAAAGATATATGAATGATCTACACTGATTGCCTTTTGCCTTTTCTTTTCCTTTTTTTTTTTTCTATATATCTGTTTATGTGCTAATAGCTTTAGTTAAATGGCACATCTTCCCTTTAGAAGTAAGGTAGATCTTCCCTTTAGAAGTAAGGTAGAGGGTGAGGTTGTGAGTTCACGACCTATTAGGTTCGTGTGTAATTACTGATAATATATCATACATCGTTTTATGAATTGTTATGTTTCTAGAGTTTTGTGTAGGTGGAGTAGATGATTGGGGAAATAGTTATGAAGATTTGGCTTAATTTAGTAGTGAGGTCTGGATGGTCCAATAATTTTTTTTTGGTGAATCTTGAAGAAAGTTTGTTTGACATAGGTTTTTTTAGAAATTCAACACTAAATTAGTATTCTTGGTAAGATCTTGAAGGGTTTATGAATAGGTTTTGATGTTTAAGGGTTTAAGTAAATAAAATATTAGATTTTGAATGGACATGGAGGGAATTTGATGGTTGTTTACGGAAGAGTTGAACCGAGAAAAAAAGAAGAATAAACCCTAGGTTTCCTAAGAAATCACAGTCAGGAATGAGAAGGCAATCACACCCTCAAAGTTTAAAATAAACTGCTCCAATTTTATTAAATTCAAACTCTCTATATATTTTTATTGATAACACAAAGAATCTTATATAGGTTATTGCTAATCCTACTCCTAGAAAGACTAGACTAAAAAATAACAAAGGAAAAGTATTTAAAAGACTTTTACAACAAGTAGGAAATTAAACAAAATTGAAAGGACTCCAAAACATAAAGGAAGACTCATGGGCCCTTAAGATTCTTTGCTCTAATAATGCATTAGAATAAACAAAGTCTATTATGAATTCCTTTTGTACTGATCATTGTATTATTCATCAAACTAATTGTGCTCACACCTTTCAACAAAATAGTGTTTCTGAGCGCAAGCATCGTCACTCATCTGTTGGATGTTGTTCACACCTTGTTATTCAATATACACATGCCATCTAATTAATCATATGCCTTCTGGAATCATAAGTCTCAAATTTTTTCCTTTATATCCTAATCGTTAATAAAGGAAATAATATAGAGTATGATTTCAGATAGAATAGCATAGCAAAAAAGTATACATGTGGCTGATACTAGCTAGTCTGTTAAGGATTCATGGTCAACCTCAGAATTTTGGGACTAAGATGTATGATTGTTGTATCCTGATGGTCCTGTTTTTTACCCTGCTTACTCCTCATGTGTTTGCTTCTGTTGCCTTTGTTTATGTCTTTGATTTTGATCAAGATAAATTATCTCCTTAGGCTCGTGTGTTTTCCTCTGGTACTCAGTACTCAGAATTGTTATCATTGTTATAGTCGTGAGTCTCATAGATACTTCGTAAATGTTGATGTTAACTTTTTGAGTCAACCCCATTCTTTTCTTCACCAGATCAGAGTTTGCCCCTTGATGTCTTCTCCAATCAGGGGGAGTCTTCCTTCCCTTCTCTTACTCTTCCAATATCTTTACCTTCTCCACCTTCTCCTTTGGTAACTTTGGCTTCCCAACCTAATCCTCCTTTGTAGGTTGTAGAGGCAAGTTGAACATAGGCACATTGTTTCATAAAGTCCCGCCAATATATCTTCCCCTGGGAAAAAAACAGTAGGTTGTCATTAGGTTTACACTGTTAAGTACCTTCCTGATAGTTCTGTGCGGTTGTAGCTACGGCATTAATTATCTGAAGACCTTCTCCCTTGTGGCACATCTGTAATCTGTTCAGATCGTACCTGCATCTTGATCATATCCTATCTCCTATGTTTTCAGCTTCTTATTCCAAAAATTATTTTCCTCTTTTTCTAGGATAAGTTTTTCCCTTAAATTCTGTTGGCTGAAAAAAATGAAATACATTCAGCATAATGACGTTGGGTGGTCCCTTGCTTCTCTCTCTTTTTCCTCCCTTTGCTTTGTATTTGATTTGGGTGCAAAAGGTATACCCTTTTACACTGTAAATAGACGGTTAAGGATTTACATCAACTCTCTGGAAACTCTCCATTGTCATAAGGCAGACAAAACAATACAAATTCCTTAAAATTCTATCTAAAATTTCAATGCTCGAGTACCTTCATATACCAGAAAGTCCCCCCTCCCCCTCCCACCCCTAAAACTAAAAGAATCTCGAAAACAATTTTCCTTGAATAAGTTTTTTGGGAAAACATTTTTTTAGGAATATATTTGTACTGTGTCTTCTGCTTTGTATTATAAGATTCTTTACTCTGTTGTAGGCACGTGAAAGAGGAAGTATCTGCTGAGGTGGTTCAATCACTATGGAGTCATGTAATTGCATTGAGCCGCAATGGCCGGCTGATGAATTGTTGATGAAGTACCAATATATTTCAGATTTCTTCATTGCGCTTGCTTATTTCTCTATCGCTCTAAAACTGATCTACTTTGTCAAGAAATTGGCAGTGTTTCCATATAGATGGGTCCTTGTTCAGTTTGGTGCTTTCATAATGTTGTGTGGGGCAACGCACCTCATTAATTTATGGACTTTTACCAGTCATTCGAGAACTGTGGCGATAGTAATGACCACTGCAAAGGTTTTGACTGCTGTGGTTTCATGTGCAACTGCCCTCATGCTTGTGCATATTATTCCTGATTAAACCAGAGAACTGTTCTTGAAAAACAAGGCTGCAGAGCTTGATAGAGAAATGGGCTTGATTCGTACACAAGAAGAAACAGGTCGTCATGTGAGGATGTTGACCCATGAGATCAGAAGCACCCTGGATAGGCATACTATACTGAAAACCACTCTTGTTGAACTGGGTAGAACTTTGATGTATGCATGCGCTATACATTTTCAGATAGGAAAACATATCAGCTATGAATATCTTATGTGATGTTTTCATATAATGGTAAAGAAGCTGAGTCCTAGGCACATGACAGAATCTTAAAAGAGGAACCTGAGGAACAGCACCTAAGGTACTGTATCTAAATTTTGTTATATATATATATATATATGTATATATAGATAGATTATAGATTATATATACACACATATAGGGTTGGGTTTAAATTACACCCGATGTAACTCTAAGCTATGTTACACCACTCAATATGTTTTTATTGGATGAGAATTTTGATGAATCCACTGTTGGATTAGATTTTCTTCTACTTAACATACTTGCAAAACTTCAAGATGATATGAGATCTATAACTATATCATTGATTAAATGTTTAAATTTCAACTTTTTATATTTAAAATTGTGTATAAAATATGGGTTTCTAGATTGAAAAGTAATTGGCATCCAATTGACATGAAACTTGATATTTTCAAAATATAAACCCAATAAAAAGTTACTTAGCATTGTAACATAACTTAAAATTACAACAGCTGCAATTAGAACACACACACACACACACTTAAAGATCAAAAGCCTGTGCCCTAGTACAGAGAATGTGTATAAGAGAAAACACAATAGTAGGTGATTGCATATAGTTGTACACATAACTGACTATTGTCTTAGAGAAGCCTGATAGGCCAAAAATGTATAGACCCCTTGTGATGAATTAATTAATTAAATAGCCAAGTTTATTAATTAATCAAATTAACATGAAATTGTACAAGGCAGTACAAACAAATCACCAAATAACTGAATGCAACGAAAATTAAATTTGACACGAGTGATTTGTTTACGAAGGGGAAAAACTACCGAGGTAAAACTCCACCCGGTGATTTTAAGATCACCACTCTTGAGAATCCACTATTATCAAAACAAGCGGTTACAAGTAAATGAATCACAGTACCTTATACCAACTTACAGTTGAACCCTTACCCCAATACCCAATTGGACTTGTTCTGTAGTGACAATCTCTCCTTTCAATGCACGGCTCTCAGTACGTGACTAAACAATTGCGCGGATCCTAATACGCGACTTCAATCACCAACTAGAGAAAGATGTTGGCTGCAAAGTTCTTCAGTTCATCCAGACGATAAAGATCATGAAGTTGTTTGGTCACAAAACCCTATGGTGTACAAACACAGCAGCTTCTTCAAGAACTAGGGCAAACTAGATCTCCAGTCACACTCTTCTTCACACTTGTGAGATTTTCTCTTGTGCAACTTATGTCACATTTGACGGCCCTTAAAATAATCATTATATATGTTTAGGGTTGTGAGAAAAGAAAGCCCAAACACATAATCACGGATTGGATGAAAAACAGTTATGGAAAACTGAGTTTCATAAACCTCGACAGATACCCTATCTGTCGAGCTGCTGTCGAGCCACAAGCTGGAACAGCTCTTCAAAGCTCAATAGATGCTAGCTGTCGAGTTTTAATGAATAGCACTTTTTACACTTGATTCTTGGACAAACTTGCATGACTTTAACACTTGAACTTGATATAAGGTTTCTTGAAGCATCAAACACATCCTAGATCTATCTAATTACAAGTAAAATGCGTTTTGTCAAAGGATTAGCCAATTACATAAAATAGTGATATATGTTCCTAATATGTGAATCACATATGTCCTAACAAAGCTGATTTCAATGTTTTGGCATTAGAGAACAGAAATTACTAAAAGTTACATAACCTTTACAAACAAATCCCCCCACCCCCAACTATTGAATTATAAAGAAAAAAAATTGACAAGGCAACAAATGCAATTGATGGATAGTAATTGAGAGAGCAGTCAATGGGATTAATAACATTTTAACGGCTATATAGTAAAACTTGTAGTATCCATCGCCCTTAGATAATCTGACATGTTTAACTTCGATTATATATATAAAGATACACTAGGTGGATATGTGGCACGAAAGAGTTGGTCACATGTTGCATCTTATTGCAATGGTGAGTGCCTTCCACCAAAAGCCACATGTCTTTAAGTTTTGGGTCCAAGAGTCAGTCTTTCCAAAAAAAATAATGGGTAAGGTTATCTACTAATCATCACTCCCAAACCTCAAAAAAAGTTGGAGCTTTGTGCATTGGGTATGAGTACAGCTTTTTTAGTTTAGGGATGAAAAAAAGAATATCGCCCCCCCCCCCCCCCCCCCCCTCCCCCAAGTTCTATAACCTTTTTGATGCTTATGAACAAAAAAATAATTTTTTTTAAAGTTTAGGGATGAAAAAAGATTTTTTTTCAAGTTCTATAACATTTTTTATGGTTAGGAACAGAAATTTTTTTTTTTATTATTATTTATTTCTAGAAACATAATTTTTTAAAGATTAGGGATGAAAAAAGATTTTTTTTCCAAGTTCTATAACGTTTTCAATAGTTAGGAACAAAAAAATAAAAAAAAAATTTAACGTTTAGGGATAAAAAATGAACTTTATACTATATGATCTTTGGGGATGTAAGCAATATTTTTTCCTGTATATATTTGAACTACCAAAGTTTCTTTCTTTTGTTTCTCCTGTTAAATGTTGCTTATGGCTCTGGATGTAATTCGTCTATAGCAAGTCACCGGTGTGTAGGGTGCCTTAATCTTTAATTATATGGCTTCAATGTACACTTTCTTCTTCACCTATATTCTTTACTATATGTAAATTTGTTGTTTTACAGAAATGTTATGAAATGTTTAGGTTACTGATAATATTAGTTTGATTATTTTTTTTTTGGTTCGTAGTTAATACTTGAATGTGTATCTAAAAGCTAGCTCATCCAACATGAGTGCAGGTACTGTATGAGATGGGGTCTGTTGCCCCCTACAAAAAAGTTACGGCAATCGAGCAATGTCCTTGGAAACAGCTTTATATTCAGGTACTCTTTAAGTTCTGGCCACTATTCTCCTCTCCTCTCCATCCAAACATACATATAGTTGAAGCTATGAGCTATAGTTAATTGATGCTTACTTTTTTTTTCCTTTCTTCAGCGCGATGAAGAGGACATGATTGAACTTGTTAGAGATTACCAACCTGAGTTTAAAGAGTACTACATTCAAATGCAAGCGGCCAAGAGAAGCCAAGCACCTCTTCCTTCACAGGTACACTTACTGCCTGTCACCTTTTCTTTGGGGTAATGTGGAGAGACAAAAAATGCCCCGTTCCCATTCCTATCAGCCTCCACTTTACATTGTAGATTCTTATGGTGCTTGAAACCTAGGGATTTTTTTTGAAAATTTCTCTATGTCTGTAGAATTTATTTGCTGATATTTATCTTTTTCTAAAGTTTTGGTAAGTTAGTTACATGCACCCAATGAGTTTTGAACCCAGGATCTCACTCCCCCTCCTTTCTTATGGCAGGAGGAAATTCAAAGGAAACATAGATTTGAAAATTGAGCTTTTGATTCAATGTGCATTCACTCAAATAAACACTATTTCATGCCGCCTCGATATATCTGTTTTATCTGTGAAGGTGAATGATGACCGAATAATTCTTGATAAGACAGTGGCTGATCAAGTGTCTATGTGGAAAAGCAGCAGGGGCCTGACTGATAAGGTGGTCACTGACCATGCTTGTTCTGGAGAAACATGTTCTTACTACCGTATTGGAGATGTATTTATTTGTGAGAAGACTGGACTTGTACAGGGTAGAGAGCACTTTTCAGGAAGTCAACCTTTATATGTATTGATATATTCAAAGTATTTAGCACATGTTTAATGCATGGACTTTGGAGCTTATTGGTTAATTTTTTTATGTTTTATTTTCCAGTCTGTGATGATGCATGCAGAGAAATTGTTATGGATCCCGCCGATGAGATTTTGGTCTGTAAAATATCTGGGCATTGTTTTGATAGGCTACTTTCAGCAGCTGAAATGGAGCCAGATTCTGTGAGTATAAATTTCCTGTATCTTATTTTGCCTCATTCTTGAGTTTAGTCAATTACTTTCAAATCTCAATTGTTTTTCTTGCCGTGAAACTTTTGATTACAAAGTTGGCCCCCTCTGTTAATCAAATTTTAAGATTGTATCGGATGGGTTGAGGATTACTTGTGTTGGACAGAACTAGGCTTCTGTGTTTCAATTTTCTCCTGTAAAATAATCTTGTGAATTTCTGATCCTTTCTTTCCCTTGTGTCCTTAAATTTTCTTGTTCTTATAGTTGATACCATAAATTACATACTTGTCATGGATGAGGTTCAATGATTCTATGCAGCTAGGTTTATGTAGCTGTATTTCCTAACATGTTTAATTCTGGAATATAATTTATGATATGATGTCTTGTGTTTGGACCATCTTTTTGAATTTTGCACCAACACCCCTAATCTTTTATGCTATTGCACTAAGACCCCTTGAATTTTTTGCCCACTAATTTGGTACAGTAACTTGGATACTATGCCCAATAGGCCCGTGTTAATTCTTCATCTATTTTCTAACAAAGAGAACACGTGAATCTCACAGAAAGTACACGTGGGTGTCACATGGCCAAGAATGCTGCCCAATTCAATGGCTAGATGCCCTGTTTTCTAGTGCCAAAAACTGGGCATTAAGCCTTCTTATTCATATAGCGTTTGACTGGATCATCAACTTCATGATCAAGTCCGCCATGTTTTCCACCAATTTCTTTGTATGGCTCAACAGTTCAACTTCAACTGGATTGTGGTATGTGGGACCCTTTTGGTAGAATGTAAGAAGGTTGAAGCACGCTAGCCTAACATTATTTCAGCACATGCATTAACTTATCCTTCAAACCTCTTAAAACTCTCAAAATTTTTGTTCACTTTTCTGGTAGGATTTCTGGATAACTGAATCTTCACGGTTTTGCTAAGGGCTTTGTAGCTCAATTGGCACCTCCTTGTGTTTCCAATGGAGACGTCTAAGGTTCAAATCCCCTCACTCCTATTGTAACTATCAAAATTGAACCTTCATGGTTTGAAATTGTATTCCTCCGTAAACTTGTGGAGAATTTCATAACCCCCAACAACAGACCAATGTGTCTTTGTCGTTGTTTATCAAGGATGCAAGAAGTTTGAATCATAAATCATTGTATATTGGAGACTCCAAAACAATGCATGATAAACAAAGATGTTTGATGCACACATCACCTTGTTACATAAGCACTAGCTATTTAGCAAATGGGGCATGTTCTGGTCTAACATAATTTTTTTACACTAAAGCAGACATTACATCATTCAAATAATTAGGCATTGCAAACATCCTAATCTATGAGTTTCTCTTATGTAAATTCAATTCTGTAATTCAAAGGCAATGTGAATAAGATGGCTTTTATTATTATTACTTTTTTTTTTTTGGGAAAAGAATAAGAGGGTTATATACCTGTAGTTGGCAGTAGAAAACAGGCAAGGCCATGACTATTTTCTTGCACAACTTTCATTTATGTACTTTTGTTTTGTGAGCTTCTGTTTAACTTCACATAGTAGATCTGATTTGGGCTTTTGAGATTGTTTTATTTAAGCTTCTCTCTCTCTCTCTCTCTCTCTCTCTCTCTCTCTCTCTCCACAAGTTAGCACCAAAATTTTAGTTCCAGGTCCTTTCCCCATTAGAAAATAGACAGAGCATTGACAGAAGGGCCCTATTTGATACAATATCAAAGCTGCTGTACCAAATTAGTGAAAATAAAAAGTTCAGAGGGTCTTAGTGCAACCCTATAAAAGATTAGGGTTATTAATACAATGTTACCTCATGAATATGAATATCTTTAGCGTGCTTCATTTCTTGCCTAGCCAAGTTGAAATGTACAGCAGTTGTTCTACATTTGGTAGAGACATGCACACAGATAAACAATTCCATTCATTCTAATACTAGCCTGAGGGAAAAAAAAAAAAAAACAGAAACATTCATGCCAATGAGCTATGGCTCAACTGGCATTTCTTCCTCTCATATGGATGGAGGGTGAGGTTATGGGTTCAAGGCCCATTGAGTGTGTGTGTAATAGGAAGAGTGTTGGGGGGGGGGGGGGGGGGGGGGAGGGCCAAGGCCGGTTCAATAGATGATGCAATCGCCTAAGGCCCTCAAATAAAAGAAGACCCCACTTTTAAAAAAAAATTATATATATAATATATTTATTTATATATTTTAATTAAAAATTTTTTTTATGCACTTTAATTGATCAATAAAATGCATTAAAAAAGCCCTATTGTATCCTAAAATGCAAAAGATTAAAACAGAAAAAATAAAAATAGTCAAACTTCAACTAACAAAACTAAATTTTAGGAGGCAAATTTATTAACTCATTCTTGAAATATGCTAAAATCAAAATTAATAGCAGAAAAATTCATTAATAATACAACATAATTGTCTTTAAATATGTTAAAATAAAGATTATAAAAGTCAAAAACAAAAGAAAAACCCCTCATCTCTCTATCTCTCTGCCAGCTCTCCATCTATATTCTTATGGTCTCACCTTTCTTTTCTTCATCTTGATTCTTGATCTTTTTCCATAAACTCAGTTAATCAGTCTAGCTTGAAATTTCTCTTTGTTGATTCCAGCATACTGGTCTACCATTCGGCAGTCACTAGTGGTATTCTTCTTCTTCCCCGCTATCCCTTTGTCTTTCCGAAAACAAAGACTTTTGTCTTCTATTTATTTAGTTTGTTTCACACTTTCACTGCACTGCACAATTGTTTGATGGGATAGGACACGTTTTTGAATTTTTTGCTATGATAGCTTTTCTGCCTTGAGCCCTTATTTGGATTCTTCCCTGACATGATAATTGATAGAATGATAGGACACGTTTTTTCTTTAAAACTTAGCCATAGGATTATAGAAGCAGTGGAGTACAGGCTGGCCGGTTACTCACTTTTTTTTCTTTTTTTTTTTAATATGACACAGTGATACTTTATCTATTATTATAAATTATTATATCAATTAATAATTTGATGTGTATCATATCAACTTATAAATTGAAGTTTTTCAAAATTAAAATTAATAAAATCTTATTTAAGGTCTACTATATATGTCACAAGAAAGATTAAGTGGATTAGTTATATTATCAATTGAAAAAGAAATGTTAAAGGAACTTAAATACAAAAATTTAATTAGTAATTTTGCATCTCAAAAAGAAGGAAAAATAAATTTTAAATAAAAAAAATTCAATATGGGGCCAGAGAATTTGGCAACCCCGGCCCACTCTATGCTAAGCCCAAGGCCCATGCCGAGGAGAAAGATGTGTCTGAGAACGAGTCAAGGAAGCTCCATTCGCCAGGAATACTGCCGAGGACAATCATGTCCTCGGCCCGCATGGATCATTGAAGGAAAGAGCAAAGTGACTTCAGAGGTAACCTTCTAGAGCAATCCAAGACAGAGGCAAGTACAACGGGTTGGCCATGAAAGCATCGTGGAGGAGCAATTCTAGGAGGAACTGTCACCTCCACATTAAATGCCCACAACTAACATTCTGGCCGCATTAAATGGAGAAGTGACCCCTGAACAGTGCCGCCTTAACTGCTACCACCCACAGAAAGGATGGGAAGGTGGCTGATGGGACGGGCACCCATGTGATGACCTGCATAATCGACAAATGGAAAGCCGAGATTAAACAAAAGGGGGTATAAAATGTAACAAGTCCTCCAGAAAAGAGGACGGCAGTTTTAGGAGAGAAAAAGGACTGGAGCCCTTGTATGATCTTTGTAACCTAATACCAAAGAAGGAATAAGAAATAGACTATCCGAGAAAGTGGCCGAGGAGCCTAATTTCATACTTTTAGTTTGTATTCTTGCCAATCGATCCATGCAATACTATGCTTAATTCTACAACCCTCACTAGGGCCTAGCTCTTTGACCCGCACTCTACAAATTCATTGTATTGGGCCAGCTGGGCTCGAGTCCACTCGTTTGTAAGGAATAGTGCTCGAATCAGGTCCCTATAATATATTATTCGATTAATATTTAATTATAAAATGACCCTATTTAAAATTTTCACCTAAGGCCCCAAAAATTGCCCGGGGGGGGGGGGGGGGGGGATGTTTTTTTTCAGTGTTAATGTCCAAATGATTCTGTTCCTTAAAATGATTGTAAGTAAATTCTCTGAGCTGCATGATCAGTTGCAATTTGTGGGTGGCAATAGTATCTTTTGCCTTTCATGTATCATCATCAAACACATTCATCTGGTTGTTTGATTAGCAGTTTTTCATTAGGGAACTTCTTAGCATGTTTACTTTTGATTCTAATGCTCCACCCTCCCCTTCTTATTTCAAAAAATAAAAATAAAAAATTCAAGAACAGGAACAGCAACAATGTGGTGTTACCGATGAAGCAGAGCCATTCATGGGCTCCGACCGTTTTGGTAATCTTAATCTTCTCGATTTTTCTCTCTTTTATCCCCTTCTGTCATCTCTTTTATATGTTTATGATCTTCCGAAACTCTTTCTATATCATCTCATTGTGATGTATATGTGGCAGCACGAGCTTATCTGTTGGGAAATAATTATGCTGATGAAAAGGAGCTGGAAGCTGTTTTAAGGTTTTGCTGAACCAAATACTGCTCATATTCTAGTGGATGCTTTTACTGGCAGCAAGTGTCAAAGTTTTACTTTTTGAATGTTCAAGGTTGCTTGATTCAGACTATTATGTTTTTATGTAATCTAGTGTTAGATTGAATTACAGAATGTGTTATTACTTCTGTAGCTCTTGTTGCGTATTTGTCTTCGTGTTGTTTCTGTTTGCATCGATTCATTAAAAAATTGCAGGTTGGCCTGAGCTCTCAAGTAATATATCTAATTTATACTGGAGATTGTTCTTCTTCTCCTTTGATTTTAAAGCACCAAGTCCAATGTAACCTTAATCAAGAATGGAACGAAAATTTTTTCATTGGGGATGCTGAAGTGAGACCTCAAAATGAGAGATTTGAGAGAATTGTCTGAAATTGCATCTAGAAGAAAGATTCCAGAAAAATCTGTAGTTACGACACCATCCTTTATGCTAGATTTTTTGCAACTAGAATGGGGTGACCAAGAAACTTCTCCCATTACCAGCCCAAAAAATCTCATCGGAAACTGGCAGCACTGGCAAATGAACACTCTTAGTCCAAACAATTTTCAATTTTTCTGCCTCCAACAGTAAAATCGGGTGATTTGATCAATAGCAAAAACTAAACCAGGACATGGCAGCTTTCTTTTTTTAGGACGTGGCAACTGATTGTGATTAACCAACAGATTTGCTAATTTGGCCAAGTGGCCCTATTATTATGTCTATTAGTATTAGCTTTTATATATATGGTAAGAGCACTTTGGAATTATGAGTTGGGTTTAAGTTACACATAGTGTAACTTCATAAAAGTTACACATTTTTTTGAATCATTAATTATTATTAGATTTAAGGGTGAAAAAACACTCATAGTAATTTTATTATTATTTTTTTAAAATTAGGAATTTAGGCATTAACTGTTCTTATTAAAGGGAAAAAAAAAAAAGCATTAACTCCCACTTTCCTCCACATCATCATCTTATTCCTCTCATCCTCTCTCACATCTTTTTTCTTGCAGCATGTACTTTCAAATCACCACCATTGATTTCTTAACAATATTGTCTTGAGGTACTGGAAAATTTTAGAAATAGTCAAAATCATTTTAGAGAAAATTTTTTGAGGATGAGTATTTCTAAGGTTAAAAAGAACTCATGGCCAAAGTCAATTTAAAAAATTAGTGCTCTAACAATGTAACACTATCTCTTAGCCATATCGTCATCTCCCACTATGGTCCTTGAATGATCTTAAAAATGATGGGCTCTCTTACATCAATATATACAAAGCATCTTGATTTATGGCAAAATAGGCTAGTATTTTCATGATGGTCTTTGTATAATCAACAAACACTCCAAGGACCACCACCTTGGAGATGAACCTTAGGGTGTGTTTGTTTGGAGGTTGTTGATGCCCATTTTTTGAATCCATTCCTAAAAGCCCAAAGACCCACCAAGAAGACCGAAGAGCAATAAAGGTCCAAAGAAAGAAGTGCAAGAGAAAGTGATTTACAGCAAAACGCAAATCTGCAGCAGATTACAAATCTGCAACAAAATACAGATCTGTCGTCGAATACAGATCTGCCACAAAACACAGTTCTTCAGCAGAATGGCTTTGACAGATCAAGGCAAATTAGGCCCAAGACCCTTTTTGATTCGGATAACATTATTTGGCCCACAAATGCCTAAATCCTTTTGTATAAAAGATAGGTGTAAAAACTAATATGAAGAAGCACAATGAAAAGAAACAAGGAATAGCAGAAAGTGTTAGCAACAGGAATTGCGTGAAGGAAAGAAAAGCAAAACTAAAGGAAATGACAAACACAACAGGAAACGCATGAAGAAATAACATAGAGACACACAGCAGAACAAAACAAAGCTAATCTGCTACAACAGAAATGGCGTGGGAACGAAAGAAGACAAAAATAGAAGATAATGGAGCAAGCACACAAGGATCAAAGCACCACCAACCTGTACCCAGCCAATACAAGGGAGGTGTGCTCTTAGTCAAGGGGATTCAGGGGGTGTAGTTTGGTGGTGGGGGGAAAAGGGGGTCTATATTTAATTTCTAGCCGTGACTTCTTTTGGAAATATATTTTACTGGGATGGTATCTTACCCAAAAGAAGTAATAGATGGTTGGGACAATCTGATGCATGCCATAGAGCTAGGTAGTGAGGTAGTCTAATCCTTATCCATTTGAATCTAGAGGTAGAGGTATACAGCAAGAACAAACAAAATGAAAATTTTTCATGAAATGAGTAGTGGTGTGGCAAATGTATTCTGAGCAGAGGTAGTGGCCGGACAACCAATGGGTTGGTGGGCAGTCTTGAAGGAATGCCCACAATAAACCAAAAATAGTTGGTGAAGCCCTAGGGGTAAAATGGAGAAATCTCATTAAATTAACTCACTATAAAAGGAAGAGATAGCCGTGGATGAAAAGGGGGCAGAAGTACCTGAGGGGAGGAACCTATGGTAAGAGAGCAGTAAGAACCTAAGGGAGGCATTTAAAGAGAGAGGCACCTAGGGAGAGGGGGATTCAAAAGGGAAAATATCCAAGGGAGAAAAACAACCCATGGCAAGAGAGTAGTAAGCAACTAAGAGTAAAAAGAACGGAGAGAAAGAACGAAAAAAAGTGGTAAAAAGCAGAGAGAAAATATGGTAGGAATAGGGGCATGCATAAATAGATCATCTTTTCCCTCCTTCTTAGCAAACCCACTCTTTGAAGTCTCTGAAAGTAATAGCTGGTAGCCATTTAGGTCTATGCTCTAAAATGCATAACTTTGATGGCAAAAGCCTATGACGAGGTTGTTTAAGTTGGGGTTTGGGTTCTTTCTTGGTTTACTTATCCTATGGGAAGATTCAATACTTAATTTTGATTGCAAATATATTTGATTTCACTTGTTAGAAATTATATCTGCTGTATTTAGTCATTCTGTTGTAGCACGTTTTTATCACGTTTGCTGCATTAGTTGTCATGCTATGGTATCTTTACTTGCTGTACTAGTTATTCTGCTGTAGCACCTTTTTATTATATTTACCATGTTAGCTATTATACTAGCTAAAGCTTTTTTGCTTAAGCTTTCCTATTTCTTTGTTATTACGCATTTTACTTTTAATACGAACTAATCATTATCTTGCCATAAGTATATATACATATACATTGTATCTCATGTCCTACAAAATATATTTTATATATGTATATGTGAATACATTTTAGTGTATTTACGAATATATGTATGTATATATTTGAGAATATGCTAACCCATGTAAACTAACATTTACTTGATTGGTATTTTCTTTAGGTTTTAGATTTATTTATGTGCAGGAGTAGAAAAATATTTCTGTAGTAAAAAATGAAGAGTAGTCATTCACGTTGCAGAAAAGTGCAGAAAGTTTTACTGCACAGTAGAAGGTGTTACTGTACAGTAGAAGGTATTACTGCATAGCAGAAAGTTTTACTATGCAGCAGGAAGCTTTATTGCACAGCAAAAGGTTTTACTGTACAGCAGAAAGTTTTATTACACAGCAGAAAGCTTTACTGCACAGCAGAAAGTTTTACATCACAGTAGAAAATTTTACATCACAGCAGAAAAGTCAGTCCTATGGCAGAAATAGGAGAAAAGTTCATTCTGTGGTAGAAACAGAAGATAAGCCCACTTTGTAGCATCTTCCTTTGGACTTGGACTTAACGTTTGCGCACAAACTGGCAGCGGCAAAATGGTACTTTAGAGCACATTCTGCGGAGCACCAAACCCAAGTTCCTTCTTAGAAAAAGGCTAGATTAAGCGTTGTCCAATAACATCAAGACACGTGTCTACGGTACAAGAAACGTAAAAAGAACCCCTCGATAGAGGTGAAACAGGGTGGATGAAAACTTTGGAGAGAAAATAGAAGGGAAAACTTTTTTGGAGTGTGTTTAGTTGGATAGGGAGGAAGGAAAATAAATGGTGGGGCCTAAGTAATTTCTCCCCTGTCCCACCAAAATGTTTTCTCTCTAAAATGGAGAGAAAACTGAGTGAGGATAAATTTTTTCTTGATTGACAAAAATGCCCAATACATGTACACACACTTCTTCAAGTTGCCTCTTTTTTTTTTTTTTTTTTTCCTTAGTAACGTTGCTTTGGCTTATGTTTTATTTTTTTTGGGCACGTTGCCCCTTCTTTCTTTTCTTTTAATTTTCTAGGCCTGCCTTTTTTTTTTTTTTTCCTTCTTATAGGCAGCAACGTTGCCTTCCTCTTTTTCTTTTTCTTTTTGTGGATTTTTCAGGCCTGGCGTTCCTTTTTTTTTTTGCTTCTTCTGGGCAATAAAGTTGCCTTTTCTTTCTTTTTTTTTCCAATTCTTTTTTTTTCTTTTGATTTTCTAAGGCCTAGGCGTGATAGTTGGTTTTAAAAAAAAAAAAAATACTAGATGTGATTTTTTTTAGACATGATTTTTATTTTTTTAATAAATTTGGGTGATTGCTCTTTTTTGTGGTTATTTATCACTTTTTTGTTTTAATTGGGCATCATTTTTTAATAAGGGTATATGAGTAAATTTATTTAAACCCATTTTTTCCATCCTTCCACTTTTCCACTCCCAACCAAACAAATAGGAGAGAAAATAAAATTTTTTTCTATCCTCCCACTTTTCCATCTTCCCACCATTTTCTATCTTCTCACTTTTTTACTTCTCCAACCAAACGGACCCAATGTCCTCCATGATATGGCCCCACAGTCTCTAATGCTTGCCATACTCCAAAATAACCTCTACAGTGAAAGTCACGGCAAACCTAAGTAGCTAAATATACAGTCAACATTTCTCTCAATATATATATATATATATATATAGTCAACATTTGTCTTACTTCCTTATGATTTGTTTGCACAAGAGCAAGAAGATTATGTGAGAGAGGAAGAAGATGATGGCGTGGAGAGGGAGAGTTAATGCATTTTTTTTTTCCTTTGATAAGAAGAGTTACTGCCTAGGGATGGCAATTTTGCCCTGCCCCACTTAACCCGCCTCTCCCTGCTTCGCCCCACGCGGGTTTTCCCTGCCCTGCAAAGATGGTGAGGCGGGGATGAGGTGAGATTTTAAACTTGCACCACGGGGCGGGGTGAGGATAGGTTTACACTTTTTAGACCCACCCCGCCCCATCCCTGCCCTCCCCGCATTAATAAGGGTTAAATTATAGATTTTTCATATCTTAAAACCCTACTCTTTAAACAAATATATCATCAGCTTATTTTATTCTACCCAACGTGGCTCTCTACCTCTTTTTTCTCTCTAGCAAAGTTGGAGATAGGGAACAATTTTAATGTTTTCTTTTGTCTTTATGAGAAACAAATTTATATACTATTGAATTACTGTTTCCATTCAACGTCTTTCTCAACATAGTTTTCATCATGAACATAATAGAATGTTTTCTGCTTTTATGAGTTACGGGTTTGAAACTCTGAATGTTTGTGTAGTTATTTCTATCATGAACATTGGAACAACATAATAGCTTGTCCTATGAGGTACGGATCTATACATATACATACATACATATATATATGTGTGTGTGTGTGTGTGTGTGTGTGTGTGTGTTAGAAAAAATAAAAGCTCCAAATTAGTTTCACTCATAAGAATAATAGATATACATACATACATACGTATATATATATGTTAGAAAAAATAAAGAAAAAAGATGCTATAAAAAAATAAAGACAAAGAAAAAAGATGTTATAAAAAAATTAAAGACAGAAAAATGCATTAAGTATTATTTAAAAAATAAACAAAATGAATATACAAGTGATAGCTTTGGATCATTGGGTGTATTTTAGCTTCTTCTTTTTTTTCTTTTTTCTTTTTTAAATTATTTTTACTATTAGAACAGCTACTTCAAATATTTGGCTTGGAAGTTTAAAACTCATTGTTTCATTTTATTCATTTTATTTTATTTTTCTTTCCCATTATTCTATATTATCTTTGTTGGAGAAATATAGTTTGTCCATTACTAAGTTGCTAAATTACATTAGGAAAAAAAATAACTTCACATGATAACATTGGTAGCTCCAATCCATCTGCACCTATTGGCAGCAATCAATTTCCTTTGATAGTAGATGAAGATAATGCAACCCCGTCATCACCTTAGTTAGATAGGCCAAAAGATGTCCAGCCTAACAATGAGATAATTGAAGAAGAGGGGAAGTACAAATCAATTATTTGGAATCGTTTTAAGAGAAAGAGAGTTGATGAGAAAGACAAGGTTGAGTGCAATTATTGTAAGATATTGTTAGTAAGGGGATCCAATTATGGCACTAAACATTTGCATGACCACGTGAAAATATATCCAAGGAGAAAATTTCAAGGCATTAGGGATATGAATCAAAAAATTTTGGTGATGGTTCAAAATAAAGTGGATTCAATGGTGGGTGTGAATGCTTATCATTTTGATCAAAATGTATCAAGAAATGAACTTGCTCGTATGATCATCTTGCATGAGTATCACCTTTCTATAGTTGACCACATTGGTTTTAGAAAATATTCAAATTCTCTTCAATCATTGTTTAGGATGGTTTCTAGGAACGGAATCAAGAAGGACATTTTGAGCATCTATGAGAATGAAAGGGAGAAATCAAAGCATGAAATTGATAAGAATCAGGGTAGAATTTCTATTACCAATTATATGTGGACTTCAAATGTTTTATGTTTTAATTTCATTTTATGTTTTAATTAAATTCTTTTCAAATGTTTTATGAACTTATATCATTGTTAGTTCTAATTATTTAATTTCTCATTTAAGGTTTATTTATGTGCCATCTCCACATACAAAAGAAGTGTTTTATGGGGTCTTTGGCCCCACCCCGCATGGTTTTGTCTTGCCCCATCCCCGCCCCGCCTCGTATGACAGGGAAAATTTTCTTGCCCTACCCACGCCCTTTAGGGCCTCGCGAAGCCTCGCCCCACCCCGTAAAATATACTTCAAATTACAAATAAATTTATCCCATCAAATCAAACTAATTCTTAGCTTAATAGTATTATCTAAGCGTTTAACAAGACAATATCACAACAAAAACAAAAATCTCATAGTATGACACAACAAAATAATCTAAACTCCTAATACATAACAAAATAAAAATTGCCTAGTTCTTCAAAAATAATCTCCACTTTCTTCCATCATTGTGACACCACTTTCTTCTTCATAATCATCCTTAATGTTTTGGAATGTATCTTCAATTCCATCTACAGTAGATGAAGAGCCTAAAAAAAAGTAAAATAAATTCAATCAAACAATTGAAAAATATAATAAAGAATGCAGCAACATAACTCATTGCATAATTTAACTAGTAAATTTAATTACCATTAATTTTAGCCCATAACCAATTTTGAGTTAATGCCTCCACAGTCTTTTGATAAAGTTTACTGCGATGTGGATTTAACAATCAACCACTTGTGCTAAATGATGACTTCAAGGCAACAATTGACATTGGAATGGCGAGGATATCCCTTGCAATACGTTGCGAAGTAGGATATTTAGGGCCATTAGATTTCCATCATACTAAAATATCAAAATGGTCCAACTCCAATTTAATATTCCCACCCCTTTTTTTCTAAATAAGATATCTTTCAAAATCCATAAGGGAGTCATCAACTTGTGGATCCTCTCTCACACAAGGGCCACAAGTGTCATTCCATACAACAATTCACGAAACATCATGGCAATGGACTGTTGATCAACCACATGGAATAAATAAAATTGACTTTTCCAGACAGGATTTCTAGTAATTGGATATTTTTTGGGGTACCATATATATTGATTTCTACATATTATTTGATAATTAAGTTAATATAATTTAATTCTATATAATCAATGAGAAAATATATTGTATATGAAAACAAATTACTGATCATCTTATTAATCTTCTTTTTTCTTCTTGCTAAGATATAACAACAATAACAACAAGCCTTAATTCCAAATTTTTGGGGTCAGTTATGAATTCTGACAAATCAATTAACGTTGGCTATATGTACTTTTTTCATCAATTCTATTCTATGATTCTATTTAAAGTCATGTTCTTAATTTGTTACTTTCTTAATTCATAATTTTTTTTTTAATTTCTACTAACGTTAATTTGGGTCTTTCTTTTCTTTTTTTAATTCTCTCAACTCGGATCTAACTCACTTTTTATTATCGGTGTATTAATTGATATCCTCTAAACATGATTAAACTATATATCTCAAGAGACTCTCTTGTCCTTTCATCAATAAGAGCTATCTCTATATTTAAGTGGATTTCCTCATTTCGAATCTTAATTATCTGAAGTTATATTTTCTATTACTTTCTTAATTCATAAGTCATTTTTTTTACCAATATTAATTTGGGCCTTCCTTTACTAATATTGATATCCTCTAATAATTTACTTTTTTTTTTAATTTTTTTAAATTCCCTCAACTTGGATCTAACTCACTCTTTCTTACCTGTACATTAATTGGTATCATCTGAATATGATCAAATCATCTTAAGTGACTGTCTCATATTTTCGTCAATAGGAGCAACCCCTATATTTAAGTGAATTTCCTCATTTCAAATCATACATTTCCATCTATCTCCACAATAGTTGGTACATGACCAAGCCGTAATGATGGGTCCATATTTTTTGGCTAAGCTATGGAGGGCACGGTGTGGGAGACTACCTAGCATGTGAAGGTTACCGATGATTGGTAAGGAACGAGGGCCCGGTGGGAGTTTAGGCTGATTTTTGTGGTCCTTTGGCCGAGATAGGATGTGTATGAATGTCCAGATGGATAGTAGAAGGGAAATAGCTAATGTCAATGGAGACATTTTGGGAGTTGAGTTGAGGAAAGGTATGGGACTGAAGAGGTATTTGCAACTGAGTCTTGTGTCTTCATCGTTTCTTTCTTGTAGGATCTCTTTCTATCTTTTGCTTTCTCTTTTTTACCCCTACTCTTTTAATTGATTGCCTACCTGTACCCCCCTGTTTCAAAAAGTAAGTGAAAGTCTACTCACCAAAAAGTTGCGGACAAATCGATGAATTTATGTGGTTTGGCAACCTTCCAGTGGCAAATATATAAGTTACTAATTATAAGATTTGATTTTAAATTTTATTTTTTCGTTCTATTTTTTGCTAATTTTTAATTTCTTTTTTCATTCTCAAAGTAGTAGCTAATATATATTTATAATTTTATATTGAGCTTTAACAGTTGGCTGGAGCTGAACATGTTAATTTGGGATGGACTTGCTCATCAAAAATAAATTTGGGATGGACTTAATTACAATTTTCAATATTTTTAATAGACTATATAAAATATTTATTAACATGGATAAATGGAGATACATGGAAATGTATGATTTGAAATGAGAAAATTCACTTAAATATAGGGGTTGCTCCTATTGACGAAAATACGAGAAAGTCACTTAAGATGGTTTGATCATGTTCAGATGATACCAATTAATGTACAGGTAAGAAATAGTGAGTTAAATCCAAGTTGAGAGAATTAAAAAAAAAAAAAAAAAAAAGGAAATTTTTAGAGGATATCAATATTAGTAAAGGAAGACCCAAATTAATATTAGTAAAAAAAATGACTTATGAATTAAGAAAGTAATAGAAAATACTACGTATCATCTCCATATTCGTGCTACATAGATCAAAAATCATATTAGTAGTATAAGATATTTTGGATCTAAACTTTACCTATACGAAAAATCAATTGATGTCTTAACTTGATGATAAAAGACAATTATCATAGAGTGGATAACATAAGTTGAAATACTCTTTTATCTTAAAAATAAATAAAAAAATATAAAAAGATCATATTAGTAAAAGTAAAAAAAGTTATTCGTGAATTAAGAAAGTAATAAAAAAATATGACTTTAGAAACAGTAGAATAGAGGAAAATAATAACTAATTTTCAAGGATCCATAGCTGACCCAAAATTTTTTCGGGACTATGGCTTTGTCTGTCGTTGTTGATGTTGGAATTGTATTTACAGCCATTTTTAAGTATATGTCCTGTGATTTTGGTTTTTGTGAGCTTAGGTTGCTCTGTCTTATGAAGATGGACATCCGGTACGTTGATGCAAAAGGTATTGGAAGAAAAGTAGTAGACAAAGCTAAGGTGGTCTATGATAATGAATTTCGAGGTAAAGAATATGCTTATGATGGAGAGAATAGCTTGTTTACCTTCGGTCCTCTTACACAAAATAAACTTGAATTCCTTGTGGTGTTGGACACCCCCTCGTCAAACAGGTAATGTGGTATTGGCTATAGTTTTCACTAGACTTAAATATCATCTAATGTGTTTTGTTTAAGACATTGGCTTAGTAAAGTTGTAATTGTCTATCAGGGTCAGCAGAAGAGGTAGCCCTGGAGATGATGAAAGTGATCGGAAGAGATCTAGGCGCCCATTTCAGTCCAAGACTTATAAGGTGCAGATAAGTTACGCCGCAAAAATAGATGGATAAATGGAGCAACCCCTATATCTCCATTTATCATACATTTCCATCTATCTCGTATTTTCGTCAATAGGAGCAACCCCTATATTGACTTAATGCTTTCTTCTTGCTAAGATAGCTATTGTATTTTTATCTGAGTATTTACCTTAATGTCATATAACACCTTTACCGATTCATCTCAACATTAGATATATAAGGCGCTCAATTAAATTTTCAACAACCTTTTAGTATCAATAGTTTGTTCATTCAACCTTATATAGGCGCACTTTGATTACTTCCCCCATAGGCCAATACTTGATATATCAGCCAATGAGTGAATTAGTCAAACATGTACAGTAGCACCGACATAAAGAGTTGCTAACCATAGTTGAAAATCAAAACTAAGCATTGTTAGTTGTTAGGTTAAGCTGAAAATAAAATTATAATTCACCAAAAAAAAAAAAAGTTAATAAAAACAGACATTAAGGAGGTTATGACTTATGAACGTTAAGTTCTTCCATCTTTCATAGAGATCTTTTATTATTATTGTTTTTTGGCACAAGTTTACATAGATATTTTAATACAACGTATGTCAAAGTGAATATGTTTCATAGCGTCTGCGCAACACTAATTACGCATGCTCACAAAGCTTCAAAGCTTTTATTACACCTCTTATTTGCGTACTTAATTGCTACTAGTTCTATGCCTCATGTACGAAAGCAAAGTTCTGCTTCAAGGGCAGAACACCACCTTATAGTTAGTCCCACCATTGCAAGTAAATGTGCTTGTTGGATCATCCTTAGGGTAACTGTAAGCACTCGGGCACCGATCCTTGAAAAATTTGGAATAATTTGTAGGTCCACAGGGTCCAGAATTGCAACAATATTCATTGGTCTTGAATACAGTACAAGGATTGTTACACCCACCAGGAGCTTTCAATTGAGTTGGGCACTGTCCATTGATATCAGCGGTGCATCTTATTCCTTTGGTGCACCCACCAGAGGTGGGACTAAATTCCATAGGAACATTAAACCCATCAACAAGAGAGATGTCAAAGAAATCCAAGTTTTGAAATTGGTTTAGCGCATATTCGGCAAGGGTGTTTGGAGGTGCACCATAGGCTTGGCATTGAAGAAGTCCACCACAGTCACCGGTTTGACATTTGCCACGCCCAGCACCATCGAAATTGCACCCTGTTCGAGCCCAAATGCGGGCCCCTGTTGTGCCAGCATTGACGTCAAGGGGCCAAGACTCGCGTGGGTTGAGCCGCCTGCCACCACCGGGCACGGCTGCTGCCCAGACTGTGAAGGGACAATTGTTTCTTATATCAAATCTGGTTGCTTGGGCTAAAGCACTTAAAAGAGTTATTAAGAAGAAGAAGAAAATGGGTAGGTGTTTGGAGAGGCTCATTTTGTGGATTAATAAGAGACTAGCAATAAGATTTAATGGGCTTGTGCTGTGTTAGGAAATGGGTGAGGGTTTATATAGGCATTAGGGTTGACTATGGGATGTTAATCACGTTATGCAGGGGGACCAACCGAGTTAGTGCTTACTGGAATTTTCACGACCCAATTAATTTTTTTGTTAGAAAATTTGGCTGTGTTTATGGCAGTTGGCTTTACTTGAGCTCGAGGCAACAAATGAGTCCAGGCTCCAGTAATCTAACGCCATCCCACCTAACCCTAAGAAAAGAAAAAAATGGTAATTGCTAAGTGGTTGTTTTGGGATTTAGTGAACCATGGCCAAAAAAGTATGTGTAAGTGGCTCAATAACATCATTCAGTTCTTTGTGTAGGATAACTTGAATTCAAATCTCTCTTCACTCACCCAGCGTAAGGAAATAGTAATAATAATAATAACTTCATTATGTTATTTGTGAAAGATGCCTTTTATATATCTATAATCAAAATTTCCGGAGTAAGTTTCCTCTTTGTCAACCCCATAAATTTTTTGGCTCAACCACTAGGCTAGTTAGGGTGAGTTTGGTTTAACTTTTTCAAACTGTGTTTTTTGAAAAAGTGCAGTATGAAATTGAGGTTTTTTTTTTTTAAATAGAGTGTTTGGTAAAAACTATCAAAAAACGTTTTTTGAAAAAGCTCATGAGTGTTTAACTAACACTTATAAAAATTACAATTTGAGTTCTAAATTATCAAAAATGACAAGATATATATAGGTGTGTGTGTGTGTGTGTGTGTGTGTGAGGACGAGGATCCCAAATCTAATTTAAATAGGCAGTGAAGGTTATTTCCAAGGATGTACCTCGGACCTTGGGGACGAGCACTAGTTATGTGAGGCACATAAAGTTAAAACATAAAAAATGAAAGGAAGCAGACTTGGCATGAAATACGAGAAGAATGAAGAAAGAAGGGTATAGAAGCCATCCCCTCCGCATTACATGCAAGGCAACCACTCCTCTGGCCACATTAATGAGGAAATGACTATGAATGGTGGTGGCACAGCTAAGATTATAGGGTAAACCTTGCTAGTATGTTCTGGAGGGGACCAGAGTTTTAGGAGGGCAATCTCGGCCCTCCAAGTGTAAGATCCAAATAAGTTGTAGCTGGATATAAAAGCAAGAGGAATGTCCATATAGGAAAAAAAAGGAAAAAGAAAAAAAAGGAGAAAGAAGAAAGAAAAGAATCTGTTCATTTGTAAACCCAAACTCGGACTAGACTTGAGGACCAACACTTGTATTTTTTCTTCACCAGTTCTTAAACTGTGAATTAATAGAAGTGGCACCCTTTCTTATTCAACTCTATGATATAAACATTCTGATTTTGCACACAGGATATCATAATAAGATTTTGTTAGGTTCTAAGTACTTAGGAACTAATGTATTAGAGCTCTAATTTGTATTGTTGGCAAACCATGATCAAAACAGGTGTTTAGCCTTGTTTTAGACTTGCTCAAAGTATGTCTTTTATATAAAGTTGGAATCGAGTTAACTGCAGAATTGAGTGTGCAATTCTGACTGGCTCAACCTATCGAAAATTAGACTCTATTAATCGAAAAGGCAAACCCTAGCCACGTTTTTGAGGTTGCTCTATTTGCTGTGTGTGTGAATCTCTTGTGAGATCTAAGAGGTGGTTGTCTTCACACATGCTTAGGATTATCAAGAAGGAGATTTCTTTGAAAGCTTGATGATCATTCAGTTGCTGCATAAAAGAACTTAAAGATACACAAGTGGGTGTGCTTGTACTTGCGGGAGAATCCAAGAAAGAAGGAGTTAGTGGTCTCGAAGCTTGCACGTGGTCGTATCAGTAAGTTTTCTACTGGTAGCAATAGGATGTTAGTGGTCTAAGTCGCTATTGTAAAATTTCGATTTTTTCGTTAGTGGATTCAGGTTTACCTTGAGGATAGTTAGGTTAAATCATCCCCAGGTTTTTTTACCGGTTTGGTTTTCCTGAGTCATCATATCTTTGTATTCTTTATATTCCGCACTTTACATTGATATGATTATATGGTTGTGTTAACCTAGATCTTTAATTTGGACTAAGTAATAACTTGGCTTGTTAACTAGATTAATTCAATTATATTTTAAGGGGTCTAAAAACAAACAAATTTGATTTCCCATCTCTAAACAAATTCATTGCGACTGCAAGCAGTAAAACCTTCATTTATTTCCATTTGTTAACTAATTGCTTTTTCGCCGTTACACTTGGCAGCGTCTGTGGGGAATTTTCTTTGAAATATCCTGGTGCAACTTCAAGAGCATTTATTTACTTTTGTTTTGTGAGCTTCTGTTTAACTTCACATAGGAGATCTGATTTGGGCTTTTGAGATTGTTTTATTTAAGGTTCTCTCTCTCTCTCTTTCCCCACAAGTTAGCACCAAATTCTTTCTATTAGAAAATAGACAGAGCATTGACAGAAGGGGCCTATTTGATACAATATCAAAGCTGCTGTACCAAATTTGTGCAAAGAAAAAAGTTCAGGGGGTCTTAGTGCAACCCTATAAAAGTTTAGGGTTATTAATACAATGTACCCTCGCGAATATGAATATCTTTAGTGTGCTTCATTTCTTGCCTAGCCAAGTTGAAATGTACAGCAGTTGGTCTACATTTGGTAGAGACATGCACACAGATAAACAATTCCATTCATTCTAAATCTAATACTAGCCTGAGGAAAAAAAAAAAAAAAAGAAACATGCATGCCAATGAGCTATGGCTCAACTGGCATTTCTTCCTCTTATAACAATGGGATGGAGGGTGAGGTTATGGGTTCAAGGCCCATTGAGTGAGTGTGTAAAAGGAGGAGTTGGGGGAGGGGGGGGGGGGGGGTGTGTCATGCATTTTTTCTAGTAATAATGTCCAAATGATTCTGTTCCTTACAATGATAATAAGTAAATTCTCTGAGCTGCATTATCAGTTGCAATTTGTGGATGGCAATAGTATCTTTTGCCTTTCATGTATCATCATCAAACACACTGATCTGGTTCTTTGATTAGCAGTTTTTCATGAGGGAACTTCTTAGCATGTTTACTTTTGATTCTAATGCTCCAACCTCCCCTTCTTATTTCAAAAAAAAAAATTTAGGAACAGGAAAAGCAACAATGTGGTGTTACCGATGAAGCAGAGCCATTCATGGGCTCCGGCCGTTTTGGTAATCTTAATCTTCTCTATTTTTCTCTCTTTTTTCCCCTTCTGTCATCTCTTTTATATGTTTATGATCTTCCGAAACTCTTTCTATATCATCTCATTGTGATGTATATGTGGCAGCACGAGCTTATCTGTTGGGATATAATTGTGCTGATGAAAAGGAGCTGGAAGCTGCTTTGAGGTTTTGCTGAACCAAATACTGCTTATATTCTAGTGGATGCTTTTACTAGCAGTAGTGTCAAAATTTTACTTTTTGAATGTTCAAGGTTACTTGATTCAGACTATTATGTTGTATGTAATCTAGTGTTAGATTGAATTACAGAATGTGTTCTTACTTTTATTGCTCTTGTTGCGTATTTGTCTTCGTGTTGTTTTGTTTGCATCGATTCATTAAAAAATTGCAGGTTGGCCTGAGCTCTCAAGTAATATATCTAATTCATACAGGGGATTGTTCTTCTTCTCCTTTGATTTTAAAGCACCAAGTCCAATGTAACGAACCTTAATCAAGAATGGAACGAAAATTTTTTCATTGGGGAAGTTGAAGTGAGACCTCACAATGAGAGATTTTAGAGAATTTTCTGAAATTGCATCCAGCAGAAAGATTCCAGAAAAATCTGTAGTTACGACACCATCCTTTATGCTAGATATTTTGCAACTAGGACGGTGTGACCTAGAAACTTCTCCCGTTACCAACCCAAAAAATCTCACCGGAAACTAGCAGCACTGGCAAATGAACACTCTTAGTCCAAACAATTTTCAATTTTTCTGCCTCCAACAGTAAAATTGGGTGATTTAATCAATAGCAAAAACTAAACCAAGACACGGCAACTTTCTCTTTTTAGGACGTGGCAACTGATTGTGATTAACCAACTGATTTACTAATTTGGCCAAGTGGCCCTATTATTATGTCTTTTAGCTTTTATATATATAATAAGAGCAGTTTGGAATTATGAGTAGGGTTTAATTAAGTTACACCTGGTGTAATTTTATAAAAGTTACACATTTTTTTAGACCATTAATTATTATTAGATCTAAGGGTGAAAAAATATTCATAGTAATGTCATTATTATTCTCTAAAAATTAGAGATTTAGGTATTAACTCTTCTTATTAAAGGAAAAAAAAAAAAAACAGCATTAACTTCCACTTTCCTCCACATCATCACCTTCTTCCTCTCATCCTCTCTCACATTTTTTTTTCTTGCAGTATGTACTTTTAGGTCACTACCATTGATTTTTTAACAATATTGTCTTGAGGTACTGGAAAATTTTAGAAATAGTCAAAATCGTTTTAGAGAAAAATTGTTGAGGATGAGTATTTCTAAGGATAAAAAGAACTCATGGCCAAAGTCAATTTAAAAAATTAGTGCTCTATCAATGTAACACTATCTCTTAGCCATATCATCATCTCCCACTATGGTCCATGAATGATCTTAAAAAAGGTACTCGTGGCCCTTGTGTGGCAGAGGATTTGTAAGTTGATGACTCGCTTATGGACTTTAAAAGATATCTTAGTCAGAAAAAAAAGGGGTGGGAATATTAAATTGGAGTTGGACCATTACCTTAAGGATGATTTAATGCCAAGAACTATGCAAGGTTGGCTCAACAACTTGTGGGGGCCTTAGGTGAAAATTTTAAGTATGGCTTTTTTATATTTAAATATTAATCAAAATAATATATATTGAATTTTTTTATTTAAAATATATTTTTCTTGCTTTTTGAGATGCAAAATTACTAATTAAGTTTTTGTATTTAAGTTTCTCTTACATTTCTTATTCAATTAATAATATAACTAATCCACTTAATCTTTTTTGTGACATAACAGGCCTTAAATAAAATTTTATTAATTTTAATTTTAAAAAACTAAGTGTTAGTCTGTACTCTTATGGATAAGTGTAAAATCAAAAAATGTGTCCTATGGTGGCAGAAAAATGGTCCAAGGTAGAATTTTGTATCAATATTTTGTATTAATATTTTCCCAGCCTGTCCTATGACTAAAAACCAAGGTGGCTTGTGCAGTGAAATAAATAAACGTGTCCCACTCCCATCAATGGCTTGTGCAGTGAAAAAAGAGAGGGGTACAAAATGGTCCCATCAAAGTGAAACGTGTCCCATCAATAAATTGTGCAGTGAAATAATTTAGCATACAATGGATCTATTTAATGTATTGACCAATAAAAATGTTTAAAATTTTTTTAATTAAAATATATAGATAAATTTATTATATATATAATTTTTTTTTTCAAGTAGAGGCATTTTTTTATTTGGGAGTCTTAGGCAATTGCATCATCTATTGAGCCGGCCCTGGTACTATGAATTTTGATATTTTGGTATGGTGAAAATCTATGGCCCTAAGTATTCTATTTTGTAACGTATTGCAAGGGATATCTTTGCCATTCCAGTGTCAACTATTGCCTCAGAGTCATCATTTAGCACAAGTGGTCGATTGTTAAATTCACATCGTAGTAAACTTCATCAAAAGACCGTGGAGGCATTAATTTGTGCTCAAAATTGGTTATGAGCTGAAATTAATGGTAATTAAATTTGCTAGTTTAATTATGCAACGATTTATGTTACTGTATTCTTTATTATATTTTTCAATTGTTTGATTAAATTTATTTTACCTTTTTTTAGGCTCTTCATCTACTGTGGATGGAACTGAAGATACATTCCAAAACATTCGGTATGATTATGATAATGAAGAAGAAAGTGGTGTCACAATGATGGAAGAAAGTGGCAATTATTTTTGAAGAACTAGGCAATTTTATTTTGTTATGTATTAGGAGTTTAGATTATTTTGTTGTGTCACACTATGAGATTTTTGTTTTTGTTATAATATTGTCTTTTTAAACATTTAGATAATATTATTAAGTTTTTGCTAAAAATTAGTTTGATTTGATGGGATAAATTTATTTGTAATTTCAACTTTTAAGTATATATTACAGGGTGGGGTGGGTTCGTAAGGGGCGGAGATAGGCCAAGAAAATTTTCCCCATCATATGAGGCGGGGCAGGGATGGGGCAAGACAAAGGTCTTTGCCACTACCCCGCCCCCATTGCCATCCCTAGTGAGGAAGAAGAACTGTCTTTTGGGTGAAGAAGAGAGAAGACGGTGAGTGGAGGAAAAGAAAAGATATTTGATTGGAATGGGGAAGAAACGACTGGATGAGAAAAAAGTGAAGGAAATAAACTAAAAGGTAGTTTGAGTTTGATACGTGTCCAACATGTAAGGAAATTTACTAAATAAAAATTACAATTGTGTTAAAACACAACAAATTTTCACAACAATTGAGGTGTCAAATCTTCATATGCCAACATAAAATTAAATAAATTAATAAAATATTACACTGAGATTGACTACAACTAAAAATAAAGAGTATTATGAAAATATTGTGACATTTTATTATATCCTTAAACTTTTTAAATTTGTGCTAATTTTTTTTTAAAAAATAGTTCTATTGACCAAATATTTTTATAAAAATTACATAATAAAGTTTATACAATAAGTTGTTATTGGTTCTCATCTGAATCTACTAGTGACATTATATATTTTTTTCTACCATTAACAATTTGTCATATAGATTTTTTTATGAATTTTTTGTGAAAATATTGTGTCTATAACTTATATTAAAAGAGGTAATTAAAACAAAAAATTCTTTATATATATATATATATATATCTTGTACTTTTTGATAATTTATAACTCAAACGGCCAACTACCATAATTTATATCTCGTGTTCAAGTCAAGCCAATTACTACCATAAACACAGCCAAATTTTCTAACAAAAAAATTAATTGGGTTGTGAAAATTCCTGTAAGCATTAACTTGGTTGGTCCCCCTGCATAACGTGATTTACATCCCATAGTAAACCCTAGTGCCTAATAAACCCTCACCCATTTCCTAACACAGCACAAGCCCACTAAATCTTGTTGCTAACCTCTTAGTAATCCCCAAAATGAGCCTCTCCAAACACCTACCCATTTTCTTCTTCCTCTTAATAACTCTTTTAAGTGCCTTAGCCCATGCAACCAGATTTGATATAAGAAACAATTGTCCCTTCACAGTCTGGGCAGCAGCCGTGCCCGGTGGTGGCAGGCGGCTCAACCCAGGCGAGTCTTGGCCCCTTGACGTCAATGCTGGTTTGGGCTCGAACTGGATGCAATTTCGATGGTTCTGGGCGTGGCAAATGTCAAACCAGTGACTGTGGTGGGCTTCTTCAATGCCAAGCCTATGGTGCACCTCCAAACACCCTTCCCGAATTTGCGTTAAACCAATATCAAAACTTGGATTTCTTTGACATATCTCTTGTTGATGGGTTTAATGTTCCTACGATTATCGCTAAGCTTTCAAACGATGTCGTTCTGAACATATTCTTCAAGCTCGAAGATGACCAACGAAACTGGGCTCGAGTTGCTTGTGTTTCCACCAAGTTCTCGTCTCTGATCCGCACCGTTTGCTGGCGCAACAAGTGCACCACCACCATCCCCTACGTCGTCTCCGACCTCCTCTCCTCCGCCACCGCCGTCTCTCCGCCCGTTGGCTGGGCCGCCCTTCACAAACTCGCCATGTGCTGCCCTGGCCTCCTACACTCCGGTGTCCTCCTCAAAAACTCCGATTTCGGCCTCGAACGTGAGCTCGGCCCCGACGAAACTTTCCCAAACTCTCTCACCTTCAACAACAAAAGCAACTACACCGATACTAATACTAATAATACACCTCAAACCCATGAAGCTAGTTCATCTAGCAATAGTTGTTCCTGGATTCATCGTACCTTCTGTCGAACCTGAGGCATCGTAAACTGTGTCAAAAAAAAGATCGTCAAAGAGAGACCAGGAAATAACTAAGCTTAAAACAGCAGCCGTTGATGCTATACTCCTCACATAAGCTTGTTCTATCTTTTTGATTGTTTCTTATTTGTTATGTACTTTTCTCGCATCGTAAACATCGAAACCCCCCACAAACCCCAAATTATAAAATAAAATAAATACAACGCAAAAATAGTACACACATTAGAGTTTAGTCCCCAGTTTTGGATCCTCAGATTTCTCATATACTTCTCTCATGGATCTCACCGCCCACATTTCCCATTTAAACAACACACCCATCACCAACTCCTCAAAACCAAAAAACACTGATACAAAGTAAAAATGGCGTCGTTTACGGTGCCCTGTCCAAAGACCCTTTTGCTGCGACATTCCAATTCCATGAAGCTAGTTCATCTAGCAATAGTTGTTCCAGGTCTCTCTTTGACGATCTTTACTTTGACACAGTTTACGATGCCTCAGGTTCGACAGAAGGTACGATGAATCCAGGAACAACTATTGCTAGATGAACTAGGTTCATGGGTTTGAGGTGTATTATTAGTATTAGCATCAGTGTTGTTTTTGTTGTTGAAGGTGAGAGAGTTTCAGAAAGTTTCGTCGGGGGCCAAGCTCACGTTCGAGGCTGAAATCGAAGTTTTCGAGGAGGACACTGGAGTGGAGGAGGCCAGGGCAGCACAGACGGAGCCAGATTGAAGTTAGGGACAGTTTTACTGTTAGTTGTGTGCGGTGACTCTATCTTTCGGGTTAATTGCTTAATGACTCTATCTTTCGGGTCAATTACTTAATAGCTAATGAGTTTTTTTTATGTGTTTTTTTTGTGTGCATCTAGGTATGGACAAAATTATTTTGTTTAAAATTTTTTAATGGGTCAAGTTGTTTGTTTTAGATAAAATTGGTTGATTGAGTTTAATTGTTTTAGCTTTACTATTAGTAATTTTTGTTATTGAATAATTTTTTTGGGCTTGTTTATTTTGCTTTAGATTTTAGATCTGGCCTTTAAAAGGAGAAAAATGCTAGAGTTAAGTAAAAATGCACTTAAATGCAAACCAATAAAAGTTTACTACCACAACAATTTATAAATATGTTATAGAAAATTTTGTGACTAGAGTTGTACTCTTAAAAGAATCAATGATAATATTAAGGAGAGCAAAGTGTGATTTTATAGAACAAAATTGCTAAAATTGGTGACTATGTATATATTAATTAAAAACAAAAAAATTAGACCCCCCTATTGTCTTAGAGAAGCCGATTTCTATGTTTTGGCATTAGAGAACGAAAATTTCTAAAAGTTACATAACCTTTACAAACAAATCCCCCCACCCCCTACTATTGAATTATAAAGAAAAGAAATTGACAAGGCAACGAATGCGATTGATGGATAGTAATTGAGAGAGCAGTCAATGGGATTAATAACATTTTAATGGCTATATAGTAAAACTTATAGTATCCATTGCCCTTAGATAATCTGACATGTTTAACTTCGATTATATATATAAAGATACACTAGGTGGATAGGTGGCACAAAAGAGTTGGTCACACGTTGCACCTTATTGCAATGGTGAGAGTCTTCCACCAAAAGCCACATGTCTTTAAGTGTTGGGTCCAAGAGTTAGTCTTTCCAAAAAAAAAAAAGGGTAAGGTTGTCTACTAATCATCACTCCCAAACCTCAAAAAAAGTTGGAGCTTTGTGCATTGGGTATGAGTACAACTTTTTTAGTTTAGGGATGAAAAAAAGAAATTTTTTCCGCCCCAAGTTCTATAACCTTTTTGATGCTTATGAACAAAAAAAATATTTTTTTTAAAAGTTTAGGGATGAAAAAAGATTTTTTTTCAAGTTCTATAACATTTTTTATGGTTAGGAACAGAAAAAAAAATTATTATTATTTATTTTTAGAAACATAATTTTTTAAAGATTAGGGATGAAAAAAGATTTTTTTTTTCAAGTTCTATAACGTTTTCAATAGTTAGGAACAACCAAAAAAAAAAAAAAAAACGAAAATTTTTAAAGTTTAGCGATAAAAAATGAAATTTATACTATATGATCTTTGGGGATGTAAGCAATATTTTTTCCTGTATATATTTGAACTACCAAAGTTTCTTTCTTTTGTTTCTCTTGTTAAATGTTGCTTATGGCTCTGGATGTAATTCGTCTATAGCAAGTCACCGGTGTGTAGGGTGCCTTAATCTTTAATTATATGGCTTCAATGTACACTTTCTTCTTCACCTATATTCTTTACTATATGTAAATTTGTTGTTTTACAGAAATGTTATGAAATGTTTAGGTTACTGATAATATTAGTTTGATTTTTTTTTTTTTTTGGTTCGTAGGTAATACTTGAATGTGTATCTAAGCTAGTTCATCCAACATGAGTGCAGGTACTGTATGAGATGGGGTCTGTTGCCCCCCTACAAAAAAGTTACGGCAATGTCCTTGGAAACAGCTTTATATTCAGGTACTCTTAAGTTCTGGCCACTATTCTCCTCTCCTCTCCATCCAAACATACATATAGTTGAAGCTATGAGCTATAGTTAATTGATGCATACTTTTTTTTTTTTCCTTTCTTCAGCGCGATGAAGAGGACATGATTGAACTTGTTAGAGATTGCCAACCTGAGTTTAAAGAGTACTACATTCAAATGCAAGCGGCCAAGAGAAGCCAAGCACCTCTTCCTTCACAAGTAACACTTACTGCCTGTCACCTTTTCTTTGGGGTAATGTGGAGAGACAAAAAATGCCCCGCTCCCATTCCTATCAGCCTCCACTTTACATCGTAGATTCTTATGGTGCTTGAAACCTAGGGATTTTTTTTGAGAATTTCTCTATATCTGTAGGATTTATTTGCTGATATTTATCTTTTTCTAAAGTTTTGGTAAGTTAGTTACATGCACTCAATGGGTTTTAAACCCAGGATCTCACTCTCCCATCCTTTCTTATGGGAGGAGGAAGTTCAATTTGAGCCAAAGTTCATTGGCATTTTCACCTTTTGTTCTTTATTTATTATTCGTCACGTAGTCTGTTTAATGGGCAACTGGAGTCTCTCTTTTTTGTTTGTATTTTATATTTTTTATATTTCTTTGAATAAGAACTTGAGACTCTCATTTAAGAGAAACATCGATTTGAAAATTGAGCTTTTGATTCAATGTGCATTCACTCAAATAAACACTATTTCATGCCGCCTCGATATGTCTGTTTTATCTGTGAAGGTGAATGATGACCGAATAATTCTTGATAAGACAGTGGCTGATCAAGTGTCTATGTGGAAAAGCAGCAGGGGCCTGACTGATAAGATGGTCACTGACCATGCTTGTTCTGGAGAAACATGTTCTTACGACCATATTGGAGATGTATTTATTTGTGAGAAGACTTGTACACGGTACAGAACACTTTTCAAGAAGTCAACCTTTTTATGTATTGATATGGACGAAAATACACTTATAGTTCATATATTTTGATTTTTTTTTTTTTTTTAGTTTTTACATTTTATTTTTATCATTTTTTGTCCTTAAACCAATTAACGCCCTTTATTTAAGTCCTTGAAGTACCATTCCGTCACCAAACTAACGAAGAAACTAACGGATCAATAAAATAATAATTTTTTTTACACGTGAGTCAATAAAATAACGGGAAAACCCTCTGGCGCGCAAGGTAAAGAAATCAGACTCACCACTTCGACACGTGGCTTTTCCGCCCTAAACCCAGTCATGTGTGTGTCACTCACCAACCAATCCGGCCCGTGAAGGTTGCACACTGCTCGTCAAGCTCGTGCATGTCCCTTGAAATTCCTCCTGTGATGGCGGTGAGTGGATGAGTCTAGCCGAAGTGGTTGAACTCTGTTTTAGGATATACTAAACAGGGGATGAAATTATCATTAAGAACTTGAATATTGCATGTGTTTATATACCTTTCTCTTAAGTAGTTTGAATTTGCAAAGTAGATGGGGGCGTCAATTTGGAGAATGAGAACTCCAGGAACATTGCCGAGGTAATTAAAAATATATATTGTTAATGATGAGTTGCTCTTTTTCTAGTTTTAGTTTCATTTTAACATGCTGTGGAAGAACTATAAACTATGTGATTCAACGAAACAAAAGACGAGAATAGTGTAACCACTAATCAGTTAGAAAAGTGTAACAAATTGTAAGCCAGAGATTGAAAAAGAAACCAAGGAAGAAAAATGAATCAATAATTGGGGACACTTGGTTAATAGACAATGGTGTTTGGCTGGTTTTGTTTACCTTTGGTCCTAAGTTTGGAAAAAGGAGGAGGATTGTGGTAGGTTGACCGGCGGAGTAAAATTTAATCACTTTATTCTTATGAATGTATGATCGTTACGTTGGAATTGCATATTTTAAGATGGGTGACTATTGTGGTCAATTAGTTGATACTGGTGTTGTGATTTGTGGTTGGTTTGGGTTGGTTATTTATCGGTTATAAGTTCTGATGCTTTTGTTTGTAGCATCTGCCTATGTCTAATTGAAACTTCGAGCAATTTAATACTTTAAAATAGTATATATAGCCCCTTGGTCATACAAAGAGTGTGTGTCTATATATATATATATATATATATATATATATATATATATATCTATATATATATATATGACATTATGACTATCTTACTTCAGTATTAGGATGGGGAATTGCTTTTGAAACTATGACCAAATACATTGATATTGGATCTTGTGGTCTACACAGGGAACGGTACAGGGTTTTGAACCTTGTTACCTATTTATATTTTAATACTCAGTGTAACTCAGGCTTCCAACTGAGCAGCTTAAGTATTTATTGTATCCGCATCACCCCTCCTAAGTCCCCTGATCTTATAGGACCAACACTAGGTAATAGTCTTTATACAAAACTCAACTCATGTCGAAGTCTATAAATTGCATAATTGTGGCTGAATGTCCAGTTAATACTTGTTCTAATCTTCAACCATTTAAATCTAAACCTTGCAGCAGCCAAAGTGTAACCTTAATAAAAATTACATTATGGATGACTTTACCTTGTTGCAGTGCTTAGGTGTGAACCTTCAATGATCAAGAATGCTCTTAAGCTCCAACATGATTTTGATCATTACGTCAGTATCAGCATGTTACAACTGTTAATGCACATGTGGGTCACCATTTTAGATTGATGCTATCTATTGAGTGGATGAGTCTAGCCGAAATGGTTGAACTTTGTTTTGGGATATATGAAACGGGATGAGGTTATCATTAAGAACTTGAATATTGCATGTGTTTATGTACCTTTCTCTTAAGTAGTTTGAATTTGCAAAGTAAATGGGGGTGTCAATTTTTTGCGAACTGCAGTGAATTTCAATGTAGGGTGCAAGACTGCAGTGTCCAACATAGTCATGGCAACAGCAGTGATGATCACATTGCTATTCCTTACGCCATTGTTCCACTACACACCTCTTGTAGTGCTCTCCTCTATAATCATAGCTGCCATGCTTGGCATTATCAACTATGAAGCTGCCATCCACCTTTGGAATATTGACAAGTTTGATTTCGTTGTCTGTATTGGTGCCTATATTGGTGTTGTCTTTTTCAACGTTGAGGTTGGCCTTGTCGTTGCGGTAAGTGGATTAGGAACATCATTCGAAAAAAAATAACAATATGGGTTGATTTATTATTCTCCTCATTAACTATAAGGTTTAAAATAAAACTTTTATTATTATTGTCGTTTATGTGGTTTATATTTGAAATTGTAGGTTACACTATCCTTGCTAAGGGTACTCCTATTTGTAGCAAGACCAAGGACTTTTGCCTTAAGGAACATTCCCAACTCCATGGCTTACAGAAGCATTGATCAATATCCTATCGCTAGTAATGTTCCTGGAGTTCTCATTCTCCAAATTGACGCCTCCATCTACTTTGCAAATTCAAACTACTTAAGAGAAAGGTACATAAACACATGCAATATTCAAGTTCTTAATGATAACTTCATCCCCTGTTTCGTATATCCTAAAACAGAGTTCAACCATTTCAGCTAGACTCATCCACTCACCGCTGTCACAGGAGGAATTTCAGGGGACATGCACGAGCCCGACGAGCAGTGTGCAACCTCCGTGGGCTGGATTGGTTGGTGAGTGACACACACGTGACTAGGTTTGGGGTGGAAAAGCCACGTGTTGAAGTGGGTGAGTCTGATTTCTTTACCTTGCGTGCCAAAGAGTTTCCCAGTTATTTTATCGACCAACGTGTAAAAAAAATATTATTTTATTGATCTGTCAGTTTCTCCGTTAGTTTGGTAATGGAATGGTGCTTCAAGGACTTAAATGAAGGGCTTTAATTGGTTTAGGGACTAAAAATGGTAAAAATAAAATGTAGGGACTAAAATAAAAAAAAAAGTCAAAATATAGAGGCTAAAAGTGCATTTACGCCATTGATATATTCAAGTATTTAGCACATGCTTAATGCATGGACTTTGGAGCTTATTGGTTAATTTTTTTATGTTTTATTTTCCAGTCTGTAATGATGCATGCAGAGAAATTGTTATGGATCCCACCGATGTGATTTTGGTCTGTAAAATATCTGGGCATTGTTTTGATAGGCTACTTTCAGCAGCCGAAATGGAGCCAGATACTGTGAGTATAAATTTCCTGTATCTTATTTTGCCTCATTCTTGAGTTTAGTCAATTACTTTCAGATCTCAATTGTTTTTCTTGCCGTGAAACTTTTCTTTATAAAGTTGGCCCCCTCTGTCCATCAAATTTTAAGATTGTATTAATCAGATGGGTTGAGGATTACTTGTGTTGGACAGAAATAGGCTTCTGTGTTTCAATTTTCTCCTGTAAAATAATCTTGTGAATTTCTGATCCATTCTTTGATCCATTCTTTCCCTTGTGTCCTTAAATGTTCTTGTTCTTATAGTTGATACCATAAATTACATACTTGTCATGGATGAGGTTCAATGATTCTATGCAGCTAGGTTTATGTAGCTGTATTTCCTAACATGTTTAATTCTGGAATATAATTTATGATATGATGTCTTGTGTTTGGACTATCTTTTTGAATTTTGCACCTAACACCCCCTAATCTTTTATGCTATTGCACTAAGACCCCTTGAACTTTTTGCCCACTAATGTGGTACAGTAACTTGGATACTATGCCCAATAGGCCCGTGTTAATTCTTCATCTATTTTCTAACAAAGAGAACACGTGAATCTCAGAGAAAGTACACGTGGGTGTCACACGGCCAAGAATGCTGCCCAATTCAATGGCTAGATGCCCTGTTTTCTAGTGCCAAAAACTGGGCATTAAGGAGGTATTTGGTGAGTGTTTTTAAATAATAATTTTCAGTTTTTAAATAATATTTCACACATTTTTATATACTTTTTCATTTATACATATTTTTACAAAAAATTGTAAACAATAATTTTCAGTTTTTAAACACATCTACTAATCGGCCCTAAGCCTTCTTATTCATATAGCGTTTGACTGGATCATCAACTTCATGATCAAGTCCGCCATGTTTTCCACCAATTTCTTTGTATGGCTCAACAGTTCAACTTCAACTAGATTGTGGTATGTGGGACCCTTTTGGTAGAAGGTAAGAAGGTTGAAGCACGCTAGCCTAACATATTGTTTATTTATTTCAGCACATGCATTAACTTATCCCTGAAACCTCTTAAAACTCTCAAAATTTTTGTTCACTTTTCTGGTAGGATTTCTGGATAACTGAATCTTCATGGATTTCCCAAGAGCTTTGTGTTTCTAACGGAGACGTCTAAGGTTCAAATCCCTTCACCCCTATTGTAACTATCAAAATTGAACCTTCATGGTTTGAAATTGTATTCCTCCGTAAACTTGTGGAGAATTCATAACCCCCAACAACAGACCAATGTGTCTGTGTCCCTGTTTATCAAGGATGCAAGAAGTTTGAATCATAAATCATTGTATGTTGGAGACTCCTAAACAATGCATGATAAACAAAGATGTTTGATGCACACATCACCTTGTTACATAAGCACTAGCTACATAGCAAATGGGGCATGTTCTGGTCTAACATAATTTTTTTACACTAAAGCAGACATTACATCGATCATCCAAATGTCCAAATGATTCTGTTCCTCACAATGATAATAAGTAAATTCTCTGAGCTGCATGATCAGTTGCAATTTGTGGATGGCAATAGTATCTTTTTCCTTTCATGTATCATCATCAAACACACTGATCTAGTTGTTTGATTAGCAGTTTTTCATTAGGGAACTTCTTAACATGTTTACTTTTGATTCTAATGTTCCAACCTCCCCTTCTTATTTCCAAAAAAAAAAAAAAATTCAGGAACAGGAACAGCAACAATGTGGTGTTACCGATGAAGCGGAGCCATTCATGGGCTCCGGCTGTTTTGGTAATCTTAATCTTCTTTATTTTTCTCTCTTTCATCCCCTTCTGTCATCTCTTCTATATGTTTACGATCTTCCGAAACTCTTTCTATATCATCTCATTATGACGTATATGTGGCAGCACGAGCTTATCTGCTGGGATATAATTGTGCTGATGAAAAGGAGCTGGAAGCTGCTTTGAGGTTTTGCTGAACCAAATACTGCTCATATTCTAGTGGATGCTTTTACTGGCAGCAAGTGTCAAAATTTTACTTTTTGAATGTTCAGGGTTACTTGATTCAGACTATTATGTTGTATGTAATCTAGTGTTAGATTGAATTACAGAATGTGTTCTTACTTTTATTGCTCTTGTTGCGTATTTGTCTTCTTGTTGTTTTGTTTGCATCGATTCATTAAAAAATTGCAGGTTGGCCTGAGCTCTCAAGTAATATATATAATTTATACTGGAGATTGTTCTTCTTCTCCTTTGATTTTAAAGCACCAAGTCCAATGTAACCTTAATCAAGAATGGAACGAAAATTTTCTCATTGGGGAAGCTGAAGTGAGAGACCTCACAATGAGAGATTTGAGAGAATTGTCTGAAATTGCATCTACCCTAAAGATTCCAGAAAAATCTGTAGTTACGACACCATCCTTTATGCTAGATTTTTTGCGACTAGGACGGTGTGACCGAGAAACTTCTCCCATTACCAGCCCAAAAAATCTCACCGGAAACTAGCAGCACTGGCAAATGAACACTCTTTAGTCCAAACAATTTTCAATTTTTCTGCCTCCAACAGTAAAATTGGGTGATTTGATCAATAGCAAAAACTAAACCAGGACATGGCAACTTTCTTTTTTTAGGACGTGGCAACTGATTGTGATTAACCAACTGATTTACTAATTTGGCCAAGTGGCCCTATTATTATGTCTATTAGCTTTTATATATATGGTAAGAGTAGTTTAGAATTATGAGTTGGGTTTAAGTTACACCTAGTGCAACTTCATAAAAGTTACACATTTTTCTGGACCATTAATTATTATTAGATCTAAGAGTGAAAAAACACTCAAAGTAATGTCGTTATTATTCTTTAAAAATTAGGGATTTAGCATTAACTCTTCTTATTAAAGGAAAAAAAAACACACACACACACACACACAGCATTAACTCCCACTTTCCTCCACATCATCACCTTCTTCCTCTCATCCTCTCCCACATCTTTTTTCTCGCAGAATGTACTTTCAGGTCACTACCATTGATTTCTTAACAATACTGTCTTAGAGAAAAATTGTTAAGGATGAGTATTTCTAAGGATAAAAAGAACTCATGGCCAAAGTCAATTTAAAAAATTAGTGCTTTAACAGTTTCAAAAAAAAAAAAAAAATAGTGCTCTAACAATGTAACACTATCTCTTACCCATATCATCATCTCCCACTATGGTCCTTGAATGATCTTAAAAAAGATGGGCTCTCTTACATCAATATATGCAAAGCATCATGATTTATGGCAAAATAGGCTAGTATTTTCGTGGCGTTATTTGTCTTTGTATAATCAACAAACACTCCAAGGACCACCACCTTGGAGTTGAACCTTAATGTCCTCCATGATATGGCCCCACAGTCTCTAATGCTTGCCATGCTCCAAAATAACCTCTATAGTGAAAGTCACGGCAAACCTAAGTAGCTAAATATACAGTCAACATTTTTCTTAATATATATATATATATATAGTCAACATTTGTCTTGCTTCCTTACGATTTGTTTGCACAGGAGCAAGAAGATTATCATTTTTTTCCCTTTGATAAGGAGAGTTACTACCTAGGGATAGCAATTTTGCCCTGCCCCGCTTGATCCGCCTCTCCCGGCTTTGCCACGCACGGGTTTTCCCCGTCCTACAAAGGTGGTGGGGCAGGAATGAGGCGAGATTTTAAACCTGCACCACGGGGCAGGGCGAGGATGGGTTTACACTTTTTAGACCCACCCCGCCCCATCCCTACCCTCCTCGCATTAATAAGGGTTAAATTGTAAATTTTTCATATACTAAAACCCTTCTATTTAAACAAATATATCATCAGCTTATTTTATTCTACCCAACGTGGTTCTCTACCACTTTTTTCTCTTTAGCAAAGTTGGAGATATGGAACAATTTTAACATTTTCTTTTGTCTTTATTAGAAACAAATTTATATACTATTGAATCATTGTTTCCATTCAACGTCTTTCTCAACATAGTTTTCATCATGAACATAATAGAATGTTTTCTACTTTTATGAGTTACGGGTTTGAAACTCTGAATGTTTGTGTAGTTATTTCTATCATGAACATTGGAACAACATAATAGCTTGTCCTAAGAGGTACAGATCTATACATACATACATATATATAGATATATATGTTAGAAAAAATAAAAGCTCTAGATTAGTTTCACTCATAAGAATAATAGATATACATACATACATACATACATACATATATATATATATATATATATGTTAGAAAAAAATAAAGAAAAAAGATGTTATAAAAAAAATTAAAGACAGAAAAATACATTAAGTATTATTAAAAAATAAACAAAATATTTTCTTGAAAGTTAACTCACTGTACCTATCGATGTGTTTGGTTTTGTATCTTGAAGCATTTCTTTTGGGGATTTGAATATACAAGTGATAGCTTCGGATCATTGGGTGTATTTTAACCTTTTATTATTATTATTAGAACAGCTACTTCAAATATTTAGCTTGGAAGTTTAAAACTCATTGTTTCATTTTATTCATTTAATTTTTTCTTTCTTTCCCATTATTCTATATTATCTTTGTTGGAGAAATATAGTTTGTCCATTACTAAGTTGCTAAATTACATCAGGAAAAAAAATGACTTCACATCATAACATTGGTAGCTCCAATCCATCTGCACCTATTGGCAGCAATCAATTTTCATTGATAGTAGATGAAGATATTGCAACCCGGTCATCACCTTTGTTGGATAGGCCAAAAGATGTCCAGCCTAACAATGAGATAATTGAAGAAGAGGAGAAGTACAAATCAATTGTTTGGAATCGTTTTAAGAGAAAGAGAGTTGATGAGAAAGACAAGGCTGAGTGCAATTATTGTAAGATATTGCCAGTAAGGGGATCCAATTATTGCACTAAACATTTGCATGACCACGTGAAAATATGTCCAACGAGAAAGTTTCAAGACATTAGGGATATGAATCAAAAATTTTTTGTGAGGGATCAAAATAAAGTGGATTCAATGGCGGGTGTGAATGTTGATCATTTTGATCAAAATGTATCAAGAAATGAACTTACTCGTATGATCATCTTGCATGAGTATCCCCTTTCTACAGTTGACCACATTGGTTTTAGAAAATATTCAAATTTTCTTCAACCATTGTTTAGGATGGTTTCTAGGAACGCAATCAAGAAGGATATTTTGAGCATCTATGAGAATGAAAGGGAGAAATCAAAGCATGAAATTGATAAGAATCAGGGTAGAATTTCTACTACTAATTATATGTGGACTTCACAAAACAAAAAACGAGGGTTTATGGATGTAAAAGCACACTTCATTGATGGTTTATGGAGATTACAAAACCGAGTTATGAGGTACTTTTTTTAAAGTATATATTCATTTTATGTTTTAATTAAATTCTTTTCAAATGTTTTATGAACTTATATCATTATTAGTTCTAATTATTTAAATTTCTCATTTAAGGTTTATTTATGTGCAATCTCCACATACAAAAGAAGTGCTTTCTGGTGTGCTTCCAGATACTTTATTGGAGTGGAATATTGATAGGAAGTTTTCTACTGTGACTATGGACAATTGTAGTACCAATGATGCAATTATAAAAATCATCTTAGATAAGCTTCAACGTGGTACACTTATTATGCGTGGATCAATGTTGCATATGTGTTGTGCAGCACATGTTCTTAATTTGATTATTTAGGATGGTTTGGATGTAATTAGATCATGCATTGAAAAGGTTCAAAAAAGAATGGGATTTTGGACTGCATCAACAAAGAGAAGGAAAAGGTTTGAAGAGACAGCCCGACAAGCACATGTAGAATGTACCAAAGAACTAGCCCTTGATTGTAAGACTTGCTGGAACTCTACCTATCTCATGCTTTCTACTGTTATAAAGCATCAAAATGTCTTTTATCGATTGAACATATGTGAGTCATCTTATAAGTGCATTCCACCAGAGGAAGAATGGGAGATAACACGTAGTATATGTGAGAGATTGGTAGTGTTTCACAAGGTAACAGAGCTATTCTCAGGTACCTCATACCATACAGCTAATCTTTTCTTTCCTAAGGTGTGTAAAATAAAAATAGCTTTGAATTCTTGGTTTACAAGTGCAAGTGATGTGACTAGGAGTATGGCATTTAAAATGTTGGAAAATTTTGATTGTTATTGGAATGTGATTCATGGTGTTATCGCCGTGGCAACCATTTTAGACCTAAGATATAAGATTGAATTGTTAGAATATTATTTTCCAATAATTTGTGGTGATGAAGCTGATAATGAAATTCAAAGGGTTAGAGATATTTGTTATGAAATGATTTGTAACTACAGTTCTAGGAGAATAGGTAGGGAAGGTACTCGTATCCCTTGTGTGGTAGAGGATCTGTGAGTTGATGACTCCCTTATGGACTTTGAAAGATATCTTAGTCAGAAAAAAAGGGGTGGGAATATTAAATTGGAGTTGAACCATTACCTAAGGATTATTTAATGCCAAGAACTATGGATTTTGATATTTTGGCATGGTAGAAATCTAATGGCCCTAAGTATCCTACTTTGCAACGTATTGTAAGGGATATCATTTAATTCTAGTGTTAACCATTGCCTCAAAGTCATCATTTAGCACAAGTGGTCGATTGTTAAGTCCATATCGTAGTAAGCTGTTAGGATTAGTACCCTTAAATTCTATTGTATGATACTATGTATGATATTAAGTGTGACATTATGTTTGACATTATGTATGACTTAATATTATGATTAATAAAGTTGTTTTATTAATATCTAAAATAATAGTAACATAAATATTCAGACATTAACATATAGTCCATGAGATGCATAGTATGTGATTTATGTGATTTAATCACAGAAGATATAAATCACAAATTCTTTGTAAACTCAGAATTATAGTTCGTAGTCGGTGATGAAATTGAGCATTTCATCTGCGAAGACTATAACATATCAACTACAATAATTTGTTTTGATCATGGAAGTGGAGACTTCTAGTTGATATGTTTTAAGAGTTAAAACATATTGATCTGGACCGCAATGAGATTTATTATTCTCCTAAAGATTGTCAAATGAATAATAAACTCACGACTAATATTTGCATGAACTCTTAATCCTGAGAGAATAAAGGACCTAATCATGAAGTGTAGGTTGTTTTGATATATCAGGAGTGAGATCTAAAGTTACGGTTGAAATCTCAGTATGTTGGATTAAACCGGGTACTCAAGGATTAAGATATAGTAATCTACAAAGTGGCAGTCTACTTTTATGACTTTGTATTACTACGAATATTTTATGAAGGGGTTGCATGTACAATAAAGTCTTGGAATATAATTTATAGATAAGGCCTAGAGTGCAACTATATTTATATAGTGGTATTAAATATAATTAATGATAACTTTGGACTTGTTAAGAGTTGACAGAAAAGCTCAAGGCCCATTGGAGCTAGTGTCTTATTGGTCCCTTTTGGTCTTACTCTAAGCCACGTACTTAAGCCCAATTGAAAAGGCCCAAAAGGCCATCCCGATTAGATAATTAGTTGTAAGGGGAGAAATATACAGATTTTGTAAGAACATGAAATGGTGTTTGTGAGTGTAGGACACTCTCTCATTCTCCCTTGAACAAACTCATAGAAACTGATTGAGAGACCACACATCTTAGGCGTTAGTGGAATTGGAGTGAAGATTAAAAGTATTCCCAAGTGCTTATAATCTTTGTTTTGAAATTCACCACACCAAGGTACACTCTCTTATTCTCAAATTCTGAAATTTACTTAGTGCATGTTATCAATTACGAATGAAGTAGATCCGTTAATTTTTCCGCTAGCACACTCATATTTCCATCATAAGCTTCATCCAAAGATCATGGAGGCAATAATATGTGCTCAAAATTGGTTATGAGCTGAAATTAATGGTAATTAAATTTACTAGTTTAATTATGCAATGATTTATGTTGCTGTATTCTTTATTATATTTTTTAATTGTTTAATAAAATTAATTTTACCTTTTTTTAGGCTCTTCATCTACTGTAGATGGAATTGAAGATATATTCCAAAACATTCTGTATGATTATGATGATGAAGAAGAAAGTGGAGATTATTTTTGAAGAACTAGGCAATTTTTATTTTGTTATGTATTAGGAGTTTAGATTATTTTGTTGTGTCACACTATGAGATTTTTTGTTTTTGTTGTGATATTGTCTTGTTAAACATTTAGATAATATTATTAAATTTTTGCTAAAAATTAGTTTGTGTAAAGTTGTGATTTCCAACTATATTTTGTTGGCTTTAATTCTGTGCCAAATTTTATTGTAATTTCTTCAATCATTTTTCCCTGTATGTATATGGGTTTTAATTGTAAAGGATGAGTGCAAGAGATCAGTGAAGAATCAAGCTTGAAAAGTTGAACAAGTGGATTTCGCGATTGGTTCGCGACTGTTTCGCGAGAAGCAACCCGCAAAAAGAGCCACATGTAGAGCACATGACTAGAAGATGAAGAGTCGTGTCAGGCTGGATTTTTCGCAATTATCTCACAGGTAAGGCCAACCCGTAAAGGACCCGCGAAAATTTCTGTTTGGCAAAAAGTTGTGTTTTGCTTTACCAAGTCTTTACCCATGCTATATATACCCTCATTACCCATAAATTGTAAGGAGTGCTTTTCAGAGAGAAAATCCTAAAAAATACACTTGAGAGTTAGAGATTGTTATACCCACAATCATCTACACATTTCCTTATAGTTTTCCTCAGCTCCTACCTCTCCATCTCTATATCTTTGAGAATTTGCTAGCTCAAACACTTACCACACCCATTCTAAGTGTAAAGTGAGATTTTGGTGCTGCTGGGAAGCATTAGAAGGAGCCATTCATCGGCGGATGCAATCGGGCTGAATTGCGGGATCCGAAAAGCTAAAGAAGACAAGACTCCGAGAAGTCAGTTGGTAGCAGGAGCTTGAAGGGCTCAAGTACATGGGGTAGACTAGGCTTGGAGGGTCTTTTGTTATTCGTGTACTCCAACTGTATTCTCTAGTGGGTCAATTTCAACTTGGAGGGTCACGGAGAGGTTTTTCGCCAAGTTCTTCGGTTTCCTCTTCGATAACATGTCTCGGTGTTATCTTGTATTTGCATCTCTCTTCCCTACTCTTTAAGCTTTCATTTTATTATTGATAATGGATGAATATGACTTAGGGTAATGTTATTGGTTTTTTGTGCTTATTTACTCTTATTTCATATTTAGTATAAGTTAGAGTAAAAGTTATCTAGCCATAATTTTTAATTGGGGGTCTGCATAAACTCTTGTGTTTTAGCACAAATCCAAGCTTTCAGTTTGATTTAATGGGATAAATTTATTTGTAATTTCAAGTATATTTTATGGGGTGAGGTAGGGCCCTAAGGGGTGGAGATGGGGCAAGAAAATTTTCCCCATCATGTGAGGCAGGGCAGGAATGGGGCAAGACAAAGGTCTTTGCCACCGCCACCGCCCCGCCCCGCCCCATTGCAATCCCTAGTGAGGAAGAAGAACTGTCTTTTATGTGAAGAAGAGACCAGATGGTGAGTGGAGGAAAAGAAAAGATATTTGATGGGAAAGGAGAAGAAACGGGTGGATGAGAAAAAAGTGAAGGAAATAAAATAAAAGGTAGTTTGAGTGGAATACGTGTCCATCATGTAAGGAAATTTACTAAATAAAAATTACAATTGTGTTTGTAGGGTATGGATTTGTTGGGCCTGGTACCAACTCTGTGTTGTGAGCCCAACAATTGCCCAACAATAAATTTGTAGAGAGTGGGTTAAACAGCAGGGCTGGGTTATGTTTTAGCAACGATTCATGTAGGCTGACATAATAAAAAACGAAGGTAAACCGGTGTTTTATATATTGATCTCTTTGGTCCGAAGAGGCCTTATATTTGAAAGCTTTTTTACTTGTACAGAAAATCCCCCCCCCCCTCTTTGTGAGGCCTGCTATTCTTATATAGACCCCCTTTACTTATCCTCACCGCACACTTGTCCCTCATCTAGGCACCTACTTGAGTACTGGTCACATCAGCCGTCTGCTTTAACCTGCAGTAAGTGGTGGTAGGTGAAGATTCACTGTTCAGGTGTCTTCTCCACATAAATGCGGCCAGGAAAGTTGCTGCAGTGCATTAAATGTGGCGGTGGCAGCTTTAATAGCAGGATATTTCATGATAGCTTCGCAGTTAGGCATGCTCGGGGCTCAGCTTTCGCAGGAAGATCTTCGGCATAGCTCCTTGGTCAAGTCCTGGGCGGGCCCGTGGGAGATGGTCTCTTCGGACCGAAAAGGTTGTCTTCGGACGGAACATTTGTCCCTCATGGGCTGTACTCATACCAAGGTGGCAAAACATTGATGTTTTTTATCCTCTTCGGACAGAGAGCCTTGTCCGGATTGGGCCTCTGGCCCAACATACGACACTGGGCTTTCTTACCCACAATAGCCCCTCAAAATTTCACTTTTTACCTCGCATCCGAAGAGAAAAAAGTGGGGTTTTGACCTTTTGACAAAAGTGGGCACAGAACTTTGACTCCGCGCGTGTGCACGCGAGTTTTGGGCGCCTTCTTTATAACCGCTGCTGCCGCGCCGTTTCCGAGGCGTCATTAATTACTCCAGGCGGCGTCTTGTCCTTGAAATCTAGCGGTCCATTTCGAATCAACGGACGAGATTCTCCTCGAAATTTTTGGGCGGGCTAAGTTGCACCATTTCATCTACCACTATATAAGGTCCCAGATGGGATTGTCTTCTCATTTTGCAAACTTCAGAACTCCCGGCGAACTCAAGCGCTCTGACTCTCAAAGCCCTTCCTGTAATCCGCTTCAACCAGTTCCAGAATCCGCTACGATCTTCCTGCGAGACCAAAGCTCATCCGCCGATTTCACTCTTCGTAAGTTCTCTCCCTGAGATTTTCGTATTACATAGAGATTGCCTCTTCGGCCCGTGGTAGCTTATCCCAGTCGCCGTTTCGTGTCTCCCTCCCTCTGACTTTGTCAACCATGGGTAGATTTGAGTATCTAGTGAACAGCCCCTCCCAGATAGAAGATTTTAGGGCGACTTATCGCATTCCTCAGGAGGTGGGCTTAAGGTATTGCTCCACAGAGGGGCTGCTACTGGACAGGGAAGAGGGCGAAGTCATTATCCCCATTATCGCCTTCTTGGAGGGGGGAATGACCATTCCCATGGGTCCAGTCACCAGAAGTTACCTTACCGCCCATAGGCTTAGTCCTGACCAATGTGCACCCAATACCTTTAGAATCTTAGGTGCAGTCGATGACCTAAACCGTCACTTAGGCTTGGGGTTAACCTGGCACGACGTGGTACATATGTACGAGTGTCATACCAAAAAAGGGGCGGGGTACTATTTAAAGTCCCGATCCGATGTCGTCAGACTCCTGTCCGGCCTCCCCAAGTCCAACAAAGGGATGAAGGACGATTATCTGATCGTCTCGGGTGCCTGGCATGATGGGGTTCATTGCCCAACCACGCCAGGAACGCCAGGTGGGACATTCCCCCTCGAGCTTTACTTCTTTATTTACTTTTAGCTGTTCGGTCCCCCTCTTCGTCATATTGCAACCCACTGAACTCTTTCGTTATGTTTTCAGACAAAAGGCACGTGGCTCCTCGGCTGAGTCTGACGAATACTGCGGCATTGAATTACCTTCTTCGGTCGGAGATTTTTGCGAGCGAAGACGGACAGCTTAGGTCTGTTCCTCTCATCCTCGGTTACACCCCGAAGACTGAACTTCAGCCGAGAGGAAACGCAATCACACTCGGGGATCGTCGGATAAATCGCATTGACGTGGCAAGGAAGCATTTTTTGGCGCCCTTCGACCTCGCCCCAGTGCCGCATCCTAATCCGCAAGCCATTCCGGTGCTTGCTCAGCCCTTTCAACAAGTTCCTCTTCAACCGGCCGCAGAGGAGGAAAGAGTTTCTTCTACTCCTTCGCTCGACCAGCAAATCGATCAGTTCAAGTTCGAGGAAGAGTCCTCTGGGGAAGTCCAAATTCTGTCGGCCGAAGAGGCACTCGACAGGAATTCGGCTGCTCCATTCCTGAACCTAGCCGCGCCAGACGACTCTTCAGAAGAAGACATGCTGAGCTTGGGCCAGTTAATGAAGAACAGAAAATCAAACGCTCCAGCCAAGGGTACTGGCACATCCCAGCCCCAGGCGAACCTTCCACCACCACCACCTCCTCCTCAAGCCCCGAAAGATCTAGGACTCAAAGTACTGCCTGATCTGAAGAAGAAAAGGGTGGTGACGGATGTGACTGATGTGGAGGAGGGGGAAGTGGTCCCTCCGAAGGGCCATAAGCAGCAGAAGAAGACCCACGATACAAGAGGCAAACGGGCTTCTTCTACTGATAGTCGGGAGGAAAATGTGGTTGCCGACGTGCGGCGGGGGCCCCAGGCGTGGTCCCCAAAGCTTACTTTGGATGGTACGGCCATCCCTTTCGACGCCTCCCTCAGAAACTATGCCGGGGGTAAGGCCGGGTATATTGCAGAAGCGCTCGAGCAGCCCCTCCTGCTTCCGAGGGACATGGAGTCTTATCGGCGCTTCAGTGAAAAGGAGCTCTTCCTGTCCCTCAAACGAGATCTAGGCATGGTAAGACAACTGGTGTTCTTTCACAGCTCTTTTGAAACCCTCGTTCATTTATATTTTTACGTAACATTATTCTTTGTTGCCATGCAGCTTGCTCAACAAATCTACGTGGCCGAAGAGTGGGTTCAGCGGAAGGATGTTGACGTGCAAGCTGAGGTCCGGTCCAGGGAGGACGTTGAGAAGGCACTGGGCAAGGCAAAGGATGAAAGCGCCCGCATCTCCGATCAGCTGAAGGAGGAGGTGAAAGCGAGAAAAAATGTAGAGGCGGGCCTTAAAAATGCAGAGAAGCAGGCCGAAGATCAGCGCCAGAAGCTGCTCGCGGCCGAAACCAATCTGGAGACGGAGAGGGTGATGGTAAAAGAGCTTCGGCTTGAGCTGGAACAAGCCAGGGACGCTGCTAAATTGGCCAAGGAGGACGCGCAATTGGCCAGGGAAGCAGTTGAGGCTGAGAAGAAAGCCGCCTACATGCTGGGGGTGCAGGAGACCCAAGTAAGGCTGACCGAAGAGTTTGCGAAGGTCTGCAGGGACTACTGCGACATCACCTGGAGCAAGTGCCTCGATGCGGCCGGAGTCCCTGCAGAGTCAGCTTTAAGGCAGCCAGGGAGCATCTATTACGATCCGGAAATATGTGATGCTCCTGAAGCCTCGGAAGCACCCTTGGCAGATCTGAATCCCCCAGCGCCAGCCGAGACGAGTCAAGCCCCTCTTCAGACCGGAGATGCGGGCGATTTGCCAAAGACCAACCCAGAGCCCCAAGATAAAGCCTAGGATCTCCATATAGCGTAGTTGCTTATATATGTATTTTTTGCCCTTTGTGTATGGAAATTATCTTTTAATGAAACAAGCGGTTTATTTTCGTTACTTGTTGCCTGTGGAGTATTTATCATATTGCACTATTGCGGCTAATAAAGACAGTTCAGTGATTAAGAATGAAACATAAGTATGGTAACCTTCCATGCATTGCTAAGGCAAATAATTATGGTAATAACTACTGACGTAATGCGGCTTAAGTCCACACATTTCCCCAACCACTAAATTAGACTGATAACGTAAAGGAGCGCTAACTAACCCAAATCATCTGGTCCGAGGACTACAGGCATGATTGAATTTAAGTTTAAACACTTGAAAGAGATCGTAACGGAGTGTTAACTAACCCAAATCATCTGGTCCGAGGACTACAGGCATGATTGAATTTAAGTTTAAACACTTGAAAGAGATCGTAACGGAGTGTTAACTAACCCAAATCATCTGGTCCGAGGACTACAGGCATGATTGAATTTAAGTTTAAACACTTGAAAGAGATCGTAACGGAGTGTTAACTAACCCAAATCATCTGGTCCGAGGACTACAGGCATGATTGAATTTAAGTTTAAACACTTGAAAGAGATCGTAACGGAGTGTTAACTAACCCAAATCATCTGGTCCGAGGACTACAGGCATGATTGAATTTAAGTTTAAACACTTGAAAGAGATCGTAACGGAGTGTTAACTAACCCAAATCATCTGGTCCGAGGACTACAGGCATGATTGAATTTAAGTTTAAACACTTGAAAGAGATCGTAACGGAGTGTTAACTAACCCAAATCATCTGGTCCGAGGACTACAGGCATGATTGAATTTAAGTTTAAACACTTGAAAGAGATTAATATAGCAACAAAGTACTCATAACTGAAAGAAGGATTCTTTTAATAGTAGTACCTTTTGAGGTTATTTACATTCCATGGCCGGGGCACTACATGATTATCCAGGTCTTCCAGGAAGTATGCTCCCACGCCGGCCCTCGAAGTGATGCGATATGGACCCTCCCAGTTCGGCCCCAACTTTCCCCATGCCGGGTTCTTTGCATTACCTACCACCTTCCTTAGGACCAGGTCACCAGGCTCAAGGGGTCTCAACCTCACATTGATGTCATAGCCCTGTTTCAACTTCTGCTGGTAGTGCGCCAATCGGACCATGGCGTTTTCCCTTCGTTCTTCAATCAGATCCAAACCCTTTTCTAGCTGCCTGTCGTTGTTAATTGGGTCAAAAGAGCTAGTTCTGTAGGTTGGGAATTTAGTCTCAAGAGGTATAACGGCTTCAGCTCCATAGGTCATTGAAAAAGGGGTTTCACCGGTGGACCTGCGAGGCGTGGTTCTATATGCCCACAACACGTGGGGCAGTTCTTCTACCCACCTACCCTTCGCATCGTCTAGCCTCTTCTTTAGCCCGCTAACTATGACTTTATTGGTGGCTTCGGCCTGCCCATTCCCTTGGGGATAGGCGGGGGTGGAGTATCTATTTGTGATTCCCAGCTCATTGCAATAGCTTCTGAAAGCTTTGCTATCGAATTGAAGCCCGTTATCCGAGATGAGGGTATGTGGAACTCCAAATCTGGTGACGATGTTTTTCCAAACGAATTTCTTCACGTCTACGTCCCTGATATTTGCTAGAGGCTCAGCTTCCACCCACTTGGTGAAATAGTCCGTTCCGACCAATAAGAATTTCCTGTTTCCTGCTGCCTTTGGGAAAGGGCCTACAATATCCAACCCCCACTGAGCAAAAGGCCATGGGCTGGATAGCGGATTAAGGGTACTACCAGGTTGATGTATGCTCGGCGCAAAACGTTGGCACTGGTCACACTTTTTAGCGTACTCATGTGCCTCTCTTTGCATATTTGGCCACCAATAGCCTTGAGTAATAGCTCGGTGAGCTAAGGATCTTCCACCAGTATGGCTTCCACAGATTCCTTCATGCAGTTCCTCCAACAGTGATTCAGCCGCCTCGGGGTGCACGCACATCAAATACGGGCCAGAATAGGATCGTTTGTACAGTTTGTGATCTTCGGACAGCCAGAACCTTGCAGTTTTTCTCCGTATTTTGTCCGCTTCTCCCCTTTCTTCGGGCAACACATCATCCCTCAAAAACTTGATGATGGGGTCCATCCAGCATGGGGTGGTTCCGATACAGTGGACTTGGGGTGGCTTTTTTGTTAACTCCGTGGGTCTCTGCACATCCTCAATCAGAATAACCCTTGGTAATTCCTGCGCCGAAGATGTGGCGAGCGTAGCTAAGGAATCAGCATGCGTGTTGCCACTCCTAGGGATGTGCCGTAGGGTAAAACATTCAAACTCCGACTGTAGGGACTTGACAAGGTTTAGGTATCCCTGCATCCTCTCATCTTTCGCTTCGAACTCTCCCAGCACCTGACCGACGACCAGCCTTGAGTCTGAATATATCTCGACGGATATTCCTCCCATCCTTCGCACCATCTTCATTTCCATCAGTAGAGCCTCATACTCTGCCTCGTTATTTGTTGCTGAGAAGTCTAGCCTTAAGGCTTTTTCAATGATGATTCTCTCGGGGGATATCAACACTAGCCCTACGCCTGAGCCCCTCTGATTCGATGCGCCGTCTACATACACTTGCCAGGGCAATGTGTTTTGCGACGCAATCGTGCTGACTTGCCTTCCTACCGCGCCTAGAGTTTGGGCTGCTTCCTCTAAATGTGGTTCTGTGAACTCGGCGACCAGGTCCGCAAGGACCTGGCCCTTCACTGATGTGCGCGGCATGTACTTGATGTCAAAAGCCCCTAGCCTCGTCCCCCATTTAGCAATTCTACCAGTGTAATCGGCACTTCGGAGTACGGCTCTGAGTGGGAGCTGAGTAAGGACTATAACGGTGTGAGCTTGAAAATAATGGGGCAACTTCTTAGTACCCAGCACAACGGCCAGAATGGCTTTCTCCAATGGCAAATAGCGGATTTCAGCCTCTTGTAGCGACTTGCTCACGTAGTAAACTGGCTTTTGCACTCCACAGTCCGTACGGATCAGCACCAAGCTTACAGCATTAGGGGCCACGGCAATGTAAGCAAACAAGACTTCGTCTGGCTGGGGACTGGACATGATGGGGGGCTTAGCCAGGTAGTCTTTAAGTTGCTGGAAGGCAGTAGCACATTCCTGCGTCCATTCAAAATCCTTCCACTTATTGATTAGCGAGAAGAAAGGCCTACACCTGTCTGCTGATCTGGAAATGAACCGATTAAGGGCAGCGGTCATCCCAGTCAGCTTCTGAATCTCCTTGGGATTCCGAGGAGCTCGCAAGTTGTTGATGGCCCTTATCTGATCGGGGTTGACTTCGATTCCCCTGTGTGTGACCATATACCCCAGGAATTTGCCTGATCCAACACCAAAGGAGCATTTAGAGGCATTCAAACGCAATCTGTGTCCCCTCAGAATTTCGAATATGTTACTGAGATCCCCAACGTGTTCGGCAACAATCTTGCTTTTGACCACCATGTCGTCAATATAAACCTCCATGCTTTTGCCCAGCTGTGGCTCAAACATCCTCGTCATCATCCTCTGATAGGTAGCCCCTGCGTTTTTCAAGCCGAACGGCATTACCTTGTAGTGGTAATTTCCTACAGGAGTTGCAAAGGAAGTTTTCTCTTGGTCGGCGAGGGCCAGGGGTATCTGATGGTAACCTTGAAAGGCATCTAAGAAACTCATCCGAGGATGCCCAACAGTAGCGTCAACTAATTGATCTATCTTCGGCATTGGAAACGGATCCTTCGGACAAGCTCTATTAAGGTCGGTGAAATCCACACACACCCGCCATTTCCCACTTTTCTTTTTCACTACCACCGTGTTAGCCAGCCATTCGGGGTAGAAGATCTCTTTAATGGCTCCTGCCTGCTTGAGTTTCATCACTTCATCCCTGACCGCGTCAGCGTGTTCTCTCGACGGCCGTCGGAGTGGCTGTTTTTTAGGGATGATGGTGGGATTAACGTTTAGGTGGTGGCAGATGAATTCTAGACTTACTCCTGGGGCGTCCGCGGGGTCCCAGGCAAATACGTCAACGTTGGCTCTGAAGAACTCTATCAACCCCTCCCTTTCCTGAGGGGGAAGCATGGATCCAACTTGAAAAAACTTCTCTGGATCGTCACCAACAACAACCCTCGTTAAGTTTTCGCACACTGCCTCTTCGGCCGAGGCCTCGGCGTCCTGCGCCGAAGGTCTTAATTGCTATAAACTCTCCCTATCACAGTTCGAGGACTCGGCATGCTGCTCATGCTGGATGGCTGCCACTAGACAATGCCTGGACATAGCCTGGTCCCCTCGGACTTCTTCAACTACTCCCCCCGAGGGATACTTAATCTTCTGGTGGAGAGTGGAGGATACAGCCCCAAGGGTATGAAGCCAGGGTCTGCCTACGATAGCGGTGTAAGGTGAGTAAGCGTCCACCACTATGAAATCCACTTCCACAACCTCTGTACCGGTCTGCACAGGCAGTCTGATCTGTCCCTTCGGAATGATTACTTTTCCGTCGAAGCTGACTAAAGGGGAACTGTATGGAGTTAGGTCTTCGGGGGACAAGTTCAGCCCCTTATATAGGTCTGGGTACATTATCTCTGCTGCGCTGCCCTGATCCACCATCACCCTCCTCACGTCATATCCGCCCATTCTCAGAGTGACTACCAGGGCGTCGTCGTGCGGCTGCACGGTTCCTATTTTGTCTTCTTCCGAAAATCCCAAAACTGGGATGTCTGTCCTAGGCTTCTTCGGCCCTCTGTTACCGCTATCCGCGTTCACCCGAGCGACTGACAATATCCTGGATGGGCAAGATCCCGTCCTTCCTGGTGCAGCAAAAATAATATTGATTGTTCCCAAGGGGGGTTTCACAAAATCATCCCTCCGGGGCCCCGTGCTAGTTTGACTTCCCTGACCATACGAGTGGTGTAGGAGGTGTTTTAACCTGCCTTCGCTGACCAGCTGATCCAAGTGATCCCACAGGCTCCTGCAGTCCTCAGTGGTATGCCCATGATCCAGGTGATACTGGCAGTAAAGATTGTGGTTGCGCCTTTCGGGGTTTCCCACCATCTTGTTCGGCCTTTTGAAGAATGGTTCGTTTTTTATCTTATCCAGGACTTGGTGCACTGGTTCGCGAAAAACTGCATTGACCGTCTGGGAGTTCGCTGTGCTTTGGCTGGCCCAGTCCTTCCTCGGCCTGTTGTGATTCTGCCGGTCCGACCTGGAATCCCTCCCCTCATGAGGGATAACCTTCTCCTTTCCCCTACTCTGCTGTTGGTCCTCTTCGACTCTTTTGTATTTATCGATCCTGTCCATCAACTGGCGTATACTGGTGACAGGGTTACGCGTCAAGGACGTTCTCAAAGGATGTTCAGTGGGGAGGCCCAGCTTGAAAGAGCTTATGGCCACCAACTCGCAATCTTCCTCCACCTCATTGTACGTTTCCCAGAATCTATCTGAATGGGACTTCAAAGTCTCATCCCCTTTCATGCTGATGGACAACAGCGAGGCCACGGATTGGGGGACTCTTCGGCAGGTGACGAAGCGGGACCCAAAAGCCTGTGTCAGCCCTTGGAAGGAGCTAATGGTGTTCGCTTTCAGACCGTCGAACCATCTCATGGCTATTGGTCCTAGGCTGGATGGAAAAACCTTGCACATTAGGGCCTCGTCCCTAGAGTGTACTGCCATCCGCTGATTGAAATGGCTTACGTGTTCTACTGGGTCGGTCCGGCCATTGTAGATGGTAAACGTGGGCTGGTGGAAACGCCTGGGAAGTTTGGCTCGCTCGATATTACGTGTAAAAGGAGACCTGGAGATCTGATCCAGGGCTTTGCTCATAGCATCGTTCCCCGTGCCCTTTGGAAAGGAGCTCTGAGGGTTTCTCTCACGGTTGTACGCTTCCTCATAGAGGGGAGGCTCACTGACTGGTGTTCGAGACCTCCGCCTGTAATCGTCGTCCCGTTCATCCTCAGAGCTTTCATCAGAGTGCGAGGAAACGCGCTTTCTTTTTTCACGGCGCAGCTCTTTTCTCAGCCTCTGAATCTCTAGCTGCATGGCCTGGTTTTCCTCTGCATGGGACACGTGGCTCTCTCCATGTGATTGGTTTTGGCCGCCACGGGTGGTGTGTGGGTTTCCCTCACGATCGTGTCTCCGTTCCAGATGGACAAAAGGGTCGGTGTGTTGAGATGACCTGGATTCTGCTGGTCGTTGTCTTGATTCAGCCATCTTTTGAGGTGTTGCTCACACCTTTGCTCGAGCTGTTCCCACAGACGGCGCCAATTGTAGGGTATGGATTTGTTGGGCCTGGTACCAACTCTGTGTTGTGAGCCCAACAATTGCCCAACAATAAATTTGTAGAGAGTGGGTTAAACAGCAGGGCTGGGTTATGTTTTAGCAACGATTCATGTAGGCTGACATAATAAAAAACGAAGGTAAACCGGTGTTTTATATATTGATCTCTTTGGTCCGAAGAGGCCTTATATTTGAAAGCTTTTTTACTTGTACAGAAAATCCCCCCCCCCTCTTTGTGAGGCCTGCTATTCTTATATAGACCCCCTTTACTTATCCTCACCGCACACTTGTCCCTCATCTAGGCACCTACTTGAGTACTGGTCACATCAGCCGTCTGCTTTAACCTGCAGTGAGTGGTGGTAGGTGAAGATTCACTGTTCAGGTGTCTTCTCCACATAAATGCGGCCAGGAAAGTTGCTGCAGTGCATTAAATGTGGCGGTGGCAGCTTTAATAGCAGGATATTTCATGATAGCTTCGCAGTTAGGCATGCTCGGGGCTCAGCTTTCGCAGGAAGATCTTCGGCATAGCTCCTTGGTCAAGTCCTGGGCGGGCCCGTGGGAGATGGTCTCTTCGGACCGAAAAGGTTGTCTTCGGACGGAACATTTGTCCCTCATGGGCTGTACTCATACCAAGGTGGCAAAACATTGATGTTTTTTATCCTCTTCGGACAGAGAGCCTTGTCCGGATTGGGCCTCTGGCCCAACATACGACACTGGGCTTTCTTACCCACAGTGTTAAAACACAATAAATTTTCACAACAGTTAAGGTGTTAAATCTTTCATATGCCAAAATAAAATTAAATAAATTAATAAAATATTACTCTAGGATTTACTACAACTAAAAACAAAGAGTATTATGAAAATATTGTGACATTTTATTGTATCCTTAAACTTTTTAAATTAGTGCTATTTTTCTTTTAAAAAAAATAGTTCTATTGACAGAATATTTTCATAATAATTACATAATAAAGTTTACACAGTAAGTTGTTATTGGTTCTGAAAGATATCTTAGTAAAAAAAAAAAAAGGGGGTGGGAATATTAAATTGGAGTTGGACCATTACCTTAAGGATGATTTAATGCCAAGAACTATGGATTTTGACATTTTGGCATGGTGGACATATATGGCCCTAAGTATCCTACTATGCAACGTATTGCAAGGGATATTATTTCCATTCCAGTGTCAACTATTGCCTCAGAGTCATCATTTAGCACAAGTGGTCAATTGTTAAGTCCACATCGCAGTAAACTTCATCAAAAGTCCGTGGAGGCATTAATGTGTGCTCAAAATTGGTTATGAGCTGAAATTAATCGTAATTAAATTTACTAGTTTAATTATGCAAAGATTTATGTTGCTGCATTCTTTATTATGTTTTTCAATTGTTTGATTAAATTTATTTTACCTTTTTTTAGGCTCTTCATCTACTGTAGATGGAACTGAAGATACATTCTAAAACATTCTGTATGATTATGATGATGAAGAAGAAAGTGGTGTCACAATGATGGAAGAAAGTGGAGTTTATTTTTGAAGAATTAGGCAATTTTTATTTTGTTATGTATTAGGAGTTTAGATTATTTTGTTGTGTCTCACTATGAGATTTTTTTTTTGTAATATTGTCTTGTTAAACATTTAGATAATATTATTAAGTTTTTGCTAAAAATTAGTTTGATTTGATGGGATAAATTTATTTGTAATTTCAACTTTCAAGTATATTTTACGGGGTAGGGCAGGGCCCCAAAGGGTGGATATATAGGGCAAGAAAATTTTCCCCGTCATATGAGGTGGGGCAGGGATGGGGCAAGACAAAGTTCTTTGCCACCGCCCCGCCCCGCCCCACCCCATTGCCATCCCTAGTGAGGAAGAAGAATTGTCTTTTGGGTGAAGAAGAGACAAGATGGTGAGTGGAGGAAAAGAATAGATATTTGATGGGAATGGGGAAGAAATGGATGGATGAGAAAAAAGTGAAGGAAATAAAATAAAAGGTAGTTTGAGTGGGATACTTGTCCATCATGTAAGGAAATTTACTAAATTAAAATTACAATTGTGTTAAAACACAACAAATTTTCACAACAGTTGAGGTGTCAAATCTTTCATACGCCAACATAAAATTAAATTAATTAATAAAATATTACACTAGGATTGACTACAACTAAAAACAAAAAGTATTATAAAAATATTGTGACATTTTATTATATCCTTAAAACTTTTTAAATTAGTGCTATTTTTCTTTTAAAAAAAAAAGTTCTAATGACAGAATATTTTTATAACAATTACATTATAAAGTTTACACAGTAAGTTGTTATTAGTTCTCATCTGGATCTACTAGTGACATTATTTTTTTTTTTCCTACCATTAACAACTTGTCATATAAACTTTATTATGAATTTTTTGTGAAAATATTGTGTCCATAACTTGCATTAAGAGAGGTAATTAAAACAAAGAATTCTCTTTTCATATATATATATATATATATATATATATATATCTTGTCATTTTTGGTAATTTATAACTCAAACTACCACTTTTATAAGTGTTAGCCAAACACTCATGAGCTTTTTCAAATAGCACTTTTTGATAGTTTTTACCAAATACTCTATTTCTTTTTAAAACTCAATTTCATACCGCACTTTTTAAAACCACCATTTTTTCAAAAAACACAGTTTGAAAAAGCTAAACCAAACTCACCCTAACTTGCCTAGTGGTTGAGCCAAAAAAATTATGGTGTTGACAAATATATGGAGGAAACTTATTCCGTAAATATTGATTATAGATAAAAGGCATCTTTCACAAATTACATAATGAAGTTATTATTATTATTATTATTATTATTATTTCCTTACACTGGGTGGGTGAGTGAAGAGAGATTTGAATTCAAGTTATCCTGCACAAAGAACTGAATGATGTTATTGAGCCACTTACACATACTTTTTTGGCCATGATTCACTAAATCCCAAAACAACCACTTATTGAGCCACTCATTTGTTGTCTCGTGTTCAAGTCAAGCCAACTACCATAAACACAGCCAAATTTTCCAACAAAAAAAATTAATTGGGTTGTGAAAATTCCAGTAAGCACTAACTCGGTTGGCCCCCCTGCATAACGTGATTAACATCCCATCGTCAACCCTAATGCCTATATAAACGCTCACCCATTTCCTAACACAGCACAAGCCCACTAAATCTTATTGCTAATCTCTTATTAATCCCCAAAATGAGCCTCTCCAAATACCTACCCATTTTCTTCTTCCTCTTAATAACTCTTTTAAGTGCCTTAGCCCATGCAGCCAGATTTGATATAAGCAACAATTGTCCCTTCACAGTCTGGGCAGCAGCCGTGCCCGGTGGTGGCAGGAAGCTCAACCCACGCGAGTCTTGGCCCCTTGATGTCAATGCTGGCACAGCAGGGGCTCGCATTTGGGCTCGAACTGGGTGCAATTTCGATGGTTCTGGGCGTGGCAAATGTCAAACCGGTGACTGTGGTGGACTTCTTCGATGCCAAGCCTATGGTACACCTCCAAACACCCTTGCCGAATTTGCGCTAAACCAATATCAAAACTTGGATTTCTTTGACATCTCTCTTGTTGATGGGTTTAATGTTCCTATGGAATTTAGTCCCACCTCTGGTGGGTGCACCAAAGGAATAAGATGCACCGCTGATATCAATGGACAGTGCCCAACTCAATTGAAAGCTCCTGGTGGGTGTAACAATCCTTGTACTGTATTCAGGACCAATGAATATTGTTGCAATTCTGGACCCTGTGGACCTACAAATTATTCCAAATTTTTCAAGCATCGGTGCCCGAGTGCTTACAGTTACCCTAAGGATGATCCAACAAGCACATTTACTTGCAATGGTGGGACTAACTATAAGGTGGTGTTCTGCCCTTGAAGCAGAACTTTGCTTTCGTATATGAGGCATAGAACTAGTAGCAAGTATGCAAATAAGAGGCATGCGTAATTAGTGTTGCGCAGACGCTATGAAACGTATTCACTTTGACGTACGTTGCATTAAAATATCTATGTAAGCTTGTGCCAAAAAACAATAATAATAAAAGATCTCCATGAAAGATGGAAGAACGTAACATTCATAAGTCATAACCTCCTTAATGTCTGTTTTTATTGACTTTTTTTTTTTTTGGTGAATTATGATTTTATTTTTCAGCTTAACCTAACAACTGACAATGCTTAGTTTTGATTTACAACTATGGTTAGCAACTCTTTATGTCGGTGCTTCTGTACATGTTTGACTAATTCACTGATTGGCTGATATATCAAGTATTGGCCTATGGGGGAAGTAATAAAAGTGCGCCCATAAGGTAGAATGAACAAACTATTGACACTAAAAGGTTGTTGAAAATTTAATTGAGCGCCTTATATATCTAATGTTGAGATGAATGGGTAAGGGTGTTATATGACATTAAGGTAAATACTCAAAGATAAAAATACTATATCTATCTTAACAAGAAGAAAGCATTAAGTCAATATTCTTTTTGGACTAGTGATTCATAAGCTCACTAAATTAATTTAAGGGGAAATCGTATCCTTCTATGCTTAGCTTTTTATAGATGATATGATTTTAGTTGATGAAGCGGGGTTAATGCCAAGTTAGAAATTTGGCAAGACATTCTAGAATCTAAAAGATTTTGATTAAGTATGATTAAAGCAAAGTTCATGGAATGTAAGTTTAAATAAGAATACAAACTAAGTGGAGAAGTGTATCAAGGGTATTGTATGATTGTAGAATACCTATTAAGTTAAAATGAAAATTTTATAGGATTACTATATGACCAACTATGCTTTATTGTACCAAATGTTGGGTTGTTAAGAAGTAGCATATTCATAAGATGAGTATAATTGAAATGAGAATATGAACATGGATAAATGGAGATAGATGGAAATGAATGATTTGAAACGAGGAAATTCACTTAAATATAGGGGTTGCTCCTATTGACGAAAATACGAGAAAGTCACTTAAGATGATTTAATCATGTTCAGATGATACCAATTCATGTAGGGGTGGCAATTCGTGTTCGCATGTCAGGTTCATGTCGTGTCAACTCATGAATATTCAACGATATAGGTCAACACTAACCCAACATGTTTATTAAAAAGATTTTTCAACTCTAACACGACCCATTTATAAAACGGGTCAGTCATGTCGATCTGTTTATTAGATTTTATCAAAATGAAAAAAAAAAATTATGAAAAAACAAACAAATAAATTTTTTTTAATATAAAATTCAGAACTAACGAGTAATTGCATCACAAATAATCATTCAAAACTAAAGCATATCACAATATCACAAATAATCAATCACAAAATGTCAAAGAAAATAAACCACAACAACTAATAAGTTTATATACTTAGAGTTTGAAGGGTATATCGGTGAAATGTCATTTAATTAAACGGGTTAGATGAGACAAACGGGTTTTTATATATTCAACACTAACACAACCCGTTTATTAAACAAGTCAGCTGTGTCAACCCAAATATGACATGAACCCGTTAAGTCTCAACCTATAACCTGCTAATTTCATGTCGTGTCGTGTCGTGTCGGGTTTGCGGGTCGTGTCCAATTTTGTCACCCCTACATTAATGTACAGGTAAGAAAGAGTGAGTTAGATCCAAGTTGAGAGAATTTTTTTTTTTTAAAAAAAAAAAGTAAATTTTTAGAGGATATCAATATTAGTAAAGGAAGACCCAAACTAATATTAGTAAAAAAAAATGACTTATGAATTAAGAAAGTAATAGAAAATATAATTTCAGATAAGATTTGAAATGAGGAAATCCACTTAAATATAGGGATAGCTCTTATTGATATAAGGATAAGAGAGTCTCTTGAGATATATAGTTTAATCATGTTTAGAGGATATCAATTAATACACCGGTAATAAAAAGTGAGTTAGATCCAAGTTGAGGGAATTAAAAAAAGAAAAGAAAGACCCAAATTAACATTAGTAGAAATTAAAAAAAAAATTATGAATTAAGTAAGTAACAAATTAAGAATATGACTTTAGATAGAATCATAGAATAGAATTGAAGAAAAAAGTACATATAGCCAACATTAATTGATTTGTCAAGAATTCATAACTAACCCCAAAAATTTGGAATTAAATCTTGTTGTTATTGTTGTTATATCTTAGCAAGAAGAAAAAAGAAGATTAATAAGATGATCAGTAATTTGTTTCCATATACAATATATTTTCTCATTGATTATATAGAATTAAATTATATTAACTCAATTATCAAATAATATGTAGAAATCAATATATATGGTACCCCAAAAAAATCCAATTACTAGAAATCCTGTCTGGAAAAGTCATTCTTGTTTATTCCATGTGGTTGATCAACAGTCCATTGCCATGATGTTTCGTGAATTGCTGTATGGAAAAACACTTGTGGCCCTTGTGTGAGAGAGGATTCGCAAGTTGATGACTCCCTTATGAACTTTGAAAGATATCTTAGTTAGAAAAAAGGGGTGGAAATATTAAATTTAGCAACTTAGTAATGGACAAACTATATTTCTCCAACAAAGATAATATAGAATAATGGGAAAGAAAAAAAAATTACATGAATAAAATGAAACAATGAGTTTTAAACTTCCAAGCCAAATATTTGAAGTAGCTGTTCTAATAATAAAAAATAAAAAACATTAAAATACACCCAATGATCCAAAGCTGTCACTTGTATATTCAAATCCCCAAAAGAAATGTTTCAAGATACAAAACCAAACACACCGATAGGTCCAGTGAGTTAACTTTCAAGAAAATATTTTGTTTATTTTTTAATAATACTTAATGCATTTTTCTGTCTTTAATTTTTTTATAACATCTTTTTTCTTTATTTTTTCTAACATACATATATATATATATGTGTGTGTGTGTGTGTGTATAGATCCGTACCTCACAGGACAAGCTATTATGTTGTTCCAATATTCATGATAGAAATAACTACACAAACATTCAGAGTTTTCGACCCTAACTCATAGAAGCAGAAAACATTCTATTTTGTTCATGATGAAAACTATGTTGAGAAAGACATTAAATCGAAACAATGATTCAATAGTATATAAATTTATTTCTAATAAAGACAAAAGAAAACGTTAAAATTGTTTTCCTATCTCCAACTTTGCTAGAGAGAAAAAAGAGGTAGAGAACCACGTTGGGTAAAATAAAATAAATTGATTATATATTTGTTTAAATAATAAGGTTTTAAGATATAAAAAATTTACAATTTAACCCTTATTAACGCAGGGAGGGCAGGGATGGGGCAGAGTGGGTCTAAAAAGTGTAAACCCACCCTCACCCCACCCCATGGTGCAGGTTTAAAATCTCATCTCATCTCCACCCCACCACATTTGCAGGGCGAGAAAAACCCGCGTAGGACGAAGTAGGGAGAGATAGATCAGGCAGAATGAGGCAAAATTGTCATCCCTAACATATGAATTTAAGTTAGACCCATATATTATTGTAACATAAGTCTTATGAGACCGTTTCATATAATTTGCATTCGTTGGAGAGATGGCTAAAAAGAGGCAGATAGAAAGTCGGAAAGAAAGATAGAAAGAAAGAAAGACCCAAAATATTGGAATGTGGGCCGGACCCAGAAAAAAGCATTCACATAAGTCACTCGTTGTACTCGTTTTTTTTTTTTTTTTTAAGGTAAATTTCACAAACCATCCTGAGGATTGTGATAATACCAACTAAGTTCATAATATTTTAAAACCTACCCATTTCATCGTAAAAAGACAATTTTGTCCCTGAACTTAAAAAAAACATAAACGCCGTTACTTTTTTTTTTTTTTTTAATTTCCTCTCCCCTTCTCTTCTCTGAGTTTCTCTATCTCAGAACCCTCTCTCTCCACAACGCCAAGGCCGGGAAGGACCTCCGATCCTGCATGGACGCCGACATGTCCCTCGCTCTCAAGAAGACAAGCTGATCAAAGTCCAGCTCGAGGCGCTGTGGACCCGGTTTGTCTTGGGACCGGACCAGGACCTCCGTGGTGAACGGGCTGAGGAAGAAGCTGAAGGATTCGATGGAGAGTTTCAATAATCTCGGGCAACAAATCTCGTCGGAGTATCGGGAGATCGTACAATGCCGGTACTTCACCGTCACCGGCAAAAATCCCGAGAACAAAAACGTTGACCTTCTTATTTCCACAGGTCAGCTTTTGTTTCAGACACTTTTCGAATTTTCTGTTGAGATTTTTAGGAGATTTCATTGGGAATTTTCAAAGGGATTTATGTGTGTTGTTTGGCTTGGATTTTTGCTTTTTTTTTTTATGGGGTTTTTTGGGTGGGTTTTGTTGGGATTTTTAGGAAATTTCATTGTGAATTTACAAAGGGATTTATGTGTTGTTTGGCTGAGATTTTTGCTGGTTTTTGAGTGGGTTTTGTTGGAATTTTTAAGAAATTTCATTGTGAATTTACAAAGGGATTTATTTGTTGTTTGGCTTGGATTTTTGCTTGTTTTTCTGAGATTTTTAGGAGATTTCATTGTGAATTTTCAAAGGGATTTATGTGTGTTTTTGGCTTGGATTTTTGCTTTTTTTTTTTCTTTTTTTTGGGTTTCTATTGGTTTTGAAAGAGATTTTTATTGGTGGTGTTGTTGATGCCGGTGACCAAGTCATGGGCTTCACCGTGGCTAAGTTTCCATTACAGAATAGAGTTCTGAGATGGAGCACTCAGAGAACAGAGGGGGAGAGGAAATAAAAAAAGTAACGGCGTTTTTTTTTTTTTTTTTAAGTTCAAGGACAAAATTGTCTTTTTGAATGAAATTGGTAGGATTTGAAATGTTTTGAACTTAATTGGATATTATCACAAACCTCAAACCTTAGGGGAGGACTGTGAAATTGACCCTTCTTTTCTTTTCTTTCTTTTTTTTTTTTGCCATATTTTTAGTTTTAGTTTTAACCCACGAATCTAGTTGTATGTAATAAGGGAAAGTGAAATGACCACTGAGCGTGCAAGCTAAGCTGTCACTCATGCTGATGTAGAAAATGGTAAGGGATATGGGTAGTTTTGTAATTGCACTTTTCACTTTTTCCGCTCCTTTGGCTTTGATCATGATCATGTTTTTTCATCTTCTGGCTTCTGCAGCAGCAGGAGATAAGCTAAGCTAAACCACCCCCAATGCAGTGTCATCATGAGTCATGACCACCCTTTCTTTAGATCTGATGAGTTTTTCATGGCCAAAACCAACTCCACCCTCACATAATAGCTTCTTCACAACTACACGTGCCACGTCACTCACACTATTGGTAAGAAAATCCTTTCTTATTTATTTACTTTATCAGATTGTGACCCAGTTGTTGTTGTTTCCTTAAATCGATGGTTCAAATATGGAATTCAGTTTATAACTTTAAGTGGGTCAGATTTTTTTTTTTCCCGTATGGGGTTAAATTAATAATCGGTGTTGTTATGTTTGTTTGCTTTTTTGGGTGATTTTCACTGTCACGAAATGGATATGGTGATTTGTTTGATTAGTCATAAAAGAAGAGTAGTTTAGTTTATGGTATTAGCTATTCTAGTTTTTTTTTTTTTTTTTTTTTCATTTGTAGGCTAGCTCTAGTGAAAACTGGTTGTACTGAAAAGAAACCCAAAGCTGCTTCCAACAACAACAAGAAAAATCAGGTGCTATTCCTTTTCTTTTACTTATCTTATAAAAATCCCAGCAACCAAAAATCAGATTCTTCAATTCCCATTTCCTATTTTTGTAATTTGACTGTTAGGATGTACTCTATTTCTTGGCTTTTCAAAATTTATTGTTACGCAAAGATATATGAATGATCTACACTGATTGCCTTTTGCCTTTTGCCTTTTTTTCCCCCCCTATATATCTGTTTATGTGCTAATAGCTCTAGTTAAATGGCACATCTTCCCTTTAGAAGTAAGGTAGATGGTGAGGTATCGTTTTATGAATTGTTATGTTTCTAGAGTTTTGTGTAGGCGGAGTAGATGATTGGGGAAATAGTTATGAAGATTTGGCTTAATTTAGTAGTGTGGTCTGGATGGTCCAATAATTTTTTTTGGTGAATCTTGGAGAAAGTTGATTTGACGTAGGTTTTTTTAGAAATTCAACGCTAAATTAGTATTCTTGGTAAGATCTTGAAGGTTTTATGTATAGGATTTGATGTTTAAGGGTTTAAGTAAATAAAATATTAGATTTTGAATGGACATGGAGGGAATTTGATGGTTGTTTACAGAAGAGTTGAACAGAGAAACAAAGAAGAATAAACCCCAGGTTTCCTAAGAAATCACAATCAGGAATGAGAAGGCAATCACACCATCAAAGTTTAAAATAAACTGCTCCAATTTTATTAAATTCAATATCTCTATATATTTTTATTGATAACATAAAGAATCTTATATAGGCTATTGCTAATCCTACTCCTAGAAAGACTAGACTAAAAAATAACAAAGGAAAAGTATTTAAAAGACTTTTACCACAAGTAGGAAATTAAACAAAATTGAAAGGACTCCAAAAAATAAAGGAAGACTCATGGGCCCTTAAGATTCTTTGCTCTAATAATGCATTAGAATAAACAAAGTCTATTATGAATTCCTTTTGTACTGATCATCGTATTATTCATCAAACTAATTGTGCTCACACCTTTTAACAAAATAGTGTTTCTGAGCGCAAGCATCGTCACTCATCTGTTGGATGTTGCTCACACCTTGTTATTCAATATACACATGCCATCTAATTAATCATATGCCTTCTGGAATCATAAGTCTCAATTGTTTCTTTTATATCCTAATCATTAATTAAGGAAATAATATAGAGTATGATTTCAAATAGAATAGCATAGCAAAAAAGTATACATATGGCTAACACTAACTAGTCTGTTAAGGATTCATGTCAACCTCAAAATTTTGGGACTAAGACGTATGGTTGTTGTATCCTGATGGTCCTGTTTTTTACCCTGCTTACTCCTCATGTGTTTGCTTCTGTTGCCTTTGTTTATGTCTTTGATTTTGATCAAGATAAATTATCTCCTTAGGCTCGTGTGTTTTCCTTTGGTACTCAATACTCAGAATTGTTATCATTGTTATGGTCATGAGTCTCATAGATACTTCGTAAATGTTGATGTTAACTTTTTGAGTCAACCCCATTCTTTTCTTCACTAGATCAGCGTTTGCCTCTTGATTTCTTCTCCAATCATAAGGGGGAGTCTCCCTTCCCTTCTCTCACTCTTCCAATATTTTTACCTTCTCCACCTTCTCCTTTGGTAACTTTGGCTTCCCAACCTAATCCTCCTTTGTAGGTGTAGAGGCAAGTTGAACATAGGCACATTGTTTCATAAAGTCCCACCAATATATCTTCCTCTAGGAAAAAAACAGTAGGTTGTCGTTAGGTTTACACTGTTAAGTACCTTCCTGATAGTTCTGTGCGGTTGTAGCTACGGCGTTAATTATCTGAAGACCTTCTCCCTTGTGGCACATCTCAAATCTGTTCAGATCATACCTGCATCTTGATCATATCCTATCTCCTATGTTTTCAGCTTCTTATTCCAAAAATTATTTTCCTCTTTTTCTTGGATAAGTTTTTCCCTTAAATTCTGTTGGCTGAAAAAAATGAAATATATTCAGCATAATGACGTTGGGTGGTCCCTTGCTTCTCTCTCTTTTCCCTCCCCTTGCTTTGTATTTGATTTGGGTGCAAAAGGTATACCCTCTTACACTGTAAATAGACGGTTAAGGATTTACATCAACTCTCTGGAAACTCTTCATTGTCATAAGGCAGGCAAAACAATACAAATTCCTTGCAATTCTATCTAAAGTTTCAATGCTCAAGTACCTTCTTATACCAGAAAGTCCCCCCTCCCCCTCCCACCCCTAAAAGAATCTCGAAAACAATTTTCCTTGTATAAGTTTTTTGGGGAAACATTTTTTTATGAATATATTTGTACTGTGTCTTCTCCTTTGTATTATAAGTTTCTTTACTATTTGTTGTAGGCACGTGAAAGAGGAAGTATCTGCTGAGGTGGTTCAATCACTATGGAGTCATGTAATTGCATTGAGCCGCAATGGCCGGCTGATGAATTGTTGATGAAGTACCAATATATTTCAGATTTCTTCATTGCACTTGCTTATTTCTCTATCCCTCTAGAACTGATCTACTTTGTCAAGAAATCGGCAGTGTTTCCATATAGATGGGTCCTTGTTCAGTTTGGTGCTTTCATAGTGTTGTGTGGGGCAACGCACCTCATTAATTTATGGACTTTTACTATGCATTCGAGAACTGTGGCGATCGTAATGACCACTGCAAAGGTTTTGACTGCTGTGGTTTCATGTGCAACTGCCCTCATGCTTGTGCATATTATTCCTGATTTATTGAGTGTCAAAACCAGAGAACTGTTCTTGAAAAACAAGGCTGCAGAGCTTGATAGAGAAATGGGCTTGATTCGTACACAAGAAGAAACAGGTCGTCATGTGAGGATGTTGACCCATGAGATCAGAAGCACCCTGGATAGGCATACTATACTGAAAACCACGCTTGTTGAACTGGGTAGAACTTTGGCATTGGAAGAGTGTGCCCTGTGGATGCCAACACGTACTGGATTGGAGCTTCAACTCTCTTACACTCTCCGTCAGCAGAATCCAGTTGGATATACAGTGCCCATTCATCTTCCTGAGATCAATAAAGTTTTCAGTAGTAACCGTGCAGTAAAAATATCCCCAAATTGTCCAGTGGCAAGAATAAGACCTCTTGCAGGAAAATACATGCCTGGGGAGGTTGTTGCTGTTCGTGTCCCTCTCCTACATCTCTCTAACTTCCAAATCAATGACTGGCCTGAGCTCTCAACAAAACGTTATGCTCTGATGGTCTTGATGTTGCCCTCAAATAGTGCGAGGCAATGGCATGTCCATGAGTTAGAGTTGGTTGAAGTAGTTGCGGATCAGGTCTGAATTTATACTTGCTTATTTTTCTGACATTGCACTTTTCTTCTTTACATTGAATAAAGTAAAAATGCTAAACTACATTCCTTCCTTTTTCCTTTTCCTTTTATATTTATTTTTTCACTAGGGTATTTCCTAAGAACCACATTTGATTAGAAAAATCATAAGATGTGAAAGACATTTTTTTTTGGATAGATATGTGAAAGACATTGTTGTTACATTGAATTTTTCTCTTCTAGGCAATAAACCATCAACAATTCCCCCTTATCTCTTGCCATCTCTTTCCATCACAGAATTCAGAAAATTTTAACACCTGGCCTATTCATCTTCAAACTTGTAGAAAAATTTGAATGATTTGATGCTAACTAAATACTGTCTAGCAGTCTAGTGGTTAATCTATGCCAAGCATAACTTTAATTTAGATAGCATACATTTCTCAAACTAGCAAGCCCCTATACTTACTAATTGACGTCCAAAGCCTGAATCCTCTACTCATTGATTACCCTGGTTTTTTTGACGTACTCCATATTTGAGATCTTATACAATTATTGTTGTTTGATGTATGCATGCGCTATACATTTTCAGATAGGAAAACATATCAGCTATAAATATCTTATGTGATGTTTTCATATAATGGTAAAGAAGCTGAGTCCTAGACATCCTGAATGACCCTTAATGCTAGATGTGTGAATGGAACTAAGAATTGCTTTTGAAAGGGTGGAAGCAGATATATATTTGTAGCAAATAGCTATAATCTATAGTTGCTTCATGTCACATAGGGCATGTGTGAAGTTTAATGAATGAGTCTTGCAGAAGGAGGCTTGATTAGGTTGCAAAGTGTTTTTTAGGTTGCTCTTTGTAATATTCATAATGACCCTACAATGAGTTTAAAACCATCATGCGCACTTAAGATTATCTAACTTTGATAACCAAACCCCTGCCCTTCTATAACACTTGCTCAGTAAAATAACCTATATATATATATATATATAGATATAGATATAGATTATAGATTATACACACACACACACACAAGGTTGGTTTCAAACTACACTGTTGTAACTCTAAACTATGATACACCACTCAGTATCTTTTTATTGGATGAGAATTTTGATGAATCCACTGTTGGATTAGGTTTTCTTTTACTTTACATGCTTGCAAAACTTCAAGATGATCTAAGATCTATAAATATATCATTGATCAAATGTTTAAATTTCAACTTTTTGTATTTAAAATTGTGTATAAAATATGGGTTTCTAGATCGAAAAGTAATTGGCATCCAATTGGCATGAAACTTGGTATTTTCAAAATATAAACCCAATAAAAAGTTACTTAGTGTTGTAACATGGCTTAGAATTACAACATGTGCAACTAGAACCTACCCCCCCCCCCCCCCCCACACACACACACACACATATTGTATTAAAAATCAAAAGCCTGTGCCCTAGTACAGAGAATGTGTATAAGAGAAAACACAATAGTAGGTGATTGCATATAGTTGTACACATAACTGACTATTTTCTTAGAGAAGCTGATTTCTCAAGTTCTTGTTCCCACAAATTGTAGCGTAATTGGTCTAAATTCTGTAAATCCGCTAAACTGTATATGTATGAGTTATAATCTAAGAAGCATGAACACGGGTACGACACAGTGACACATCAATTTTTGAAAAAATGGGACACAGGTACAGCGGGACACTTCTCTTAAATTAATTATATTTTCACTTATATTTTCTATATATTATTAAGCATTTATTTATCATATAATGTTAAATGTATATCAAATTAAGAGTAATAATGGATAATAAAGTAAATCCATGACTATTAAAGGGTGTTTAGAAATTAGAATACAAACCAAGAATAAAGATATTTATTCATTTTTTTTTTAACAAGTATATTTATTAATTTTCAAATGCACTATTACTATTCAGAGCATGAATGCTCTCATGTGAAAGGGTATTCAATTCCTCTTGTTCTCATGTCCCGACCGTGTCCTGCATTTTTATTTTTAAAAAGGACATTTTTTTTTATTTAAGGACACAACTGGGACATACATGCAGAAGTTTCCCAAGCATGTCAAGTGTCTGACACGGATACAACACCCCAAATGAAGTGTACGTGCTTCCTAGGTTATAATGGGATCTAGCACACATTGAAATTATATTAACTATCAGGCAACTCCTACATGACTTGTGGTATGGTAGTTATGAACATGAATCCTGATTCTTGAATACTATGCATTTCTAAGATACCAATAATATAGCTAGAAAATATATTAAGAAAGAGATATTCTATGGATATTGGATAATTATTTGCAACTAAAAGAAGGCTTGCGTATCCTATGGGGAGAAACACGTGCAAATTGTTTTAAGGTAAGAATCTTAAAATACTCCACGTAAGTTCAACTATCAAATCCAGGAGGTTGTGTTTGTTTTGGATTTTTGTACCTACAATTGGCCCAAATGTGTGTGTGTGTGTGTGTGTACTTGTCAGTACTTTACTGTTTGCTAAAGTAGTATGGGGATTAGCGAATCATCGTAGGATGCTTGTATAACAAAAAAAAAAAGGCAGTAAAGTAGAGGGGGGATGGGAAATAAATATAAAAAAATCTTACTTGATGAATTAGGTGTTCTTTAGCCATGTGTTGGCTTGCTACTAATTCATGTTCATATCTGTAATGCGGTGGCTCACAGAATGATTTTTTTACTTTTATATAATATAATACTGTTAGAAAGTGTTAATTTATAGAAACTTTCTGTTGGTCCAGGTGGCAGTTGCCCTCTCTCATGCGGCAATCTTAGAAGAGTCAATGAGGGCAAGGGATCTTCTTATGGAGCAGAATGTTGCTCTAGATCTGGCCAGGAGAGAAGCTGAAACTGCAATTCGAGCTCGCAATGATTTCTTGGCGGTTATGAACCACGAGATGAGAACTCCCATGCATGCAATTATTGCACTTTCTTCCTTATTGCAGGAAACTGAGCTGACACCTGAGCAACGCCTGATGGTTGAAACAATATTAAAGAGTAGTAATCTTTTGGCTACTCTCATTAATGATGTATTAGATCTTTCAAGGCTCGAAGATGGCAGTCTTCAACTGGACATTGGAACTTTTAATCTTCATTTTGTATTCAAAGAGGTGGGGCTATCCCTTCCTGCCGAATATTAGCTCTTTTAGATTGCTTTGTAGCATTAGGATGTACATGGATATCTTTAGATGCTTGTTGTGGTAACATTAATTTTCCTCTTCTTAGGTCCTTAACCTGATCAAGCCTGTAGCATCCGTCAAGAAGTTGTCCATCACGTTAAATTTAGCACAAGATTTGCCAGTGTATGCTGTAGGTGATGAAAAGCGCCTAATGCAAACTTTGCTAAATGTTGTTGGTAATGCTGTGAAGTTCTCTAAAGAGGGCAGCATCTCAATCATTGCTTTTGTTGCAAAATCAGAATCTTTAAGAGATTCTCGAGCACCTGACTTTTTTCCTATGCCAAGTGATAACCACTTTTATTTGCGCGTACAGGTTTGTTTCTTCAATATGCAATCGAAATCCTTCAATCTCAGGATGCTTTTTAAAAGTTAGCTTTGTAGATTTACCTTTTCTCTTCTATTGTAGGTGAAAGATTCAGGATCAGGAATCAATCCCCAGGAGATTCCTAAGCTGTTTACAAAGTTCTCTCAAAGTCAATCATTAGCAACTAGAAATTCTGGTGGCAGCGGACTTGGCCTTGCAATTTGTAAGAGGTACTTAAATCTTTTGTTGTTAGATGTTTAGCTTTGGTTTGGTTTTTTAAGGCTATACATTCAGTATATGCAGGTGTCTCTGCCTGTTTTTTTTTTTTGTATTACAGTTTTTGTGGACTAGATTTGAAAAGACTATTTTCATATAAAGATGCAGCTGTAATTCTTTTTCCTTTCTTATGATGTGATCAGGTTTGTGAATCTTATGGAGGGACATATCTGGCTTGAAAGTGACGGCCTTGCCAAGGGATGTACTGCCACTTTCATTGTAAAACTTGGAATTCCAGAGCGATCAAATGAATCTAAGCTTCCCTTCACACCTAAAGTACCAGCAAATCATGGTCAGACAAATTTTTCAGGGCTGAAAGTTCTTGTTATGGATGATAACGGGTCAGTAACATTGCCATCTTTTGTACTTAGTCCTGGATTTGTATCTATGGTTGCGAAATAATACCAAACAAAATGTCATTTAATTGATTCTAAGATTATTAGACCACGTAATCATGGATTTTGATAAGAACATAATGCATACCTCTCTTAGCAATCGAAGTGCATTGTCTCCCAATGTATTTATGTTACTCTTTCTCTTTTTCTTTAGTGTTTTGTGGATAGGTGCAGTTCCACAAAATAGTTTTGGTGGCCAACTAGGTTGTGGTTTGTCTTATATATAAGACTTTAGGTAAAAACCTTATAGAGAGATTGAATGTGGGATCCTTAGGGATATTAATCTTTAGCTATAAAAATTAATCATTTCCTTTAAAGGCTATTGACATAAACTTGTAAACTCTTTTCAATAATCCAATCATTCAATTGACCCTTGAAGATTTGAAAATTACAAGTGAGGTCTGCACCTACAATTTCTCATATTTTTCCTTCCACCATTCAATATTCCACGTGAGCCTCTACTTCAAAACAATTTCTAAAAACTCTTAATACATGTGTATATATGTAGTTTGAAAAATGTCACCAGCCAAGTTTCATTTAAGTCCAACCCCCATAGAAATTTTTGCTATATACTATCTCCTTTTAGAGACTATTGGGTTCCTTGCCTTTGGTTCATTAACCACCGGTATGATTTTTCTAAATTGATGCCCTCACAAAATCTATTTCAACATCATATGTCTCACTTTATCAATAATTATAACCATAATAATCACGTATGCGAATATGATGTTTATTATTAAATAATAAATTCTTATACTTGGTTGTGAGTGTTTAATTACCAATTCTCCCAAAAGCTTAAACTATTAGAAAATGGTAAATTTAATCATTTAACAATAGTTTTAACCCCCCCCCCCCCCCTCCCTCTCATATAGGTCTAAACTCCCCCTTAATAAATGGGGCCCAACAAGTGGGATTTTTAACATTTTAAATAGGAGGTAGAGTAAAGTCAAGATTGAACTTAGGAATCAGAATCTTCTACCATGATACTATGTTAAATTACCAATTCTCCCAAAAACTTAATCTATTAGAAAATTGTGAATTTAATCATTTAACCATAGTTCTAATATTGAAGGTATAGGATTCTTATCTGAAATTTTAATAAAAAAATTTCTAACATGTACCACTATCTTGTTAGGGGTTTATAAATTATTTACTCACTTAGTGAGGTATAGACAGGCTGGAATACGACAACGTTTAATCTATGGTTACAATCCTTGAAACAGTTAATAAAAATGGCTCTTTTTTTTCTTTTTTGATGAGTAGAAACGGCTTGGGAAATGAGAGGCTGGGATTTAATCTGATTTTGAGAATTAAGCAAAATGCATTGGTTTAACTTTTGCCAAAATTTGTGAAATTTCATGGAGATACTGAAATGATGTCTTTTTGTCTCCAAAACATTTCCCGTGGCATTTCGGTTAGTTCATCTATGTTTCTGTTTGACTTTGAACGCGCTATAAACAGAATCACACTTGAGATCAGATGTTCTGGTAACTGGGCTCTAACTAATCCTGGATCACTTGGGATGTGTCATATTTGACCTCTACCTCAGGCCTTGAGCTTGCAAAATGTCTCCAACCAAGGCAAGGCGGGCATCTAAAGAACATAAAATCCAAGTTAGCTCAGTCTTTGAGTTAACAAAATGTCTCCAATGAAGTTAGCCTAACCTCTTCCTTTTGCAGCTGGACATCTGGCAGGTAAGGCAGGTCATCTAAAGAACATAAATTCCAAGTTGCCACCAGGCAAACTGATAGAAGTCATAATATAAACAACAACAATTGGCAAAACCTGGCATCTCAAACATTGACAAGGGAGAAGGCTTTAATAAGGATATTATTCTTTTTAGGGCAAGGCTTGCTAATTAGCTTAAGGAAAATATAGTTACCATTTACCACTTTCCAAATTTCCATTAATATCAGCTCTCTCTCTCTCTCTCTCTCTCTTTCTCTCTCTCTCTCTCTCTCTCTTGTTGTGTATGTAAGTCTTTATTTACTTAATTACACCACTGATCCTGCATAAAAATTTGGACTTAAAGCCATGGCACTTGAAATGCTTAAAAACAGCTACAATTTGTTTCAGTCAACGGCTTTATTGTTTTGTGATGGTTGAAGTTCTTGAAAACTGGGATTTTAATTTAAGTAATCTTGACAAAGTCTGAACTAGTCAATTTGTCTGCGTTATGTACTGGTTGGACTTGGACTGTAAGAAGTCTAAATTGTATATTGAAATTACAAACAATGAGATGGTGTGGCACTTCTAGTTTAAAATGTGTTTATATTTAGTGATAATTACTATCATTTCAAGTTCAATGGAACTACTGTTAGCAATTTCAATCACATTACTGAATGTTGAATTTTATTTGTGTTATACAGGGTTAGCAGGATGGTGACAAAGGGGCTACTTGAGCACTTGGGATGTGATGTGTCAACTGTAAGCTCAAGCGAGGAGTGCTTGCATGTTGTTTCTCATGAACACCAGGTGGTGTTCTTGGATGTGTGCATGCCTGGTATAGATGGTTTTGAGCTCGCTGTCACTATACGTGAAAAATTCGCAAAACGTCATGAAAAGCCACTTATAGTAGCACTTACTGGAAACACAGACAAGGTTGCAAAGGAGAACTGTATGAGGGTTGGTATAAATGGAGTAATACAGAAACCCATTTCAGTTGATAAAATGAGGAGCATTTTATCAGAACTTTTGGAGCACCGAGTTCTATACGAGGCCCTATAAGCAGCAGAAATATGCAGCACCATTTGAGTGGTTTCAGTCTTGTGTATATACCACGTGTATTGGTAACTTACATTAAAAATGAAGCAATGATGCAAATAACATGACATTCTATAAACGGTTTTATGTATTCTTTCTGTGCAATTTGCTAAAAAACTTGGCAAGAAAGAATGATGACGGCTTGCTGCCATTGTTTTTGGTAAACGAGTTGGTTCTTATTCGAATCAAAAAGGAAATTGTCATTTGGTAACTTTTACAATGAATTGCTCTTCTATTAATTTGAAATTTTATTTTGAGTTTTAATATAGAAACATCCAATGTTCCATTCTCTATGCTATCAGTCCAAGGGAATTCTGAGGTGTCCTATTAATTGGGAGTGAAATAGTCCGGCAAAGGCTGGGAGGTCACTTCCTTATATGAAAGTTCTCTCGCGAAATACCTAGTTCTATAAATCTTATCGACACACTTTGAATAACATCTATTATCACTTTTCTTATTTTTACTAGCATTCTCTTCTAATGCCAATTTTAGCTAAAAAAATTTAGTACGGTTCAAAAAAATTACAAAAAAATCTAGTCTCATCAGATCAATTCAGCAGAGGTGAACAGTAGATTCTTTTTTGTTTAATTTGGTAGCTATGAAAATGTGGTGAACGACTTCAATTTGCTGGATTTTAGTTTTTTTTTTTTTTTGGGATTCGACTTGTAGTATTTGATTATTAGCAGACTAGCTAGTATCATCAATTTTATATTTACAACTTAGAAAAAGTTGTAAAAGAAATTTTTTGATAATTTGATAGTTGAGGGAGGTGACATTTGGAGGTTTCCACAAAATGAGCTGCAAGGCACTTGACCAAAAAAAAAAAAAATGTGAAAGAAATTGTCACTAGAATCTCTCTTCTTCTTTTCCCCCCTTAAAATTGAGCAATAACAAGTAGTCACATGAGTCGATATGTTAATAAAATCAAGTATTCACTTAGCATAATTAATTTTTTAGGATTAAAATGAAATTATATCCAAATATTTAAGAGAATTTTTTTTGGTCATAAATAAAATAATCTTTTGATAAGTAATTAAGGAAAACGAGAGAAATAGATGAAGGTCATGTAGGTTTAAGCTGCTCATTTCTTCTAAAAGCAAAAAGTATATTATGTCTTAGTAATATGGACCATCATATTCTAGTGTTTCAGATGTATACAACATCACACTTATAACATCTAAATCCCATAGGTGGATGTGACCCACATGTTCTAAGGCTATAGTCCACATATTTAGGGGCGGAGCCACGTAGTGAGTTCACCCACCCCCCCCCCCCCCCCCCCACCCCCCACATTAACTAAATTTGGCTTACAAAATCCCAACTTAGCACTTGTTTTGTCCTTTTTCATTCATCAACATCTCATATCTTTGTTTCCCAAAAAAAACAAAAAAAATAATGGCATTTATAAACAAATCTACCTTCCACGTGAATGTCTACCCTTTGTTGCTCTACTTTATATTTTTTTTCCTTTTTTTTTTCCCACAATAATATTAGTACTACACATTTATACACACATTTTTATCACAATTGTCTTATGTGGTAGACTGTAAATGGTGAGTAAAAAATGGTAATCCATGTAATAGTAGCAAACAACTAATCATGATCTGTCATATAGGACAATTGTAGGAACAAACAATTATTTATAGTCTGCCATATAGGACAATTATAGAAAAATGTGTGGTACATCATCATTGTTTTTTTTTTTTTTTTTTGGTTAAAAATATTCTTTCCTTTTCTCGATTCTTAGTACAATTTCTTCTCTTCTCTAACATTACTTTTCTTTCTCTACTTCAACTTCTTTTTCTCATTTTTCTCTGTTTAACAGTGCACTCCCTGAAACTTTCACATCTCATCTTCTTTTTATTTTTTTTATTTTACTGCCCCTCTCTATCCTTTTCGTCCTTCTTCTTCTTCTTTTTTTTCCTTATTTTTTTACTTATTTACACTCATCATTTTCTGATACTCTCAATCCCTCTCCTTTGCAAATCCATCGCTTTTCTCTGGTACTCACTATCAACAAAACCCACTTTTCATTTGGCTTGGAATCAATATGATAGTTTTACCTTGGCCCTCTCAAACACAAATTTCTGACTCTGCCCCTACACATATCATGGGTGTGAGATGTTGCACTCGTTTGAAACATTTGGGTACGTTTGGTATGCTGTAATAGCTCCTGTAATGGAATAGTTATTCATGTGTAATATCAATTTGGTCATTTGGTTGCATTTTTATGACATGGATTGGTTATTACATTTGAATGACTATTCTTTAAATTGAAGAATAGCTATTCCTTAAATTGAAGAATAGCTATTCCTCTTTAAAATGGATGTAATAGCTATTCTTTAGTGCATATAATAGGTTTTAAAATTAATATATTTCCAAAAATATAAAATTTCCTTATACATTATCTTTTACAAGCTTTCCATATGGAACAACCAAATTTATGAATAGCAATAGTTATTCCATTACAATGTCTTCTATTCCCAATAATAAAGATTACTATTCCTAATGTAATATACATTCAGTGTACCAAACGTACCCTTAGTAGCATGTTGCTATTTTGTTAGTTGGTTACATTTTTTTTAGAAGTGATAGAAAATATGCCCTGTGCCCCTTTGTAATTAGCATTACAGTGCATCAAATATGCCTAGATATTTTCCCTACCTTGTAAAGCCAACAGATTACGGTTTTGAAAACAAAACGTGTAGAGAAAAGAGATTTGAAGAAACGGGAGCACGGGGGGATCGAAGGTGGAGGATGAACCACTAGCAGGGGTTAAGTTACGTTTCTTATAAAATTATTTGTTGATTCTAATAGTATCTCAATACGTTGTATTGAAGTACCTTGGTGCAAACCAATTTTTGATAAGTATTGACACAGTTATTACAATTTTTACTATATTATACTCATAAAATATAGTATGACCAATCACGACAAAACAATTCAAACATGAATTAATGAGATGATCAGAATCATTACTACGTCAGTTTGTAAGTTTTATATAATAAAATTTGTAATGCAATACCTTCAACGAGTGGCGAAGCCAAACAAAATTTCCAAGGGCCAAAGTAAACACAATAAAGTTCTCATGTATAAAAAAAATGACTAAAAAAAATCTTAATTTCACAAATTAACTTTAACTTAAAAACTTTGTGTCTTACAGTACTCTTTCGTGGCACTAAAATCACTTATAATTGATTTTGAACTAAATTGGTGCTAACAACATAAGAGGTCATTTTTGCATCAATTGTAAATCTTTTTCCCATAAATTATTGCAAAATATGAAAACATGAATTTTTTTTTTTTTTTTTTTTTTGCGGAGAAATGAAAACATGAATAATAAATTTTATAAATTCAATACCTCAAATTGATAGAATAAACAAGTTTATAATGATAATTTAATTTAATTATCCAAGCCACTAATATCAATTAAACAAACAATTAACAAATTACTATTATCAAATTATAATTAATTTAATTTAAGTACTAAACAACTCAGCCATGCTAAGGACCTACGGCTACAGTACTCTATTCTAGTCATAGGCTCGTAGTTACTTTAGGGTTTTTACTTATTTATTTATTGGATTTTTTTTCACTCAAATAATGCTTAGTTGGAAACCACAAAAATGAGCCCATTGTAGCCACTCTAGTCTAAAGAGTATAGTAACAGAAGAACATCAGGACACGGACAGATGGTACTGTACTTTTCTTCTATCAAAAGGAATTTCAACAGCTGAACTTGTTTTAAAAATATGTAGTTGCAGAACATATATATTAGATAGACGGAGACAAAGATTCTCCGGAAATTTGCCGTTTAACATGATTTTATCAACCATTTAGTTAGTTAGTATGTTTTTGATACATTTTAGTAAATTAGCATTTCGAGCCTCAGAAGCTCAAGTTTAGTGAAGAAACTCGAGTTCCAAGCTGATGTGGATAATAATCCACGTGGAACTCGAGTCTCTAAGGTTCGAGTTCCATAGAGCGTACAGAAATAAATGCAAAAGAAGAAGAAACCAGAAGATGAAGAAGAAGAAGAAGAAGAAGAACCCAGAAGAAGAAGACCCACGTCACGTATTGTCGTACAAACTCAGTCTCAGTCAAGCACATCCCAATCATTGATCTTCGATTTAGTTCACAATCTCCGTCACCGCACACGATCTGAACCAAACACACACACAAAGATGTGAATGATTTGAAGGAAAAGGCTAAGGAAGAGAGATGACATTGAACGAGATTTTAGAGGTTACAGATGGTTTTGTTTGGGTCTTCTTTGGCAGGAAAGACTTAGGTTCCAAACATGAATTTTTTCACCCACATCAGATTGCCACAATTTGGAAATAGAGGCTTAGAGATCGAGTTTCTTCACTAAACTCGAGTTTCAGAGCCTTGAGATGCTAGTTTGCAAAATAATTTTACAAACTTGACAAGTAACTAAATTGTTCCAAAAATAATGCTAAATGGCAGATTTCCCTAACTCTGAGAGGGAGAGAGAGAGTTAAAAACTCATAGCACAAGTCCACGCCGGAGATAAATCAAGGCAGCGGAGGCGAAGTCATGGTCCTACTTGCAAGGTAGTGGCCAGCAACGTAAGAGCAATTTTTGTTGTTGATATATTCAAATTTTATTTTGGTAATATACGATTGTGACTTGTGAAGTTTGGATCTTTGGGGTTGGGAAGTTTGGGTTGTGTTTTGTGAAGTTTAATGTTGCGATTTGTGTGTATTTATTTGGATTTTAGATGTATTTATTTGGATTTTGGAGTCCTAATTTAATTAGGATTAGGAATCTAACCAACAAGGGGTTTTGTTTTTTTTTTTTTTTAGCAAAATTGTTTATAGTCCTGAGAATGGGTTGGGTTTTTAGGATTCGAATTATTATTATTATTATTTATTTTTTTGAGAGGGAGGATTGGAATTGTTATATATATTTTTTTGTCAAAAATATTAGGGGGGCCATGGTGATTAGGTTCTTTCTATTTTTTATTTAAGTAATATTATCTATATATATGTGTGTGTGTGTGTAAAACCAAAACCTCTGAAACTCTCACAATTTTCCACATAAGTACAATATTTAAATAAAATTATCATTTTATATATATATATATATAACCGAAACCTCTGAAACTCTCACAATTTTCCATGTAAGCACAATATTTAAATAAAATTATCATTTTATTGAAATTATATTATATTTGTTTAGTCCAAACTTCATAAGGAGTGAAACTCTATCTCTCTAACAAGTCCAACTTAAACTCAAACTCATCATTATTCATTATCATTTTTTTTAAAACAAAATTATTTTTCTTTAGCCCAAACTTAACAATGAGTGAAACTCTTAACCCGTTTGGTACATAAACTTAAACACACGTTTTCAGTTTTTAAACAATATTACACGTATTTTCACACACTTTTTCACCCACACGTATTTTCAAAAAAACTGAAAATTGTTGTTTAAACACACGTACCGTGGGCACAGTGGTGATATATTGGATCTCTCATGGTCTAGGAATAATGTAAGCAAATTATTTGAGTGCCAATTTAATTTTATGGATTAAGTATAAAGTGGTGATATGTTGGATCTCTCATGGTCTAGGAATAATGTACATAAATTATTTGAGTGTCAATTTAATTTTATGGATTAAGTAAAAATGTTATTGATTTTCATGAATGTGATGTTTATTTTGATGCAATATCTGCTTTCATCATCAATCGACCATACTGTTCCTTTGTGGCGAGTGGGATGTGATCATTGACTCAAAGTGTTTACACATAGTAATTATGGTGAGCCCATTGATGTTTCATTGTTTCAACCTAAAATCTATTTTGTTAGTTAAGGAACCAGCCAGGGTTGGATAAATGTAGGGGCAGTATCCCGATGTTATTGTTTTATTATGCTGGAGTTATTGTTGCTGATTTTTATGTTATGCTGTGGTGCAGTGACTTGCATTTAATTTAATCATGTTGATGATAATTACTTCATAAGTGGTTCAATAGATGGAAAAGTTCGTATTTGGGCTATTCATGGTTGTCAAGTTGTTGACTGGACTGATGTAAGAGAAATTGTCACTGCAATGTGTTATCGCCCTGATGGGTAGGTTTGGTGATTTTCTTGCTCTTTTGTCTTATAGATAGTGTAACACCCCGACCCAATTTTATAGTTAACCTGTGTTCAAGCGATTAATTATTATCTTGAGTCATGTACTTTCTAAAATTAATATAAGAGTATTTAATAAGCATATTATTTTATAATATCTTGAATAAGAATTGTAAAGATTATAAATAATTTAATGACTAATTGTATTATAAATAGATACTAAGTATGTACAAAACTATATTAAGTGGTTAAGTTATGAGAAAGAGAGATATATATATATAGTTGTTGGTGTTTTAACTATGTATGATGCATGAGATATTATAGTTGTAATTCCACTTACACATGCAATCAATTGAAATTCAACACATGCAAGGCCAAAGTACCATGCAAGTGGGGAAAAAAAAACCCCATAGACCAAGACTTGGCTGGCCATGCAATCACCAAGTGCCACCTTAGTTCTTCTTTGACTTTCTCAAGCAAATAGAACTTCCAAGATGCTATTTACCTCTCCATTTCCCACGGGTCCATGCAAATCAGAAATTTGCACCTTACATTACTCTTTTTCTCTTAAGGAAAGAGCTAGGAAGCTCTCTTGAGTCTTTCTCTCAAACCCCCGGTCAACACCTCAAAAGAAAGATGAAGCTTCATCTCATTTCTTCTTCATACTCTCTCAAAGAAACTAGAAAACTCAGAGACTCTCTCAAGCTCTACCTCTCACACCTACGGGTCCAACATCAAAGAAAGAAAAACTCTCAACTCTTCCCTACCTTGAAACCATATATCTCACTCCAAGGAGGAAAATAAAAGTTTAGCCCTAAGATTTCAGCTACAAAGTTGTGGGTAAGTAAATAAAAACCTCATCTTATCATGGGTATTTTAATGGTGATATGGTTTGCTTTTGTTTCACTTCTATGTTTCTCTAATATGATTGTTAGAAGTTGGTTTTTGTGGTTTGTAAAATTGGGAAGCTTGTAAGTCTATATATATATATATATATATATGCTGTTTTAAGAAGCATTGAAACTGTGTTGATGGTTTGTTGAAGGTAGCTTAGGGTTTTTACTAATTAAGGATTGTCTATAATTAAGGAATTAAGAAAAAGTCAGGATGAGTACTTTTGATGTTTCTGCTGGGATTTTTATTGTATTTAATTTTGCTATAAAATGGTTAAATGACTGGATATAAGTGTTTTCTAACTTGTCTAATGAGTGTATAAATATTCCCATATGAAAATACCATCCTTTGATAATTGTTTGTGAATTTACAAGAAAATGATGTAAAGTTGTCACTGTGACAGATTCTGTGTTTATGCATGATAAATTATGTATTAAATTGTATACAGTGAATTAGGATGCTAGGAGTGGTTTTTATGAATTCTAAGACACATATGGTTGTAATGGAAGTGGTCTCACAGTATTTGGATCAATATAAAAATAATGATTTAATTTCTAAGTTGCATGAAATTTTGTCAGGATAGATTTGAGCATGTTGTCTTGTATGATTTTTAATAAATCAAGGTTTTATGCTTTGACTCCGAAATTAATATGGTAGTTACTAGACATCCAGGGGAGTTGCTCTGTAAAATTGCATGAGGATTGGATGTGAATTGGTAGCCCATTTGTATTTTATAAGTTAAGTATATGCTGCTGGGACAAACAGTAAACAAAAAGGTACATGGCTAACTTTGAGGATTTAATTCTAAAGTTAGGGTGAACGTTTTTGAGTTATAAATTAATATGCTCATCATTTGATATGTCAGGATCATAGATTAATTTTGTATAACTTGGTTCAAGGCTTAGTACTTTAAAGGAGGGGTTCTAAACCCTTCGATGGTTGTATTTATGAAGCTGTTTTGTTCAGCATGCATTATGTTGTCTTATGTGTGTATATGGTTACATGACCATGCTTAAAACAGTGTATGTTTATGCATGCATTATTGCCCTAATCTCAAAGCGCCTTTTGAAATGAAGTTGGCTCCTCTGAAGTTATGATATAAATATGAGAATGAAGGTTTTTCTTTAGTTTGGTACATTATTTGTTGATGTGTGCATAATATGTTTGTGGGAACCTCGTTGAGGTGGGAATAGGTTTCCTTGTTTATAAGAGATAGGTTTTGAGATGAATGTGTAAGTTTATGATAAGAAGTAATGGATAGTGATAAGCTTTGATAATTGGTTTAGGTGTTACCAGTTCTCCAAGTCTAAGCTCCTTCGACTGTAGTCTTTTGGTTCTTCTTCTTTCAGGTAAGAGATAAGTTATATGGGCATTTAGTAAGTCATGAGATTATTTTAAAGTATATTATGCATTAAAAGGTTTTTTATTAGAGATATGACATATAATCATTATTTAGACAAAGATATGTTCGTGAACTTTCGAAACCTTATGTATATGATTTAAGCATATTGATGCTATTTCTAATTCCACAAACATGATGTTTAAAGAAAACAATGAAAGTGTTATTATTGTGAAATGTAATGCAAACTATGAATTTCAATATGATGTATAAGTATGAAATGTTTTCGGGTTATGTTCTCTGGTGATCTGAACTCTGCCAGTAGGAGTTAATTACTAGCTTTCCATGGAAAATGTTATATGATTGGCCATTAAGTGGGACTGGCTCTACTATACCCGCCCTTGTTAGTTACGGCCAACTTGTGGAGGAAGCTAACCTACCCCCATGGTTGGAAGATATGTATTATGATGTGATCCCGGGAATACCTGGCATTGTGGGGAATGCTGAATGCCTAGCACCGTGGTGCTAGAAGCCTCCCAAATAAGTACAGACTTATCAGATATGGATTAACCAATATGTATTTATAAATAGCTATATTATGTTATTAATCATGAGAGAATTATTTTGTTAAATGCATTGGGGAAAGTTAAAAGTTCTGATGAAAAGAAGAAGTTTCTGATGAAAAGAAATCTGTTCATTAAAGATAAAAGTTTATGAAGTTCTGTTGTGCTATAAAGATAAAGTTTCTGATAAAAGTACAAGTTTATTTTAAGAAGTTATCAAATATCTGTTTTTCTTTATGAAACGTTAAGTTTTATGATTATGAAAATTATAATATTTTACGAGAAGAAGTTTATGAAGGAAAGTTTTATTATTCTTTAAATTGTTTCCAATTTAAGACAAAGTTACCGATTATCTGATTTAAGTTAAAATGATTATTTTGTAATGAAAATATGTATATGGTAACTTTGTAATAAATGAAAAAATTCAATCCAAAAGATTTTGATAATATTATTCTGATAAGAAAAAGGAGAACAATTATTTTACTACGTAGAGCGTATAAGTTATTATTATGAATAGTATAAAATACTATGCATGAAAAAATGTTCTCCTATCTGCATATTTATAAAATGAAATGAATTGATTTACATGCATCCTTATTAAATTCTCATATATCTTACCTTCACTGGGTTTCGCAACTCACTCTACTATATTTCAGTCAACAAGTTTTATTTTTGGAGCAGAGGGAGCCTTAGTCGAGTTTTGGAAGGAGCTGGTTTTAGTTTTAAAAGTATAGATCCCAAATTAGCAATTTGATGTTTAGTTTTATAGTATTGTGTATTTTAGGATCTAAAGAAAGTGGTGTACCTCAAAGTATTCAGAGATGTATTATGTGAAATTTAGAATTTGAGTAACTAGTGGATTATATTATTCTTTAGTACAGTGTAAATGCTCTGAATGTCAAGTGAAAAGTTATATAAAGAAGAAAAGAAACAAGAATGAAAAGAAAGAGGAAAGCTTTTGTAAAAGTTTTGTTAAAAGTTAAGTTGGTTCTTGTTAATATCAGGTTTAGACTTGATATTAGCATGTCGGTCATGGTCACAAATCCGAGTATCGGGTTTGGGGCGTGACAGATAGTGATAAGAGTAATTTTGTAGTATTGATAAACTCGTCCGTATTAGGCGAAGGCGACGGTCCTAATGAACTTGTCAGCTTCACTTGCGCGTTCATAGCCAAACAGCAATAGGATAAAGTCGACGGTTCCACCTCAAAGCTAATGGCTGCACCCTGAGGTCAACAAACACCTGAACGAGACAACTAGAATATATAGACGAAACAAGAAGTTAACGAAGGGAAGCTGAAGGGGATAAGTGAATATTTGACGAGTCTGACATGGCCTTTCTTGGCTTCCACGCATGAGTATATAAGGAAATATTGTGTGCCCCACAATTAACCCTAATCAAGGGAGTCTCATAAGGAAAGGATCCCGTAAGATACGTGAAATTAAAGAAGATCTCTCCCTCACGGAAAGATCCTCTAAGCCAAGGAGCGTATGTTAACCCCAGGCTACTATAAAAACCCCAAGACCCTCGCAAACCAAGGTACGCATAATTCCCCTAACTCTGGTACTCTAGAGTTGTAAAAGTTCTCTAACTTAACATTCGGAGGGTCTTTGGCTGGTACTACACCGGTACTCTCCTAAGGTCTTATTTGTTTTTATTTCACAGGTGTTGTCTCGAGCACGTGAGGACTGTGTGACTTACTGACGATTTTCGGCATCATCAAATAGGATCATCAATAGTAAGTGATCTTGTCTCTATCTCTTAACAAAGAAACAAAATTATTTTTGCTTAATCCAAACTTAACGATGAGTAAAACTCTATCTCTCTAATAAGTCCAACTTAAACTCAATCTCAAACAATGATAATTTATTTCCAAATTTGCGAAGTTAATCATAAATACTATAAAAGTAAAGCAAACCCCAATATTTTTTTTTTCTAAAGTCAAGTAGAGGTATGAACTCTTCTTATGTTATTTTCTTCTCCTCTACTTTGTTAAAATATATATATATATATATATATATATATATATATATTATTTTATGGTTTTTCATGTATTTTTTAAAAAGTATTTTTCGTACATGAATCACCAAACTCTCTTTAACCATTTTTTACAATATAAAAAAAACTTGCAATAATTGAAATTGTTCTTTTAAATGTAACCCATCTTTCTCTTATATTTATCTATTATTTAATCATATATATTTTGTTTTGTTTCAATAATTTCCAAGCAGTGAATCATTTGATTCTTTATTATTTTTTGGTCTTCAGAAGTTTTAATATCTGAATTTTTAAGTTATTTGTTTGCAGTTTTTAAAATTGTCTAACAAATTTTTTTGTAAACCATTACACGTTCAAGCAATGGCTTCTTCATCAAATTGTAACACAAATTGAAGTCATACAAGAGCAAATTATACAATGGTGTAGTTTCTTAAATTTTTTATAAAATTATTTTAATTTACCTCACAAATAAGTTGGTTTCTGTGCACATGGGTTAGCGACTAGTTAAGAGAAATTTTCAAAACTCCGGGGCCATGACCCCCCTGGCTCCACCAGTGCCCTTTGACATTCTTCATTTTGGATAATTTTAGCTATATTTGATTTTAGATGACTTTAGCTATATTTTTTTTTAATAAAATTTAGGAAAATGTTATATCCATAATATTTTCACACAATTGTTATTGATAGCAAAAAAAAAAAATCGATGATAAAGCCAAATTAAAACCAATAACAATCTTTCACAAATAATTTATTGTGAGTGAAAACGTGGTAGATTATAGCACTTCTCTAAAAATTTAAGTCGGTTAAAAGCGTGAGAGACAAGATGATCACATCACACGGGTGTTTGTTTTTTTTTTTTTGTTGAGAATTGATTCAAAACGCGTAGTAGTATGGAAATGGGAATATGAAACGTTACTTATGAGCGAATGCACAGCAACCCACGTGTCCTTTTGACCTTGAGGCGCGCAAAATTGCATGCCTCTTACGCGTCTATCACGCGTTCTTATCAACTCTGTCTTCATCTCAATATAAATAACAGCCCTTGTTATTATCTTCTTTAACAATTACAAAACTCTCATTCTCTCTCGCTCTGATCGTGATCGGATCAAACAACAATCGGTGAGAACCTCTTTTTTTGTTTATTTTTGTGTCTATGTTTCTGTTTATGTGTTTTTTTTATCTATGAAGAACATTAAAGTGTCTTGCTTTGTTTCACATAAAATGAAAGCAAACTCAAAATTAAATGGATTTCACGACATGGGTATAACCGGATTCATCAAATTAGTATATGGTCAACTATATCTATATACCAACATCACCCAAATTTTGTTTATACGATTGTGAATTAATTAATTCAGATCTGGGTATTTTGCTGCTCAATTTGATTTCTCATTTTTGATACTCAGTTTTCGTTATAATTTTCTTTGATCCTCTGAGATGCTCAACTTTTTAGATCAATGTCTTCTTCTCATTTAATTGAATTATCTTGTCATATTTAGTTGTTATCTTAAGATAAATGACAGACTAGCATAAAACAATAAAACATGTAATAATATATTGTGGGTTGAGGTTCCAATTGGTTCAACGAATTGGTATATTGGTGTGATGATGGAGTGGATGTTATAGTCTAGAAGGATCATAGTTTGCATTTTTGTTTGATATGTGTCTGTGTATGTCTCTTTTTTTTTCTTTTTCTTTTTTTATGTTGCAATAAGTTCATTATTAATCTCTCATTTCATTTTTTTTTCAGACATTTGCTAGAAGAAGGAAAAAAAAATCATGGGGGGTGGAAAAGATAAGCATGATGAATCTGACAAAGGGTTATTCTCACACCTGGCTCATGCCGCACAGAGTGGTCATGGCGGCCATGGATATCCTCCAGGAGGCCAGTACCCTGGAGCATATCCTCCACAACAACATGGTTATCCACAACAACATGGTTATCCACCACAAGGATACCCTCCACAAGGATACCCTCCACAAGGATACCCACCACAGGGATACCCACAGCAGGGATACCCACAGCAAGGCTACCCACAGCAAGGCTACCCTCCATCTGGCTATCCTGGCCCATCTGCTCCACATCAGTCAGGTATATATTACTTATGACTCCCAACCCAAATTTTTCTCGTATATAATTTCAATCAAATTCTAGTGGCCTAGACTAAACAAGCTAGACTTAACTAATCTCAACTATTGGGGGGGTTTTGAGTGGTGGCGCATGTGGTATTGTATTGACACCCTTTGGGGTAGCTATTTGCAACATTTTTACCTCCTTGTTTTGACTGTTTATATATGATCCTAATGTGGTTTAGTTGGTCTCCTCGTGATTCCCATAAAATATTGGTGAATTGGTTGATAGGTACTGAAAGATAGGGATTGGAACCCTTGTTAAACAATAGCCTACATATTAGTTTCAATGCTGCACTTTTAATAACTCAGCCATCTCTCCTACATGATGATTATGGCTATGAATTTTCTGTTTTTATTGGGATAGATGAATTTTTTATATGCCCATCCCCTGATGGAATCCGACATGACAGTTTTCATCATCTGGCTCGAGCATAAATCAAACGAATGCAAGGAATTAGAGAGGAGTTAGGCGCTGTTTAGGCCCCTGCTATTGGAGCTTAGCTTTGTTTGTTTTATCAAATTACTTTTTTGCTGCCTTGCTTAAGTGGAAAGCTTTTCTGACTTTGTGTTATTGATTTTTCTGGAAGTTGTTGTATTCTTCTATCCCTGCTTATCAAAAAATAAAAAATAAAGGTTGTTGAATTCTTCTTTTTCTTCAGGACATGGCGGCATGGGAGCATTGCTAGCTGGGGGTGCTGCGGCTGCTGCTGCTGCTTATGGTGCTCATCAAATCTCTCATGGCTCACATGGCTCACATGGCTATGGCTCACTTGGCGGATTTTCACATGGTGGTATGGGTCATGGCAAGTTCAAGCATGGAAAGCATGGCAAGTTCAAGCACGGCAAGCATGGCAAGTTCAAGAAGTGGAAGTGATCTTGTTTGTCTCGGTGATTTTGATTTTAGTCATGTTGACTCTATATATATATCATGGATAATTGCTGATCCTGGTTTTCTAAACTATTAATAAACATCAGTTTATGATATCTGTTAGGGTGGGCAAGGCAAACATTGTTTTGGCTTTGGACATTCTCTGGATACATGATACTTATATGTCACATACAGATCATCTAGGCCTGTTGAGATGTATAAGTTTGGTTTTATCTTCCTCTGCCATGCTTCTTTAACCTTCTATTGGTGAATTTGTGTAGCTGTTACAGATGTACTGTTCATATTTTATTGTACACTAATTGATTTCTTCATTGCCAGAAGCTTTTGACACCTTCAAACTTTGTCTACGCCATCTTATTAGAAAAATTCTTTGTTAGGGTTGTTCTGTTCTCACTTCCAGCCTTTTCCATTTGAACATGATCTGAGATTCATTTATGAACATTCTTTTAAGAAATAATAAAATAATGAAGTGATACATTATTATGAACATGAGCCTTTGTCAACCTTTGTCTGCGCCATCTTATTAGATTTCAGAATTTTTCAGTTCTCACTTCCTGCCTTTTCCATTTGAGCATGAAAATAATGTACCGATAACTGATTTGGGGCCTTTAATTGTCGGGGCTGTATGGGGGAGGGGGGATTTTTTCAAATCGTGATTCTTTCAACCTTCATTAACCTACATTGTGATTTATAAAACCATGAATGTGTATTAACATACGCTTTATTAAATCATTTAAATAAGTCGCGTGACTATTAAGTAGGTCATGAGACAAAAATTACGACGAGAAAATATTCTTTTAAGTTGTTATGTTATGAGTTGGGGGAATTTTTCTCCAAACCAGATTGAAGAAAAACTGTTCTGGTTACTTGTTTCCTGGATTTGGGGATTGAGAAAACAGAGTGAAGGACAAAAGCATATTGAGGGAAAATCCTTGTAGGCCTACAGTGGATGGGCCCTCGTGTGGGCCCATAGGCCCAACCTTGGTCTGACCCAAGGCTGTTTTATTTGGGCAACTTTGGTACCTTTACAAGACTATGGCGGTATGGCCACCATTCCGATCAAGGTCTCATCAATCCCCATTGTGAGAAATCGTGCCCTTGGGATCTCAAGTGAGCATATTGTTTCTACAAAAATGACGGTTTGATGTTAATATGTTCCTCATAAATCAGAGGTTTTACACTTGAAGTTCGCCATTTATTCTTAATTTAAAAATAAATAAATAAACCATAATTAAATGAAATAATGTTTCGTTTCCCATATACCGTAAGAAATTATGTTACTTTGGTTCATAGCTACATTGTGTCAAGAACCCATTGGTTCCTTGGAGGAATAAATGAGAGTTAAATTGAAACGATCAAAAAATACTCCGAACCTACAAAATAACTATAATAATCTTGAAATCTCCAAAATACCTTCAAAACCTCAAATATGATTGAATAAGCCATAAAACTAAAAAAATGGCAACAATATTCGAAGTGACCATGATATACCTCAAAACTTTGGGGGAATCGTTACTAAACTTTTAAAAATCACACAAAAGCAACTGTCAAGTGTCTGACATTTCAGTATTTCTAATTACTTATGTGAATATGAAATTAGATAAATTGGCTCCTATATAAAACTAATGGGTTAGTGGTAATGGATATTATTATTTAGCTTATAACTTTTATTACTTTTTTTTAGTTGTTGCACTCTTATTTTGATAAAGTGATTGTGCATATAAATATAATTTTCATATAAATTATTTTTAAGGTTGGTTTTAGTTGCATTATATTAATATTTTGGGTAAATTTTAGTAAACTACTCTGAGATTCATGCTAATGTTAATTAAGTCCAAAACTTTTCAAAAGTGAACAATTTGGTCCCTCAACACAATTTAGTCCTTAAAATCGTAAGTCACCGTTACTTATTCTCAACCTTTCTTCTCTCTCATACCTCTATGATTCTTTCAAACCATTCTCTTCTCTCTCTCAAACCTTTCTGATTCTCCCTCTCTCTCATGCTCTCTCTCACCCATGGTAGCAAAAGACTCCCTCTCTCAAGCTTTAGCCATGGCCGAAACTCATGTTTTGCCACTACCATCTTGCACTCTCTTTTCAAATTAGTAGCCATGGAGACAATTGGCTAGGGATTTTCAAGCTTCGCTTCACAACTGATGTTGTTGTTGCTTGTTGACAACTTTGATTGAGTGCTACTAGCGTTAGTTTTTGGTGCTCCATAGCCATGGAAGAGAAAGTTTGCATTTGTGTTTTTGTTTGGGTTTGAATTTTCTTTTGTGTTTAGGTTTGTGTGCCAAACGTTAAGGGAACATTTGGCCAAGACCCACGAACTCCGCCACCACCATAGGCTAGGAATCGCATCGGCGTCATTCTCTCTTCTTTTTCTGTTCTATTTTTTGTCTTTTTTATATATTTATTTATCTTTTGGTTTGATTCTTTGTTGGTTTGTGTCTTGGTTGATTTAGGGATTGAGTTTTCTTATGGTGATAAGGATTTGGTGATTTTTTATTTAGGTTTGAAAGGTGGGGTTTGGGTATGGTCATTTACAGCTCTATTGGTATTTTATGATTTGAGATTTGTCTCAAAATAGGTCTAATATGGTGATCTTGTTGTTCTATGTATCATTATGAATTTGTGTGTATGCTTTGTAGTCTAGGATTTTTTGGGGATTTGGATTTCATATGGCTGTGTGTGTGTGTGTGTGTTTTGGTTTTATGACATGGTGCTGCCATGTAGTGTGATGTGTGCTTAAAATACATGTTCATATCAGTGTAATCACAACAAATAGAACTCAAAGATCTTAGCATGAACATTTAGTAGAGAAGAGAGAGTTTGAGAGAGAAGAGACATAAGATAGACTGAGAATAGATAATGAAACTAACGGTGTTTAAGGACCAAATTGTGTTGAGGGACAAAGTTGGTCACTTTTGAAAAGTCTTAGACCTAGTTGACATTAGCCCAAACCTCATGGTTGTTTATTGAAAGTTATCATAATATTTTAAAATGGTGAATTAAAGTGGTTATTAAATATTTTTTATATAAAATTATAAGAAAATTTATGAATTTTTGTTCGAGCCAAATTTCAAAAAATGCTCTCACAACAGTTTTAGGAAGACAACTAAATTATAAAACAAACAATTCCCTTAAAATTTCTTTCAACAAAACAAAAGCATTTTGCATAAAAAGAAATAGAGCCTAAGGATAATAATATTATAAAAAAGGGCTTTAAGTAATAATCTTGTGAAATTATAATTGTAAGGTAGGAATTTGTTTCCCCCCACATCTAATTGTTGTCCGACCGCGGTGCCTGGCGCGATGCGGTTTTTGTCCTTCGTCCCCGAGTGCAGGCATGAGCAAGCAAGCGCCTAGCTTGGACTTGTACTCATCGAGTCCCACATCGGTTAGAAAGAGCGCCCCACTACCCTTTATAATGCTTCAGGAGCTTGGGTAGTGTACCATCACTGTGATGGTACACTACCCAAGCTCCTGAAGCATTATAAAGGGTAGTGGGGCGCTCTTTCTAACCGATGTGGGACTCGATGAGTACAAGTCCAAGCTAGGCGCTTGCTTGCTCATGCCTGCACTCGGGGACGAAGGACAAAAACCGCATCGCGCCAGGCACCGCGGTCGGACAACAATTAGATGTGGGGGGAAACAAATTCCTACCTTACAATAATCTATTGTGATGCCATAACTTTATGGTTTAATAAAAAGTATTTTGTATCAAATAATATCATATTATCCGTATCAAAATTTAATAAATAAGAGATGTGTGTGTAAAAATAACTATCCACTAATACAAGTCTTTCATTTGTTTATGAGGTAGTTATTTTTTGTAGAAATGTATCTCATTTATTGAATTTTGATATCGCTAATATGGTATCATTTAATACCAAATACCTTCTCATGATTTAAACCCTAACTGCTCCACTATTTACTTATTAATGAATTAATGAATACACCTATTTTCATACTTAATTTCACAACTTATTGATTTACGTGATTATGTGTAGTTGACACTTTTAGGCACTACTAATTTCATGGACTCACAACTTTTCACTATCACACAAAGTTAGCAAGTTGTGAAATTTGATGTATTCGCAATATTGTTGCTTACCTATTTCAAGAAAAAAAATTCACCACTAAGTAAAAAATAAAAATTGATTGGTGGATAGTAGGGCTGTCCACGGGTCGGGCAGGGTCAGTTTTGGGCCCAACCCGGACTCGACCCACCAGCGTCGGGTGGAGGGGCAGAGCAACCTGGAACCGACCGCGCGAAAAAATCAGTCGAGTCGGTTTCGGGTGAGGTTGACTTTCGATTGGTTGTCGGAGCAAAAAAAATCATCAAAATCTGAAAAAAAATAAAAAATAAAAAATAAAAAAAAATAAAAAAAAAAGTCACCGAAATCTGGAAAAAGTCGCCAGAATCTGGAAAATCTCGCCGGATCTTCATTTTTTTTTGCTGGAATCTGAAAATTTTCACTAAAAATTGCTGGAATTGGCCGAATCTGGCTAAATCCCACTAGATCTAGCCAGATCTGGTCGAGATCTCGCCAGATTTGGTCTAGATCTAGCCGGATTTGGCTTGATTTTGCAGGATGTGGCCGAATCTTCTATACAACTCCGGTCGAGTTCGGGTTGCTCGGGTTTTGGAGAAGCAAACCCGCCACTCGACCCGCCGGTGTCGGTTCTTGAGAACAGAAACCCGTCGCTGACCGATTGGGCCTTCGGTTCGGGCCGAAATCGGGTCGGCGTCGGACGGGTTGGCCGGGTTGTCGGGCTCCGGTCGGGTTTGGACAACCCTAGTGGATAGTATTATTAAGGAAAAAGAAAAATAGGAACAATAAAGAAAGTTAAAATATTATTTTCATCTCTAAAGTTTTCATGATTTTGCTTTTCATTCCTAAACTTTTAAATACATTTTTGGCTAAATTGCAAAATACACCCCTAAAGTTTGGGAGTCTTTGAATTTTACACTCTTAAATTCCAAAATTTGAATTTTACTTCTAACGTTTCATATTGTTAGATCATTAGCCTCTCAATTCGGGCCTGTTTGGTTAAGCCATCATTCATAACTCATCACCCATAACCCATATCTCATATCCCATAACTCAATTTTCAGTTTTTGAAAACTCTTAAAAGTTGTTTTTAGTTTTCATGACTCTAACTCACTTTTTTTAGTAATGAGTCATGAGAATTGAGATAAAAAAAAATATAAAAAAATGTTAAAAAAAATTGAACCAAACAAGCATCATTAAGGTGGGGCCCACAAAATTTGAGAATTGAGTAATGAAAAATGAGAATTGAGTGATGAAAATTCCTAAACCAAACACCCTTCATTTTTCATTGATGTGTTTATTAAATGCCACAGCAGTTTGTCATATGTGTTAGTTGATCCAATTGAATTATGACATGTGTATTTACTCGTTACTAGTAATCAAATAACTTAAAACAACTATTTAAAATTATTAAATTAATTTTCTCATTTTCAAAAATTATGATATAAACCTATTATTTGTTTTCCCAAAAAAAAAAGCTTTCTTTAGAAACAAACACTAAAGAAAGCAATTACACCCTACCTCAGTAGTGATCCATCCAAAGAAATTAGAACATGAAAATGAAATTTCAAATCTATGAAAATGAATATATATATATATATATATATTTACATACATATATACATAGATATACATATATATAAATATATACATCTATATATATGTATGCATATATGTATATAGATGTATATATTTATATATATGTATATCTATGTATATATATAGGTGTACGGCACCAGACTCCCTGGGCCTGTTGGATCATTAAGGCTCACTAGGGCCCTACATTCTTGGCACGCTCGGATGAGGGCATTTTGGTCTTAGCCGCCCACACGTGCTTTCCGAGGCTGCATCATCCCCCGAGGATACTTCTCGGGGAAGTCCTATTATGCCCGGGGAATCTACGACCGAGCATCAGCGACCAAGAATTATGCCCGCCTAACGTCAGGAAATGGGAACCATTCCCAAAGCCACTCCTACCTAAACACCCACCTATCATCATCTGTATTGGACCTCCAAATGCACTAGCATCAAGCGTAATCATCACTATCCCACTAGCATCTCACTATAAATACAAGGATCTTGTGAGAGGATGGGGGTTGTTGTAAAACTGGAGAGAAAAGAGGGGAAGAGAGAGAGATAGGGAAGAAGGAATAGAGGAGCTCTCGATCAGTCTTAGTACAGGAACGACCCAGTGTAGGAATTCCAAGCCCACAATACAAATAGATTGTGAGCCCAAGCGAGTTACAGTCCAGTAGCCTCGTTCTAGGGCGTGCACAATTGGCGCCGTCTGTGGGAATCGCCTACAAAGCTGTGGTTCGACTGAGACTCATGTACGAGGAAGCGTACGAGGCAATGTCCAGGAGACATTCGGGGACTGGTGACGAAGCTGGTTCGGTTGGGTCTTCTCGGGGGTCGTCCTGGCGAGAAAGAAGGCAAAAGAGACGTGAAGACAGGGAGCGTGAGCGGGAAGATACGTCCGGTCTTGGGGAGGGATCATATCAGACGCAGCGAACAGTGACAGACGCCTCGGACCGCAGGCAATTTGATGAAAGGGACCAGGAAATTGAGCGGCTGCGCAGGCGGGTGAGAGAATTTGAGTTGGAAACGGGTGACAGGCGACGAAGGGAGCGAGACGATCTCATAAGACGGGCCGGGGAGTTGGGAGGTCACCGGGAAACGGGGGCCAGCCATTCTGGGACATATTGACGAAGGGAGCGTTCGCGTTCGCATGAGCCATACAATCACCGAGAAAGATCGCATTCACGGGAGTACTATCATCGCCAGGGCCGCTCTCAGTCGCGTGATCATGAGGACCGGGGGTCGGATTCCCCAGAGGAGAAAAAGCCACGGAACGCTGCCATGGACGCACTGAGCCGCGCCTTGCGCAGCGCAGCAAGGTCCCCCTTCTCAGAGGAAATCGAGCGGGCCACGATGCCGAGAAAATTCCCGAGACCACCATTTAACATTTACAACGGAAAAACAGACCCGGTCGAGCACGTCAACCACTACATCCACATGATGTCCCTACATTCGCATAATGACGCACTGATGTGCAAGGTATTTCCCTCCAGTCTTGGCCCAACCGCTCTTAGGTGGTTTAACGGACTGCGGAAGAAATCCATACACTCTTTCGCCGAGCTAGTTCAGGAGTTCGGCATTCGATTCGTAACCTGCAGCCGAGTGCCGCAACCTGTTGATGCCCTGCTATCAATGAAGATGGGGGTGGGGGAGACCCTTCGAAGTTACTCCGGCCGGTACTGGGAGCTATATAACGAGATAGGTGGGGGCAACGAGAAAATCGCGGCAAGTACCTTCTGGATGGGCCTGCCAGAGGATTCTGAACTACGGGAATCACTTACGAAGAAGCCACCCGAGGACATGAGGCAGCTCATGAGGCGTATTGAAGAGTATAAGCGCCTAGAAGATGATCGGTTGCAGAGTAAAGGCAAGGCCCTATTAGTGAACCGTCCTCGGCAGGGTAATTTCCAGCCGAGACCTCGGAAGGAATGGAGAACGCAAGAGCTATCCTGGCAGGCAGGGGAAGTGAATGCGACGTTCAAGGAACCGGTGCACCAGATAGTGGAAAAAATCAAGAATGAGCCATACTTCAGGTGGCCAAATAAAATGGGCGGCGACCCATCACAGCGGAATCAGAACTTGTACTGCAGTTGTCATAGGGACAAAGGCCACACCACCGAACAATGCCGGGTATTGAAAGATCATTTAGGGCAACTAGTACGGGCCGGGCATCTGAAGGATTACGTGGTGAATCTCGGCAACCAAGGAATTGGCCATTTAGGTCGGCAGAAAGGCATCCCCCAGCAACCACCGCGCGGAGTAATCGAGATGATACTCTTACCCCCATGGGATAAATCAGTAACGGGAAGAGGGGTGTTGACAGTAGCACCTGCGAAAAAGTCACCGGACGCGGGGCCAGCGGAAAAGAAAGCGAAGTATGGCCAGGGGGCAATCACCTTCGGGGAGGACGATTTAGAGGATACAATACAACCACATGAAGACGCGTTAGTGATCACTGCTCGGATAAGTGGTTTCGACGTGAAGAGGGTGATGATAGATCAGGGCAGCGGGGCTGATGTAATGTATCCGGATCTGTTCAACGGACTCGGGCTGAAGACTCAGGACTTGGGAAAGTATAATGCGCCGCTAGTCTCATTTGATGGAAGAATAGTGATGCCGGAGGGGCGAATTTCGTTGCCTGTAGTCGTAGGGGAAAAGGAAGTAAAAGTCACCTTTATAGTGGTTAAGTCCTTCTCGCCGTACACGGCAATCTTGGGAAGACCATGGATCCACGCCATGAAAGCTGTGCCGTCCACCTTGCATGTAAAGGTTAAGTTCCATACCGAGCAGGGTATCGCAGTGGTGAGAGGGAGCCAGAAAATGGCCAGGCAGTGCCTAGTAGCTGCAGCAAACTGGGAAGGCCAGCATACACGGCATGACAAAGAGGCCGAAGAGGCCCCGTTATAGCAATTACCGCACCCCCGAGAGAATCCGGGGAATGCTTGTGCCGAGGAATTGATAAAGGTCAGAATACTGCCGGACACGGATAGGCACTTCCAGATAGGGGCCAGTCTGACAACCCGTGAGAGAGTTGAGCTACTCCTGTTTCTTGTTCGGAGCATAAACGTGTTTGCATGGAGTCCGTACGAAGTGCCGAGGGTAGACCCTGAGTTTATCATCCACAGGCTCAACGTGGATGCCTCGTTCCCTCCCAAGAAACAGAGACCGAGGAGGAAAGCCAATGAACACGCCGAGGCTGTTAGGGCCGAAGTCCGGCAGTTAAAGGAGGCAGGTGCTGTAAAGGAGATCTTCTTCCCAGAATGGCTTGCAAACACAGTGGTGGTCAAAAAGAAGAACGGCAAATGGAAAGTCTGTGTGGACTTCACGGATTTGAACCGAGCATGTCCGAAGGACCCGTTCCCTATGCCCAAGATTGATCAGCTGGTAGACGCCACGTATGGACATCCGAGAATGAGCTTTTTGGACGCATTTCAAGGCTAAAACCAAATTGCCCTGGCCGGCGAGGATCAGGAGAAGACTGCATTCATATCTCCCGACGCCAATTACCATTATACTGTGGTGCCGTTCGGCTTGAAGAATGCCAGAGCAACATACCAGCGGATGATGACAAGGATGTTCCATGACAAGATTGGACGGACGGTGGAAGTATATATTGATGACCTTGTAGTGAAAATCAGGCAACAAACGCAGCATGTGGAGGATCTTCAAGGGGTGTTCGGGGTACTGCGGCAACATAGATTACGCCTTAACGCGGAAAAGTGTGCCTTCGGAGTAGGGGCTGGGAAGTTTTTGGGGTACTTGATCTCCAACCGAGGAATAGAGGTCAACCCCGACCAAATTGTTGCCGTGCAACGGCTTAAGCCTCCGAGCAACCCAAAGGAAGTACAGGTTTTGACCGGAATGCTGGCAGCCCTTAACCGGTTCATTTCTAGATTCTCCGATCGCTGCCGTCCGTTCTACCAGCTCCTTAAAAAGTGGAAGGGGCTCCAGTGGGACGCCGAGTGTGAAAAAGCATTCCAGGATTTGAAAGAGTACCTGACACACGCGCCAATTCTGACCGCCCCGGAACCTGGAGAGGACCTGTTTATGTACCTCTCGGTGACTGACCACTCCGTTAGCGCCGTTCTACTTAGTGATCGGGGGGTGCAACAACCCGTGTATTACATCAGTAAGACTCTGGTTGACACCGAGACCAGATACTTACCATTGGAGAAGCTGGTTTTGGCACTAGTGCATGCCACTAGGAAGCTGCCGCAATACTTCCAAGCCCATACCGTGTATGTCCTAACCGAGTATCCTTTGCAGTCATTACTTAGACGATCAGATTTCACGGGGCGAATAGCGAAATGGGGAACCAGGCTCGGGGCTTTTGACGTACGGTATAAACCGAGAACTGCTGTAAAAGGGCAGGTATTAGCTGATTTCGTGGCTGAGTTTTCACCCAGAGGTTCATGCCAGATAGTCTGTCAGACGAGTCGCCGCTCATGGAAGGTATACGTGGACGGCGCTTCCAGCTCCACGGGGGCTGGTGCGGGAATCGTAGCAATTGGACCCGAGGGGATTCGCCTGGAGCATTCCTTCAGGTTCAGGTTTAAGGCTTCCAATAACGAGGCAGAATACGAAGCCCTGATAGCCGGGCTAAGCATAGCCTCAAGCTTGGGGGCCCAGGACGTTGAGGTCTATTCGGATTCCCGGCTGATTGTCAGTCAAGTTAATGGCAGTTTCAAGGCCCGAGATCTTCGGATGAAGGCGTATTTGGAACGAGTAAAGAAGATTATGGCCGGATTCGAAACGGTGAAGATTGTACAAGTAGCTCGGACACACAACAGTCACGCCGACTCCCTCGCCACGCTGGCGTCATCAGTAGCCAAGGATGTGCCTCGGCTCATCAGAATAGAACAAGTTCCCGAGCCAAGTATCAAGCTATCCGGAAATCCGGCAGTCACGGCTATTGAAACGTAGGGACCCAGTTGGATGGACCCCATCATTGGGTTCTTGGCCGAGAACCGGGTCCCCCTTGACGAGAAGGAGGGGAGTAAAATCCGAAGGATGGCCCCTCGATTTTGGTTATCAGAAGACCGGAGGTTGTATTGGAGATCCTTCGAAGGACCATACCTTTTATGCTTGCATCCGGACAAAGTGCACGAACTTCTAACAGAACTACACGAAGGAGTGTGTGGCAGTCACGTAGGAGGGCGTTCATTAGCTCACCGGGCAATGACTCAGGGGTTTTGGTGGCCTCAGATGCAGAAGGATGCCGCCGAATATGTGCGCAAATGTGAGCAATGTCAAAAACACACTCCCCTCATCCATCAACCCGCCGGCCATCTCAATCCGGTCAGCAGTCCCTGGCCATTCGCACAGTGGGGGCTGGATATACTTGGGTCATTCCCCCGAGCGACGGGCAACCGAAGATTCATCCTCGTAGCTGTCGATTACTTTACAAAGTGGGCAGAAGCCGAAGCTTTATCGAATATCCGGGACGTGGACATGAAGAAGTTCGTGTGGAAGAACATCGTCACCAGGTTTGGGGTACCAAATTTCGTCGGCATTAAGAATAAGTATTCCACCCCGGCGTACCCGCAGAGCAATGGTCAAGCCGAAGCTGTCAATAAGGTAATCGTAAACGGGCTTAAAAAGAGGCTGGATAGCGCAAAGGGGAACTGGACCAAGGAGCTACCTAACGTCCTGTGGGCTTACCGGACAACACCAAGAAGATCCACGGGGGAGACTCCTTTCTCTCTCACCTATAAGGCATAAGCAGTTATACCCACCGAGGTAAGTATATGCAGTGCACGAGTAGTCAAATACGACCCCAATTCGAACGAAGAGATGTTAGCTCGGCACTTAGACCAGCTGGACGAACGCCGTGAAGCAGCAACTATCCGGCTGGCCGAATACCAACAGAAGCTACCCAGAAGGTACAACCGAAGCGTGAGAGTAAGGAAGTTTGACGCCGGGGATCTGGTTTTAAGAAGGGCAGTAGGGCACATGCGGGATGCCCATGCTGGCAAGTTAGCACAGACCTGGGAAGGACCATATAGAGTTACAGCGGCAGCCGGGGAAGGAGCGTATTACTTGGAGGAACTAGACGAGAGACCACTGCCTCGCCCCTGGAACGTTCAGAACTTGAAGAGGTTCTATCATTAATAAATCACGTGTTCAGTTTGAATTGTACATTTGCTGGTATTAATGAAAGAAGTTGTTGGCGCAAGTCATTGGCAATAGGAGTCCTACAATTTACTAAGGACAGAAACCTGTCTCTCGGTTCGATCTCAATCACCGAGCAGGTGGAAACCTAATATTTTCCAAGGACAGAAACCTGTCTCTCGGTTCGATCTCAATCGCCGAGCAGGTGGAAACCTAATATTTTTCCAAGGACAGAAACCTATCTCTCGGTTCGATCTCAATCGCCGAGCAGGTGGAAACCTAATATTTTCCATTGGCAGAACCCTGTCTCTCGGTTCGATCTCAATCGCCGAGCAGGTGTCTGTGAAATGTACTCCCCCCTAGATCGAGAGTTTTACAATGGAGTCGCCACTTATTTAATTTAAAAGGGAAAATAAGAAAACCTTTAATAAAAAATACTTCTGTTGTATTAATGTATATTGCAATTTACATCAAATTTTGTAACAAAGATTTACAATGCTTTTTGTCCTAGATACAATCTAAGAAAAGTAAATTACATTGCTTTATTTCCTAGTTACATTCTAAAAAAATGTAAAATTACATGGTGTAAAAGCATAGTCTAGAACCCTTGATCTTGGTTCGGAGGCTAATTTACGAGATGGGAAGGGATTAAGCACCCATCTCGCCCGGTGAAACCGGTCTCCTAGGTTAAGGTGGCCAATGTCATGTCATGTCAAACAAATACAAACAATATGTCATATAAACATGATAATTTTGTAAGAATTGAAAACAAATATGTGTTAAGAGAATCAAATATAAAAAAAGACAAAAAAAAAAATGAAACTTGTTAGATAACAATTTTAATGTAAAGAAAACTTTAAAGCAATGGCATGTTCATCCAAGAAATCAAAGTAAGCAAAGAATCCCTAGCCTAGACATGTTTATCTAAGCATGTGAGAAAAAGAAAACAATGTTGTCATGTTATTTGTAATCAACATAATTGTAGAGAGAACCAAATAAAAATAAGACCTTTGAGCATATTTGATCATCCAAACAATTATGAAAAGAAATAAAAGAAAATCCCTAAACATGTTTATCTAGAGAAACTCAAAATACTTAGACATGTTCGTTCAAGCATTTTTTAATTAAAAAAAAAGTAAAACAATTACCTAGACATGTTCATCTAAGTATTGAAGAGAAAGTTGTGTTTTAGCCTAGAAGTGCTCATCTAAGCATTCAAGAGAAAAATTGTGTATTAGCCTAGAAGTGTTCATCTAAGCATGTAAAAGGAATGATAATAAGAAATATAGGCATGTTCATCCAAAAAAAAAACAAATAATGACATGTTAACATTTATTCAAGCATGTGTAGAAAGATAAGAACATGATTAATTACTTACCAGCATAGAACATAAATTAAAAAGGGGGAAGTGATCACTTAAAGGGTTAGAGAGAAAGCAAGGAAGTACTAAACTACAACCAAAGTAGGAACAATGGTTGCACAACAGCGTTTCTTTTCTGCTTTCTCACTAGCTCTCTAGAGGGAATTCGGGGTCCAGAAAATGGAAGAGGTCTTCTCTCTTTATAGGAGGAGGGATGGCTTAACTTTAAAGCTAAGTTGTTAGCTTTCTTCTAAAGCTAAGGGGAGAAATGAGCTGAAACGGATTGGGTTTTGGATCTCCATTTGAATTTTGAAATGATGCTGCACCCGCTTCGTATTTTGGCTCTATCTTTCCGCTCAAAATTCCAATTGATTCAAGATAGGTGTTTTTTGAAAGGAAATTCAATTATCTACAACTTTGTCAGAAATAGAGAAAGCCAAATTCCAAAGCTATCTACCGAAAATGTGTTCCAAATTGCTACTGAAAATGGTTACGTTTTTTGAGCATTTTTGAAAATTTTCCCAAGATGTATCTGTTTCTTATCCTATTTACTTTAAAAAAAAAAAAAAACTTTTCTTCTGAAGCTAAAGGAAAGGATCAGTCTATTAGACAAGCTTGAACAAATTTGAATTTGATCCCCATTTGAAATTTTGAAAGATGAGTGCTGATTTTGTGTTATCTTCTGCACCCGTTTCATATTTTGGCCATAACTTTCCGCTCAAAATTCCAATTGATTCAAGATGGGTGTTTTTTGAAAGGAAATTCAATTATTTACAACTTTGTCAGAAATAGAGAAAACCAAATTTCGATGTTTTTCAGGCCAAAAATACGATTCAATCTGCTGCTGAAGATAATGACGTTTTTTGAGCTTTTTTTCTTTTTTCTTTTTTCTTTTTTTGTTTTTTTGAATTTTTCCTATCTCCAAATTTTTCAAAAGGGCAGATAAGATGTCCTGAAGGAAAACATTTTTTTATTTTAAAAATGAAATAAAAATGAAATCCAATCAAAAATTACACTTAATTAATTTTAAATTAATTCTTGTGAGAACCAATTAAAATTAAGTGTTTAAGATAGGACGTGACCGGACCCATCGTGTAGGTGAGCCATGATCATTGAAAATTGTTTGTATGATAACTTTTGATCAGGTGGTCCGATCAAAACCCATGACATACCATTATGATCGTTAGAGCATCAAGATTTGTTTTGTATCACAAATTTGAAGATCTACCGGTTGGTTAAATGCAAGTTGTAAAATGGAGTGTTTACAAAACCTAATATTTTCCAAGGACAGAACCCTGTCTCTCGGTTCGATCCCAATCACCGGGCAGGTGGAAACCTAATATCTTACTAAGTACTAAAACGTGTTTCTCGGTTCAATCCCTATCACCGAGCAAATGTGGGCCTTAAAACTAGGATTCGTTCCAAGGACAGAAGCCTTTCTATCAGTCCGACTACATTCGCCGAGAGGTTGGAAGAACTAAAGCTAAAGTATTTTTACATGTGCACCCCGAACAAAACAGAGTTCCTTGGGAAAAGATAACCCACCATCTGGGAAACAAGCCCATAATGCATATTCGATAAACAGCGTAAAAATAAAACGGAAGTAACGTAATAGCATTAATTGAAACCGCGCAACGCGAAATGTTCAAAACACAATAAAAAACTAAGGAAAAACAATGTCTTGTCACCACAACCCGGTGACCTAGGCAATACCTTTATAATAAAATAAACCTAAGTGATCAAAAGCAAATAAATTGTTCGGCAATTAACTTGAAGGAGGGTCGGCCCGAGGATCGCTGGTGACCTCCAGGGCAGCTGGCTCGGCATGAGAATCAATGGCCTCCACTAGTGCCCGCATGCTGGAGGTCTCCTCTTCATCAATAATATGAGGGGCGTTCTATGTGGGTGCGGCTGGGGGCGGAAACGGGATCTCGCTCGGGTTCCGCAGTCGAGAATCCTCGGGAACCCCCGCGGCCCGGAGCGCGGCCAACCACCCCTCCTCGAACCCGAGCTTATGAGCTTGTCGGATGACCGGCTCCGCTGAGTTCTCGGCGTTAGTAAAGCCCTCGTTGTACCACTTGCTTTCGCAAGCATCCAACGCGGCTTTTAGATCCGTCAGCTCCTCCTCCTGGGTTGACTTCAGGCTCTCTGTCTCGGCTAACTTCAGCTGGGCGTCCCCCAACAACTTTTCCAGCCCAGCGCTCTTTTCCTCGGCACGAGCCCTCGCCTTCTCGGCCGCGGCGGCCCTCTTCTCCGCATCCTCCGCAGCTTTAAGCTTCTCCGCGGCAGTGACCTCAGCCACATCCTTCAAGGCCTTTTCCCACCCAGCATCTTCGGCGAGTTCTTTCAGTTTCCCATCCACAATTTGGGACAACTGAGCGGCCTGAACAAATGGTTGTGTACATAGTATGTGACAAAACCCCGTGCATAAGTAAAACCAAAAAACGAATAGATAAAAAAACTAAGTGTCATAGTTATGAAAACTCTTACCGCCATAGTAAGCCATATGAGCCGCCTCCCCACGGACTCCTCCGTCCCCTCCTCGTAGGCATGGACGTCCTCGGGCAAGAGCAGGCCGCTTGCCAAGCTCTGAGCAACGCGGCCACCCTGACCCTTGTCCCAGACTCGGAGGCTGGCAGTCTCGGTGAGGGGCTCGCCATCCAACACGAAGAAGGGCTGCCAGATCGCGGCGGGCCGGGAGGTTGATGCGCCATCCGGCCGGGGCTGAGTCACCGGCTCGCGGATGACAATCCCAGATGGAGGGCGAGCCGAGACCCCCCCCCCGAGCGTGTCTGTGTTCCCCGGTACGCTGCCTTTTTCGCACCCGGGTCGGCTGGGCAGGAGGGGGTTGAGGTGGTTGGTTCGGACTCTCCTGCGTTTGACCGGCTGGCCGCGCACCGGGCACAAAGCGACTTATCGTCATGGTCCTCCTTGTCACCATTTCATAACCTTGGTCGGATTCTGTCTCAGAAGAATCAACTTGTTCGGCTACGGCGCCTTCGACCACCTGAACGGGAGCCTCTACCTCTTCGGGAACCTCGGGATGGACGGGTTCTTGTGGTTCGATTTGTTGATGGGCCCTTTCTTGGAGCGCTCGCGAAACCCTTTCAGCCGATTCGTCGCGAAGTGGATGGCGCTCGTCCGAGCAAATGTACCGGGGCCCGAGATCACGTGCTTCCCCTACCGAAAACTTCGGAGGCAGAAAGTTCGAGTTGCGCACGTCGATGTAGGAGAGCAAGGGGCTGTCCACCAGGAGGGCCTGGCTGAATGCTTGCCAGGTAGAGTAGACGGGGTCGACACCGAGGATCAAATGCGACGCTCGGAGTTGTCCGTCCGAATGTACGAAGATTTCTGACCTAAGCACGAAATTTAGGTCGTGGACATGCACCACTCGGCGGTCCGGCTTGAATCTTTTACTGTCTGCATAAAAACCACACAAAGTTGATTAGGAATTACTCGAGAGTGAGAATCAAACACAAGGAAAAATAAGGGTGCTTAGTACCGACCTACATCGCGTGGTGAAAACGCGCAGGGGAGCTCCTCGGCAAACCAGTTGCCGCTCACCCGTACAAATTCCCCGGCTGAATTTCTATTGGAATCAGGTAGGCATGAGATTAGCCGTACCCTCATATCCCTAATTTTTAGATAGTAATCTGAATTGATATTGCCACATAAACTGTACATAAAATTAATATCATGCTCGTTTAACTCTAAACCGAACAGATGGTTTAGCCTACTGACACAGCTCACTACCCGGTAAAAGTTGGGAGGGAGTTGGTCGGGGCAAAGACCGTAAAACCTAAGGGTTCTTAGGATAAGGGGATCAACCGGGAATCTAACCCCGCCCTCCAGTATGGCCATTAATGGGAAGAAAACGGTATTGACGCCTTGGCGCCTTTGGATGTTTATATCACCCTCGGGACAATACGCAATATCTACGTCCCCGGGCACATTGAAAGCGGCCCTAAAAGTAACCAAAGCGGCCTCAGAAGAAAGGAGATAAGAATAACCCATTTCCTATACTAGAGCCTCTAGAAAGAAGAACTATGATCTATGAGCGCAAAAGAATGAAACAGAGAATCAGAGAGGAGAAGGAAGATGACTTACTTGGGGCTCTAAGGAAGAGAGATCCTAAACTAGAAAGAGTGCACAGAGAGAAGCGCTCAGCCAAACGAAAGGTAAAAGATTAGAGGATGCGAAAAGTGAAGGGGAATGACTGAGGGGGGTATATATAGGGGATGAATGAGGAGTAAATGGCAATTAATAAGCCGGCGGCGCGAAACCGAACAAATCGTCGCGTCAACTGCCACACGCGCGCCGCATCGGTTCGTGAAACGTCAGGCAATAATGACAGCCTATCAGACTTAATGCGCCTTTTGAGAGGCACGTGAATGACCGAGGAAATCTCTCTGGCCGGGCCATCGACCCCTCAGGTTCCTTGATTCACCCCCGAGAACGAGGGTTAAATCAAGGAGGGGCTAATGTACGGCACCAAACTCCCTGGGCCTATTGGATCATTAAGGCCCTCTAGGGCCCTACATTCTTGGCACGCTCGGATGAGGGCATTTTGGTCTTAGCCGCCCACACGTGCTTTCCGAGGCTGCATCATCCCCCGAGGATACTTCTCGGGGAAGTCCTATTATGCCCGGGGAATCTACGACCGAGCATCAGCGACCAGGAATTATGCCCGCCTAACATCAGGAAATGGGAACCATTCCCAAAGCCACTCCTACCTAAACACCCACCTATCATCATCTGTATTGGACCTCCAAATGCACTAGCGTCAAGCGTAATCATCACTATCCCACTAGCATCTCACTATAAATACAAGGATCTTGTGAGAGGATGGGGGTTGTTGAAAAACTGGAGAGAAAAGAGGGGAAGAGAGAGAGATAGGGAAGAAGGAATAGAGGAGCTCTCGATCAGTCTTAGTACAGGAACGACCCAGTGTAGGAATTCCAAGCCCACAATACAAATAGATTGTGAGCCCAAGCGAGTTACAGTCCAGTAGCCTCGTTCTAGGGCGTGCACAATAGGTATATAGAGATACAAATGTATACATAGGTATACATATGTATACCTATATATACATACATATGTATATGTATACAGAGATACAAATGTATACATAGGTATACATATGTATACCTATATATACATACATATGTATATGTATACATATATACATATACATGTATGTATATATGTATACATATATACATATACACATGTATAATATATATGTATATATATACACATATACACATGTATATATATACACATGTACTCATGGATTATAAGGTTCTCATAAATACATTATTATGTTTAAACTTAATTGGCTTTTTAACAGTCATCCTAAACTTAACATTGAGCCTTTTTTTTGGATATATCAATAGTTGGGATTGTGGGGATTAGAACCCTAGATTGTCTCGGTTGGAAACCAATTTGAGTAGTTGGGATTGTGGGGATTAGAACCCTAGATTGTCTCGATTGGAAACCAATTTGAGTAATAAGGCTCTTGGGAACTCAAGATGAGTACCATATGAGTGAGAATATCGCCAATCATATAGGTAGGGGTGTCAATGTTTAACTCAGCCTTCAAACATGACACGAACACAACACAGGTTTTTGCGGGTTAGAGTTAGGCTTTAGCGGGTTTGGATCATAAATAAGTTGACTCAAAAGCAACACGATAAGAAACGTGTCATAAGCGAGTCAACTCGCATGACCCACAATTAGAAATGACAAAATGAGTAGGTCGGGTTCGAGTCGGATCAATCGGGTTGCGAATCGAGTTGGGTTGACCTATATTTTTCACATGAATTTTTTTTTTTTTACTATAATGAAAACAACATATATTTGCCATTTGAAAAGTCATTCAACAAATTACTTAATGTAAAATGCATTACTTTGAATTCACCACTTATATCAAGAATAAACTTAGTTAAACTTATTAATACTTTTTCAATAATTTTAAAATTATATAAATCTTAACATTGCTATCTAAAACAAAATTACACAAAGATAAGTAAAACAAATATACAAGTTTTATTTCTACACAATATCAACATCCCAAAATACAAAACAAAATTACAACTGACTTATTGGATAACTCATTTGATAAACAGAGCCCCTTTTTTTTACATTTTAGCATGAGCAGAGATGCCCAATTAGTTCTCTAACTGGTCAAGTATAAACAGTAATTAACGCTTGTGCAGATCAAAACTCGAAGTTCAAAAATAAAACACGAGTTTCTTATATGGATGAAATTAATAAACTCTTGGAAAGTTTGGAACGCAACCTTCTTTCTTTAATTCTTAACTAATGGAACAACAACACTACATCGAAATAATTTATCACAAAAATGAAGGGGAGCCAACTGGATCAGCTAGTTGCTACAGTAACAATGTCTTCCTAAAGCAGCAGGACCCCTTTCCTATCCTCAACCCCAAAAATGCAAATGATATTTGACACAAACTACTTTTGAATCTGCTACCTCTTCTATAAAATGGGTTACAAAGACAAATATATCACTGTCCACCAAATGCACAATTCCCGTTGACAGCTTTTTCTCACATAAAGTTAGATGCCGAAGGAAAACTTAGCCACCAGCTTCACTTCATAGTTCTACTTGCGCTTATACCTGGGAAAAAATAGTTGGAACAAAAGTAAGTATTTTCTTCCAAGAATGAGCTCACATCGAGCATTTGCACTGCAAGTCAAAATGAGAGAGAAAACTTGCAACCCTTTATCATGCTTTGATACCAAATTTGATACAGGACAAACTAGAACAATACAACAGGAAAATAAAAGATTGAGAATCTAGATGTCAACACCTAGGCCTGCTTGAGGTTAGCATCAAGCATAATAAAATCACTAGGAAACCTAGGGTTGACTAGAGCGGCACCAGACCACAGAGATAATTTCAATAGAAAATTTATTCATCAAAATAATCCCCCTTTGATAGGAGCTCAATACTTTTCTTATATAAGAGTATTAAACCATAATTCTAACTAGTGTAGAAAACCCTAATTACCTTATAAAAAAATAACCTTGCTTCTAGAAATTAAAAGACTAATAAGTAATAACCTAATAAACTACTGGACCTAAAATAAAAATATAATTGACCAATAGAAGTACAAATTGACTTGCAAAATAAAATAAAACTAAATTAAAATAATTTTCTCTTTGAGCCTCCCATATCATTGTTCTTAGCATAAAATATTTGCAAATCATACATACATACATGAAATACATAGGCCACAAACACACACATATATGCATACATACATAAGATCAAAATCAACCGCGGAAGTACTGTGCAATGGGATTGTAAGCTAATTTATACCTTGACTTGCTCTTAAATGAATGTTTGGACTTTTTCTTGCCTGGAACAGAATTTCTTTTCTGCTTTTTCTCACTCATGTCACTTTGAAATAGCTCCTGCATCTCTCTTGTCCTTGATTGTTGTCTTTGGTTAGGACGTTCAGATTTCTTGGTGTTCTTCACAATCTTGCCTGTATCTAGTGCCTTCTTCACAGCCTTCACCGCTTTTGCCCGTCGGTAACCCAGTTCAACAAGGGACAATCCAGTCTTTTCATTCTTGTTTTTATCATTACCCTGCAGTTCTTACTTATTAAGCAGTGTGTGCCACCTTATAACAAACTTGACAAAAAACACCTCAACTTAAAAAGTTAAAAAATATATATTAAAAAGAGAGAGAGAGAAAAGGAAAAAGTTGCGGGGTACAAATCCATCAATTGAAAGAGCAATGGAGGCAATAGTGTGCACACAGAGATGGGAATTCCCTTAGACCATCATAAGCTCAGATGTTGACTTCATAAAGATCAACAAGCAGAAGATATGTAGAAGAAAAAAGACAGCAAAGTCTGCCAAAGTAGCATATAGATGATATTCATATATGACATTTAAGAATAATACAACCATATCTTCAATTTAATGTCATGCCTAATAAACTCTGCAGGTAGCAAGGATGAAACCAAAATTTGAACAATAATAGCAATCAAAATCAATCTTCTTTGTTGTTCAGGTTACTATAACCAATTGCCTCGGCAAAACATTCTTAGATTATTAAGATTACAAATAGATTGAGCCATCCAATTGTCCCAGAAAGCTTCAGATTCTTAATAGGTAATACAGATACTCCATGTCACTAAACGCTGCTATAAGCTAAGATTATGAGAATGGTTCAATATAGATGGAAAAAAATTAACACAAAAAGTAAAGGAGAACATACTTCTAATTTTTTCATTTGATTTTCATCCTCCAAAATTTCTCTAGCTGCTTCCAATTTTCGACGCTTCTTCCGTGGCAAATTTTTCTACTCAACATATACCAGTTAAGAACATTAGTCATGTTGTATGTCAACTAAAAGTTTTCATCTAAATTTTTTTTTTTTTTTGATTTGATAGGTAAAAGAATAAATTAATTTTAGATGAAAAGTTTTCATCTAAAATTATTAAATTAACAAATAATCTCAAATTCAAGATAATAAGCACCTCATGCTCTCGCTTCCTTTTTTCTTTCATTTTGAGGTCTTCAGCTTCTTGTGCACTGATTACCGCTTTTCCAGAATTCGTTTCTTTTTCCACAGGTGCCTGTCAATAAGATCACAGAGTCAGGTTTTAATCAGTTAAAACTCCAATCCAAGATAAAGAAGAGAGGATTCCACTGGAGATAAGATGGTACATTGGGAAAGGAAAAGATAAACAGAGAGGGAAGGAGGGGGACAGGTAGTAGAGAGAGAGAAACTAGAAAAATTGGATACTTAAGAGATAAAGAAACTAGCTCAGCTTCTGCTTACTCTTTGACATGAAAAGAACCTCTCACGTTGGAGGTCCTTTAAAATAAAGGATTATATAAATTCATTAAAGAAAAGAGGTAATACTCTGTCTAACAAGCAAAGACTGAATGGCACTATGAATATTAAGTGGGTAAAACAACAAAAAGCTCTTTGTATAAGCGGGTTGGAAAAATAACTTCATCATTTGTATTTGAGAGAAGCTTTTCTGGGGTCCCAAATTTTTTTTTAATCATATAGCAGTAATCAAGTTTTTTTATAAGAATAATTTTATTAAAAAAAAAAAAGACTACATCATGACAACAGACACAAAGAAGCCTAAAGAATTACAACAAAAAGGAAGAGACAATGAATGAAACAATGGAATTAATATGCGTAAAATCCCATGCGCGAGATATCAGATGAAATTGAGAATGACCTAGATGGTTCCAAATTGGCAATGTGAAAGCCATTGTCAATAATCTAAAAAGATGTCCACCCATTTATGCACCAACTTATGTATAAGTACAGATAAACAATTTCCTTTTGGGGAAAATTGAGAAGCTAAGAATAATAGAATATATATGTATGTATGCAAATTTGAAATAACCTTCGATGCCTTCGCAACAAGCCTTTTCTCCTTTTCGGTAACAAACCAGGTTTTCTTGGGCCGTGAATATATTTCCTCCCTATGTGCAATCAAATTTTCTGCCTGCATGCACCATAGAAGTGCACCAATTAATGTTAAGCTTGAACAGAAATCATCTTAAGAATAATTAATGATTAGTCAAGCATGTAAAGTATATATATATATATATACATATGATCGCTGCTTTGGAAATGACAATACAGACTTTCCAAACAATGACTTCATCAAAATAATAGAAAATGTCATTAAAAGTAGTACAACTGAACTGTATACTCATGACATCAAACAAAAGCATCACATATGTAAAATCACATACCCTTGATACTTCCATTTCAGCTTTTCTTAGGGTTCTCTCTTCCCTGTGTGTAATTGAAGTCAATTATTGCAATGCAATGAACAATAAGATGAAAATTTTTATAATGAAAATACTAAGACCTCTCTTCTTCAAGAATCTCAGCCATTTGATCTTCCATTTGCTCAATTATCTCAGACCACTTGGTTATTGATTGCTCTGCAACAGTTCGACTTCTCAGCTTGGAACCAGCTTTTTTAGCCTATCAAATTGAAATCATCACTAAGGTAAATCTTATTGAGGATTTGTCAGAAGCATCAATTTCTTATTGCCTTCTTTTTTCCTCAATTGTTGTTGTATGGGAGAAGCATCAATGTAATTCTCAAAAAGGGACATCTATTTTAGAATAATTTTGTAATTGATATAAAAGAAACTATGAAGAGAAAAACTTCTAATGTGGATTTTCAGATTGCAGTTTTATATACAAAGTTTGTAGATTATCAAATAGCTGAGCCAAAATAAGATTAAAAGCAAGGTCAATTTATAAAATTGAGAAATTTGAAGCTGGAGTATTATCAAGGAGCAAGATTTATAATAAAGAAAATTATTTATAAAATTAAAAACAAAACAAGACAAAGTTTGTGGTAAGATTTCGTATGAAGTAGAAATGTTGATTAATATGAATTGAAGATAATATCAAAAGAATGATGAAGAGAAAAAGAACAATAAAAAATGAAAGAGAATTTTCTAATAAATTTACCAGATAATTATGAGTCCACCTCATTGTTAGTATTGTAAATACTCCTACTTAAATCTAAAGAACGAATGAAACAAATTTCAAAAGATTATAAGAACCCTAATATGATATGAGGAAGAAAATGATGCTTACAATGTCTTTCAAAAGAGATCGGTCATTATCTGTAACAAATGTAACAGCATATCCTTCCCTACCAGCTCTTGCTGTACGACCAACACGATGAATATAGCTGCACAAAGGAACCCCCCCCACCCCCAAAAAAAAAAAAAAAATGATTTCATCAGGATGCAGAAAGTAAGCCTCATGCCATCACGTGCATATCACCATCTGGCAACATCGAGAAAGTTTAATCTACCTTTTATATTCCCGAGGACATTCATAATTTATAACTGTTTGAACACCTATGATATCAAGTCCCTACAAAAGACGATCAGAAAATATAGTCAAATAACATACCAGTTCAATATTATCCAGCTTTTTTGTACCTCTGGAAACTTCTATTTATGCCTAAAAAACGCATGAGCAAAGGAAAAGAAAAGAAGAAATGTAAAGGACTTAGAAATTCATCCATTAACTTAAGAACAAAGTTTAGCTACAACCCAGTTTGGAGTAAAGGTGGCAACATTATAAAGTGGCGCCAGTTTAACAGTCAAATTGACAAACACGCGGTTAATGCTAAAGGTCCCCATATGTTAACTCAAATTTCTCTCTATGTCAGTTCCTCCCCCAAAACCTGCCATCATCACATCAACCCCATCAGTTTTTACCTTAGTTACCAGGTAGTTTATACCTGGTGAGAGCCAATTTAGGCTGGCAAGGCATGTTGAAGAGATCAATTGCATCCTTTAAAAGCTTAAATTATTTGAGAGCTAGTGCACGTATCCAAGCAAGTCGCCCCAAATGCACTCAGCTGTTACCATATGATCTCAGAGGGTAAGGCATTAGAAACTCAATGAAAGCTTTCAATGGAATTGAGATTATTGCTCTCAGACTGGAATCTTAATTGGATGCAAGAGTGGAGAGATTGAGATGGGATTGTCAAAGCACCTGCTGAGGTAAGAAACCCCATTATTATCACATTTTCCATAACGTTTTTTTCTTGAATTAAAGGGGCACTTCTTTTCTTCACACAAGTTTATCATATTTTGTAGATTAATATCGAATAGGAATCAAGAAGCTGGTTTCCTGAAGATTTCTCTAGACAATTATCCCCACATCAAAACCCAGCTTCATCATCTTCATCACTATCCATGGATAGCCCCAAGTACTCATCCCTTTTATTCAACATTCCAAGCAGGGGTGACCGGCAAAGAGAGCATAGGGTGGTGGAGGTTATGGAGGAGAGAGAGAAGGGTCTTGGGTACTGGAGTTTGGAGAGAGAGAGAGACATTTGAGTTAATGGGTGGGAACTTTTAATGTTAAACTTAACTGTTAAACTGGTCATGTGCATCTCACATGACCAGGAAATGTTTCGCTTTATAATGCTGCCACTTAGCGATTGGAGGAATCTCCTCCAAACCAAGTTGTAGCTCAACTTTTTCCTTAACTCAACACACTCCCCCCCCCCACCCCCCCACCCCCCCGCCCCCAAACCCCAAAAAAAGGCTGAGCAGATGAGGGAGGGGAGATAGGTTACTACAGTTGAATATAGAGGCATGATTTAAGTAAAAAATCATGGAAGCATGAGAGTGCTTAGAGAGAAGAAGATAAATAAGTTTGAGAATTTGTTCTCACACGAGCAGCTACATCAGTTGCAATCAAAAAGTCGACTTGCTGCTTTCTGAAAAGTTCCAAAGCCTACACAAATAACAATAAGTAAAATTCACAAAACCGAAAAGATCAAAAGCTCATAAAAGCAAGCAAGGAAAAGCATTCTCCAACGGACTTCAAAATTTTAGTACCATAAGACAATAGGATGGTTATCTTCACTAAAGAGTAATGTAATTAATTTGGATAAAAACAAAATGGTAATTTATAGAAGCTACCCGCATCAAGGCGCTGGATTTGGGTAAGATTTTAGTACATAAGAAAATAGGATGGTTATATTCACTAAAGAGTAATGTAATTAATTCGGATAAAAACAAAATGGCAATTTATAGAAGCCACCCACATCAAGGCGCTGGATTTGGGTAAGATTTCCATGAAGCTCAGTAGCTTTAAGGCCAGCTAATCCAAATAGAATCTTCAACCTATGTGCAGCCTGTTTTGTTCCACTGCAAATACCAATAGAAATTCATTAACAACTAAAGAAAAATCAATTGATCCAAAACACTTAACATTTCACGTTGACGTAATTGATAAGCCTCCGGTACTTTCTTTTTTTCTTTTTTTGAAGCTTAGGAGCACTGGTATGATAGATTGTATGTACTCAAGACAAGACTTTCAGTTGACTGTAATTAGGAAAAAGGATTTATGACATCCCACCCACCAGACTGTCACATGGAAAAAGGTTTTACTAGAAATGTGAAATCCCTAGAAAATCCAAATGATGTTAAGTTTTGGTAGACCACAAATTTAGAACAGGATCCTTCTTTTTCTTTTTCTATTTTTCACCCTCCCATATTTTAAAATAGGGTCACATTTCTGCATAATATCAACATGTCCCCCACAATAAAAATATTTTCACTTTCACAACAATATTTTAGTAAATATCAGGATGCTGCTTTATATGCATTTATGCCAACATCAAGATTGCCTACTAAGATATATTATAAACAACAAACAAAGTCACCATTCATACAAGACAATGAATGTTAACTGCACATAGCAGTAGTAAGAACCTGAAGATGATAACTTTGGAAGTAAAAGTCTTTGAGCACAAAGCAAGAAGAACTGCTTCCTGATTTACTTCACGCATCCGGCGTATCCTAACCACCCTACATGACAAAGTCATAGTCCTTTATGAATTATAAGGAAATGTAGGATAAGGCTGCCATAAAAACTATAGATGATGATTAATACAATATCTTCTGTTCAACATAGGCCTCTGCTTGAGATTCATCTTAACTAAAAAAGTATATAAGCATAAATAAACATATAATTAGATTCATCTTAAGTGGAGCAAGAATTTATTAAAGAATTACTCCTGAGTCAAAGTTTGTGGCAGTGTTTTGGATGGGTCAGCTGAGAGGCGCGAGGGTTTGGTCAGAGAAAGCTTGATAAGCTCATCAACTTCCTCGGTCATTGTAGCTGAAAATAGCATGGTCTGCCTTCTTTTCGGACATAGACGGACCTGTTAATGAATTATAAATGAGAACTTATGTTAAACAAATCAGAACATACAAAAAAAATAAAACAGTTTATTCTTTTTTTTTCTTTTGTAAAAAGAAAAATTTTACTCTATATTTGAACCTTTTGAGTTAAAAAGGATAAAAAGATACCAGCTCACGAATTTCAGCACTAAATCCAAGCTCCAGAAGGCGATCAGCCTCATCAAGGATTAGTACCGCAAGATCTTCCAAATCCACAGACACAGAATTGCGTAAATGATCTATCATGCGTCCTGGAGTGGCCACAACAATATCAGGCATTGATCTCAAGGCTGCCTCTTGCACCTAATATAGAAAGACATCACTTTAATATTCCTGGTGGAAACAGATAAGCTATCAAGTACAATACATCCCCCATTTTTATTATCAGTTAATAAATTGTTCTAAATGGTGACACACATTGGGATTTTAACCACATCCTTGTATTTATGTTTAAGATTGAGATTTTCCTTTTAGGTAAAGATGCAAACTAGCTAAGTTGACTAATTTTAAGTATAACTGGAACAGTAAACAGAGATAGTCTTTTTAGCCCTGGAAGTTATTTGTAGCATACCACTATTTCATGAAGTTCAAAAACAAAACAATAATCTTAAAACCCATATTCTTCTTTATTAATTTCAAAAAGGCCTGAATTTCAATTTATTGAAATCTACATATAAATAACCTTAGACTAATTTTTCATTTGTTGAATAGATTTAATTTCAAATGAGTTGAACAAAATAACAAAAGGCAAAAAGAAAAAAGGGATTTACTGAAAGCACTGTGGGTGCAGAGACACCTCATACCAGGTGTTCTTAAATCAAACCATTAATGAGATTCATGATCAAACCTTTGTCGAAAGCCCACCAACAACCAAGCAACATCTGATGTCGGTAAATTGAGCAAGTTTCTCTATCATACTGTGAACCCTGCACGATGACATCAAAATTTGATTGATTATAAATTAAAGATCAGAACCAAACCAGGTAAGCAAAAAGGTCAATTTTCTTCGCCTTTTTTTCAGTCTCTTTGACAAACCAGATAAGATAATATTTTCCAGAGAAAATTTTCCCTCAGGCTTGTATGAGACTGACCCATGGGCCTTGTAATGGAAAATGTTATCTAACTTGGACTTGAGATGTACAGTGGTGTCTCAGAATTCATAATTCAAACGACGTTTCATAATCATAAAAATAAATTTGAGGCAAAAAAATATGAACCACAAACATTGACCATTACATCTCAAACAAAAGAAATGACCTGGAATAATTTAATACACTGCATAAGTAGATAAATCTCTTCACAAAAATGCAAATACAAGTTGATTTTAAGCAAGGATTTAGCACATCCAAAACTTCAAAGGTAAAAAACACAACATGAACATGCATACAAAAACATAGAAAAATGCTACCATTGGGTATCTCTAAACGTCCATTTCTGTTATTCCTCATGCCTACTTTTACATTTTTTTTTTTTTTAACTTGCACAAACATTAGCTAGGTCTTGAACTCGGAACCTCATCATCCACCTTACTCTTACAAGAGAAGAAAGGGCCATTTGAACTAGAGCTCTCTGGCATCTACTATTACAATTATTAAAATTAAACTTGACATGATATAATTCATCCCAATTCTAAACCCACTAACCCTTTAGCTTCCAAATCACCAGTTCACAGTCTAATGTAAACCACTGTTTCAGGTTTATTAATTAAAATTACATCATTAGCATACAAGAATTTAAGATTAAAAATTGCCTCTCATTTTTAGAAATAAAAAATAAAAAATTTGGTCCCAATAGTAACCAAATGGATGATTTGGAGACACAATCTGAAGCTGCCACAGCCAAACTGAACTTCATACACCATTTTTGCACATAACTACAAGAAACAAGTCACCAGGAACGAGAACAAAAATAAAATTATATATATATATATATTACCAAGATTTCTTAGCATGACAACCAAGTCCACACAACACCATACTCAGCAAACTTCACTTTCAAAACCTTATGCTATTATGCATACTTAAAAAGCAAAGCATAAAATTGGAACATCTATATAATGGATTATTCATACTTAAAAGCACGACCAAAATGGAAGCAACAAGACTACAAGTTCTCTTATAAAATAGCTTGCTATATGAAAAATGAATAACAAATAGGACAAAATAACACTTACTGAACTGCCAACTCTCTGGTTGGGGTAAGAATAAGAACCCTTATCGCTGGCACACGTTTTGGACGGAACAGTAATCTCTCCAAAGTAGGCAGCGCAAAGGCAGCCGTCTGCATAATGGAACAATTGCTAAACCATAACTTCAATTGAACTATATACTAACATCAAATTTCACTCGACGAGTTTGTATTTGTATTGAAATTCCATCCTATGCAAATCATGGCATTGAAAGAAAAATTTACCTTCCCGGAACCAGTAACGGCACTCCCACATATATCACTCCCATTCATTGCTAGTGGTATAACTGCCGACTACAATCATCAAAACCATAAAATTCAGCAAACCTAAATGGCATACATACAAGCGCATATGAATAAATAAGAAATGGAATAGAGAAACCTGGATTGGTGTGGGCTTACTGTACCCCAAAGCCTCGCAAGCACGAAGCAAAGGCCGCGATAAATTCAGCTCAATGAATGAAATGGCACTGAACGAAGCTGTGTCAGAAGGCACATAGAACGATTTAACGTCGACGGCATCACCGGTCTCTTCATCCTCATCTTCAATCCTATCCTCTTCCTAAATGCACAAGCACAGAGAGAGAGAGAGTCAAGTTGATATAACAGATTTATCGAATTTAGGGATTAGAAGAGAGAGAAGATTGGTACTAACTTCTTGTTTGTTGGAATAGGATTCAGAGTCATCGTCGTTGGGAATGATAGGAACGGGGCGATTTTGGAGTGCTTTGGTGATTTTGAAATCGATGGAGGTTGTGCTTTTACGGGCGTGTTCTTCAGCTACTGATTCGTAGTAGGGAGCAAAGTCCCATGGAGATTCTGTTTTCTTATTCAAGGGCTGCTCTTCTTCGTCTTCTTCTTCTTCTTCTTCGTCTTCGGGTTGAAAATCATCGTGTTCTTCGTCGCTAGAGGTTTCGAAAACGAAAGCGGGAGCCATGGGAGATGGCTGGAGAGTGCAGAAACGAAGCAACGACGTTTTTTTATTGATGAGGGTGACGACCCAATTACCAAAATTACTAAAATATCACTAAAGTGAAAATGAAGCAAGTACTCTAAAATCTTAAAAAATACCAAAATATTAAACAAATTTCTTGTACTTTCCCGCACTTTCTCACCTGTTGAAATCTACCAAAAAATAAGAAAAATATAGAAAAGCCCTAAAAAATCATGAAAGCCATACTAAATTTCACCCCAAACCCATAATCACGAAAGCCATACAAGAAAAAGCGGAGCACCGTCGAAACCGACCTTCGCGGCGGCGCCGTTACTGACGGAACGTCGACGCTTTTTCTTGGCACCGTTACCCACTCCCTCTCTTCTCTAACGAAGCTACTAATTTACATCCATATTTATATACGATGAGAGTTTCAAGTGCTAAATAAATGCAATGTATAAACCCTAATCGTTCTAATAACAATGATGAGAAATTGCTTCCTAAAAGAACAAAAACAAAACAATGATTAGAAGTGAGCTTTTAAAAGAAGAACATTATAAATTGCTTCCACAAGAACAATTAATTCCTAAAAAACAGCGCATTTTTAGCGTGATAGTCACTGCATAGGTATTAAGTTGTTATGGGGTAGAGGGTAAGGGTTGGATTCAAGTCTCCAAGAAAAAACTTTACACACACGTATACTTAGATTATATTATACTAGAATTTCTGTCTTATATTTAAAAAAAGGACATTTGTTCTATCTTTTATTCAAAAAACAAGTGAGCACCTAAAAAAAAAAAATTAAAAAAAAAGGTGAGCATTTATTCGTTTTACAGTTGGGCTTGGGCTTCATTCCTATAAGTGCATATGAGTATATAATCATTCATAAAGCCTAGTTGGGCTTGGGCTCTTCTCCTACAAAGCCCAACACCACCTCCCATTTTTGAACATGTTGCCCAAAACGCACCGTTTTCCCCTCTTCCCCTAAACAGATAAAGCTCTCTCTCTGTGTGTTAGGGTTTGATCAACTTGATGGTTTAGAAGATGAGGCTCATGAAAAGGTTTGCATTTCTTTCATTCCTGTTACTTCTGTTTTTGATAAAAGGTTTTGGAGGGAAGAAAAGTAAATGGAAGGATATATAAGTGTAATATCTTGTATGGGAGAAAAATTATGGGGAGAGAGAGAGAGAGAGACGGAGGAAAAAATGAGGGGGTTAGTGATGGGCTAGTTTGTCATAGCATATAAAGAACAAGTGTTTTGATATTTTTCAATTCTATCTCACACATCATAAAAAAAAAAAAAAATTGCAATACTTTTTCCTTTCACCAATGACTATAAAATTTCGTTTCACCAAAGGAAAAAAAAGGAGTAAAATATATTCGTTTCACCAATCACAAAAAATTTGGTGCCGCAAAAACAGGTTTCCTTTGGCGAGCTTGTACGAACTCCCTAGCTACAAAAGAAAATTTGATGAAACGAAAAATTTTGCCGGATGCGATTTGTTCTCACTATTCAGGTGCCCATAAGGATACACTTCATTCTCTTTTGGAGTTGCGACAGTCTCAAGGAGGTTTGGATGAAGGATTTCGGCTGGATTTTCAGGTTTGGGGTGCTCTTTTCTTCCTTTAAGAAGCTGGTAAAGCTGGTTTTCACCAAGTCTGATTTGATTCCTCTGTTTGCTACGACTGCATGGTCAGTTTGGTTTCACAAAAATAAGATCCGGGTAGGTGAGAATGCTAGGCCGTTGGGTCAGTTAGTGAGCTTTGCACGTGACTATGTGTGTGATTTTAAGTCCCTAAGAAACAACTCCTCCACGGTCTGTGTTTCAGCTCCTAAGATTTGGAGTCCTCCTGACCGTTACACATGGAAAGTCAATTTCGACAGAGCTATGTATTTTGAATCTGCTGATGCTGGGGTCGGGGTGGTTGTTTGAAACTCCTTTGGTGAGGTAAAGGCTGCTATGACAGAGAAGATTAGGAAGCCACCTACTGTGGAAGCCTTGGAGCTGCTGGTTGCCAGACGTGCCGCCCTTTTCTCATAAGAACTTGGCCTTGAGGGGGATGTTTTTGAAGGAGATTCGGAGCAAGTTATGAAGGTCCTTCAATGGGGTGGCTGGGATTTTGCTCCCGGTGGGCATCTCATTCGTGATATCCTTAGTATTGTAAACTCTTTTATGAGTACCTCTTTTGCTCATGTCTGTAGGCAGGGCAATATTGTTGCTCATGCTTTGGCTCAGAGAGTTAGACATTGTTCGCCTATTTCAATTTGGTTGGACTCCTATCCAACGGACATCACTTCTTTTGTATTAGCTGATTTTCAGCCTTGATTTATTGAAGTTTCTGGTCTCTTTCTTAAAAAAAAAAAAAAAAAGTCATTGGCAAAAAAAGGAATATATGTAAAATGTTTTAAATAATAAATAAGGAGAGGGAAACAAAATTGCTATTAATTAAGTGAATGAAGTGTAAGTCAATTAGTATTTAATGCTATTTTTTTAACCATTAGATCAATTACAAATCTACGGTCTACAAATGGTGTAACTCTTGTCAAGTTACACCAGGTGTAACTTGAACCTATCTCATATATATATATATATATATTGGTTGCTTCAGAAACGAATAAGCAACTATCAACAATTGCAATGCTAATTCTTGTTAGGAAAAATATAACATGAGTTTTTTTGGAAAGAAAATTTTGTTTTTCTTGAGAAAATTTGAATGCCTAGATATATTAATAAAATAAAATTATGTCATTTTTTTAGTTTTTGTAAATTTAAAATTTTTATAAAAAAACTAAAAATTTTAAATTAATTTTTCTAGAAAATTTTTTTTTTTTGGGTTAAAGTTTAGTTAATGATATGGAATAGTTAATATTATATGCCATAATCCAAATTTTTTTTTTTGAGAAACCACGACGCGATGCATTTGATTAAGAAATACCAGCTAAATCAGCTTGGTAAGAAAACAGTACATCCGATGGAACATCTTCCATCCATATTACACAATTTGAACTATTAATTGCTAACTGAGCCAAACTGTGTGCAACTAAGTTGCCCTCTCTCTTTGTATGAGAGTAGGACAATTTGGAAAAAGCTGAAGATAGTGAAACAAAGTCCTGTAACAGCAACCCAAAGGGGGCTAAACTAGTATTCTTAGTGCTCAAAGCCTTCATCACAAGTAGAGAATCACCCTCCAAGACAGCTTCAGATATTCCCACCTCTCTAGCAAACTCAAGCGCTTTGCTAGCTGCTAAGGCTTCAATCTCAATTGGCTGAAGTTGTTGAGGAACCGGAGAAGACATGGCAGCAGTGACAAGTCCTTCCTGGTTCCGAATGATGACACCCACACCGGAGCACTTTTCTTCAGCAAAAATGGCACCATCAAAGTTGATTTTGAAAGGGACCAGATCAGGCGGTTTCCACCTGATTCTCCTTATCGACCCACTTGTAAATTGTGAAGGTTGCACGGCTTTAAATTCTGCACATCTGTCATGAGCCACTTGATAGAGTTGGTTAAGAGAACAATGAGGTTGCTGGGTTCTCACCTGGTTCTTTGGTACCAAACTGACCACACAGTGAAAGCAAATAAAGCCGGGTTCCTTTGGTGTTGAAATACCCAAGCCATGAGCTCGCTGAAGCTGGAAAAATGCTGATGGTTTCGAAAACTCCATAAATCGTTCATCCCCCATACGTCATCCAGTTCCTTGCAGTTCCAAACTGCATGTAAAACATCTTCATTCCCTTCCTTGCAGCGGTCACAAAGCTGATCTGTGATGATCGTACGACGTAGTAGATTGCATTTCGAAGGGAGAGAATTACGGCAAGCACGCCAAATCAGATTCCTTACTTTGTTTGGACATTCAAGAGCTCAAACCTTCTTCCAAAGCCCTTTCTCATGGTCAGGTTGCTCAGCCACCTGGAAACCAGCTTCGTCCTCCTTCAAAAATCGATATCCCGATTTACAACTAAAACACCCATCGTGCTCCCAAGGCCAGAACAGAGAGTCATCAGTTGCTTTTCTAGCCAAAGGAATATTTTTTATTTCTTCAACTTCTTGTGGTGCAAAAATCCCATCCACCATCATAGCATTCCACGTTCTAGTTCCCTCATCAATTAAGCAATCCACAGTGGCTTCTTCCATTGATTCCACCATTGGGGAGAGTACCTTAGTTGGATGTTTTCGAGGCAGCCAATGGTGTTGCCAGATTTTGATTGATTTACCATTCCCCACCCTCCAACAAGCACCATCTAGGATAACATCGCAACCTTGCAATATGCTCTTCCAAGCATAGGAACCTGAACTTGATCCCTTAGCTTCTATGAGGGAGCAATTAGGGAAGAACTTTGCCTTAAAAACTTTATAGAAAACGGTTTCCTTATTATGCAAAAGCCGCCATGCTTGCTTCGCCAAAAGGGCGTCATTAAAATGAGGTAAATCACGAAAGCCCATACCGCCTATCATTTTGGATTTAGTTAAATCACTCCACCGGATCCAATGAATCTTCCTTCTATTTCCCCTTTGCCCCCACCAAAACTTCTTTATCATTGCCTCAATCTCATCACAAAGCCCTAATGGTAATTTAAAGCACCCCATAGCATAAGTAGGGATAGCTTGTATCACAGATTTGATTAAAACCTCCCTCCCGGCTTGTGATAGCAATTTACCCTCCCACCCTTGAAGTTTTCTCCAAACCCTCTCCTTGATATAATTGAAACTAGCCTTTTTCCCCCTACCCACAAAGGAAGGAAGGCCCAAATATTTCTCATAAGACTTCACTTCTTGGATTTGGAATAGATTTTTTATGCTTGTTTTTGCTTCAACCGTGGTAGACTTGCTAAAGAAGATAGCGGTTTTATCTTTGTTGATTTTTTGCCCTGACAATGACTCTTCCGCTAACAAGTTTAACACATTATTGCAATCCTCAAAGATTGACCTACAAAAAAGCGAACTATCATCTGCGAAAAACAAATGGGTTAGCTTAGGACCCCGTTTACACATTGAAAAACCCTTGATATTTCCATTTCTCGCCGAATATTTAATGAGAGCATGAAGACCTTCCGTACATAAAAGGAAAAGGAAAGGAGATAGGGGATCGCCTTGCCTAATCCCTCTACTAGGGTGGATCATTCCAATAGGCTCCCCATTCACCATGATAGAGTATGACACCGATTTTACACAACTCATCATAAGAGTAATCCATCTCGAACAAAACCCATTCTCTCTATAAGCCTCTCCAAATACACCCATTCCACGCGATCATAGACCTTACTCATATCTAATTTAACCGCCATAAAACCATGTTTTCTTGAATTATGGTGTTTCATATGATGAAGAGTCTCAAATGCAACCATAATATTGTCTGAAATAAGTCTATCCTTAGCAAATGCAGATTGATGGGGCAGAATTCAGACACAAGTTCAGGGTTAGCAATTTTAGGGACTAGAGTAATGAGTGTATGGTTAATGGATTCAGGGAGAATACCTAAATTAAGCCATGATAGAATGGCTGAAGTAACATCATGCTGCATTATTGACCAAAAATGTTGATAGAACAATGGTGGCATACCATCAGGACCTGGCGCTTTTAGAGGTGCCATATGACTTAAGGCTTCCTTAACTTCCAAAGCTGTAAATTCCTTCACCAATTCAGTATTCATCTCCTCGGTCACCATGCATGGAATTTTCTCAAGAGAAGCAGCCTCCAGATTCGGGTTGGAGGTGGAAAAAAGGTCCTTGTAATAATTCTCCATCACATGCCCAATTGCTTCTTGATTCGTTAGCCAAGTTCCATCCGCGTCTCTTATTCCTCTGATCATGTTCTCCCTCAATCTCTTTGTAGCCTTGCTATGAAAAAAAGCTGTGTTGTTGTCACCTTTACTTAGCCACAACACCCTTGATCTTTGACACCACATCCTTGCTTCTCGGTCTTGCAGAAAATTAATCTCAGATCTTAAGCTTCTAACCCGAGCATTATTCCCACTCTCCATTGATTCACTTTCGGCCAAGGTAAGTAAATGCTTTTTAATCTCTAATTCTCTCCTCACGTGTCCGAAGTTGTGCTTACTCCACCATGTTAATTCTTGTTCACACTTAGCCACTTTTTTCAGAATGGCTAGGCCTGGATTTTGCTCCCTTGTGCTACCCCAAACCTCTTCAACCGTTTCACCACAAGTTGGATCCGACAACCACATTTCTTCAAATTTAAAGCATCTCTTCCTCCTATTTTCTGGCAGCCCCAACAAATTAATCAAAAGAGGAGTATGATTCGAAGACATACATTGAAGATGATGAATTCTAGTTCCCGGAAATTTCTGGAACCAAGAATTTGTAGCCATGCATCGATCCAATCTTGTTCTTATGGAATGACCATCCTCATAATGTTTAGCCCACGTGAATTTAGAACCCACATACCCCAAGTCCATGAAGCTACATTCGTCGATCACATCTCTAAATAGTTGCATTTGATTGTGACCTCTAGGAGCTCCTCCCCACTTTTCCTCTTGGCGGACAATTTCATTAAAATCACCACCACAAATCCAAGGAATGTTCATACTAGAATTCAAACTTCTAAGTTTACCCCAAGCTTCATTCCTCCTATGAGTTTCGGGCTCTCCATAAAAACCTGTGAATCGCCATGCATTTTCAGTGTTTCCATTGATAATCGTATCAATATAATACCTGTGAGAATCAACCACATCAATGTTAATAGAGTTTTTCCAAAATAGAACTAAGCCACCACCTCTATTCAGCCTTGGAACCACCCACTTCTGATGAAAATTAATCTTGCTCAAAGTACGATCTAGCCTTACCTCATCTGCCCATGTTTCGGCTATAAACACGACAGAGGGATCTTTTGCTTGTATTAATTTAACAAGCTCATTCTCTGTACATGGGTTCCCAAGCCCACGACAGTTCCACAATAATAGACTCATTGCTTCTGGCAGGGCTGGTGACCAGCCTCTGCCAATATCATATTTTTTGTTGCGCCCCCCTGAGAAATCTTTCTTTTTTTTGGTAACTCAGTTGGGCTTGCTGACCTCCCAGCATTTCTTTTTACTCCCACTACATTGGACATCACCACATCTGATCCCATCCCCACTCTAGAAAGCCTCTTCCATGTGCCTTCAGCATGCACGTGATTGTTGAGTGGACCAGGAGGTCCAGGAATCTCACATGGCTCATTAATGCAAAGAGAGTCCATGCATTTTTCCTTTCCTGGCTTAGTTCCAAATTCGGGTTTCTCTGACGTAGTTGAATCAAACTTTTTTATTTCCTTATCGATTCCCTCAATTATCTCTTCAACGTTCTCTGCTGGCAGCTTTTTCTCCTCTGAACCATTCTGATTTAAAGTTACTTTCTCCATGATTCCATCGTCAACCTGTGGCCATGAGTTCAGCGGATTCACCTCCTGAAGATCCGGGATTATGTTCTCACTGTTGGGAACTTCGAAGCTTTCTTTGTCAGGCCTTATGACCACCGGTGATGGTTTCCCTGAACGCACCACCACCACCGGAGTCTTCTTAGCTGGTCCGGAGCTTGTCGACGATCCACCGGATTTTTTACTAGCAAAGAATCCTGGTACTTTAATCATAAATCTTCTAGTTGGTGTAAATGGCGCTGCTTTCATCCAGGGACCGAATTGTTGAGCTTCAGTTGAGAGACTTCCTGCACTTTCAATCCATGGATCGCAGTCACGATCATCGTGTGTCAAACGTCCACACCAGTAGCAAAGATTTGGAAGCCTTTCATATTTGAAAGACACCCACAATTCCTTCCCACTATCAAGCGAAACCACTCATCCCCTGCATAGTGGTTGAGAAATATCTATTGTGACTCGGACTCGCTGAAAGTTTTCTCCTTCCGTTTCTGCCTCTTCAGTCACTTCATTCACCGTTCCAATGGCTTCACATAGTTGTTCAGCAATTCGTCTTGTTCGAAATCTGACTGGGAGATCATGCACTTGCACCCAAAATGTGACCTTGTTAAACTCCATATCTCCCACAGCTGTTTCCATCCCATAACGTTGCAACACCATTAGATGTTTATCAAAACTCCAAGGCTCTGCTGCAAGGACTTTCTCCATCTCACTCTTGTCATCAAATGTAAATAAGACCACATGATCACGCTCCTTTTTAATTTTGAAGCCATTATTCGATCTCCAAAGAGGTGTGAGAGTTTTTGCTATGGCGTCTAAGTTAAGAGCATGCTTAGTTAAGAACTTGGCTGCTACAACAAACTCCGTTGCTGCCTGTTCCTCCTTTATGCAGAAGTTTGAACCTTCACATTCCGAAAGGTTTAGACAGCTCCAAGCTTTTGTGAGATCTTCCATCCTATACTAGTGTCTGTTTCCCAAAACACTTGAAAAAAACCCACAAAGCCTCAAGGTAAACCTGTTACCTTGGGGGACAAAGACTCCTTCAAGAGAAGGGACTGCTACTCTACACTCTAGAGAAGAAGGAAAACCGTCCTTCACTAGCAGAGAGAAACTCTCTCATGCCTTTGTACGTTATGTGGCATTTAATGGACGCATCCGTGAAAAATGAATAGAGGGATTGACAATCCAAACAATATAGAATGTTAGGGGTATAATTTAAACTCAAAAATTTTAGTGTGTAAAATGCAAAGACCCTCAAATTTTAGAGTGTGTTTTGTACTTTGGTCTACATTTTTTTAATAGTTTAGAGACAAAAAGATACAAAAAAAGAACTTGTTACAATAGTTTTGGAATGAAATTTTTATTTATTTATTTCTTTTAATTGATAAGGGTAACATTTTTAATAATTTAAAAATAAAAGTTTAATGACAAAAAATAAATTTAAAAAAAAATTAGGGACAAAAATAATATTTTAACCTAAAAAAAAAATAAAGGGGGTAAAATTAAATTTCCATTCCCCTTCCGACCCAGTTTGTTAAAGGAGATATTATAGATACGAGGAAAACCTAGTTGTTCTGCGCGTCAGCTCTAAGCTCATAGCACCCAGTCTAAAGTACCACATCACGTCTCTCTCTCTCTCTCATAAAACCCAAACTCACTTTGCAATTTCAAAACCCTAACTCTCTCATTTTCTCTCTCTGTATTCATTGCCTTTTGTGAAATTTTTTGTGTGTAATTCAGAGAATCTAATACTATATATAAATAGGATAACTGTCCAATTAAAATTAATAAACGTTGCATCTAAAAAAACCCTAGCGACACTGCGATATAGAGAAAGCGAAGGAGAAAAAAAAAAAAAACTTGCGCCACACTGGAGATTCGTACGGCCGGCCATCGCCATCCCCTTTTGAGTTTTTCAGGTACGCTCTTCTCTCTCTCCCTCTCTTTCTCTCTATGTGTTTTTGTTGTTTTGATTCGGTTTTGAAACTTTCCTTTTGCGGAAAATTCTAGATCTGTTTTGCTATTAGAAGATAAGAGAAGAAGAAGAGAGATACAGATATGTCGGAACGATTGACGCGTATAGCGATTGTGAGCTCCGATAGGTGCAAGCCCAAGAAGTGCCGCCAGGAATGCAAAAAAAGCTGCCCTGTTGTCAAAACCGGTACCTACTTTTTCATTCTAACTCTGAAATCGATGATGAATTGTTCTTGATCAGTATCTATTAATTAATTTTTTTCTTTTGATCTAATAATATTTTTTTATTCATTATGAAATCAAGAAGAGCATGAATTTTGGGTTAAGATTGATTATATTTGCAATGGATTCTAGTATGAATTTTTGATGAACCGTGGATGTGATGCAACAAGCAGTATTAGGCTTTCTGGGTTTTTTTTTTTTTTTTTTTTTTTTTCAAGTTTCAGGCAAATGGGTTTGTAAGAATTACTTAAATATTGGTACCAAAGATCAATTTTGGGTCTATTTTTTAATAAAGATGTTGGGGGTATATTTCTTCATTTGGGGTATATATCTGATTTATAGTCTGATAACAGTAATATTGGATTGAAGTAAAATGTATCATGCATGGTAAGCATAGAAAGAATAGTTATTCTGATGGTAGACTTGGGAAAGTACCATTGTAATTGAGAGTTTTTGAGTGGTATAACTTCTCAAGAGTCATACCAGTATATAACTTGAAACAAACCCTTCTGCTAGATAAGATGGAAGTTATTATAGGAAAATAGGAGGGAAGATGTTTAAGGATGGCTATCTCTCTATTTTTTTTTTTTTTTGATAGGTAAGAAAAAAATTATTAAAGGACTACTTTATGCAAAAAAACATAAGCAACCTTATTTAGGATAGAGTGGTAAAACTGATGCATGTGACTAGCTGTAATAGTTCACAGTGGTTCATTGAGTAACCTATCTAATCTTTTGAATAAAATGACTGAGTTCATTGAGTAACCTTAAGTAGTTGGGATTAAAGCTCAGCTGAGTTTAGTAGATAAAAGGGTCAAGAATTGTGAGTGCTTATAATAGTTAAGTACTTATAATAGTACTTATAATAGTTGAGTAACCTTACATTCGACGGGAATTTGATGTATGTTGTATGTGTTGATGTGAGAATAGCTAGCAGGAGCATTATCTTTGGTGTTCTTGCATTTTGCTCGTTATACTGCAACTGAAGACTGCATTTGCTTCTTTACTTTCTAGCTAAGCTTCTTTATGGGTTGTTTTGCCTTCAACATGGAGTTTGGTTTATGATGATGAACTCTAATTCAAATGGCACTTTCTCCTCCCTTAATAATGAGATGGAAGTCAAAAGTCTTGGGTTTAAGACCTACGTGGTTTGTGTAAATCACCAATCCAAAAATGGAATTTGGATTATATATTCACGTCTTTTGGTGATAGATACAGTTTCTTACCATTTCTGCGCTATATATGCAGGAAAACTCTGTATTGAGGTTACTCCTGCATCGAAGATTGCTTTCATCTCTGAGGAATTGTGTATTGGATGTGGTATCTGTGTCAAGGTTAGTATATAACTGTTGTAATAATTTTTCTTCTTTCTCTTGGTTGGTTGTATTCAATGGGATGTATTGATCTAACTAAGTATTCTACTGATGCAGAAATGCCCGTTTGAAGCTATTCAGATCATCAACTTGCCAAAAGATCTGGACAAAGATACAACCCATCGCTACGGCCCTAACACTTTTAAATTGCACAGGTTAGTTTTCTATTTCTTTTCCAGGAAAAAAAACGTGTATATCTTTTTCTTTAGTTTGACAGAGCAGGAAACTACTTAACAGGTTACCAGTCCCGAGACCTGGGCAAGTTCTTGGCCTGGTTGGAACTAATGGCATTGGGAAGTCCACTGCCCTCAAAGTTTTGGCTGGAAAACTGAAACCAAACCTCGGTCGCTTCAATGTAATATTCTCAGGCATCATTTCCTTAATGGCTTCTTGATGCATTTCCGTTGCTTATCTTTTTGACTTTTATTATTTTTATTATTTTTTAGAATCCTCCAGATTGGCAGGAAATCTTGACATACTTCCGAGGATCTGAGCTGCAGAATTATTTTACGCGTATTCTTGAAGATAATTTGAAGGTGTGCCTTTTTGATTTAGAATGTTCTTTTACACATATGACATACCTTATTGAACTTGAAAAATAAATTGAATTTCTATCTACTTGTCTCACTATTTCATTATTGATGTTGATCTTCATGAGTAAATAACTAATGAAGCTTTGAAATATTTTAGTTGTTTACAAGGGTAAGGTGTATCTTTGCTACTCCCTTATTTTCTTATTATCTTTGTTGTTTTAGTAGTCTACTTGGATTGGTCTCTACTTATGTGTTAGGTACCATTCAATCTTTCATGGGCTCCAAAAAAATTCTGTAAATTGTGTATATTGTCAAGTCCCTATAAGGCAATTGTTTAACATATTCATTAGAAAGGCTAAACATTAAATGAGTACGAATTGGTAGGGTTTGATTAGTGTGGTCGCCTACCAAAAAAAGGAGTGGTAACTACTGTTAATTGAAATTATTCTCAAATCTTGACTTAGGCTTATAGATGATAGCTTTGATGGGTATCTTGCAAAGTTTACACAAATTCAATTAACTTTTTTTTAATATCCAAATAAAGTTTCTTTCATATAACAATGTGTTAAACTTTTTACCATCGTTGGTAAAAGTGTGAAGCGCCAGAGGCCCTACGCTTCTTTCCCCTAAAGTGAGGCGCATGTTAGGATCATGTTAGAAACTTGAACCAACTTGTCAATCAGAAGCGAAATTGACTCATGTAAAGGAAGTGCCGATTGCCACTCAGAGTAGCCAAATCGGTACTTCCATGCATTTTTAGAGTGCTGATTGGCACTTCTAGATCAACGTGGATCCGGATTTGCATGGGGTTCCCTCTCATTCTCATGCAGGTGATTCAACCTTGAGTTGGCAACCAAGAGCTCATATTAGGGTTACTTCAAGTATTGGATGTCAACTGTCAGAGTTAGTTAGAGTTAGCTAGCCTAGCAGATGCATGAATTGATTAAGCACGTGCATGTTTGTTAGGAGCCTCATTTAATAAGTTAAATGTGATATTGCCCATCTTTAACATGTGCTGCAAAGGCTAACCTATAGGAGTGGGCTATGTGTGGCCAATACAATTAGAGCTTAGGTGTACAAATCTAGACATGTAATCCCTCATTTGATATCAATTAGGAGAATAAACTTGTTGCTTAGACTATTGTAGTCTTGCTTGGAGGTAGAGATCCTCTTGAAGTAATCTCATCTTGGAGAAGGTCACTCTCTCTAAGTCACAACCATTCCCATTCAACCTCTTATCACCTCTGAGTTAAAACCTCATCTTTGGCGGAGGGTTATTGCCACCAAATATGGAGAGGGTCAAGGGGGGTGGAATACTAAAGAATGCAGAAGGGCCCACTGGTGTGGTCTTTGGTGTGGTATTAATGACGGTTGGGAGAGATTCTCCAAACATTTGGCTCTTGCGGTGGGTGATGGCTCCAACATTTTTTTTTGGCATCAGGTGGGTTGGGGATACCTCACTTAAAATGCTCTATCCTCAGTTATATGCGTGTTCAAATGACAAGGAAGCCTGCATTTCTGATTTGTTGGGTCATCAGGAGGATGGGAGTAATAGATTTTGGAACTTGAGATTTTATAGGAATTTTCATGAGAGGGAATTAGAAGCTACTTTCTCTTTCCTAAATTTCATTCAATCTCGGATTCCAAGAGGCTTTGGGTGTGATAGTTCCCATTGGTGTCTTAATGGGAATGGTAAGTTCGATATTCAGTCTTTTTATAATAAGATCAGGGGTACATCTCTCTCTACAATTGAGTTTGTTCGATATTCGGTGTTTTTGAATGGGCTAGGTGCTGGGGTTCCTCAAACTGTTTTTCTACTCTGGAGTTTCTTACTTCCCTTAGAAGTCCCCCTTAAGTTGCTTTTCTTAGTGCCCGTTTGTTTGGGCGTTTTGAGCTCAATATGCGCGTTTTGCAAAAAGCTGAAGCAATATTTGCGTTTGGTTCAGCCCAAAATGCAACTTTTTGGAAAAAGTTGCATTTTGGGCCAAGGCAAATAACGCTCTGGGAACGGGCAAAGTTTATGGAGCTGAGGAGTTCCATAAACAAAAAGGGAATGCGCGTTCTGGAAGCTATCCGTTGGCTCTTCCAAAAATTACCAAATTACCCTTGAAGGTCCATAAACATCAGTTCTCAGTCTGTGTTCTTCTCTGCTCTGCCGTAAAGCCCTGAAGCTCACTCACGCTCATCTCTTCTCTGCTCTGCCCTCTCCGTGGTAAGTCATTCGTGCGCATCATTCCTCTCCTCTCATCTCATCTCTCTGCTCTTCCCTCACCGTTTTGCTACAAACACTGCACCGCCCAACAAAATCAACACCACAATCAACCCAAAACACAATCAACAATCAACCCACCGGTCTACCGCCACAATCAACAAAACCCATTTCAAACCTAACTCAAAATCAACCCAAAACAAAATCAACTGAAAATCAAACCCAAAATCCACAGAAAATCAACTCAAAATTTAACCCATTAACTGAAAACCCATAACCCAAACCCAATGTTTCAATCATCTTCATCTTCATCTTCATCTTCTTCATCATCATCATCATCATCATCATCTTCTCTCTTCCTCTCGGCTTTCGAATTGTCAAAAAAAAGAAAAAAAAAAAAAGAGCTCAACGGTGGAAGTGTGGAACGTTCTGGAGCAAGTGAAAGAGAAAAAGGGGAAAGAAAGAACACAAAATGAAAAGTAAAGTGGAATGTTCTGGGGGGGGGGGGGAAAGGGGAAAGAAGGAAAAAGAAAAAAGAATAAAGAGATGTGTACGTGTGTGGAGGTGTGTGGAGGAGAAAAAATGAGGGGAAAAAAGAAAAGGAAAAAAACGAAAGAAAGAAATGTTATTACAGTATTTTCACAATTTTTTCACAATAAATTTTAAAGAGTAGGTTATTATTAGCTAATATTGGTGAGAAAAAAATAATTTTTTTAGAAAGAGAAAAATAATTTTAATAGTATGTTAAAATTAAAATCAATATCATTTTTTATCACAATATTTTTACAATACTTTCACAATAAATCTTAAAGGGTAGGTTATTATTAGCTAATATTGGTGAAAAAAAAATAATTTTTTTAGAAGGAGAAAAATTGATTTAAGTATATGAAGTAGTTGATTTAAGTATGAAATAAACTCACATCCAAAAAAAAAAAAAAAAAAAAAAACTCTCTTATATATACATTGTCATTTTTGGTAATTTATCCCTCAAACTGTCACTTTTATAAGTGCTAACCAAACACTTAGCTTTTTCAAAAAGCACTTTTTAACAGTTTTTACCAAACATTCAGCTTTTTGAAAATGCACTTTTTAATTATGCACTTTTTAAAAACTCCACTTTTTCATTATGCACTTTTACAAAAAACTGAACCAAACTCACCCTTAATTCTGTTGTTTTTGTTTGCTGCTTTTTGTGTTCACCATCATGAACACCTTGTATTTGCTGTTTTCGTTTTTTCTTCCAAGATTAATATAATTCTTATTACTTATCAAAAAAAAAAAGTTCAAGCTAGACTAATCCAACTCACACAATGAGCTCTAGCTCAACTGACACCTCCTCCCCTTACAAGTTCTAGGTGGAGGGTGGGGTCGTGGGTTCAAGGCTGATCAAGTGCACGTGTAGCTTACCAATCAAAAAGAAAATGCAACTCTTATCTGCAAACTGGAGACAAGGCATCCTGTATCAATCCATACCTGAAACACAAAATCCACAATCCCACACCCAGAACCCATCAAACAAACTCCAAGGCTGCTGATACCCAAATGATCCACACCCACTGTTGAAACCCAAAACAATGCCTGATGGCACCATTTGTTCTAGATTTGTACTTATTTGAGATATTTGATTTCATTCTTGAATTTGTTTGGGCTTTATAATGGTTGAGGATTTTATGGATTTAATTGTGGCTTGAGTATATCTCTCTCCTTGTTGATGTAGTCCTGGAAGCCTATTAAAAGGAGGCTTTAGAAATAGTTTGAGGCAATGCATTTTGAATGAAAAATGTCTGATTAGATATTGCTCTACAGCTTGATGGTGATTCCAAGCATCCCTAGATGGTGAAGCCTAGGGTTTGGCCTGTTTCCCTATTTGCCCCATTGATTTTTTTTTACCCTCAGTTCTGCAGGAATGCAGTGTGGTTTGTCTAATTTAATGCTTGCATTAACTTGGTTAATTTGTATCTGACCACTTGGTGTACCAAGCCCATGGACTTCATGAAACTGCAAAAGACCTTTTTTATTTATTTATATTTTTTTTGGTGGATGGAGATATTAATTATAAGAACGTTTGATGGGTATGATTCACGAGCATCGGAAGTTGTCTTTATTAGTTTAATGCTGAATTTAATATGCTGTACGTACTTGGATCCCATGATTTTGATCATTCTGTGGGTTGTCTTTTGGTTGGATATTAGATACCTTTGTTTAACCTTTGTCTTTCAACTAAGAATGTATATTTTTTTTTATTAGGCCATTATAAAGCCCCAGTATGTTGATCACATTCCAAAAGCTGTTCAAGGTAATGTAGGGCAGGTGCTGGACCAAAAGGATGAGAGAGACATGAAATCAGAACTCTGCGCTGATCTTCAGCTGAACCAGGTTATAGACCGTAATGTAGGGGATTTGTCAGGAGGAGAGCTTCAGAGATTTGCTATTGCTGTTGTTGCTGTACAGAATGCAGAAATTTATATGTTTGATGAACCTTCAAGTTACCTTGATGTAAAACAGAGGCTTAAAGCTGCTCAAGTTGTCCGTTCTTTGCTCAGGCCTAATAGGTTTTTGTTTCTCCAGCCATTTTATTACTCTTAATCTTCAAATGATTTTATTGTTTGTATTAAGGACTCTTAAGAATGGTAATCACACTGTTTAAACTTCATATTTCAGCTATGTAATTGTTGTGGAGCATGATCTTAGCGTCTTGGATTACTTGTCGGACTTCATTTGCTGTTTATATGGGAAACCAGGAGCATATGGAGTTGTAACCCTTCCCTTCTCAGTCAGAGAAGGAATCAATATCTTCTTGGCTGGATTTGTTCCAACAGAAAATTTACGTTTTCGGGATGAATCCCTTACCTTTAAGGTTATCTGTTAGCTTTGCTAATTGTTGCCTTTTGACTTTGTTTAGCTGTACTCTTTTATTTACTTGTTGCCTTCTCTAGGTTGCTGAGACTCCACAAGAAAGTGCGGAGGAAATTGAGACATATGCACGTTACAAATACCCAACCATGACCAAAACTCAAGGAAATTTCAGGCTTCGTGTTGTTGAGGGTGAATTTACTGATTCTCAGATTATTGTGATGCTGGGTGAGAATGGGACTGGCAAAACAACATTTATCCGTATGCTGGTATTTTTTTTTTTCTTTTCATCACTTTTGTGTTCTTTGTCATGTTTAGCTGTTTAAGTTATTTTGGGATCTCCTGCTTTTTAAGAGGATGAGTTATCCTGTTGGCTAAATCTGCAGGCTGGTTTACTGAAACCTGATTCTGTAGAAGGTTCTGATGTGGAGATTCCTGAGTTTAATGTTTCTTACAAGCCCCAGAAGATCAGTCCGAAATTTCCATCTACTGTGCGGAACTTGCTACATTCAAAAATACGTGATTCATACATGCATGCTCAGTTTATGTCGGATGTTATGAAGCCTCTTCTTATTGAACAATTAATGGATCAAGAAGTTGTGAATCTTTCTGGTGGAGAGTTGCAAAGAGTTGCATTATGCCTATGCCTTGGGAAGGTAATAATAATAATTTTTTTTTTTAAATTTTAAAAATGAAAATGTATACTTTCTATTAATTGTGCTAGAATGTAAATAACTGAGTAGTTTTTGTCGATTGGTTAATTTATCCCCTCGGTATATTAATCATGCATTGTTCATTTTTGAAGAATGAATGTAGATTTATCATTTGTTGGTATTACTTAATTATTATTATTGTTAATAATAATAATTTTTATTCTTAGTAGCTCTTGAGCTTTTTGTATTTTCATGTCAAGAGTGTTCATCATAATGAACACGATGTTTGTTTTTTCAATAAAATTTTTATTACCTATCAAAAAAAAAAAAAAAATTGCTATTATTAGTTACATGAGCAACACAAGATTGAATTCCTTTTATGATCCCTTCTATTTGTCCAATATGCTGGGATTATGTTACCTTTATACCACTTTATATTCTACCAATCAGAACTTGCCATGTATTCTTTTTTACTTTCCTTATAAAATAACTGAAATTTTAAAATAGAAAAAAAAATTTAGACACATGGCATATCACAATTGGTGGAAGTGGAACACAAAAAGTGGCACAAAGGATTTGTATTAGTTATTTAGCTATTTAGTTTAGTCTATATCTGGTTAAATAGGCTGGATGTTGCAAATGACTGTGTGTCCATGAGTTTCAACAATTTGCTTGATTTCCTGATGTACAGATGTACATATATATATATCTGTCTCTGTGTGTCCCTCTGTGTGTGTGTGTGTGAATTGTAAAAACAATTTCATTAGTGAATAGAACGCGCAATACCCCACAGGGATGTTTGTATCTTTTCCTGTTTGTTTGTTTTATTTTATTTTATATTTTTATCTATATTAATTTGTTCTTCCTGTCCTTAAGTTTGCTAGTATTAAATATCTCTGTATTTAGGGTAGTGTATAAAGCTCAGTGTGTAGTCCAGAGAGTGCAGTTCTGGGTTGATTATTGGTGTGGTGATATTTTCCTTTCTTTAAAATAGTGAGCTCTAGGTCAAATGGCACCTCCTCCCTTATAGAAGCAATTGGTGGGTGATTTTATGGGTTCAAGACCCATTAGGTACATGTGTAACTAATAAAAAAGTAATAAAGTAATTTATCCCTATTTCTGATTGGTTTGATTTTTTATTATTATTATTTATTTATAAGTAATAAAATTTATTGATATAAAAAAAGGGACACCCTAGTACACAAGAAGTGTACAGGGGTCAATAAATCAAGTTCAAAAATTACATAAATCAAGTAAATCAAGAAAAGAAGAAAATGATTGGTTTCACAAAGCTGACAACCAATGCAATAAGGTTCTAAAGAACAATAACTTGAGGTTTGGCATGGATCTTTCATATCTTCAAAGAACCTGCTATTTCTTTCCTTCCAAAGACAACACATTTAACAATGGGGAACAGTTAGCCATATATGTCCATTTTGATGACGACCAAACCGACCTTGCTAACAAGCTAGGAGCCCAACAATAGACTTTGGCATAATCCAACTCACTCCAAATAAACCCAAAACCATAGACCACAGATCCATAGCAACCGGACAATGAGGGAAAAGATGGTCAACCGATTCACCATTACACTTGAAAATGATTGGTTTGCTTTTATTTTTTATTTTTATTAGATTTTATTTTATTTTTAAATTTTAAGAATCATATGGGTATTACATTCTCTCACTGAAATGATGAATGGTTTGCTCTTTGCTTTTTAGTCTGCCTTGAACGTAATACTGAGGAAGTAATGTGGAAATCTTTTGGGAATATGAGTTAACTTCTATAAGCTTTAAGTAGCCGCTTTCCGTTGCTATAAATAATGTAGGTGCTTTTTGAAGGTATAAGGCTTTGGAGTTAAGAGTATGTTGAGGCAATAAAACCTAAAACGTATGCCCAAAAGTCTTAATTGCTTCTGTTTGTCTCATATGCTTGGCCTGAGGTTGAGATGATTGATTATCCTGTTCTTTGTCAATTACTTGAATGCAATAGATTTGTCCATCCCTTTGTTTGATTGGTCTTGGGTTTGGGGGTTTACGCATCGTACTTCTATTTTTGATTTCCTACTTTGTTGTTAGAATTTCTACTTGATTTGCTTGTAATTGCTTTGAGTGCTATGTGTTCGCCATTGTGAACATATGGTACTTTTCTTTTTCAATAATGTTTTTGATTACTTGTCAGAAAATTAGATTTGTCCATCACTAGCAGAGGTTTTGTCTGTAAAATTAGTTTTGAAACTTGTTAATCACATACTAAACTAGATTAATTGGATCCCATCCATCTCCAGTGGATGCATTCTTCAATTTGATTTTGAAGTTGTTGATAGACTTAAGTTCACTGCCTTCTCTTGGTTTTTTTTCCCTACCAGTTTTTTTAGAATTTCTTCTGGATGAGGCTTGATTCCTTCCTGCTGTGATGGATGCTAGGTGCTTGGTGCCCCCATGTGTAATTCCTTAATTTTGCCATTATTTGTTGTATTTTGGGGGATAAAGATACTTGGATAATACTTTTATTGGGGAAAGCCAAAATGACGACAATGGCACCTTCTCTGCTTGTATTAGCAAGGTGGAGGGTGATGTTATAGGCTCAAGATATAGTAGTTGGGAAAAGCCAAAATGTTGATGGTTATCGTGTTTGTATTGATTTCTTTTAGTGTGTCTGTAACTAGTTTGAACTAAAAATTTTTGTTTTGTGAGGTAGGTTAAAATTTTTCAGCTTACATCTTTTTTAATCCCCTAGTTTAAGTCTGTATTTGTTTGTACATTGCTCTGTTCCTCTGTTTAGCGGTCTAGTCTCATGCTAAAAGAAAGAATTATCAACTATTGTACAATAAATATGTATACAGTTGTGTGTTTTTCGGTTCTTGGTCTATTGTTGATTAGACATTATTATTTTTCGTTTGATTTCTTTTGCTTGTACGATAAAAGCATATATAGATTTTATAGCTTGCTGTGCACAGATAATTCTGGGTAAATTCTTTTGCATGTGTTCTGTTGTCAATATTATAAAGGCTTTTATTATCATTCATCAAATAATCATTGGTGTGGTATGAATACCCTGTGGTAGTCATATTTTGGGATTGTTACAGAAGTTTCTGTAAGTGCAACTAGACAAAGTGAATTATTCTTGGACATGGAGAATTCCAATGTTGCTTTATGCTGACTATCTTTTTTGTTTTTGTTTTTTGCTCTCTTCTGATTATTTGAAGGTGCTCTAATGTATGGCTTTACTTAATGCAGCCTGCAGACATTTATCTGATAGATGAACCAAGTGCATATCTTGATTCTGAGCAGCGTATAGTTGCTTCAAAAGTCATTAAGAGGTTTATCCTTCATGCAAAGAAAACTGCTTTCGTGGTTGAACATGATTTTATAATGGCTACTTATCTGGCAGATAGAGTTATCGTGTATGAGGGGAGGCCATCGCTTGATTGTATTGCGAATTCTCCACAGTCATTGTTGACTGGGATGAATCTCTTCTTATCTGTGAGTGTCACAACTGTTTTCCTTGTTTACCTCTCTCTCTCTCTCTCTCTCTCTTCCTTCCACTGATGCATGGTTTTGCATTGCTTGCAGCATTTGGATATCACATTTAGAAGGGACCCAACTAATTTCCGCCCTAGAATCAACAAATTGGAATCAACCAAGGACAGGGAGCAGAAATCTGCTGGGTCCTATTATTACCTGGATGACTGACAATTTTAAATAGGTTGGTTCTTTCATATATCAAACTTATACAAGTTATATTTAGGCACACTTTTGGCACCTAAACATTCACTGGGAATTTTGTTGGTTTGCAGTAGCTTCTATTTCAAAGTTTTAGTGCATTGGTCTGAGCAGTGGGTTCTCAATGAGCTATTTAGATATGTGGGCATCGGTTTGAGCAGTGGGATCTCAATATGTTGACAAACGACAAGATATCCTCGCCTGTTGAAGGCAAAATGTTGTACTTCTGGCTTAAAATGAGTTTTCAGGCCATGTTATTTATTGATGTCAGTTTACTATATTTTCTCCTATAGTGTGTTCACCAATTTTGGTATGACATTAGGTCAGTGAATCTGTATGCCTATTTTTCTTTTACCGCATCAACGGTTGTATTTAACTAGTTGAGGAACGGCAAAAATAATGTCAATTGAGTTATTGCTTCACATGTTTTAACTTTTGTAATTTCTGGGGTAATATTTAAAACAATTCCACCATAGTTTTTCTCTTGGAAAAATTTACTGGAATTGCTGAATATTTACTTATATAATGTAATTAGAAAGATTTTTTGTTACTAAAAATTGGTCGGGGTGAGTAGCTGGATGTAGAGGGCAAGATCTCGGGCAAAAACGTGAGCCTAGAGCTGGTGGCATTTCAGCAGAGGTAATTTGCAGAGTAGCATGAGTTTGCCACACTATGTAGTTAGTTAGCAAGAATTGGAAAGAATTGAGGAGAATAACATCTAGAGCCTTTGAGGTTGGCTCGAGTTTGGCGAAGAAATCGAGCCTCAAAGACTCGAGTTCTGATTGTTGACATGGAGATGTTTTTGTCACATGGAACTCGAATCTTTAAGACTCGAGTTCCATTGAAGAAGAAGATGAAGAACCAGAAACGAAGGAAGTACTAGATTCGAAGACCTCTTTGGAGAACGCAAATCTGAAGAAGTATCACGAGCTAGAGGAGAGAAGAACAGGGAAAGAAGAAGAAGCATAGGTGTTGGGAAAGTAAATGGTGGAACTCGAGTCTTAAAACCTTGAGTTCCAAGTGGATATTTTTCCACATTAGCTACCACCACTTGTAACTCGAGTCTTAAAATCTCGAGTTCTATCTTGGAACTCGATTTTTAGACTCTAGAGATGCTAGTTTGCTGAATGGTTTTGCAAACTAGACAACTAACTAAAATATTATAAAAGTAAAGCTAAATGCAGGATAAATTCCTTTTCAGCACTACCCTTCCTTATCTATGATCTCTTGATTTTGATTAGGAAAGAAGATTCAACTAGAAGTTATAATTGAAGGTTAAATGGTCTATTCATTTATGTGCAAAACAAAAGGTGTCATAGTTAAGGCCTTAAGAGCACTAGCATTAGCACTTCTAAAAAAAATTTAGTATCTAGCACATCAAAAAGTCATTTTATTTACTTCAACAAATCATTTTACAATTTTCTCTACATCACATTTCATTTTATTTATTTATTAATTTTAGTATCACTTTCTCTCCCGTCATCAGTGTCTTCATATTCCACACCATAAACCCACAACCCACCACCACTGTAAAACCCAAAATCGTGGCACAGCACCACCAGAAATCCACCACCACCACCAAAATCTCAACCCACCATCACCCAATCACCACAAGCCTTCACAAAACCCAATTCAAATCAAAACCCATTGCAAAACATAAAAATAAATAAATAAAAAAACTCAAATAAAAAAACTCCACTGATCTGAGAGCAGCAGAGCAAGGTGGCTATGGCATGGAGAAACCATAAATCTGAAGAAAACCAACTGCAATCCACATCCAAAACAACCCAATCACCGCAACCCACCACCACCTTCAACACATCCAAAACCACCTTCAACGCAACTCACAACTACCCAAATACCACAACCACAACTGCCATTGATGACCCACGAAAGAACCAAAAAAATCGGACCACTGCCAACAACTGAAGCCATGACCACAGCTGCCGTCGATGACCCACAAACCAACCACAATACCAGACCACCACCAAAGAGGGACATGAGAGAGCGAGAGGTTTGAGCAGGGTTGAGAAAAGAGAAAGGTGAGAGGTAGAGGACAGAGAAGAGAGATAAATAAAAAATTGTAAAAAATTTACAACATTTGGCCACACTGTCTCAAACTTGGAACTGCATTGTAGCTTTGTGCTAAAACTTTTGAGATTTGAGATATCTGATCCCAGCTCAACCTTTGGTGGGAGAATCTAAGTGATGTTTTTTGCATATCTGATGAGAATTACATGCTAAATAAGCAATAAAATTCCATATTTATTCTTATAACGTGCTTCAAAAATCCTTGATCTACTGTGTCGCTCTTTCGTTGTCTAATTTTGATAGACTTGATATTGGAAGCAGGTGAGCAGCTCAGGGTTGTCAAGTAGGCTTTGCTAGAAGTACTGCCTTCTGACACATCCTCGATTCCACTTGCATTAAATTGAAAATAATTTAATTCAGTAGCTCAAAGCTTCTTTGACAAATAGAATGACCAAGCTTAAACATATAATCATAAGCTTTCAATACTCAACCTGACCGAGCTCTTTTACAATCCCAACATTAATATATTAAATTTTGGGAAACATGAACTCATGCAAATAAATGAAATTTTGATAAAGCCTGTTGTCGGGGACGTTTTGCGACAAGGGCCAAAAATGCGAAAAACGGCCCAAATGTCCCCTTGGGTTCTTTAGAAGTGTTTGTTTATGGAGAATCAAACCCAAAATTCACAATGTATAAAAAACAAAGGCTAATGGTGCTTTGACAAGAGAGAATCAAAATGCTAAAGACAAAAGTTCAGAAAAAGCATTAAAACATAACAGGTCCGAAATTTCGACCCACAGTCACACAGAAGAGGAAATTGAGGGAGGTCGTGAGGAAGAGAGGGAAGGTTCCCTTGTACCCATATTTCCACCCCCAAGTCTTGGAATTGTGAGATTGTTGACTAGCTAAGTGGGTTTTTGCTCTGAAGTTTCAGCTCCTAGGTAGAACGTGGCTGGTTTTTTTATGAGCTGAAGAGAGAGTTTTATATAGAGTTTGGGGTGTTGCTCTTGACTGGTTTTTGAGTAGTGGAAGAGGCTTTTATCCCCCATGATACTATTTTGATGTTTTTGCTTGGATTGCTTTTGTTTAGGGAAGAGTTTAGTATGCTTTTAGCATGATTTTGGAAATAAAGTGGGTTAGAATTGGTTGCCTTTGGTCAGAAATTTCAGACCATTGCGAGGCCTTGGAAAACTAAATTTGGGGGGTTAAGTGGGCTAGGCTGTTCAGCCTTTTTCTTAGACTTAGCTGTGTTTTGGTGTGGAAAATGGAGATGGGCTGAAAATTAGGGGCACAGTCACCCAGAGAATGAAAGCTCTTTTGAGGTGGAAATTTTGGATACAAGACCTCATCCATGAGCCTGAGGTGCTATTAGTGTCCCTTGCCCACTTGGTAGCACGCATGGGCTGGCTTCATGCAAAAGGTCCGAAAGGAACCGACCTAAACCCTCCAAACCACACTTTCTCAATTTTCCCCATATGTCGCATGGGCTTGAGCCATGCTTAAAAGAATAAATAAAATATAATACATGAATCGAGTCCATAAGGAAATCGAGCTTGGTTGAATCGGACTTGTACGAAATGTGTCGCGAAAATAGGTATCAACACCTGTAAATCCAAACCTATACCTTTGGAAGGCAACATTTGAAAATAATTAGGGCAGCCACCTTCCATCATTTTAGGTAGTACATTTGGTTTAGAAACATAAGAAAGGTTAAATTGCATATATTTCATCATCGTTGTACTTTAAAATGCTTCATTTTATCCATCTACTTTCAAAATTTTTCCTAAAAGGTTCATATGCTATTCAACAACACCAATAAAAAAAAAAAAGATAAAGAAAGAAAGAGAGCCACATCAATTTTGTGCTTCATTTCTCCAAAATTTTTCTGTCATAGGAAATGCATCAGGATTGATATGGATAGGCCAAAATTATAGGACACTAAGTTGCCCATCCACGTATTCAATATCTTCATTCTTCAAGCAACTTTCTTACCAGTTACAATCCCAATGTCCTCTTTCTGGGATCTCTGTTTCTTTCCAGCCCTAAAGAATCCCACACATGAACAATTGAGCACCCAGGCTATCAAATCAAAACTCATTCTTCTTTAGCACTGCCCCCAGCTAAATTTTCAACAGATCCATTAGCACTAAATTCATCCTTAAAGCCATATGCAATTGAATCACAATCTGATTCCGAATCTGTGTCCTTAGATGCTGTTTCTGGCAATGTTGGATCATGAATTGATCGGTATTGAATTGATTTCAAGAAGTTGAAATAGGCATACTTGATATCAAACTGCATATCATACCCTGCAAACATATTTTTATCTTAGCATCTACAAACATATTAAAGCTAAACCTGCAAGGGGGAGAAAAAAGCTTGATCCTCACAATAGTTTATTGCGATAGTCCGCCCTCCAGCATCTGGACTCTGCCTAACGTGATGAAACCACATACTTGGCCTGCATCAACCCCATCTTATCAGCCTTGAAATTACCACAAATCTATTAAATTAGGAGAAAGTGCCATATCAAAGAATAGGATTCCATGTTAAGAATTCAACTTACAGCCACAAAAATCCAAAGTTCTTTCTTCTAATGACTAGTTACCACCCTCTTTTCTTTTGTAATATTGGTTACGTTCAAATGCTCAAATAACTACAAAATTAATGCTTCTCCTTGGGATCCTAAGCAGACAGAGGCATCATTGAATTCAGGTATACTGTAGAGATTTCCATTGACACTAACTCATCTATTCTTAACATAGATATGCAATGATCGATATACAAAGGAAGAAAAAAATGATAAAAATAAAAAAAATTCAGGTAGAAGCTTTAGCATACCACAACTTGCCCTAAACAAAAATTTACACTTCAATAAATTTGATGGAAGCATATTCCATCAAACTAGAATTGTTAGATTTTTTTAATTTTTTATAGGACACGCTTCTTGTATAGCTGCAAGGCAGTAAGCCAGTCCACACATATCCTATACCAAGCACATCCATACTAAAGATCTGTCTAACAACATCCCACGCAGTATCAATGCTGAGTCATGTCCAACATGGGTACTTCACCCATACCTTGTGTGCATGTGAGAACCATTGTGGAGCCATTGCGATGCTGTCCGCTTGGTCTGTTTCAACCAGCTTTTAATTCTGTTTGCTGCATTGTAAGGGTTAGAATGGGTCAACCAATTCATTTTAAGTTGATAGCTCACTCTAGTATTTCCTGAAAGCTAGTGATTTGGTCTGCTATTTATCACATAATCAACTATCCTAGTTCCTGCCTCTAAAACCACTCAAATCCCTATTAGAACATCCATGCTGCAGGCCTATCCAACAATACCTTACACCCACATTGAGGCTGTGCTGGGTCCAACATAAAATTTCGCCCATAATGAAATGTACATGTGACAGAAACTGTTAACATACCATTGCTACTGTGATCTTTGCTGTATTGTTTGGTTCATATTGTATGAATCAATCCTTTTAAGTTTTCCCTGTGAGTCAAAACCTCAATGTGAACCTGCCGAAAAAACTAGGAAATGATCTGCTATTCATCACCATTTAATTTATACTAGTTTATACCCAGCACCATCCTCTTTTCATCCGCATAAACCAACATGGCTTCTCTGTCACAATTACCATAAATCAGGTTTTGTCAAACTTAAATTAATGCACTCAATCTACATCTATACAGAGCAGGATAAAAAAAAAAAAAGCATGCAAAGATTTTTTTTATTAAAAAAAAAAAAAAAAAACAACAACAACAACAACATTTAGCCAGCTCCACCCTCCCCCCCTCCAGAAAAAAAGAAAAAAGAAAAAGAAAAGCACACCATTAAAAACTTTTTGAATGTCAGGAATAGAGAGAACAATCCTAGGTTGGCATTATTTTGCAGTTACAAGTAGTGTCTACCTGTGTTTTATCAAAAGTCTACCTGTGCGTTTTGGTTTAGCTATGTGATCTGAACTGTTTTATACTGCAAAGACCTCTTATGTAAATAGATCTAATTCCTTTGTTCTGACTATCTACCATAATAGTTTTATGCTAATTGTGTTTAGTGGCTGACTAACTATAAAAGAGAGAGAGGGAGGAGCTCAAAAAGGAAGGAAAGCCAGTAAGTTTTCTTTTATCAAATAATTCTGAAGTATTACGCTATTTATAATAATTATAAAAAAAATCTCAAGTATTAAGCTCAGTTGATTACAAGATTTTATGAACTTTCCTGTTTTATCTCTTAATTGGATGCTGATAATTATAGAAAACGATGAAAAATGATGTACAAACTTTTAATACACTCCACGACAAATAAAATGAGAATTTTTTTTTTTATTTTTTAAATTGATAAGTAAGAAGAGTAATTATATTAGAAAAAAAAAAAAAAAAAAAACTACTTCACGCAAAAAATTACAAAGTAGTCAAATAGTAAAAGCAAGATGAAGAAAGAAAGAAAGAAAAAACAGAAAATTAAGTACAGGAGAGGAGAGCTTATAAGTAATGGAAGAGAATCACTAGATGTGAGTCTCCAAGCCTTAGACTAGTCAAACATATAACCACAAAATGTAGCAAGCAACTGGTCTCATGAACTGTCCACATCCCCAAACAGGTGTCTATTACCACATCCTCGAACGTGCGTCTTAAAATGAGGATTTTTTTATAAGTAATTCAACACCATGAATATAAAAACTAGCACTTATAATGCAAAAATAAATCCCTTTTTCTGTAAATAACTTCATAGAAAAGAAATATTATTCTAGAACTTCTAAAAGGTCACACACTTATAAAAAAAAAACAATTATGGTCATCAAATCTGTTGGGATTGGTGATAAAAAAAATCTGGTGCAAATTCTTAGATCTGACTCTGAATCTCTAATGCAACACATATTTTCAAAGAGAAAACAACAAAAGAACAATTGGATAATGATGCAGGAAAATATACCCCTTCCCTTTTTCTATTTGAAAACCAATTGTGGATTTTCAGGCACAAAACAAAGTTCAGAAGCAATTTGAGTCACTAAATTATTAAATGTGGCGCCAAGGAAATTTTATTTTATTATGGTTTTATTTAATTTTAGAAGCCAACTGTATTTTATAATTGATCAATTGGATTTAATTTAGGTCTTATCAATGAGTTACGTTCTTCGTATTTTATTATAATTTTCTACAGACAAGGGTATTTTTATAACTAAAAATTGGGCTGTCCCTTTTTTTTTTTTGGATAAGTAATAATTGGGCTATCCTGAATCAATTAGAATTAAAGTTTCGTAATCTATATAAGTACACTATTGTACTCCAATGAACAAAAGTAGAAAAAAATCTAGAAAAATAAAACTTGGTGCTGATTCCTAGCTTTTGCTTGCTCTTACTTGGTGTCAATTTCAAGCAAGATTGGTTCAAATGTTCTAACTGTTTTTCAGTTTTATTCAAGAGTCCTAGCGGAACAATGATTGCTTTGATACTAAAATTTATGCAGGACATAAGGTTCTCAAAAAATTTAGCGGGGTAAGAAGAAATAGACAAAAAGGATACACCTAGGAATCAACGTCTAGGGTTACTTCAAGGAATATTAAGTTGGGGGAAAGAGGATACAAAATCTAGGAGCAAGTGCCTAGGGTTGCTTGGAGTTAGCACCAAGCAGGGGGGAAAAGGTTGTTTGGAGTTGACAAAATCAATCTAAATTTAGCCCCACCATCAGTAGTAATTATAATAAATCAGGTCCAACAAAATCAACCAACATCAATTGAACATCTAGTGTCCACACCACCTAGTCTTTGAGGAAAAGGATTGGGAATGGCCTATATAAATAATTTTATATATTTTTCTAAGATAGTTAGAGAGATTGAGTTTGATAAATTCATCACCTTCTTTATAGCTAGAAGTTTGTGATTACCAAGGCTTTATTTGTTCCTTTTATTCTTCAATTCATCATTTTTCATACTAAAAACCTATAAAGTTCTCCAATTTTGTGAAACCAAGTATCTGTAAGTCCTTAAACATCAAACCCCATAAAAGAAAACTTTGGAAAATTGTAGTACTCTTTCGGATCCCTACTCCCCTTAGGGGGAGTATTGAGGTCTAGATTATCAAGAAACCTAATCTAGGGTTGAATTTCTTAAACATCCTTGTCCTTTTAGACAGGAAAAAGGTTTGGGGGGTTGGGCGGGGATAGCAGCGCGCAGGGGGGGGGGGGGGGGGTGGGGGGGTTTGATGAGATTAGAAGCAATCTAGATGGTTGATACAAGGCAGGTAAATAGGGGGTGGGGGGCATAAAATGAAAAAAAGAAAAGAATGAGAAGATGTCATATGGGTGAGATATGAAGATCAAATATGCATCAGGTATTACAAAACAAGTGAAAAATTGAAGGCTATTTGAAGAGAGGGAAAAAAAATAAGCAGCACAAAACAAAATGAAATCAGTACTAACAGGAACTTTGGGGCAAAAAAAAAAAAAAAATCTCGGCTATAGAGACATGACTATAAAAAGATAAAGAGAAAGGACAACCCCTTCCTTCTTTAAAGCCGTCTTATTCACAAATTGATGCCTGCAATTCACACTAACATATACACTTTTTTTTTGAAGGGAAGAAGAGGGTGGTTTGCGGTTTGGAACAGCATATACACCAAAAATTTATCTGATGATCTTTCGAAAATTCAACCATGCCACAACCAGAAATTGCCCACTGGAGGACACCAACTATTTACTTACCTAATCAGCTTCCGAATTTTCCAAGCATCCCAAGACAAAAAAGGAGATCTTGAAAGTTTCAGAAAAAGGTATAGAAACAGATTTAATGGGAGAGTCTAGCTAATAGCAGCCAGTTGTCGAAAATTCAATGATTCTGAGAGGCTGAGACAGCTTTCAGCTTAAGAAGCAAATTCACATTGCTGAATCAGAAACTACAAACTTCACATCCCATAAAAGAATTTAGCTTTGCAGGATCAGGTAGCTTTGATGAATCTCTTTCATTGAAACTTTATAAATGAAAATTGAATATTCAAAATGGTAGCAAAACTTTCACTTTAAAGTCAATAGAGGAAGGCAAAGCGTTATCAATCATGCAAGACTTCCTAGTTCATCCAAAATAAGTGATTATGCTGATTTTCTAATATAACTGTTGAAGATTTTATGGTTAAGTATAGTGATCCATTTGCTTGTTAATTTTAAACAAGGTAGGTTAATAAGAAATAGATAGATAGATATGTTCTTGGTCTCCTGGCTCCAATCAATGGGTCTGTGGATTATTATAGACAACTTCTTTTACATTTAAAAAAAAAAAAAAAAAAACCACAAATTGACTCTAATAAGCATCCCCTTTGTTTTGTTCTATTTTTTATTCCTTCAAATTGCACAGATAACCATTTATCTTCGCTAGCATTTGTGTAATATTGCACCCTGCATTTGGAACAAAAGAAAATTTGTTCTGCTTGAGTGAATTCAAGTGTATGGAACACTAAGATTCTCCACAAAAAGGCGAACAATAAGTTACTCGCGGCATCATCCCATGCAAATTCGAGTCTTCTGGTTTTTTCTATCTTTAAATTCTGAGAGACGGGTGTTATAAGGACATTATACTTTAACCAAACCATTTGCAATGCAAAATGTTATCAATCATGCAAGACACCATAGTTCATCCAAATACTGGAAAGTAGAGCTTACAAGTAAAGAATCTGCCCAGGCTTGACCGTACACTGAAAGGGCTTTGGGCCATTGAAATACAAGGGAAATTTGGACATCTCAGCCTCCATATTCTCCGGCGAAAGATAAGGATTTACACTGCACCAAGGCACGTACCTCGCAGGCTTTTCCAGCTCCAATGTAAACTCTCCGGACTCCTGGGAATAGGAATAACGAGCAGCAGGGTAGTTGCGGATGTACATACGGTGATAATCAGTGGGAGGAAGTAACAGAAAATGCTTCTCACCAGAAACGACGGCGTATAGATTCTCGTAGTGATCCTTATGAAAAGAAGTGACAGAGCGATGGTTCCCAATCCATAGATTAACAGCTTCAGGAAGAGATCCGAGTGCCTCAGTAGCCCACGGTATGTGATCATCGCAGTCCGAAGAAAGCGCCGAGTATTCGGAGCGAAAGCAATCGTTCTGCTGCTGCAAATAAGCAACAACTTTTTGGGTATTGGAATTAGAATCTGAATTTGTTGGTGTTATGAGATGTAAAGCTTCGCGGAAAGGGAGTTGTTGCACGTGTGGCGAAGCGAAGCAGAGGTTGTTGTTGTTGGGGAATGGGACCAGTGCGTCGGCGTTGCCGTGTGGGGTTAGGTGAACGGAGACGTTCGGAGAAGCGGAGAGTGATTGGGTGAGGTAAGTGTCTTGAGACCAAGCGGAGAGGGCGGGCCAGTGGAGAGTGGCGGAGGAGATTAGGCAGGGCTTGTTTTGAGAAACGTAGTCTCTTAGGAATTGGAGTGGGGTTGGAGGGGAGTCGAGGTGGTCTATTTCTGTGCCGTTTCCTAGACTCAGCTCCCTCACTTCCTCCCACAATGCCTCCATTGCTTTCTTCATTCTCCCCCTCTGCCCTTCTGCTGCCCTCTTTCAATTTTGTTGTGGTTTGGGCCTGTTTGAATAAACTGTTTTAAAATCTGCTTTTTAAAACACCATTTTAAAAAGAGAAGTGTTATGATCTAGGAGGAAATTTGGCATTTAACATGATTTTTGAAACATTTTCGTTAGTAAATGCATTTTTAAAATTATTTTGTAAACTAACATTTCGAGTTTGTGAGACTCGAGTTTAGTGACAAATCGAGTAGATCTGAAGAAGAAGATGATGATGACAATTGGACTGAAAAAGAAGAAGATCTAGAACAAGGACTTGAAGAAGATCCGAAGAAGAAGTTAGAAAATTTGGAGAATGCAAGAACAATTGCAACTTGACTCTCTAACATTCGAGTTCCACACATTAAACTTGATTTTTAGGGGCTCGAGATACTAGTTTGCTAAATAGGAATTTTTTTTCCTTCAAAATAACACAAATTTTTAAACAATTTTGTTAGTTAGCACGTTTTCAAAACTATTTTAGAAACTAACATCTCGAGTGCAATAGACTCGATTTTGGTGTGCTAAATCAAGTACAATGAACTCGATTTCAACATTGGCCAGCAGTTGACGTCATAGAACTCGAGTCTAATGGACTCGAGTTCTATCATATAAAAATCGAGTCCGTTCAATTTCATTTAAATTTCAGAATTCAACTTCAGTTCTTACCTTCAACCAACTCTAGCAAAACTCAACTCCAGCAAAACAGTCCTCATAGGTCCAATATGATCCAATCAACTCTAGCAAAACCTTCCTCATAGTTTCGATCCAATCTGAGCAAATCCAACAGAACCCAGGTCTGATCTAAGCAAAACTCAGGTTTGATCCGATCTAAGCAAAACCATGTGAGCTTCGGTGGGGAACAAGAGATATGGAATGAGACAAAGTGCGAGAGAACCACCTCGGTGATGATCTTCGGCATTGGAGGCCAGCAATAGAAGAAGGTTCAATTTAAACGAAATCGAGTCCTACAAACTCAATTTTTATATGACAGAACTCGAGTTCTATGACGTTAGCTACTGGCCAATGTTGAAATCAAGTTCATTGTACTCGATTTAGCACACCAAAATCGAGTCTATTGCACTTAAGATGTTAGTTTCCTAAATAGTTTTGAAAACGTACTAACTAACAAAATTGTTTGAAAATCAGTATTATTTTGAAAGAAAAAAAAAATCTGCTAAATAGTTTTCCAAACTTGACAACTAACTAAGATGTTTAAAAATAATGCTAAATGCCAAAAAAAATCTCTACGATCTACAACATTTTCACAACAAATCATAGGTGGTAAGTTGTTATTGGTTCTAATTTGAACTTATCACTGAAATTATTTTTTTGTTCACCAAACAACAATAAAATTTTTGAAAATATATTTAAAATTAATTTAAAGACAATAAAATATTGTTTAAAGTACAAACAAAGAGTTCATATAAACTAGACACCCATAACAATAGTTCAAATAAACAACATTCAACGTCAAAAAGAACAACCGAATTAAAAATGATTTTTTCTTCTGGAGTGCATACTTGACACGATTGTGTTTGTGTTAGGTCTGTGTCCGTATCAGATACATGTTCAACACCAGTACGTTGGTAATTTTGCTGTGTCCGTACTTCCTAGATTCCAAAATAAATCAAAGTGAGGTTTTGAGAGACCATTCTACCCAATGTTTCCAAAATAAAGAAAGATCCCCATATCTTCCTATTGCTTCTACACATAAATTACCCTATAATTTTAGTTTATTTTTTAGTTTCTCCATCTTCGGCATAATAACTTTTGTTTCAAAGATAAACTCTTTTGTACACATCCAAAAAATGCACAAAGTGCCCGCATATATGAACTTCCACATAACCCAAATCTGGGTAGCAAAATAGAAATTCAAATCGTATAGCCCATAGCTATAATTAAAAAAAATGAGGTGAATTTGGTCTTTCACTTAGGGCTGCAATTGTTGCTTCATAGTTAGTAGTTGTGGCTTTAGCAATTTTTTTTAGGGAGATCACTAAAAAACCTTAAATAAAGAGATAACTTGAATATATTAACATCACAAAAAAAGAAAAAAAAAAAAAAAAAAAGAGGCAAATAAAGTATTGCAATTTTCTTCTATTAATAAAGAGAAAAAAAATAGACTGATAATGAATAAAATGAGAATTGAGAATTCAATAAAATGGACATTACGCTAAACAATTTCAAAAGAAGGATATTTTACTATATAGTTTTAATATAAAAGATATTTACCCATGTTGCCCCATTATGCTCATTGAAAAAGGGGGAAAAAAAGCATTTATTGAAACAATTATCAAACACTTTGCAGATAAATAGTGATGTGATAGTGCCATTGCAGAACACGTCATATAACAAAACCTAGTATCAACCATATGCTGAAAACTAAAAGAGAGAATCAAAGACCATAGAGAGAGGTAAATAAACATACCTTACTTCCATTGGGCTTTGAATGGTCATTCAATGTCTATTTTGAAGGGATTGACCCAGATGGATCTATCATTTGTGGGTTAAAGAGACAGAAAGCTTAAAGAATGCAAGAGAATTGTAAAAGAAAAAGGGGCTTTCTTCTTGATGATTTCTCCAAGTTGAATGGCATTAGACTGTTAGTGGTTTAACTTTAACGCATAGGATAGTCATAGATAGGAGTGGTTTTTGTGTTTTGGAAGACTAATTTAGGTTCGAATTAGTAGATTAATGAGGTGGTAACATTTTAACCATTAATTTTAAATGAAAGGTGGGGATTTACTTTGTAAAGTATTCTAAAAAGTAAGAACTCTAGAGGATCTGAATCCTCAACAATATACACTTTATAGTCTCACACCACCTTCCACCATGGATTCTCATAACTAATAGCCAAAAAAAAAAAAAAAAAAAAAAGAGGCTAAAATCAGAACTAAGTCTGATACATGCTAAATTATCAAGCCAGAAAATACACTAAGATTGCTTCTGATTTTTGCGAGGTTTGGCATCTGAATAAAATATACATGTCAAAACAATTAACAGAGTTGACAATAAGGCTGAAATAAAAGTAACAACGGATACAATTCTAGCATGAGTCTTTATCCCTGAAGGTATTCTCCACACAATCTCATCACTTTCCAGTTCAGAACTAATACTGGTTGAAGTAAATAAACAGCTCTGATTATGCGACGTACCCTCTATGCTACAGCACACAAACAAATCGGGTAGACCAAATTTGACTCTTGAACAACCACTTTTATCTAGAGGCTGCAGAAGTAAAAAGAAATTTCAAGATGTATTGCAAGCTTTGCCTTGTAGCAAATCAGTTACTGAAAGTAGAGCAGAAAACAGACTATAATTCCAATTAACACTCGTCAGAATAAAAGAAATTTATGTAGTCCATGTTAAATTTTGTCCAAGGATTCTTCTGACAGCAAGGAAAAGTAACTACTTTGCAAGTACAGCCTCCTTAGTAGTATGCATGCATAATGATATATATATATATATATATATATATTCATATTTATATATCAAAAGGAAAAATCATGTTATCCAACCATGTGCAGAAATTTTGGCCAGATGTTTAATAGGAGAACTAAGAAACACAATTCTTAATAGTAATAGGGATAAGAAATAGTTCTGTTTCTTTAAACACAATTCTTAATATCCTTATCACTTACCGGATAACGTGCATGTAGAGGAAGTTCTATGTTGATGTCAAGTTCATTCTTGTGACCAACATCCATGTGAATCTCAACAACAGATCGGTTTGAAAGAAACGAAGGAAATTCCAAATTTGTATCTCCAAAAACAGATACATCATTAAACGCTGCAGTAAATGGTTTAAACTAATTAGCTTGAAAAAGAACAGTGCAAAATGATTGGATCTAAGAATTTTGATAACATTTTATTTATTGATTTTCAGTAGAAAAAATGAATATAGTATTTTTACCACCATGCTGCAGAAGATGTTGTAGCTCAAATGGGTCAGCAAAAACACCTGAGGGCAGTCTTTCAATAATTATGACCTCACATGAGTGAGTTGATAGATCAGTTATGGATTCTGGATCCATGCTAAATCTGATGGATGAGGACAGATGACGATGAGAACCTTCACCAATCAGATTGTGCTGTAGAACTGATAATCTTGGCACAAGGTTCAAATTATCTGGCAGCTTCCCACACATGCCCAACGGAAGTACTTGTGCTATGAAATCTTGGAAATCTGAATCAAGCAAGCTCCCATACTTTTCATAATAAGATTCCATTATAAAGTTCTTGAAACTGCAAAAAGAGCTGATATTTGAGTTGTTGGAATCAAAATCTGGATTACCCCTTTGTGCCTGAAAAAAGTATACATGTGAGAAAAAGAAATACTAAAATCAGTTGTATTAGAAAGGAGGATGAAAATTGGCAAAGATTTTTCCCTGGAACATTGTGATACGGTGCTCGTTACAATATCATTAAATATTGTTTTTGATTGAACAGTATCATTAATTGGGTACTAATGATAATTCATAAATTCAAGAAGTGCAGAATTGCATAAAAATTCTATTTTCTTTTCTTTATTTCTTTATTGGTAAGTCACACATACACTCAATTGGTCTTGAACCCAGGACCTCACCCTCCATCAGATTATTATGGGCAAAGAAAGTGCCATTTTATCTTGTTAGGCACAATTATGATCGATAGTACTTTGGGATCTAAAGTAGTTTGGGTTTTAAGTGCATAATTGCATTCTTCTTTCCTTTTAATGCTTCAAAAATGGTCCACCTACACCAATGTGTTACTGTATTTTCAAATTCTGTAGTAGGTAATCTCTTCATGTTCATATCAGACTGGATTGCTTTACATTTCATCCTCAAACAGTCATAATGAAGCAACTGGAAAGCTATAATGGCTTAAAGATGTTCCCGAGCATTACAGTTTAGATGCTTGGACTGCCAACATTGGTTTCTTTTAGTATCTTGAATGAATCAATAGGCTCACACATTGATCACTTACTAATATCATTGAACAAAGGAATTCACACAACTGCTGTGTTCATTGAAGACTAAATGACCCATCAACAGAACTGAAAATGAAAAAGAGACCTAAATTGCAAGGAGCTTGCTGTTGCAATTAAACCCAATCTCTTTCAAGATGGATAAAAGTTTCTAAGCATGGATAGTGATTAAAGGCACAACAAGTGCTTCTTCCGGGAAAAAAAACATAATATCCCAGGGCGAAAATATTCTGTTTCCAAGGTGACGATAACACACCAAACATACAAATTATGCCAAGGATAGAGAACTTGCCTAAATAGATTTAAGAAGTGAAAGAAGCACTGTGAAAAGAATAGATTGGTATCCACAACGTGAATCCTTTTACTTTCAACTGTATCTAAGGCCATATTTGTTGCAACAGTCATGTTCTTCCACAGAGTCTCTGCCTATGTTGTTTTTTGTTGTCCACTTAGTGACTTGAATTAAATGACTCTTCACACCAGTGCATTTATAGTTCTTTGTCACACAACACACACACACACACCAAGGGGAAAAAAAAGCAATGGTTTTGAATTATAAACTCTTAAAAATTCAGCTAACAAAAAGTAAGGTCAACTCACCTCACTTGAGATCGAAGAACTATGCATGCAGGAGCCAGTGCCAAAAAAGAATAGCAAAGAAATTCCAACTAACAGATAAATGCATAACTGAACATGCCGCCAAGTTTCCATGGAGTAACTGAGACAGAATAAAAATTGGAACTATAAATACACTTATCAATAATAAAAAATTAAAAATTAAAAAGAAGAAGAAAAAAACTATAAATTCACTCCTCCTCCTCCTCCATTGAGCCCAAACACAACCAGCGTCAAGACTTTACTAAACTTAATAGTACAAAGAAGCAAATCCCAAAATTAACAAAAAGAAATCTCTTTGTCTGCATTAAGGATTTGTAAAATCCTATATCAGTGAGGGGCTCCTAGTCCTAATCCTACAAACACAAATCCTCAGTCCCACTTTTTTTTTGTGTTTCATTTTACACTCAAGCAATCAAAACCCAGAGCAATTGGTGGAGCATAAAGTGGGCATATCAGAGGGTTTTTATTCCTACTACTAAATTCTCATCTGAATCTAATAATTAACAACCTCTCCTTAAGAGTCAGATTTGGAAATACTGCAGCAGCCCTTATTAAATTTCCGCAAAGTAATCAATACCCTTCATTTATTTTTTAATAAAATCATCCAATCCTTCAAGAACAACAACAAAAATTCTATTTCTCACCTAAAAAAGATCAAATGCATGTAATTATATCTCTCTTCTGCACAGAGTAAAAACACAAACAGAGGCACAAGGTATAAGTAAAAACTCACCTAAATCAGCTTCTGATTCTGAATTAGTATTCTTCTTCTTCTTCTTCTTCAGCTAACCATGGACGATCGGCCTCTGTCTTCTGCACAGAGTGAGAGAGAGAGAAAGAGAAGGCCCATTATGGGCCTGCAAGAAGCGAAGAGGCCCATTTAGTTAATACAGTAGTTGGGCTTGTATGTCAGAATCAAGCCCACAATTTATAAACGAGCTCTTTCAGTCACACTTTGACTTGACCCATTTACTTGTACCTGCAAAATTGAAATAAAAGCTTGAAACTTTTTCCACTTTTTTCAGTTTCCAGCAACAGGAAAAAAAGAAAAAGAGAAAAGAAATGAATAGTTCAACGTCGTCATCATCTTCTTCACCAGCTCACTCATCAATATCAACTACTGCAATTGTGGGTGGCTTAGGCTTAGGCTTAGGCTTAGGGAGTAGCAGCAATAATACCGCTACTCTACCCACAGAAGATTTACCACACAACCCATCTGATTTAATTTCCTCTCAAGAGTGTAAAGACGAGGCTATGCTCGGTTTGTACTTCTCTCTTTTGTTCATTTCTTCAGGAATCTTGGTCCTTCTATGTTTATATTGTCATTCTCTGAAAGTTCTTTGATTTGAGCCATCTGGGTCCTTGTTTTTTTGGCCTTTTAAATTGGGTTAAGTGCTTAGGAGGTTCACATTAAAATTTTAAAAAAAGTGATTAGTGGGTTTTAATCTTTTATTTTTAACGTTTATTAATTACAACCATCTGGGGTCATTATATAATCATTGTGAAATTCCTTAACTTTTAGCCCTTTGGGCTTTTCAGTTCAGTTCTACTACACATTTAAGCTATAATTGTATTTTCATTCTTGTATTAGAGAGGGTGGAGTTAGGGCTGAGCTGAGTATTAACAAGTCAGGGTTGTTCATTTTATTTTATTTTGAACAAGAGCCGAGCTCAAGTTCATCACCAAACAAGATTAAAAATGTTTAAGCTTGGTTAATTTACTTGTTGAGCAAGCTTGGGTTTGTTCACAAGCTCTACTTGATTAACTTATTCTTTTTCTTATATGTAGTTAAATCATGACTAAAATGTTTTGCTCTTTCACAAATTTGTGAATTTTTACTATAAATAAATTGTTTATGTTATGAATATACAAATAATAATTTTAATATCATATGAACCAATTTACAAACTTATACAACCGAATTTTAAGTCTATATAAATATATTTTTAGACAAGTATACATATAAATTTATGGTATTATATATAGTTAACTCATGCCCTTATGTTGACAAGCTTGTTTGCAAACACATTATTATGTTTAAGTTTGGCTCATTTAATAATCGAGTTGAAAGTTGGGTTTGAGCTTAGCTTATTTACTAAACAAACGAACATTGCTAGCCGAGCTCTAACTGTCATGAACAATTTGGTTCATTTACAGCCCTAGGGTTAAGGATTAACTTCAGCAATCAGCTTTTTACTTCTACACAATCTTTCTAGATACTGACGATTTGTGTCTCAGGGTTTAAAGTACTTGCTTTGTGCTTTTCAGGGTTTGCAGTACTATTAATTGCTTTTTCTTTTTGTTGGAGGGGATGTTATGACTAATTCTGAGAAACTGTGTAAAGCATAATGGTACAAATTGGAACTTTTTTTTTTGTCCTAATTGTTGTAAAATGACCTCAAGCCTAGAGTATTTTCAGGCAAATCTCCATGTACATCTTAAAGGGTCTTTCAGGTTGAAATTTCTAGGTGTGCTTTATCTACTCTCTTGTGTGTGTGTGTTTGGTTTCTGAGAAATGATGTAAGCAAAGTTAAATTTTTGGACCATATGTTTCATTCTGTTTTGGTTTAGGAAAAATAGATAAGACTAACAAAGTGAAGACTCCACTGAACCAAATGCAGTAAATTCAACTTACTCGGGTTAAGATAGTTGTCTCATTGGACTCTAAATAAGAAAAATCCATACTTTTTTTATACTTCTTCTTAATAAGAAAAATCCATACTTTTTTTATACTTCTTCTTATGCTTCTTTAATGCTAGACAAATCATTGCTCTCATAATAAGAAACTGATTGTTTCTGAATTGTAGTCCTAAAATCTGATCTGATGGCCGCACTTGATAAGGAGGTTAAATCCTTGGATGAAGATAACTGGAAGTTTGAAGGACCTCGCTCCCGTATCCACCTTATTTCAAGGCGAGGTTAGTTCTTTAACCCAGCAATAACCTCTTGATTTTGTCTCATCTGATATGTGTTTGGTTTTGTTACATAGACTAATAAAATTTGTATGGATCTAACTCATCTAAGGTCCACAATCTGCAACAATTTATAATGCCCGACACATATAGTCTAGTAAAGATTACATCTACATTACATTCTTTAGCCAAGTTGCTATCAATCCTTGTAGACTCCCTCTGGTTGATCTGTTGCGACATCCTTTTGCTACTTTAGTTGAGGATTTTCAAAAGCATGATCCAGAGTAGTTGCAGATATCCATGTCACTGGGGTAGGGCTAATAAGGTGTTGGGTTAGCTTTGTGTGGGTACCAAAGTTTCAACATTAACTTTTTGGTTGCTAGTTGCTTGAGTGTGATAAGCTTGAAGGAACAGCCTGCATGCTTTCAGAAACAACATGACCTGTCTACTTTTAGGGATTTAAGGGGAATTGAACTACACATGCGTGGCTCTTCTCTTTAGCAGACTTGTAAAAGGTCATTTGTGGAATGAAAGCAGAATGTTCGATCTTGTTATTTTTTTTATTTTAACTTTAAAGCAATCCTTGAGTACTAATTGACTTAATAGACTTGTTAGGACCTTAAGTACCTCAACTTTCTGGGCTTGATTTGGTTATAGGTTAATGGCTTGGGTCAGCTCAAATATAATGCTACTCAACTTGATAGGCTTATTAGTATACCATATGTGCCTCATGTACAGTGTTGTTAAAAGCGCACTTAAGCTCAAAGCTCAAAGCCCCAAGCTCTCAACGCTTCGCTAGGCCCAAAAAAAAACTCATTTAATGAAGCACGCTTTAGGCACACTTTTTTATTTTTTATTTTGTAAGTAATAAAATTGTATAAAATCATAAAAAACTAGTCATCCAAGTATACAGGAAATGTGTTGGGGTAAATAGTTAGTTACAAAAGTTACATAAATCTAGTAAATCAACAATAGAAAATAAAGAAAGGTTCCTCATGGCTGACAACTAATCCAATAAGGTTCTAAAAAAGAATAACTTGAGATTAGGCATAGAATTCTTAGTGTCTTCAAAACTCCTGCCATTTCTTTCCCTCCAAATGCACCACATCAAGCAATAGGGGTTGATCATCCAAATATGACTATCCGGTGACGACCAAACCATCCTTGCCAACAAGCTAAAAGCTAAACAACGAATTTTGTCATCACCCAATGAACTCCAAACAAACCCAATATCATGGACCATCAAAATTAATTGCTTGATCTTGAAAAAAATGACATGGACCAATGATTACTACACAACCACTATCCTTAGGGTGTTGTGTTACACACAATTTTTTTATTTACATGTCATGAACAATGTTAATTTACAATTCTTGTGCTTTTTGGTCTTTGACTTTTAGATGTATGTTGATTGAACCATATACATCTGATCATAACTGTCATGGTTATGTACTTTTATAAAGCATAAAAGAATTATATAAAATATAATTTTTAAACATTCTATGACTAGATATTATGATATTGACCATTGATAACTATTTTCAATTTACTATATAAAAAAAATTTAAGAATTGAAATAACTTTGGTAGTATTTGAACTCACAAACATTATATAATCACACTTACCTAATCGGTAAAATATACAAATTTTAAGTTATTATTATTATTTTTGATTATATGTTACGAATATTCCTATTAGAAGTTATGAGATATTATATTTGAAAACTGTGCGCTTTACTTCAATTAGACCTGCGCTTGCACTTTGCACTTTGCAGCTAGGCTCCAAGAGGCCTATGCGCTTAAGCGTGCTTGACACTTTTATCAACATTTCTCATGTATTTAGGCTTTGTTTGGCTAGAGGTTTATTCAAGGGATTTTTGGGATATATTACTAAAACAATCCTTTATTGGAGCTTGCTAATTTTTTAAACCTAGCATGAGTTCCTAATGCTTTTCTTTGCTTAGCTTCATCATAGACCTTTTCTTCTGGCTTCTTCAATGCCAAAAGGAAATAAAAAAAGGCTTAAAGAAGAGAAATATAAAAATTCAAATGATGTTTAGACTTTAGAACATGATCGCTGATAGACTTGTTATAAAGCCTTAATAGCAAGTGAACTAAAATCTATTGCTATGCTATTCAATTTTTCTAAATGGCACCTGCTGAAAAGTTCTCAATATTACTAAAATGCAAAAGTCAGGGCAGTAAGAAAGGCGTTTCTGTTACAGGTGCTTCCTGAAAAACTATTTTCAACTTCTCATTAATAATGAAGATCAGGCCAGTTACAATGATAATTTTATGGTGTACATCTCATTAAATCGTATAGCAATTGTAGTGATGATGATTTAAAAATTAAAAGTTAAAGAAAGATATCAAAGGAAAAAGGTCCTCTCCATTTGCTTTGAAATGGAAAGGATTTTAAGGTGAAGATTTAATATATCACAAATCTAAAGGTGAATAATGTGTCATGTTAGAATTATGGTTAAGTGATTAAACTCACCATTTCCTAATAACTTAAGCTTTTGGGACAATCGGTAATTTAACATGGTATCAGAGTAGGAGATCCTAAGTTCGATCCCTGTCGTCTTCACTCTACCTCCCATTTAAAATGTTAAATTCCCATTTGTTGGGCCCCCACTTATTAAGGAGAAGTTTAGGCCCACAAGTGAGGGGGAGTGTTAGAATTATGGTTAAGTGATTAAACTCACAATTTCCTATTAGCTTAAGTTTTTGAGACAATCGGTAATTTAACATGTCACATCATTTAAAACAGTTATAATTTCCTTAGCGAAATGGTATTTTAAATAATATGGTACCATATACACTTTTAAATTCATAGGCAATTAAATTTTCACCATGAAATGGCCTGTCCATTACAAAGCAAATGGACTTGATCCTCACCCAATATCTCTTTTGACACATTTTTATGTGGAAGAGAGGGAATTCGAACTGTGAATGTCTCCAATGGAAACATCAAGCTATGCCATTGAGTTAAAGATTTTTGGCAAGATCCTAACACAATATCAAAAGACTGCTCACAGTATCATATAATTAAAATCCAATTAACCTTCTGAACTTACTAAGTGAGAAATAACAAAAGTAGGTGGGAAAAGAGCTTATAATTAGTTGTTATAGAAAAGCAGCTGGGGTGAGGGGTTATGCATAGCTGAAGAGCAAAAAATATTAGTTTAGCTCCCACAAGTTGGAGCATATAACTTTATTTATTCTGATAGAGTAGACAGAACCCAGTGGAAAAAGGGAATGTTATATGACTCATGTTCATTTTGCTTTTTGCCTTTCCATACTTGGGAGCTGATTCTTAGAAACAATGCAATTGCCTTCAATCTCTCATTATTTCCCAATGCTTCTATCAAGTGAAAAGACAACTTTAATTAGTTGAGATTAAGTCTTAGTTGAAGAGTATCACCAAGTTATTGAATTTAAATGCAAAATTTTGGAGTCTTTTTGTTAGAATTATTGTTAAGTATTTCCTAATAGTTTAAGCTTTTGGGGCAACTGGTACCATTTAATATGGTATCATAGTAGGAGGTCCTAAGTTCAATCCCTGTCTCCACTCTACCTCCCATTTAAATTGTTAAAAATCCCATATGTTAGGTTCCACTTATTAAGGGGGAGTTTGGGCTTCCATGTAAAGGGAAGTGTTAGAATTATTGTTAAATGATTAAATTTACCATTTCTTAATAGTTTAAGCTTTTGAGACAATTGGTAATTTAACAAATGGAGATAGTTATTGTCATTGGAATGAGTTTATTTATTTATTTATTTATTTTTATTGACTCTTGGCATTGATAGAGCATCTTTTTGTTGCATGTTTGGGATGATTCCAGACATTCTGACTTGATTCTGTTAGTTATTACTCTTATAAGTTATAACTATCTCTCTCTCTCTCTTTCTCTCTTTTTAGGTGGGTGGGATGGGGGAGGGGTTCTTGATATTCCATTTTTAGAGTTGGATTATGTTTCATGTGCCTTATTAAATTAATATGATAATTACAGTTTTTCTAGTTGTGGCGCTTTGTCTTATGTTGGACCACTAGCCTTATAGCCCACAGTACGCACAAGCACCTTTTTTTTTCATTTTATTTTATTCACGGGAGTTTGATTAAATTCAAGTGACTTTCATTTTAATTAATACTTATGGACAACTTAAATGGAAAAATGTGGTTATATATGTTAAGAAAGTATAACTAGAAGCATAATTAATTCCAATGATAAAGTTTGCAAATATTTTCATTGAATTGTAAATTTCATAAAATTTTGTTACAATATAAATTGCATCTATAGAAGAAAAAGTATAAATTGCAGGTAACTATTGAGTTTTTAGAGTGAACCATAAACCTAAAACTTCTTTTTAATTAATGGGAGAAACTATGATAGGGCGGTGCCCCATCAAAGTTGACAGGGCCACTCCCTTTTTTGTATATAATTTTTTTTTGATAGGTCTGTATATAATTATGATTGTTTTTGTAATTTAGAACATCCAATAGGCTAAGCATCTATCATATGTTAGATAACTAAGTGAATTTATTAAAATTCAGTGCTTATTTTTAGTAGTATATATATATATATATATTTTTTTTTTTTTGTTGCTCATATATGCTACATATTAACTATACAAATATAAGTAAAGACACAGCCACAAAGGACACTTTATTTGATTGATTCAAACAAAATATGAAAATCATCTACCCTCTTACTTTATAGATTTGTTTGAATAATTTTGATTTATAATTAATATGATTATTATACATAGAATTGTGAGTGTCCCCATGATCCAAAAAAAACTTCACCCTATCATACACTTGCAATTAGATAGAAAATGTCTGCATGTTATTTTCTTTTATTTGTAGGGTTTGAATTGTATGTTGTTGAATTATAATAGTGATGATCAGTTTTTTCTGTGCATATTTTAAATCAGAATTATGATTCTTAAAGTACTTATTATCTAATGAAAGTTTCTTTCTATTGTTGCATTCATTGATGTGCCTTTTTCATAACAAAAGATGCTGACTCTACCTGATGTATGCAATAGGTTTTCCATTATCATTGCAGAATATAATTTCTTTTTATTTTTTTGATAGGTATCATTGCAGAATAGAATTTCACCCAGAACATAGTTTAATTTATCCTGTGTTCATTTTTTCTCCAGTTAGAATTTTCTAGTTTCTCTGTGAATTCATAATAGAAGTTAAACATGATGGAGCCAATGAGCTCTAACTCAAATTACACTTCCTCCTTCCATAATAATGGAATGGAGGGTAAGGTCGTGTGTTCAATACTCACTAAGTGGAAGTGTAACTTATCCTATAAAAAAAATGTTTCTAATGGACTTGATGATATTGGTGCATCCTAGTATAAGAATTTCGTGGTGATTCTTTTCTTCAAAACATTGTTGCAATAAAAGTTCTCCTTTGTATGTCAATCAGTCTTCAAATCTTTGATTATGAAAAGCGGACTCAAGGCAAGTACCTTGCATATTTTTCTATTGTTTCTAAGGGAGTAAAATTATCTAGAAGTAGTTTTAAAAGTGAGATACTTCAGACTTTGTAAGTATACAAATATTGTAGCTAGAAGGCAAGTACCTTGTATGTTTTTCTATTGTTGCTAAGGGAATAAAATTATCTAGATGTAGTTTTAAAAGTAAGATACTTCAAACTTTGTAAGTATACAAATATTGTCACTTAGCCATGTGTCTCCAATTTGGGTGGTCTTTGATGTATTTTGAAGCAATTTCTCATGTTTGGTGTCTTTTAAATTTGAATTACTGCCCATGTTTCTCTTTTGTATATATTAGAAGTAGGGGTTGTTAGGATCAAGCTGCACTTTTTTTTCTTCAATGGATCAAGTTACACTTGGTATATAACTCTTTGTTAGTTATACGACAATAACTTTTTATTTAATTAGTATTTGGAAAATCATTACACGTTTTTTTGTTCTTAATATGCATGCCCAAATTTGTATGAATCAGATGTTATTTACTATGTGGATCTTTAAACTCATATTTTGAGTGTTATTTTAGAGTATAAAAAGATTGAAATTTAAAATTGTATATATCATATGATTATTGATCTCTGATCATCTTGATATTTTGCAAGCCTATAAAGTATAAGATAAATGTAATCCAATGGTGGATTTGTCAAAAAACAAATCCAATAGAAAGTTATTAAATGGTTTAACATTTGATTTGTCAATCAATAGGAATTTAACACCACATTTAGTTTCTATGTTTTGCATGAATTAGTATCAAGAGAGGAATTACATATGCTGGACACACAGGGATGTAACCCATTATTTTATGAAACCTGTCTAGAAGATCAATTTAGGCAAAAGGACATGCTTGTTGGTATATCCTCTATTGTCTTGCTCATTGGCGGGGACTCAATAGCATCTTTCACATATTTTTTTTCTATTTTTTAAAACATTTATTAGAATCTAAAATTGCTTGCTTAGCCTTTTTGTGGTTTTGAGAGCCTGGTTTTGTTTTATGTTGCTTCAGCTCATATTTTCGTATATCACCTTATATTAGTGCCACTACCTGTTTTTCTGTTCATTGCAACATTAACATTGGTAATTAAGTTTCATTGTAAATTCACTTCAGGTGGTTTTCTTCACAAGCCGACAGAAATAGCAAAGAGTTGGAATTTGGCTCCCCGAAAATGATTCTGAATTCTTAGAGCAGAAGCATATTATATGGTATACTGTGAATTATAAAGACGTGCTTCTTTAACCTTCTTCAAGTTAATTATAATTAAAGCTGTTCAAGTGCTAAAATTCATCTCAAGTAGAATATACATTGAAGGGCTTAGAGTCTGTATCCCCTCTGTTTCTTTTTATACGGCCATTCTGAACGGTTTTGCTTTTTTAGTTTTCATTGAATTTGACAAATGAGCAAATGTATATGAAGTGATCAGGACTGTTCCTTTTGGTAATCTGTTCATTTCAGGGGTCCCTGAAGCCAAACTGAGAAATTTAACCACTCCTGAATGTCAGTGGCATGCCTTGAAAATCCTACTTATAATTACTAAACATACAATGTAATGTAAAGTGGGCCTGCCTTAGAGGTTTTATAATTGCTGGCCTACTATATGTGTATGTGCAAGTAAATTGTAATGATTTAGTCGACTCTCTCTCTCTCTCTCTCTCTCTCTCACACACACACACACCCACCAAGAGCTATGAGCTACAAGGTTCTTAGCAAAGCATTAGTCTCTTGTCACTCTCCTTTTGGTGTGTTAAGCATGGGGAGATTGGACCTACTTTCATCAATTTCTGGTTGATTAGGTTATTCTATTGATTGAATTTACAGGCCCTTCCACCTATAGGCTGGAACCTGATGCTTTTCAATGGTAGAAAGCATAGAACAGACAACCATTGTCTTGATTTCTTCATCCTACTTGGTGATGATTCTTGGCTTCCGATAGAAGAGGTTGTGAATGAAATCAAGAAAAGGGGATGATGCTATAGACTCTTAGTGGTGTTGTCTCTTTGTTCTAAGTTCTAACCCTCATTATTTGGTCATGTAAAGGAGGGTGAGGTCTTCTTGCTTGATACTTGAGAACTATGCTTGTCTTCCAGATTAGCACGAACAACTATGATCTTTCTTGTTTACCATTATCTTGCCCTGTCCAAATATTTGTCCACGCAAACTACCTCTGGTGAAAGATATAACAAAGGGAAAACTTTAATTTACATGCTTATGGTAAAACAGAGTAAATAATAATAAAAATAAAAATAAAAACTCCCCCTTACATTACCTTTTCTCCCTTCTGGAATGTAATTAGAAGAAAAAACGGTTAAAGGAATATAATGTTATGTTTGGTAATAGTTTTTGTTTTCTATTTTTAAAAACTTGTTTTTGGGAATATAAAGAAAAAACAATTTTCTTGTATTTTTGAAATCAAAAACATGTTTGGTTAGTTGAAATTAAAAAGATAATTTTTTGAAGAAAAAAAATAAAAAATACTAAAATATATTGTTACTAGAATTTGAACTCTAATGCTAACTCATTAAATGAGACAGATTTATTAAATTAAATGCGTTTTTTCATTGACTTTTAAAAATTAGAAACTAAAAACAATTTTTTGCATATTTTCAGTTTTTTTTATAAATTGAGTTTTGAGAACAATTTTTGTTTTCTGTCCATTTTGAATTGCCAAACAAGTTTTTTAGTCTCAAAAATAGAAAACTGTTTTTGAAAACAGAAAATAAAGGGAAAAAACAGTTACCAAACATAGCCTAAGTTTCCAAGCACTTTTCAAAAGTATTTTAAGGAAGCTAACACAATAAATGAACATTACTACTTTCTTTCCTTTTTATTTTTTATTTTTTATTTTTTTTAGATATTATACTATTTGAACGTATGATATTTGCTTCATAATAATAACTATTATTATACTTAAACACCAATTTATTTTGGCATATGTGGAATTCAAACTCAATCCTTTTTGTGATGACAACTTTGTCTTTAATTATTTGGGAATCGAGTGAGTTTTCTTTTTAATAATACATTTTCATTCATAGAAATCTTAATAAGATTTTTCATCTTTCTAATTTTAACAAATAAAATTTTCATCTGTCAATTTACTATTAAAGATATTGAATAATAAATGGAGTGTTGATGTGACAAAAGTATAAAATTATTGTGGTCTGGAAAATATACAAAAGCAAATCGATGGTAGGACAATTGATAAAATTTTGGTATGTTGAGAGGAATTATTTAAAATAAAATAAAATGTATAACAAAGAAATAAGGGACCTTAGCAACTTGTTTTTGAAGATCAGATAAAAAAATTTCAAAAACAGTGCCATTTGTCGTCACCACCCACACACACACACACACTACACTGCAATGGCCACCACCCTTGCAATAGACTCTAGCCACTTCCAACTTGCAACCAAAAATTCTGTGGCATGACTGATCCCCCAAGACCAAAAGGAAGTGAGATCAAAAGAATTATTGTGAACTCAAAACAAAAAGAATTATTCTAGTGTGAGGTGAAAAAAGAAAAGAGAAGCAAGCGCAATTGAACTAATCAACCACTCCTTTACAATAGAATTCTAACATTTTCTATTCACAAAAGCATGGCCGAGAAGCTCACCCACCGTCCCTCTCTTCCTCCAATCCTTCTCTAAACACCACCTTATAAAGCTCCGAAACTCCGTTGAGGCTGTTTCCGGTATCTCCGGCATCTCCCCAAAGCAAATTGCACACATTAATGTTGCCCAGTCTGGTTTTTGCGCAGGACCAATCAATGGAAAATGACCCACATAACATTCCAACACCACCACCCCAAGTGACCACACATCCCCAGCAAACCCATTTGCATTATCACCACCCCATCTCTCTGGATCAAATCTTTCTGGGCTCATGTATGCACATGTGCCCATGTTGGAGTCATGACATGCCTCACGTGTCCCAGCCACAATATGGCTAACCCCAAAGTCTGCAATCTTCACCTCTCCCTTATCATTTACAAGTAAGTTTGATGGTTTTATGTCCCTATGCACTATCTGCATGGAATGCAGGTAGTGCAGTCCTTCTAGGACACGCCTAGCCACGCCAGAGATTACATGCTCAGGTAGTCTCTGGTGTGCTCGCAACACATCATGTAGTGAGCCTCCTTCCATGTACTCCATAACAAAGCAAAGATCACCACCCCCATTGTCTGTATCAATGAAACCATTATCAAAAACTGCATGACACCTTATAATATATTGTGAATCAACTCTTTTGAGGATCTCAGCCTCGCGTGCAGCCTGGTGGCAAATGCTGATTGTATTTTGATTGAAGCGGAGCACTTTTAATGCATAAATTGATGAGGTTTTCTTGTGAAGGACTTTATAGACGGTGCCACCAGTGCCATGGCCAAGAACAGCCATTTTCTCTAGGTCAGAGAGGTTGTCAATGCCTGGAGAGTCTGGACCAGGGGCTGGCAACAACGCAGTCAAGTGGATCTGGTGCTGGAACTCAGCTACTGGAACTGGTGGTGGCAAGGATAGCTTTAGTGCTTGTTGGTGTCTTCTCTCTCTCACCAATGTCATTTACACTCTTACAGCCTCTCTTCTTCTCTCTCCCTATGTCTGCTTATAAGTACTTCTTTCACTTCGTGTATATGTGTAGCGAAGAAATCAATCTGACGAGCATTAATACATGTGATGGGTTAGTGCATGCAACCCACAAGCACATCACAAGGCTAACAACTGAATGTGACTATCCCATAATTCAAGGGCAGGTGAGTTTTTTGTGGTTATGTCAATGCCTATCTTGGCTATAAAGGTAATTAGTTTTTACAGTAATGCTAAAGATACAATAATTTTCACAATCTTTTAGATAAACAGTTGACTCTAATAAATTGTGATTAGAGTAACGTCACTTTTACATGGACCCATCATTAATATCACTTTTATTAACATCAATCTCAACATGCTTACACATATTTTTAAATCTAATTTGTCAATTATGGTAACTAGAAACCTTTTTTTACGAACAAATATATCTTGATGGCTAACACATGAGTTGGTGTTCCCAAAAAAAAAAATTCATGGGTTACGATTGAAAGATAAGGGGAATCTTATCCGCTTGATTATGACAACCTCATTCATGATCAAGCGTGTGATAGCAAGTGCGCATTTAGGATTTGATACAATAACAGATAATGAGTGATAAAGGGATTGTGCCGGCAAAATCATATAATTAGGATCAGAAGCCGAAATGGAAGGCAAAGCCATGTAACAGCCGCTTTTCCCTTAACTAACAGAGGTAAGTGTATAGGGTATGGAATGGAATTATGGATAGCTATGCTTAAATGGGGGTTGAGAGCAATTGCTCCTTTTCATGCACCAAAACAGAAACTCTAAAACGTGTAGCAATTTCTCTGGAAGCTGTTAGAACTTAGAAGTGTGAGGGAAACTTTTTCGTGGTTGAACTGGGAAACATTTGGCACTCATAAGTCTGCAATGCACAGAAAACGGACCAACGCTAGAATCACTTGCATCATTAGCTTGTGGCTATCCTTGCGTGGGATTCACCAAGTGGGAGGATCTTTGTTTATCAATAAGCTAAAGAGCATTACTTTTAGAGAACTCAAATTAGTAAAATTATAAAGCTCCACAATCTGTCACCCGTTCCAAGATTCTAGCACAAACCATATCAGATAGATACTAGTCTAACTTTTCTTTCCCTAAAAAATAAAAAGAGTAGCGTACTGCCAATCTACAAATATAGCTGTATTTTTTATGTATGTAAAAACCTATTTTTTGTCCTTTCAACTTTCAAAGGTGTGCCCACCTTCCACCTATAAATCATTACCGGAGAAAATATCATTTCTACTCGAATCAGTATAAGATGTAAACCCCACGGCTAACACAAAACCTGACAATGCATCTTGCTCAGACTAAACATGACTGTCCACATTTAGGTCCTATTATCTCAATGATACTACGCCTGTGTGATGTCCCGTTGACCGTTCAGAAGATTTTATAAAAAATAAGATGGACCAATGTTCATGGGATATCCATGTGCAATCTGAATGAATTTGTCTATGAGCATTGCATCCAGCCTAAAGCAGCCTAAAACCTACATTTACTATGTCGAATACCAAAAGCATCAGATATTTACTAAGAACGTTTCAGATAACTATGAACAAAAGTGTATTCAGAGAAGGGTAATGTAACTAGTGAAATATTTGCAATGGGATCAGAAGACTAAAATTTTGGAAAAAGGCATCCACTACAAGTTGTTCCTTCGAACGAAGGCTGTCTACAGACATTCAATAGCGCAGGGCATCAAACTGTACAAAGGAACATATAGCCACTAACACCACTTTGCTCGTTCATTTGACTCAGCACCAACATGAGGCAAAGGAAAATCCAAATTAAAAAAATAAAGTAAACTAAATCTAGGGTCCCCATATGTGCAATTAGTAACCACTATCAAACCCTTTTGGTATCTGATGTAAGAAGGCCCATTTGTTCTGTTAGCTTGTCCACATGCTGAGATTTTTCCCATCCATTCTCATCTGGCTGCGCTTCATTCACCTTGGACAAACCATCTGCAGAGTTTAATTCAATGTCCTCAGGCACTGGACTTTGCACAAGGAAGTTATACCAAAAGTCAGAATTGTCTAGCAAGGCATCAATATCAGGATCTGGGGAAATATTATCAATGTCTATGGGAATTGGCCCATTCACTTCCAAAGAAGTGGGATCTAGAAATCCACTCTTGCCTGTCTCAAGTCCAATGTAAGTTTGTTCAGGAATATCAACAATACTTCCAGGCATCATTTCAGGTATTTGAGAGAGCTCAGGCATGATTACATCTGCCTCAGGAATTGAAATGGAAGGTTCATCTTGTGCTCCAACCAGCACGCTCATATCTGGGAATGGTGTTGTAACTTTATCAGAAGTTACAGCACGAGGTGAAGATTGAATTTCGGAAGTTGCAGCTGAGGGTCCATTCCCTGATACCCTTGGAGCTACCCTTATAGATGATGGCATATAAGATGACTGCCCTGTTGTTGGTGCTACCTCTTGCAGTCTCACTCCAGATATACGGCTTGGAGAGCTACCAGTGTCCGTAGCATCAGATGAAGATGAACCATCAGCAATCAGCAAACTATCATTGTTTTTAAAAGGTTCAAGCCTGGAATTAGCATCCATTTTCATGATCTGCCTAAGCATTGTAGTCGCCTCATTCATTTGAGGCCGATACTTAATAATCTGTCCATCAGAAGAAGTAGTAGAATGTTCACTCTCAGAAATACCTTCTTGCCTGAGCCTTCGTTTTTTGTTGGCTTCAGTAATGCGCCTGCTGCTCTCATTTTGCTGCTGCACAAATTGAGCCAAGAAGCTAGGGCTCTGCACAGCCTTTGCTAGGAATGACATCATTTGTTGTTGCCGCTGCTCCATGCCCTGAAGACGCTGCACCATGGTTTGCAGCTGATTGTCGGTAGTTTGTTGCTGCTGCCTCAGCCTGACAAGTTCCTGCATAAGCACATTCTTGTCCCTTTTAAGCCTCTCTACCTCTTCCTCCAGGCCAAACTTCCCCACCTCTACACAAGCCCCCACTGATGAATTCTGTCCATGTGATTGCTGTGGCTGTTGCTGACTGTGTCCATGTGTAGGTTTTCGCCGACTAATATTCTTAAGCAGGTGTTTTTGACCCCTCAAAAAACCCTCATTTGCAAATTCCCAGCGGTCTGGATCAACCTTCCTAAAACCCTGCTCAATCAGCAGAATACACAGAGTATAAAGTTGAGTGATCCCAACCTAGCAAAACAATAAATACTAAACAGGAAAAAGAAAATTATGAATAGATTTCATGGAGACATAAACATCTATGAACAAAGAAACTGGAATAATTATGTCTACCTCTAAATTTAGATGATAATGTAAATGAAAATAAAAACGCAAAATATTTACATAACAACAGTAAGGCTGAAAAAGTATGCTATCTTTTACCACATATAAGGATGATCTTAATTGTAGGGACAACTGGAACTCATTGAATAAACTCTGTAGTAAAACCAAACACCCTAGCTAATCCAAGAATTAGAGGAGCAGCATTTCAAAATTTAGTCCTGACAATTGGGCATTTGTTTTGCACCAACCTTCATCGAAAATCAAGTTTCCAAGGGGTGGAAAAGGAGGTTTGGTAAACACAAAGGAACCAACATTTAGAAGGCCATTCCCCTATTTATGATGTGGTGTATTTGGAGAGAGGAATGAGATAATGTTTGAAGTAAAGGAGACTCCAGTAGATAGTTTGAAGAATGATTTATCAAGGACTCCTCAAAAATGGACTAAAGCCATGATTCCAGCTTCCCCCTCAAGCTTTCTAGTTTTCAAGATATTTTGAATTTTAATACTTACTTTTTGCACCCTTTTTTTGTTCTCTCTCTTGTATACATCCCGTTTTTACGTTAATGAAATTGTTGATCACTTACACGAAGGAGACTCCGGTAGATAGATTGAAGAATGATTTATTAAAGATTCCTTAAAAATGGACTAAAGCCATGATTCCAGCTTCCCCCTCAAGCTTTCTAGTTTTCAAGAAATTTTTTAATTTTAATACTTACTTTTTGCACCCTTTATTTGTTCTCTCTCTTATATACATCCCATTTTTACATTAATGAAATTGTTGATCACTTGCACGCGTGTGCACACTCCCAAAAAAAAGAGTATAAAAGAGAGTCAATAAAATTAAGAACTCAAATTTGAGATGGTGCTGGAGCATTCCTCAACCATGAGAAGGTGCCCAAACGACGGCTTTATGGAGCATTCCTCATCCATGAGAAGGAGAGCAAAAAGAGGCTGGCCTAATGTCTAAAACAAAACGTTCAACCCCTCAATCCAATTTAAGAAGGAGAAGGCATTTTGATAAATTGGAGTTGAAATTGTTTTGTTCTTTTTTATAAGTAATAATTTTATTCAGAAAGAGGGGAAACCTCACGTACATACAGTATTTACATGAGATAGTGCAAGTATTTCATAGAATAAAAATACAATAAAATGAAAGGGAAACTATAAAGTTTACAACAGACTGCATATCACTATTGCCAAGACCCAAGAATTCAAGATCACTCAAAAAATGATGTCAAGAACAATGATCAAACGAGGTCTCCACTCCATTAAATATCCTGTATTTCATCTCCCTCCATACTTATGGGGAAAAAACCCGTCACTCCTAAAATCAAATAAAACTGAACCTGTTGTTTGTTTCCGTCTGCATCAAGGGATGATTCATATGGTCAACTATTAAATCATTTTTAGTAGGGCGCTTGATGCGGGAGACACAAGAAGATTATTATTTAGTATTATTTATGTTTGCAAGCCCATTGTATTTTTATATTTTAGGTCCTATTAGTTTATTGGGCTTTTAGTATTTTAATTTAGAAGTAAGGTTATTTTTGTAATAAGGCAACTAGAGTTTCCTAGCCAATTAGAACTAGGGTTTAGCAATCCTTTATAAGCAACCTATTGTACTCCTTGAAAGACAGTTGATTTTGATAAATGAAAACAATGGCCGTTTGGTCTGGTGCTGACTCCAGGTTTATCCTAGGTGCTGACTCTTAGTGGTTTCCTCGCTTGGTGCTGACTCCAAGCAAGGCCTAGGTGCTGACTCTTGGGTCATATCCCTTTATTTTTCTATTGTTTAGTTTTTGTTCTGGTTGTCCTGCATCAATTTTGGTATCAGAGCAAACACCGATCCGTCGAAGCATCACCGCAGGAAAGAGCCAGAAAATCTCACCCATTAAAAAAAAAAAAAAAAAACCAGATTTTGAAGCCAACCAGAGACCTCTGATCACAGAACCCACACCCACAAACTGAAAAAAAAAAAAAAAAAAAAAAAAAAAAAAAAAAAAAAAAGAAAACCCATGCAAGCCCATCAGCCACCAGCCGCCGGAACCCACAAATCAACAGCCACCAGCCACCAAACCCATTATCACACTTGACCACAGCCGCTGAGGACGTCGACCACCTCTGTTGAGGACGCCGATCCACTCCGATGCCAAGGTCCGAGATAGCCGCCGCCACTCCTCCATGCTTTGTGCCGCCGCTGTCTTCCCCGACATTGCGCCGCCACTAATCGCCGATCCCCAGCACCACAAGCCCATCACCAATCACCTTAGTTTCTGTGGTCTTTCGTTTCTTTTCTTTTGTCCGTGGTTTGAGTGTCTTTCTTTTAGAGTCTGTTGTTTGAACTTCTTTTAAAAGTCTGTAATGTCTTAAGTCCATCGCGCAGTGTATTTTCTTATTTTGAAAGAAAAAGAAATTATTGTTACTTTGACAGCCCATTGTTTGTCTTGGGCCTTTAAATTGTTCTCCACAGGTTCTTGTTCTAACTTCCAACTATTTGTTGAAGCACTATTTTAGAGAATCATGGTAATATTAGATGCACCTTATTTTGATGGTGATACTACTTATCCACGAGATTTTATCAACTGGATGAATGGGATGGAGCAATTCTTTGAGCAAGCAAATTGGGCAGATAACAAAAAGGTTAGGTATGTAAAGATGAAGTTAAGAGGTCACGCACAAAGGTTTTGGGAAAAGCTTGAATATTTCCGCTATCTGGATTATGAACCTGCCATTAGTGAGTGGGAAGATATGAAAGAAAAGCTTTGTGATGAGTATTTGTCACCATACTATCGAGCTAAGTATCTACCCCAATCTCAGTGTGGTACTTTTCCAGTTGAAGCAAATACGATGAATTCTCATCCTCATCCTATTTCATATCTTCAGCGCACTTTTGAACAATCTACCAAGGAATCATCTACCAGGGAAGTAACGGAATTAACTGTAAAGATCATGAAAAATATTCGAGACAGGATTGCTCAGATGAAGCAAATGAAGACTCAACCCGATTCAATTGGAAAACCAAGGATAATTGATCACAATGAAATTATTGCTGCCCTCATAGAAGACAACATTGATGGTGATATCTTGGTCGTGGAGAATCCTCCAGCAACAGCAAAGCCTAATGTTGACACAGACATACATGCCTCAACAAGTGTTGCTTTAACAAGCGTGCAAGGAAATGAATCTATTGAAGAGCAGCAAGGTGAAACGATAGTGCCTAAAGAGAGTATTACGTTAGAGGGTGCACATGATGTGCAAGTTGAAGTTGTTGAATGTGTTTCTGATCAACCCTCCACAGTCTTAGAAGATCTACATCTTGGTGAAGTCGAAGAGGTTAAAACTACAGTACTTCCTATGGTTCATAAGGTTCAAGACGAGATTATACTGATTCCACACATTGATTTTGTTATTCCAAATGAGTTTGATGTGGTGGAATTCAAGGTTTTTCTTTTCCCTGTGCTCCCTAAGGTGATTCTAGATTTGAAGCAAGTATTACTTGTCCGCATCCTAATCCTTCAACACTTTAGAACTCGAGGTCGAGTTTTCTCCAACCAGAGGAGAATGATGCGGGAGACACAAACATTGATGGTGATATCTTGGTCGTGGAGAATCCTCCAGCAACAGCAAAGCCTAATGTTGACACAGACATACATGCCTCAACAAGTGTTGCTTTAACAAGCGTGCAAGGAAATGAATCTATTGAAGAGCAGCAAGGTGAAACGATAGTGCCTAAAGAGAGTATTACGTTAGAGGGTGCACATGATGTGCAAGTTGAAGTTGTTGAATGTGTTTCTGATCAACCCTCCACAGTCTTAGAAGATCTACATCTTGGTGAAGTCGAAGAGGTTAAAACTACAGTACTTCCTATGGTTCATAAGGTTCAAGACGAGATTATACTGATTCCACACATTGATTTTGTTATTCCAAATGAGTTTGATGTGGTGGAATTCAAGGTTTTTCTTTTCCCTGTGCTCCCTAAGGTGATTCTAGATTTGAAGCAAGTATTACTTGTCCGCATCCTAATCCTTCAACACTTTAGAACTCGAGGTCGAGTTTTCTCCAACCAGAGGAGAATGATGCGGGAGACACAAACATTGATGGTGATATCTTGGTCGTGGAGAATCCTCCAGCAACAGCAAAGCCTAATGTTGACACAGACATACATGCCTCAACAAGTGTTGCTTTAACAAGCGTGCAAGGAAATGAATCTATTGAAGAGCAGCAAGGTGAAACGATAGTGCCTAAAGAGAGTATTACGTTAGAGGGTGCACATGATGTGCAAGTTGAAGTTGTTGAATGTGTTTCTGATCAACCCTCCACAGTCTTAGAAGATCTACATCTTGGTGAAGTCGAAGAGGTTAAAACTACAGTACTTCCTATGGTTCATAAGGTTCAAGACGAGATTATACTGATTCCACACATTGATTTTGTTATTCCAAATGAGTTTGATGTGGTGGAATTCAAGGTTTTTCTTTTCCCTGTGCTCCCTAAGGTGGTTCTAGATTTGAAGCAAGTATTACTTGTCCGCATCCTAATCCTTCAACACTTTAGAACTCGAGGTCGAGTTTTCTCCAACCAGAGGAGAATGATGCGGGAGACACAAACATTGATGGTGATATCTTGGTCGTGGAGAATCCTCCAGCAACAGCAAAGCCTAATGTTGACACAGACATACATGCCTCAACAAGTGTTGCTTTAACAAGCGTGCAAGGAAATGAATCTATTGAAGAGCAGCAAGGTGAAACGATAGTGCCTAAAGAGAGTATTACGTTAAAGGGTGCACATGATGTGCAAGTTGAAGTTGTTGAATGTGTTTCTGATCAACCCTCCACAGTCTTAGAAGATCTACATCTTGGTGAAGTCGAAGAGGTTAAAACTACAGTACTTCCTATGGTTCATAAGGTTCAAGACGAGATTATACTGATTCCACACATTGATTTTGTTATTCCAAATGAGTTTGATGTGGTGGAATTCAAGGTTTTTCTTTTCCCTGTGCTCCCTAAGGTGATTCTAGATTTGAAGCAAGTATTACTTGTCCGCATCCTAATCCTTCAACACTTTAGAACTCGAGGTCGAGTTTTCTCCAACCAGAGGAGAATGATGCGGGAGACACAAGAAGATTATTATTTAGTATTATTTATGTTTGCAAGCCCATTGTATTTTTATATTTTAGGTCCTATTAGTTTATTGGGCTTTTAGTTATTGAGCTTTTAGTATTTTAATTTAGAAGTAAGGATATTTTTGTAATAAGGCAACTAGGGTTTCCTAGCCAATTAGAACTAGGGTTTAGCAATCCTTTATAAGCAACCTATTGTACTCCTTGAGAGACAGTTGATTTTGATAAATGAAAACAATGGCCGTTTGGTCTTTCTTTTGGTCTGGTGCTGACTCCAGGTTTACCCTAGGTGCTGACTCTTAGTAGTTTCCCCGCTTAGTGCTGACTCCAAGCAAGGCCTAGGTGCTGACTCCTAGGTCATATCCCTTTATTTTTCTATTGTTTAGTTTTTGTTCTGGTTGTCCTGCGTCAGCAGTCCTAGACAAGATTTGGTGTACCAAATACTCAAGGACACAGTCACTATGTCCATCAATGCTCAAAACTCATTTGAATACTTATCTAAAACTTCACTTTCATCTAACATTAAAAAGAAGTGCAGAATTTCAATGCCTGCATTTTCCTCTCTCTTTTTTCTTTTTCTTTTTTTTGTTTAAGAAAAGAAGAATGAAAACAAAACTTATATGTATACTTTTCTTTTACAAAATAGAGTTCTTATATCCTTTTTTGATATAGGTAAAATAACTAAATTAGAAAAACTCAAAAGGGGCACAACCCAAGTAAACAGGACTTATATAAAAGAGCACTCCATTAAATAAGAAAAGAAAATTATCAAAATTAACATCTAGATCTCATATTATCAATATAAGCTAGAGTATCTAGAGAAGTAGACGGGCTGGCAGCCTACTACCATGTGTGTAAAGAAGTGGGTTGCATGTATATTCAAAAATAGTCAAGTCCCAATATCTAGAGTTCTAGGAATTGTGCCCGACACCTTGTGTCCATGTCTCTATCCTGAAAATACAATAGATGCCCATATCCAGAAATCATAGACAACTACAAATATTATCGAAAATATGTAGCTCAACTAAAAGAATGGGTTTCAAGTTTCAACAACTTAACATTAACCACATTCACAAAAAGTAAAACCTCCAAAAAAATTATCCTCAACATAGGGTGTTTGCTGCAATATAAAAAAAAAAGGTTTCAATACGAAAACACCCGACCAATGTTAGTCAACCTACATGTCATATTAATCTTCATTTTATTCACATGCAACAAGCTTAATCGTATTCTCAGTTCACTTCTAAACACAAACCAATTTGATCTTCTCTTCCAACTAGAGAGTAAACTCCATCTGAACTGGATGCAATCATATGCTGGGCCACAAATGATGGCAGCCAATTTGGATGAGAGTTACCAAATTCCTTTGCATTCTTGATGTAAACCAAAAATTAGAATATCCACCCTTACACTTTAGAAATAGGATTTGAGGAAGAGACATACACTCATTTCAGAACATCACCTTAATGCTTTGTGAAATAAAGAAAAAATGTAACTTCATTCACCATTTTTATGATTCAGGTGTGACCATAGATAACCTATTTATAGACTTCAACAAGACTAAAGAGCGCATTTATCATCAAAAGAAAACTACCAGAATTTCTATAACCTATCCAGGAGGTCACAGAACTGGATCTCTCTGAAGCTCTTTCAAATGCTGAAAGAGGTGCATCCATACCCTCTAATTAGTTCATATGTTTGACCTTGCGTTCAGCTAGTTCTGGACTACAAATCTTTTTTTTTTTTTCTTTCTATTTTACTAAGTAGGTTTGGACTACAAATGCAACAACAAGATCGTACATAGAATGAAATCATTATTAACCTTGTAATCAAGTCATGATCAAACTGAGACTGGCTTTCTTTTCCTTTTCTCCCCCCTTTCTGCTCCATTTGGTTGCTGATAAAAATAGGGAGACGAGATATCAAAATCTTACAAAATTTTCATTGTTTTGGACATAGAAATAACAGCATCACATCCCTGACAGGACCAACCTACTTAGTTATTGTTTTCTCTTTTTTCTTTTTTTAATAGTAATTTCCACATCAACTCGATAGATATTGAAACCAAGACCTCACTCCCCACCCTTTTTAATTGGAGGAGGTGCCATATGAGATAAAACTCATTGGCAAGACCATCCCACTTAGTTGAAATGAGTTCCTAAAATTTCCAAACAAAGAAAGCAACAAAAAAACAAGAAAACAAAAACATAATCCATCAATTCCCAATTTTACGAAACGGGTTCTCAGCAACCAAATGGGGGGTGACAATGTGCATTGCGAACGCAACCTATCCCCAAATCATAACAGACAAATTTGCTTAAATCTCACGGTTTAACAATTTCCAAAAGTTTTCACCAAAACAATACTTATTCTAAGTCACAACCACAACATACGAGCTGTTTTAAATTACACACTTTTTTTTTTATCATAAAACCCCCAATTGATTTCAATCCATGTCTACATATCCAACTTCACATCACAAACTAAAACAAGTTCCCAATTCCTAATTACTCATTTACTCAACAAGAAAAACAAGAACAACAAGCACAGAGAGAGAGAGAGAGAGCGAAAATAGAAAGGAAAGAAGAGAAAAGTGGCATTACATAGGTGTTGAGTTGTCTGACGAAGCTAGAGAAGTTACTGTGCTTGAAGTACTTGGGAAGCAAATCCCTAGCGAACTCCGGCGGGTTCCAAACCACGAAGCTGTTGTTGGTGGCGCTCCACGACAGTATCGGGTCGGTCGCCGGGTCGTCCACCATGTCGTACGTCTTGCTCAGAAACGGCGGCGGCCCATTTCCACTCGGCATCGGCGCCGGAGCTTGCTGCTGTTGCTGCGCCCCTCCACCTCCGCCTCCGCCGCCGCTGGAGACGGCAGAATCGCCTTCAGCAGTGACTGCGGATTCCATAATTAAAATGGAAAATGAAAGGGGGGAATGGTTTTGGATTTGGGGTTTTAGGGTTTTGGAAGGGTTGCGAAGTAGTAGACCATGGACTGGGATTGGGAGGGAGATTGTACGGACACGATAGACAAAAAGGGAAATTGTCAAATCAGTGTGTTGTGAATTTGGAATTGTAAGGAATCATATCGATACACTTGGCATAGGAAAGGAAACACGTTTTATACACTCGAAAGATAATATTATTTATTTTTCAACAAAAAAAATATTATTATTATTATTATTTTGAGAAACAATATTATTATTTTTCTCTATGACATTATTTGTTGTGAATTACCCCCATTCCACAATGTTCCTATTATGTTTCTTCTTTTTCTTTTCTTTTTTTCCTCTAGGCCTAAATATAAAGGAAAAGGTTTATATGCAATCTAGGTTCCATATAAAACTTTTCCAACAAAAAACACACCCATTTGAGTTAGTTGTAAAAATTATTAGGAATGTGATCTAATTATTTGATCAGTTTTCTTAATGTAATCACGTGATTTTTCTATTCATAATGACTAATAAAAATTAATCTCAATGGTCAATTTGATGAATATAAAAATTGCAAAAGGTTATAAATAATAATTGAAATTTCAATAGAGTGTTTTGCACACATACCTAAGATCGATTAGAGGGTTTCGTGGGAACGGAAGATTCTTCTTTCCCTTTGAAAAAACATAATGAAAAATCATCAGTAATGATAATATACATTAAAGAATCATAAGAAAAATAGTAAATGTGACATAAATTACTCATAAAATGTGCTAACTGCTTAGTACCAAATTACCAATACATAAATAAATGACAAACTTCAAATTTCATAAATACAAGTTCCAAGTTCGAAGACCAAAATAATACATAAAGTTCCAAATTAACAAATCTATCATTGGCTATAAAAAGAAAATCATCCCAATTCCAAAGTTATAAAGACTTTGCAAATGTTTCAATTGTATTAAGATAATGAGAAATTTTTTTCTAAAAAAAAAAAAAAGATAATGAGAAATTTCAAACCCTTCAAAACCTATTACAACTTGATCAATAGGGTTAGACAATCCTAAACTTACCATAGAGAGACATAATTACAAATAATTATAATAGCTTTAATGGATGTTGATTTTGTTTCTTAGAGGCTATATGAACGATCTACACCAATCCAAATTGATTTTATGAGTAGGATAGTAAGGATTTTATGGAGTAGGATCATAGGGTCTTACATTCCATCATCTAGGATTGTGATCACTGATCACATGCAAATCTTACCCCATAAAAGATTCTACACAGATTTGGATCATTTTTATAGGGTAGGATTGTAGGATCTTAAGATTCTAAGATTCAGGATCAAGATTCTAACAACCATAGTATACACACAATATCTTTTATAACTGAAATCATGACTTGAAGTCATATTTTCAAATTAGAAATATTGACTTTAAGTCACGATTTCAGTTAAAAATAACAATATAGCTGGTTCTTTTCTTTTACATTTTGGTCTATTCCCTATATGCCTAGACTTTCATTTCTGGATGTCAAACACACGTCTATTATTTGACTCTTTTTGAAAGTTAAAATAAAAAAGTTATTTTTTTTAATTGATATTAACTTATGACCAAATGTAAATAGGTTTTATTGGGTTTGCATTGATTTAAGATTGGTCTCATCTACTCTCATTGTTGATTAATCCCTTCAGATAATAGAAAAGGTAAACTTAACCCACCAGTCACAATTTCATCAATTAAGAGTGATAAACAAAATAATTATATGCATTACATATGTACGGCACCCAACTCCCATGCGTACTTGTTTGGGCCCCTGTGTCTGGGAGCAATATTTGGGCCCTGGCCCAAATAGTCCGAAGGGTCCGGCCCATGATCATGCATATCGTTAGTCCAGGTATCCCAATGAGGGTCGTGCCGAGCATTTGTCCCGTGCATTATGAAATTTGGGATGAGCAGAGGCTATGTGTTTCACTTGCTCGGCAATTCCCCGAGGATCGAAGCTGCTGTGTCGTTCGTTCAGGGAAGAACCAAGTTCCAAGGCCACCATCACCAAACCACCCACTTACCTTTAATCACATTGGACCTCTCACCGCACTTACCACAATGTGATGATGACCACCCCATTATGGAGAAGCTATAAATACGAGAACAACAGAAGGAAAGGGGGTTGGAAGTTTGGAAGAAAAGACAGAGAAAAGAGAGAAAAAGAGTGATAGAGTGCACACACAGTTTCAGGATTTTGAACTACCCATAGTAGGAGAACTTCAAACCCATAATATAAATAGATTGTAAGCCCAACGGTAGTCCAGCCCATTGGCCACATTCTGGGTGCGTACAATTGGCGCCGTCTGTGGGGATTCCTTGCATAGCCGTAGTTCAACTGGGACTCACGTGCTGCGTAATGTCGAGGAGGAGTCAGGAGAGTGAGGCCGAAAGTCGCTCGGCAGGGCAGTCTCGGGGGTCATCCTGGAGAGAGAGGAGGCAGAAGAGGCATGAAGATAGGAACGACGAGCGGGAAGAGAGATCAGGCCTCGGGGAGGGGTCATACCAGACACAGCAACAAGTATCAAGTGAATCAGGGCGGAGACGGCGCAACGGCCGAGACGAGGAGTTGGAACGGTTACGCAGGCAAGTGAGGGAATTGGAGTTAGAGGCGGAGGTCAGGCGCCGAAACAGGAGGGCAGAATTGGGGGAAGATCGCAACGATACAGGGTCCAACCAACTCGGGCCCCGCCAGCACAGGGGGCGTTCCCATTCCCAGGAGCACCATGATAACCGAGACCGTTCGCATTCGTGGGAAGCATACCATCGAAGAGACCGTTCGCGGTCATGGGGATACACGGACCGAAGGTCTGATTCGCCTGATAGGCAAAAACCTTACAATGCTGCAATGGACGCGATGAGCCGCGCATTGCGAAGGGCAGCACGGTCACCGTTCTCGGATAACATCGAAAGAGCAGCAATGCCGAGCAGGTTCACCCGCCCGCCGTTTAATACCTACGATGGAAGATCAGATCCGGTAGAGCACGTCAGTCATTACATCCACATGATGTCCCTTCATTCACACAACGACGCGCTCATGTGCAGGGTATTCCCCTCCAGCCTGGGGCCGACCTCTCTTCGGTGGTTCAACGGATTGCGGAAAGGTTCCATTCATAGTTTCGCCGAGCTAATCCAAGAATTTGGTGTACGGTTCGTGACGTGCAGCCGAGTACCACAACCCGTGGACGCTTTACTATCTATGAAGATGAAAGTGGGGGAAACCCTCCGTAGTTATGCCAGCCGGTACTGGGAACTTTATAATGAAATAGGTGGGGGAAATGAGAAAATTGCGGCAAGCACCTTCAGAATGGGGCTTCCCGAGGACTCCGAGCTGCGTGAGTCACTGACGAAGAAACCTCCCGAGGACATGAGACAGCTCAGAGACGCATTGAGGAGTATAAGCGCCTGGAGGATAATCGGTTGCAGAGCAAAGGAAAGGCCCCGGCGGTGAACCGTTCTCGGCAGGGGGGATTCCAACCGAGATCTCGGAAGGATTTAAAGATTCATGAACTGTTTTGGCAGACTGGGGAAGTTAGTTTGACATTCAAAGAGCCAGTACACCGAATTCTGGAGCAAATCAAGAATGAGCCCTACTTCAGGTGGCCGAACAAGATGGGGGGCGATCCCGCTCGGAGAAACCAGAATCTGTACTGCACCTATCACAAAGATAAGGGCCACACAACTGAACAGTGTCGGGTACTAAAAGACCATCTGGGGCAGTGAGCAAGGGCAGGGCACCTGAAGGAGTTTGTGGTCGACGATGACGTCCGGGGAACCAACGCGACCACTCAACAGAGGGGGAACCCCCTTCCGCCACCAATTGGAGTGATTGAGATGATCCTTGTCCCTACGCGGGGCCCCTTGGTGACAAAAACGGGGGTGTTGACCGTGGTGCCAATAACGAGCCAACCAGAGACAGAGCCCCCGAGGAAGAAGGCCAAACATGTCCGAGAAGTGCTTGCCTTTGACGAGCAAGACTTAGAGGGGACGGTACAACCACACGACGATGCACTGGTGGTCACGGCGCGGATAGGCGGTTTTCTAGTTAAGCGAATTATGATAGATCAAGGTAGTGGGGCCGACGTAATGTATCCAGACTTGTTTAAGGGGCTCGGATTAAAAAATCAGGATCTAATAGAGTACACTACGCCGCTTGTATCGTTTGATGGAAGAATTGTGGTCCCCGAAGGACAGATATCCCTACCTGTGTGTATGGAAGGTAAAGAGGTCCTAGTATCGTTTATAGTAGTCAATTCCTTCTCCCCGTACACGACGATACTGGGAAGGCCATGGATTCACGCCATGGGGGCCGTCCCCTCCACTTTGCACGTAAAGATCAAGTTCCACACGGAGCAAGGCGTCGCCGTGGTTCGGGGATGTCAGAGGACGGCAAGGCAATGCCTTATCGCGGCAACGGATCTTCAAGCCCGGCGCGCCGAACATAAGGAGGCCGCCGAGGAACCCCTGTTATAGCAATTACAGAAGCCCCGAGAGGAAGTGGGGGCTGAGGGGGCCGAGGAACTGGTGACGGTGAAGATCTTGCCGGATGACGATAAACGTTTTCAAATAGGGGCTAGTATGTCACTCAAAGAGAGGGTGGAAGTACTGTTATGTCTGATTCAGAACATGGACGTTTTTGCATGGAGTCCATATGACGTGCCCGGGGTTGACCCCGAGTTTATCACCCACAAACTTAACATAGACCCGTCGATCACCCCCAAGAAACAAAGACCGAGAAGGATTGCTAAGGAGCATGCAGAAGCCGTGGAAGTAGAAGTCCAGAGGCTTAAGGAGGCAGGGGCGGTGAAAGAGATCTTCTTTCCGGAGTGGCTGGCGAATACGGTGGTAGTAAAAAAGAAGAATGGCAAGTGGAGAGTATGCGTGGATTTCACGGATTTAAACCGAGCATGTCCTAAAGACTCGTTCCCCATGCCGAAGATCGATCAACTAGTAGATGCCACTTGTGGGCACCCGAGGATGAGCTTCCTGGACGCCTTTCAAGGGTACCACCAGATAGCCCTGTCCGCCGAGGATCAGGAGAAGACAGCATTTATAGCTCCCGACGCCAATTACCACTACACCGTGATGCCATTCGGGCTGAAGAACGCTGGAGCAACATACCAACGGATGATGATGAGAATGTTCCGAGACAAGATTGGCCGAACGGTTGAGGTCTATATCGATGACATGGTGGTTAAGAGCAAGGAGAAATTGCAACATGTCGAGGACCTCGGGGAAGTATTTGAGCGGCTGCGGCAGTATAAGTTACGCTTGAACGCAGATAAATGTGCTTTTGGTGTGGGAGCGGGGAAGTTTCTGGGGTATCTGATCTCCTGCCGAGGAATTGAGGTTAACCCGGACCAAATAGAGGCTGTGAAACGGCTCAAATCTCCGAGCAATCCAAAAGAGGTGCAAGTTTTGACAGGAATGCTGGCCGCCCTCAATCGTTTCATCTCCAAGTTCTCGGATAGGTGCCGGCCATTCTACCAGCTTTTAAAGAAGTGGAAAGGGTTCCAATGGACTAGTGAGTGCGAGGAAGCTTTCCAGGGACTGAAAGAGTATTTGTCGCAGGCACCAGGATTGGCGGCACCAGAACCCGGGGAAGAGCTTTATATGTACCTCTCGGTTTCCGAACATGCGGTGAGTGTCGTGTTGCTAACCGACAGGGGTACGCAAAGGCCTGTGTATTACGTCAGCAAAACTCTAGCAGAACCGGAGACTAGGTACTTACCCTTGGAGAAATTGGTATTGTCACTTGTGCATGCTACAAGGAAATTGCCCCAGTATTTCCAAGCACATACCATATATGTGCTAACACAGTACCCATTACAGTCATTGTTGAAAAGATCCGACTTCACGGGACGAATAGCTAAGTGGGGAACCCGGCTGGGGGCTTTCGATATACGGTACAGACCGAGGAAGGCGATCAAGGGTCAAGTCCTGGCGGACTTTGTCGCTGAGTTTTCACCCCGAGCCCCGCAAGAAATGATTTGCCAGCTGAATTGTTGTCCGTGGAAGGTATATGTGGACGGCGCTTCCAACTCCTCGGGGTCAGGCGTAGGTGTGGTCATGATCAGCCCCGAGGGAATAAAATTGGAGCATTCATTCAGACTCGGATTTAAGGCCTTAAACAATGAAGCCGAATATGAGGCCTTATTAGCCGGACTGAGGGTAGCCTCGGCAGTCGGTGCCCGAAATGTAGACGTGTACACAGACTCACGGCTGGTAGTTAATCAGGTCCAAGGCAAGTTCGAGGCACGAGATCCCCGTATGAAGGCATATTTGGAACGGGGAAAGCAGGCTATGTCAGAGATTGGCACCGTAAAGTTGATACAAGTGGCTCGGACCCAGAATAAGCACGCCGATTCCATCACCACCCTAGCCTCGTCCATAACGGAAGGTATACCTCGGCTGGTAAGAGTGGAATTGGTTCCAGAGCCGAGCATCTCGGCCAACAAAAACTCATGCAGCTCGGGGGCTGTAGTTGCATCGGTTACGATGCTCGGGCAAAGTTGGATGGACCCTATCATGGCATATCTAGCCGATGATAGGCTCCCGCCCGATGAAATGAATAGCCTCGAGATATTGGCTGTCGCCAGAGAAAAAGCTGTACAGAAGATCATATGGGGGACCGTATCTTTTATGTCTACACCCGGCGAAGGTAGAAGAACTGTTAGCCGAGCTTCACGATGGGGTGTGCGGCAGCCACGTTGGCGGGAGATATTTAGCACACCAGGCAATGACTCAGGGGTTTTGGTGGCCCAAGATGCAGAGGGACGCCGCCGAGTATGCCCGTAGATGCGAGCAATGTCAAAAGCACGCGCCTCTGATCCACCAACCAGCTGGCTACCTCAACCCGGTCAGTAGCCCATGGCCGTTCGCACAGTGGGGGCTGGACATACTCGGGCCCTTCCCCCGAGCAACCGGAAATCGGCGATTCGTCGTGGTAGCCGTGGACTATTTCACCAAATGGGCGGAAGCTGAGGCATCGGCTAATATCCGAGACGTGGACATAAAGAAATTTGTGTGGAAGAATATAATTACAAGATTCGGTGTACCAAACACGCTCATCTCTGATAATGGTCTGCAGTTTTACAGCAGGGTTTTCCATGACTTCTGCAGAGACCTCGGCATCAGGAATCGGTATTCCACTCCTGCGTACCCTCAAAGCAATGGCCAGGCCGAGGCGGTGAATAAGGTAATCGTTAATGGTCTGAAGAAAAGATTGGAAGGCGCGAAGGGGAATTAGGCCGAAGAGCTGCCGAGCGTTATATGGGCTTACCGAACGACGCCCAGAAGATCAACAGGGGAAACACCATTTTCCCTCACTTACGGGGCCGAAGCAATAATACCAACTGAGATAAGTCTGTGTAGCGGACGAGTGCTCGGGTTCAATCCTTATGTGAACGACGGCCTACTAATCGAGCATTTGGACAAGTTAGAAGAATACCGAGAAGCTTCAGCTATACGGCTCGCCGAATATCAGCAAAAACTTGCCCGAAGGTATAATTGCGGCTTAAGGGCGAGAGAATTTAATGCCGGGGATTTGGTATTAAGAAAGGCAGTAGGAAGCATGCGAGATACAAATTCCGGGAAGTTAGCACAAACCTGGGAAGGACCGTACAGGGTTACAGCTGTCGCCGGCTCGGGAGCCTATTACTTGGAAGAACTGGACGAGAGGCCGCTGCCCCGACCATGGAATGCCAACAACTTGAAGAAATTTTACTACTAACTGGTCGTTTTCAAGGCTTTAAAGCAATGCAAATTGTTGTACTTATTCGGATGATGCAAATAATAGTACATATATATATGTATAGCAATGATCGAATTCTCAAACTAGAATTATCCCTGTCAACCGAAACACTTTTGCCGAGCAGGTGAAAACCTTAGATTACTTCTAAAAGACAGAAGCCTGCTGCCGGGCTAATACGTTATTGCCGAGCAGGTGAAAACCTTAAATTCTTTCTAAGGACAGAAACCTACTGCCGGGCTAATACGTTATTGCCGAGCAGGTGAAAACCTTAAATTCTTTCTAAGGACAGAAGCCTGCTGCCGGGCTAATACGTTATTGCCGAGCAGGTGGAAACCTTAAATTCTCTCTAAGGGCAAAGGTCAGCTGCCAGGTTAATACATTACTGCCGAGCAGGTGAAAACCTTAGATTACTTCTAAGGACAGAAGCCTATTGCCGAGCTAATACGTTATTACCGAGCAAGTCGAAGCCTTAAAATCTATCTAAGGGCGGGCCCGTTGCCGGAGTTGATTTATATTGCTAATCAGAAGGAAACCTTAAAATTTTTCCTAAAGGACAAAGACTGGTTGACTCCATGCAAATAGAAATCCTAAAACTACCCAGGGAAGAAACCCAAGTCGAAATTCAACCGACCAATGCACTTTAGCCACACGGCAGGCATTGTACAAAAGCAAAAATTCCCCGTCTGTAAAGCGCTATGCCAATTCACAACTTCAAGAAAATAATAACAAGCAAAATAAAACGAAGTGAAGCACTGTTCAATAACAAGTAAAATAAAACGAAGTAAAGCATTGTTCAGTCACCACAACCCGGTGACATAGGCAAATCATTCAAATAACAATAATAGTAAGTACTAAAATAGCAGAGAAATAAACAAAGGAAACATATACTTTTTCTTGCTCAGGCGGATGAATCAGCAGGTTGCACGGAGGCTTCAGTCTACACGGGGTCCTGGACGAGCTGATCACCAGTACGAAGTTGGCTGGCCACCTCGGTTTCTTCCAGCTCCACATGAGCGTCAATCTGCTCCACTAGTTCCCTCAGACTGGTCGTCTCCTCCTCATCAAGGGGTCCTAGGGTAGCTTCTCGTGCCGGGGAAGAAACTGGAAACGGGATTTGCGCAACGTTCCTCAAAGGGGAGTCTTCGGGGACTCCCATGGCCTGTAAGGCAGCCATCCAGCCCTCCTGGAAGCCGAGCTTCTGAGCCGCCCTTATGACCGGTTCCGCCGAGTTTTCAGCATCGGCAAAACCCTCATTATACCATTTGCTCTCGCTCGCCTCAAGGGATGCTCGGACTTCAGCCAGTTCCTTCTCACGAACAGTCCCTAGGCTCTCGGCTTCCGCTAGCCTCAGCTCGATGTCCCCCATGCTCGTCTGCAGCTCCACATATTTATTCTCGGCCTCCGCCTTCGCTTTTTCGGCAGCTGCCGCCTTCTTCTCCGCCGCCGCAGCAGCTATGGCCTTCTCCTTAGCATTGGCATCGGCCACATCCTTCAGAGCCCTTTCTCGGCCAGCATCCTCGGCTAGGTCGCTGACGCGTCTGTCCAAAATACACGCCAATTGCGCGGCCTGTAATGAAACATGAACGGGAAGCCCTATCCCAGTTAATTAAAAACAAAAAAATGTAAGGAAGAGAAAAACGAAGCGCAGATTGAATTCACTGACCGCGATGGTATGCCACTGCAGTCTCCGTGCCATGAACTCGTCCGTGCCCTCCTCGAAAGCCCGCACATCCTTCGGAAGTAGCAAGCCCCGTGCCAAAGACTGAGCGACGTGACCGCCTGCTCCCTTCGCCCAAACGTGAACGCTGGCGTCCGAAGGAAGAAGCTTGCCGTCCAGCATGTACGAGGGCTGCCAGGCGGGCGCAGCACGGGAGGAGGATGCTACATTTGCCCCCGTCTGGGTTGCGGGCTCTCGGATCACTATGCCACTGGATGGCCGGGGAGGAGTCTTCGCTGTCGCCGCGGGAGGAATGATTACGGTTTGCTCGGTTGTTTTCTACCTTTTTCTTTGCCGTGCTACCGGCGGAGGAGGAGGGGTTCGTCCGCTCCCTTGGGGTTGTTGCTGCTCTATTGCCTGTCCGGCCCCGGGGATGAACCGGTTGATGGTCATTGTCCTTCGAGTCACCATCTCCCCAACTTGAACTGGCTCGGGCTCTGCAACAACTTCTTCAACGTCTTGTTGAGGGGCCCCTTGATCAATCTGGTCTTCTGGTTGAGCGGCCGCCTCTTGTTCGATCTGCTCGTGTGCACGTTCTCGGCGTGCCCGGGACACACGCTCGGCAGACTCGTCACGTAACGGTTGGCGTTCGTCGGAGCAGATGTAACGTGGGCCGAGCTCGCGGGCTTCTCCTACCGAAAATTTTGCAGGAAGAAAGCTTGGATGCCGAACGTCGATGTAGGGCAAGAGGGGGCTATCTACCAATAAAGCCTGGCCGAAGGCTTGCCAGGTGGTATACACTGGGTGAACGCCGAGGATCAAATGGGACGCTCAGAGTTGCCCGTCAGTGTGCACAAAAATCTCGGACCTCAGCACGAAGTTTAAATCGCGCACGTGCACAACCCTGAGGTCCGGGACGAATACTCTGCCGTCTGCGCGAATCAACACGAATAATTGTTAGAATCAATAAAAGGGTTTCACAAACAAAAACAATTGTACGGACAGCATAGTGAAAAGCATAATGAAAACAAGTCAAATAAGCGGAACGAACCAACTTCACGCCTGGTGAGGGGGCAAGGGAAACCGCCGGCAAACCAGTTGCCGCGCACCCTGACAAATTCCCCGGCAGAATTTCTGTTCGAGTCAGGTAGGCAGGAGATTAGCCGTACCCTTATATCCCTCACTCTTAAATAATAGTTGGTTTTCTTTGCCCCACATAAACTATACATGTGGTTTATATCGTGGTGGTCTAACTGCAAATCAAAAAGTTGGTTCAAACGCCTCACACAACTCACCACCCGATAAAAGTTAGGAGGAAGCTGGTCGGGGCAGAGCCCATAGTACCTAAGTGTGTTGACTAAAAGAGGGTCAATGGGAAACCTCACCCCACCCTCTAAAATGGCCATTAAGGGGAAAAAGACAGTGTTTCCCCCTCTGTGAAAAGCCATTTCGCTCTCATGGCAATAGGCTATCTCGACATCCTCAGGAATATCAAAGGCCTGCCTGAAAGTGGCCAGGGCCGCTGCAGTGTCTAAGAGATACGAGTACCCCATCCTAAAAACTCTAGGTGGATGACGAATGAAAATTTGAAGGAAAAAAGGGAGAGGGGTGTGAAGAACTTACTTGGGTTCTAAAGGTGAAAGAAGATTCTGGTCTGAAATATGAATGCTCGGCAGAGAAGGAATCACAGGAAAACAAGAGCAAAAAGTGACAAAATGGTGCAGAACAAACCTTATATAGGCTATCGCTGGGAGGAATGTAGCAATTAATTAGCCGTTGAGAGGATTAATTAGCAACCGTTCCGATTCCCGCGCCTCCTAAAGCCTGCGCCGCCTCGGTTCACGAAACGTCAGGTAATAATGACGGTTTATCCAGACAACCAGCGTTGACACACCTTTTTAGGCAACAGAATTAATGGCGCTCTGAGAGATCCCAGGCGTCAAATCCTCGAGCATCCACGATCTACAACCTCGAGAAGTTCCTTGATTCACGCCGAGCGCCGAACATGAATCAAGGGGGGGCTATTGTACGGCACCCAACTCCCATGCGTACTTGTTTGGGCCCCTGTGTCTGGGAGCAATATTTGGGCCCTGGCCCAAATAGTCCGAAGGGTCCGGCCCATGATCATGCATATCGTTAGTCCAGGTATCCCAATGAGGGTTGTGCCGAGCATTTGTCCCGTGCATTATGAAATTTGGGATGAGCAGAGGCTATGTGTTTCACTTGCTCGGCAATTCCCCGAGGATCGAAGCTGCTGTGTCGTTCCTTCAGGGAAGAACCAAGTTCCAAGGCCACCATCACCAAACCACCCACTTACCTTTGATCACATTGGACCTTTCACCGCACTTACCACAATGTGATGATGACCACCCCATTATGGAGAAGCTATAAATATGAGAACAACAGAAGGAAAGGGGGTTGGAAGTTTGGAAGAAAAGACAGAGAAAAGAGAGAAAAAGAGTGATAGAGTGCACACACAGTTTCAGGATTTTGAACTACCCATAGTAGGAGAACTTCAAACCCATAATATAAATAGATTGTAAGCCCAACGGTAGTCCAGCCCATTGGCCACATTCTGGGTGTGTACAACATATGATCACTAAATTAAAAAATAATTTTTTTAATAAATAATTATATGCATTACAAATGATCACTTAATTATAAAAAAATAATTTTTGTAATAAAAACATATTTTAAAATTTAATAAAATCAATTTAAAATTAAAAAATACAAATTTCTAAAATTGAAAATACTCTACCTAATAAAATTGGTTGATAATAAGACAACTCTACCTTATTATCTAAATTAATTTGTTTTGAACATTAATGAGATATACGTATATAAGTCATAATATGTGAGAATATAAAATTTTGGGGGATGACACCCTTTTTTTTTTTTCAGCTGAATTACTTTACATCACTGCGAAGAATCGAAAGAGTATAATGGAATCTTCCCCATCTCCAGTGCTCCACTCTGACGACAAAACAAGAGCCAACAACAACAACAACAACAACAAAAATAAGCCCATTTAGCAATATTTTATGGACAACAAAATTCGCATCTCTAAAAACATACAGTGATGGACTCCGCGCATCTCTTAGTTTAGAGCACTAGCATTTGGGATGTTTCCACCCATTGCTATTTTACAACCCAAGACAACAAAAACTCATTCCAATTGCGTTTGTATACTTAAAAAATTTGCAACTTTTTTTTTTTTTTTGAGGAAAAGGTAAGTCAACTTTATTACGATAAATCAAACTGGTATACATCAATCAAGTCTTGTGGTAGTTCTTCTAACCACACATCTGTATCAGCAGCTAAAACTGCTCTCTTTGCAAGGGAGTGGGCCAACTGATTACCCCCCCTACGTGTGTGAATGAAGTTACAAAACTGCATGCTATCCCTTAATCTTTGGATATCATTAATAATATGACCCAGCTGAGTTCTATTTGGCTTAGAATTATTTAAGGCTTGTATTACTTTCAAGGAATCACCTTCTACGTCAGCTTTGAATATGCTTATCTCTTGGGCGAAAACAAGAGCTCTCCTTGCTGCCAGAGCTTCCACCATGTCCACCGAGCTTGGCCAAGGTATTTTCTGACTAAGGGCCGCAATGATCAACCCAGACTCGTTACGGATGACAACACCCAGACCAGCAAGCGCCCTGTCTTCAAACACAGCCCCGTCGAAGTTGATCTTAAAAAACCCAGCGTCAGGTGGCTTCCATCTCGCTTTCACCCGTGGAATAACTAGCCTTGTAGGAATCTCTTGCACGTCATTGAACTCTTGCAACAGCTCCCTCGCTCTCTTCACAGTCTCTCCTACATCCCACACTAGTTGCCTTTCTCTCAACTTATTCCGCCGAGTCCATATACACCAAGACACCACGGAAAAAAGCGCAGCAGTACAGGAGGAAAATTCCGAAAGCACAAAGGACACCAAATCACCAAAGCTTCTAAACTTCCTTGTACGTGGGTAGTGAAAAACCTGATCCGAGAGCCAAATACACTTAGCATGGTCGCATGACCATAAACAATGGATGACATCTTCTGGAAACTCATCGCATAGACCGCAGCTGTTATCATGAAGGATATGCCGAGCACAGAGGTTGAACTTTGTAGGTAGAGACTCATTTGACGCCCGCCACATGAAGTGCTTCACTTTATTAGGAACCTTGAGCTTCCAAATACCGTTCCACAAGGTTTTTGAAGCTTCTGGGTTTGACGAGCCAGCCTGGGATAAAAGCAATTCATTTGCCATAAACCGGTAAGCACTCTTGACCGAATATGTTCCATCCGGGGTCCACGGCCATATGAGCAAATCCCTATCAGTGTGGAAACTAACAGGCATGCTCTTTATACTTTCGGCCTCCCAAGGATAAAAATTCTGATCAATGAGGTCATAGTTCCACATCTTCGTTCCTGTGATAAACAAATCCTTGACTAAAACCAAAGAAGAATCCTGCCTAGGAGAAAGGATTTTTCCGCCCCCTGAATCCAGCCATCTATGCTTCCAGATATCTATTGAAGAGCCATCCCCAACACGCCATCTAGCACCCTTACAAATAACATCCCTTGCTTGCATTATACTTTTCCATGCAAAAGAGCTCCTTTGGTTGATTTCAGCGTCAAGGATACAACCCGAAGGAAAATATTTCGGCTTGAACACCTTATACAGCAAAGTATCTTTTTCATGGAAGAGTCTCCACACCTGTTTACCAAGGAGTGCATCATTAAATTGTCGAAGATCACGAAACCCCATACCTCCAAGAGATTTTGGGGAGCAAAGCATCCTCCACTTCACCCATTGCATTTTCCTTGTATTGTCTTGATTTCCCCACCAGAATTTACGGATCATAGACTCTATATCTTTTATCAAACCCAATGGCAAGCGAAACACATTCATGGAATAGGTGGGGATGGATTGGATCACGGCCTTAATCATTACCTCCTTTCCTGCTTGAGATAACAGTCTTTCTTTCCACCCTTGCATCTTATTCCAGATTCTCTCCTTGATTTGATTGAAGCAAGCTTTCTTCTGTCTCCCCACAAAAGATGGCAGACCCAAATATTTATCATAGTGCTTTATGGCCGGCACTCCCAATAGATCCTTAATCTCTTGTTGAGTCTCCTCACGAGTATTTCTGCTGAAAAATAAAGTGGTCTTGGCCTTGTTCATCTTTTGGCCCGAAGCAGCTTCATACCAATCCAGAAGGAGCTGAATTTTTTGGCATTCAGTTGCATTTGACCTACAAAACAAAAGGCAATCATCTGCAAAGAACAAGTGAGTAATCTTTGGACCCTGCCGGCATAGAGATAAACCCGTTATTTCCTTATCCTTAGCTGCCTTGCATAAGAGAGCATTAAGACCTTCTGCACAAAACAGGAAAAGAAAGGGGGAAAGAGGGTCACCCTGTCTCAAACCACGTGAGGGCTGGATAAAACCTTTTGGCTCGCCATTAATGAGTATGGAATATGTCACTGTTGATACACACTGCATTATCATTAAAACCCACGGTTCTGCAAACCCCATATGTAATAAAATTTTCTCCAAAAAACACCACTCCACCCTATCATAAGCCTTACTCATGTCGAGCTTCAAGGCCATATACCCCTCTTTTCCTGAACATTGTGTATTCATATAATGCAAAGATTCAAAAGCTATCAAAATATTATCAGTGATAAGTCTCTCAGCAACAAAAGCACTTTGAGTCTCTGAAACTATAGAGTTTAAGATGGGTTTTAGTCTATTAGCAAGAACTTTACTAATGATTTTATAAAGCACATTGCATAGACTAATGGGTCTAAATTCTGTAACACTTTCAGGATTGTCAACCTTGGGAATTAATGTAATAAAGGTGTGGTTAATGGATTTGAGGAGAGTACCAGAATTTAAACAAGATAGGACAGCTTCGGTAACTTCTATGCCCACATTCTGCCAAAAGGACTGATAAAAAATAGGAGGCATCCCATCTGGCCCTGGTGCTTTTAAAGGCGCCATTTGTTTGATAGCTGCATCCACCTCTTCTTTACAATAACGCTTCAACAATTCAGCATTCATACTGTCAGAGACAACCTTATCCACTCCTTCCAAGATTCGATCCATATCATGAGCATTTGATGAGGTAAAGAGCCTAGTGTAGAAATCAACAAATATTGAAGACACCGCCTCCTCCTCTGACTGCCACACCCCATCATCATCTCGAATTCCCTTTATAAAATTTCTCCTTTTTCTTTGGGTTGCCACCGCATGGAAATACTTTGTATTTTTATCCCCTTTAGCCAACCATTGCGTTCTCGCTCTCTGTCTCCACATTCGGCTTTCCTTATCAAGCAAAATATTAAGTTCACGTCTAAGGATTGCAACTGGTTCATATTCTCCCCCTTTAGCAGCCATTTCTTCTGCTTTCCATAGTAATTCCTTCTTCTTTGCAATCTGAGACTTAACACTTCCAAAGTGCTCTTTACTCCAAGACTTCAGCATTTTCTTACACTTCTTAATCTTCTTTGTTACTTTGAACATAGGGGTCCCTTGGTGATCCTCCTGCCATGCTCTCATCACTGTATCACTACACCCACTATCGGACAGCCACATCTCTTCAAACCGGAATGGACGTCTGCTCCAACGCTGAGCTTCATTATTTGGGTTAAAAGTAAGGGTAATAGGCCTATGATCAGAAGAAAAGCAGTGAAGGTGGCGGACTGTAGCAGCTGGAAACTTTGATAACCAGTCATAGTTAGCCACTCCCCTATCAAGGCGCTCCCAAATCAAGTGTCCATGTCTTCTACCATGCCAGGTAAATTCCGGACCTGTAAAGCCAAGGTCCATGAAGCCACAGAAATCCAAAGTGTCTCGAAAAGCTTGCATCTGTGCATGCGGTCTAAGACGTCCACCCCTCTTCTCTTCCATGTGTAGGAGTTCATTAAAATCACCCATGCAGCACCATGGTAAGTGTGGTTTTGATTTCAACATACGTAGCATACTCCAGGCTTCCTCCCTGTTACTTGCTTCTGGTTCTCCGTAAAAACCGGTAAACCTCCACGCATCCACTGTACCACCGTTTACAACCGCATCAATATGGTTTTTTGAGAAGCTATCAACCCATACAGCACCCTCTGACTTCCACAACAAGGCCACTCCACCTCCTCTACCACTACTAGGAACCGTAAACAAACCAACGTATTTAACCTTACGTTTTATTCTTTCTAACTGTTTCTTCCCAGACCATGTTTCTGACAGAAAAACAATTAGGGGACCTTGTGCTCGAATGATATCTTCAAGCTCATCTTCTGCCCGTGGGTTCCCAAGCCCACGGCAGTTCCAGGCTAGGCAACTCATGGCTCTCGGCGGGGCTGCCTAGCAGCCTCCACCGTTGATAAAGGTTTTGTACCATGAACACAAAGTTTTTTTCCTACCTGCAAGAACTCACTGTTATCCTCATTTTCACGTAGAGATCTTTTCTTCATGCTGGGGCCGAGCTGGGTATTAGTTGATGTTCTGTCCTGCATCAATCTCTTCCAACAACGAGCTTTACCATTATTATCCTGTGGGCTGCCTTGCATGGAATCCAACATAACCAACTCTGAAGTAAAACCCATACCCTCTATTGTATTGCTAATGGGCTGGCCCTCAGATTGCTCTGAATCTACCGTGGGCCCAAGATGACAGGAGCCCATTGCTATAGGGTCAAATTTTGAAATCTCGGAGTCAATCTCGTTCAATATCTCCTGGAAATCCGGCTTACCACTCGCTGTGTTCTCCGGGATTTCTGCAACTCCGGAAGTTACGCCTTCCGTTACGTGTTGGGGTGGCTTAGCCGGCGTAACCGCCCTCACTCCACCTTCCTCCTCCCTTTGATCAGAATCGTGAACCCGATATGATCCGGTCATCCCTCTCATGCCTGTATCGGTCTCCTTTCTCACCTCTGTTTCAACTCCTCCATGAGGCTCGCCCCTACTCGCCAAACCACCACTCACCGCATCACCACTTACCTCATCCTCTACACCACCCACCCTGATTGTTGCACACTTCCTTGTATTAAAAGTTGGGGCACGAAGCCATGCTCCATACTGCCTATCATTTTCAGTCATAGAACCTAATTGAAAAGTAACTTAAGTAAGCACAAAACTCTTGTTTCTATATGCGTGGCGTAGACCAAAAAGCACATGTTTGGGTTTTGTCGTTTTCTTCTCTTCCTTTTCTTTGTCTCCTTTTTTTTTTTTTTTTTTTTTTTTTTTTTTGTCCTTTACTGCTATCCACCTGTATTTTTTTTCCCTTTTTCTTTGGCTTTCTTCTTTGGATTTTGTATTTTTTTGGAACTTCTCATCTGGATTTTTAATTTTCTGTGTTCATTTTTTTTTTCCATTTTGGTTTTTGCGGTTCATCATTTTTTTTATTGCTAATTTGTTATTTTTTTATTTAATAAGGGTATGAAAGTAAATTTAAACAAATTATATTTTTCATCATCTCTTTTTTCTTCTTAATCAAACAAAAAATGAGAGGTGAAAAAATGAGAGAAGAAAAGTGGAGAGAGAATTATTTTTTTCAGATGTTTAATTCGAATAAATTTAGGAGATAAAATTGGCATAGCTTGAGTGTTTTTTTCTTCTAACTTACCAATTTTTTTTCTCCAAATTCGAGAGAAAATTGGAAAGTAAACACGAAACTCTTGTTTGTGTATGTGTAGACCAAAGAGCACATGTTTGGGTTTTGTTGTTTTCTTCTCTTTCTTCTCGCTATCTACCTTCTTTCTTTGTCCTTTTCTGGTACCCATTTGTTTCATTTTTTTTTCTTTTTCTTCTGTTTTCTTCTTTGGATTTTGTCTTTTCATGGTACTTTTCATCCGGATATATTAATTTTTTATGTTCATTTTTTTTTTTTTTTTTTTTTTTGGTTTTTTTGTTTCATCATTTTTTTTTCTAATTTGTTATTTTTTATTTAATACGGGCATGCTACTAAATTTAAACAAACTAAAATTTTCATCCTCTCATTTTTCTTCTCAACCAAACAAATTAGTTTTTCATCCCTCTATTTTTCTATCCTCAACCAAACACCACGAGACAAAAACTAACATCTCTTCTATTGCCCACTTTTTCATCTCTTCTCCATTTTCTATCCTCCTACTTTTCAATATCCTCAACCAAGTGAACCTAATTGTAAGCAGTTTTAGCCTATATTGTCTAATATTAAGTTTTCAATCATCGGGATGGAACAATTTTAGAAAATACCTTTAGCATCATCTTAAATAAAATATTTTTCCATTCAAAGCATTGTCTTGGAAGTAAATCCACAAAACTCATAGCTTCTTATCATGAAACTTGCACCGTGCTTGTCACATAAGCTAGAGGCTTAGTTGCTTATATATATTACCTAGTGTCAAGATTGATAAAATAGAGATCCTGGGCTAATGTAGAAGAAGAGCTATTCCATGTTGCATTTGATAACTGAATTAGGCTATGAGTTTCCATTGAGCTTGGTTGTGGGTTCTGACCAAATTGGTCTCTGAAGGCTCCAAAACTCCATTCATGACCATAAATACTTGGATCCCTAGCCAATTCATCAACAACTATTTTGCCTTCAAGCATGCTCACTATGGAAGTCATAGTTGGCATAAGCGCTGGTGATGGATTAGTGCATAATAAAGCTACTTTAATTATTCTATGTACTTCTTCCTTATTGAACTCTAACCCCAATTCTGGATCTACCAACTCCATCAAATTCCCTTTCCGTTGTAAAACAATAGCCTAGGGTGACAAATGGGGAGTTAATGGAAGTGAAAAGGGTGTAAAAAAAGGAAGGTAATTCATCAAAAAAAAAAAAAAAAAAAATGTATGCAAATGATAGAATACCAATTTAAATGATGAAAAAAAAAATGGTTAGTGTGGGGGTAAGATCCCAAAATTGTATACTGGGCCTTGGGCCCTGTGAGTGGATATGTCCGATGAGCAATGAATAATTAGAAGAGGCTACGGAATGAAGGATCACGCAAAGAGAGGAGAGAGGCATACAGTCCGAGGAGGTTATCCTTCTCGGACAGGACGAGTCTCGCTCAAGCAAGTGCTCGGATGACTTAGGCAACTGATCAGGAAGTTAGAATGATAAGGATGAACTTCAGGCACGTATAAAGGAGATGATAATATGGAAATATCTCAAAGAAAAGCTGCTACCACCGCATTAAATGCACTGCACCAACTTTTCTAGTCGCATTTATGGGGAGGAAACCCCTGAACAGTGCAACTTTTAGCTACTGCCACTAACAAATAACAAAAGAAGATATTTGATGGGACGTGTACTCAAGTAAGGATCTAGATGGGCAACAAGTGTAAGATCAGGATGGCCTGAAAGGACCTATATAAATGTAAAAGATATCCCTTAATTGAAGGACGAAAAAGATAGGAAGAAGAGGGGAAGAGAGAATTACTGTAGCACTAAGGGTGGTATGAAATTTCATAATTCTTGTATTGAATCCTATCCAGTCTCCTCGGATAGCCATTTTGTGAAGCTTTATGTGCTACTCACTTTCGATTATCACCGAATTCTTACCTAGCCGTTAACATAAATCATTAAAACCTAGCTCTTAGGCCCACTCTCTACAAATTCATTGTTTTGGGCTCACTAAACCATAGTCCAAACAAAGTTTTGGGCCTGGACCAACAATTCATGACCCTACAGTTAATAAATTAATAAAAGAGTTTCATTTTTAATTATAAATACAATGCAATCAACAAAAGCATTCTTTTTGAAAAATCATGCCTTTGATTTATTTTCCAAATAAAATTGATTTTTTCAACATTTTAAAAAAATTTAACGCAATTTTTTCTTTTTGTGCTTAAAACAAATGGAGGATGGGAGATTTGAACCTACCCAAGTTCTCCTCATGGAGAGATTCAAACAATATTACTCAACTACAAAATGTTAAGATTTCATTAACACATCATTTTGATTCCAATGAAGAAAAATTACTTATGCAACTTGAACCATGGAGATGCAAGGAAAAAAAAAAAACTGCACAATTGGCCAAACTCTGCCTCAATTACATGTTTATTTTCTATTTGTTCTGTTTAGACCTCTTAAACCAGATTGTTTAACCTAATATATTAACCAAGTGATTACTTAGATTAATTATTCAGATCTAGGTTTATCACAATTAAATCATATCATGCAAAGCAAAGGAAAATAAATAACATCACAATATGATGACCTAGGAAAATCGATGAAATTAACCTTTTCAAGGTAAAAACTTAGGGAGGATTTGACCTAGCAATCATCAAGGTAAAGTAAATCTACTATAAGAGAATTGCAGTTTTTACAATCAAATTTAACCCTAAATCTATTACTACCTCCAGTAATAACTTACTGACATAACCACGTGCAAGCTCCAAACCCACAGACTCATTCTCTTCTTGGATTTACACTAACACAAACACCCTTGCTTGTGACTTTGAGATCTCACTCAAAGGTTTCAGATCACCATCAGTAATGACATTGATGCAGCAATTATATTCTACCAACGCTTGATTGTAGATCTTGCGCCGGTAGATTCTTGTGTAGTCAAAAGGTACAAAACTTCTCAGATCTCACAAAGAGTAATACACAAGTCTTCCAAAAGTTTGAAAAACATAGCTAGGGTTTCCCTTTTATATGTAGAGAGGTTGGAATAAAACCCTAAACGTTTTCACAGGCTTGGGCCTCATTTAAAAATCTGCAGAATTTCTGTTCTTGCAACTTTTTATCGGTTGAGCATAATTTCTTGAGCAATCAAGCAAGGCTGAAACTGTCATCCTTATTCTGCAACTAGCTGGACTTGAACTTTGAAACCAACACTTTTAAGCATTGTCTAACACCTAAACTAGACATGTTTTGTTCTCAATTTGCCAACACAATAAAAATATGATTCTAAATATTTAAACCTAAATCTTTAGAACCTAACATTTTCCAACTTGAGCCCAGTGAAACATAAAATTGACCTAGTCAAATGGAGTAGTTCCAAAGAAGCTACTCAATTTCATACTATTCACTAAAAAATACATATGTTCATATAGAACTTTTGGTTGTACCTTTCAAAATAAAATGAGAAGGAAGTTTCTTACCCAATCTAGAAGGGATACAAACTTCTCATTTGGTCGATATTTCATGTTGTTCTTCCTTGCAACAATTTCCAGTGCAACAACTCCAAAACTATAAACGCCGGGTTTGTAAGTTAAAATAGCCCTATAATGCATATTCTGGCGCCATGTAGCCTTTTCAAGACATACATTTACTATGATATTAAGTTCACTAGTATGATCTTATGAACTTTTAAATCTAACAAGCTCAGCATCAGTCCATTTCGAACTACCAAATTGTCCGATAAACCGTTACACATTTGATAATGTAATTAATATGGCCACCATATAAGTGAGATTAGTCTTATTAAACTAGAAGCGATAACAAAACAGCAAAAGCAAGATTGATAAGTACTAGAGAAATTAAGTTTTCTAAGTGGCAAAGTGGATCATTTCTTGAGTAATAGAGAGATAACGGCTTTTAATGGGAGTTTTTATGCCTCCAAAAATTCTTTTGATCCGTTTTTAGCCTATTATGAATCCACTATATGGGATATAAATACCATTGCTTCAGATTAGGGTTTGTTATGTTGTTTAGAGAGAAAAACTATACTGCAGCATCTTGTATATTTTCCCTAAAAATAGTGAAATCACTACAATTTCGTGAAAATAGACAAATTGTCAAATCATGTAATTTCTTGTGTGTGCAATTGCCTTTGTGTTTGATATTTTTCTTTCTTTCTTTCGCCTCTCATAGATCTGCAAATTCATGTATATATATTCCCAACATTCTATACTTGTTTTAATGCAGAGATTTCATTGCTACCATATTCTGGTATACTTTTAGGACAGCAGCACAACACAACACTACTTTCTTTTAGGAAAAAATAGACTGCAAAAGGAAGCATAAAGCAGGAAAAATAAAGGAAGGTAGCTCACATTTTTCAAGCAATTCTGGTGCTAATGTGAGTGTTCTCCACTTCGTCTAGCATGGCCAATCCAAAGTTAGAGATCTTAGAGTTGAGGTCTTGGTCAAGCAACACATTAGTAGATTTGATATCTCTATGAACAATTTTAATTGTTGATTCCTCATACAAGAAACCTAGACCTCTCGCTATGCCAACATATATTTTCTGCCTTGTTGGCCAATCAAATTTTAACTGGCCATTTGCAGGACCTAAAATTGATGTTTAGAACCCATTAATGTTTCACCCTCATTCTTCTATTATCAACATGAAATGCATGGACAAGCATGGTAAGGTATGGAAAACTAGCTTACCAAACAAAGCATGTGCCAGGCTATTGTTTTCCATGTACGCATATACCAAAAATAGTTGTTTTCCTTCAATATAAAATCCATACAATCTAACAAGGTTAGGATGTTGTAAACCAAATATTATGCCTATTTCATTCACAAATTCATGGCTTCCTTGCTTTGATTTTGATGAAAGTTGCTTAATTGCAATTACAGTACCATCAAATAGAATACCCTGCATCAAGAATAGGAAAAAAATGCATTCTTTTGCTATGTATTTCTTCTTTTCTCTCTCTCTCTCCTAATGCCAAGGATCAATAAGGAGAATAAAAAGAAAGGATGAAAAAAAAAATTCATTCTAGAATATAAAAAAAGCTATCAAATACCTTGTAAACTGATCCAAAACCATCATCCCCAATCTTGTTGGCAGCATTGAAGTTATTAGTGGCAACTTTTATTTGTCTATATGTAAAAAAACCGGTTTGCAGATCTAAGCCTTTTAACTCTATCAAAGGCATAAGGCAAAGATGTCGGACTGCATCTTATAGTATAACAAGACCAATTTTTTACGAATTAAAAAATGCATGCCTATTGACTAGTTAGATGAATCTTAAAAGTTGATCACAACTTTACAATTCTTAAACAGGACAAGAAAATTAAATGCCTTTGGAAGGCACTATATTATAGTTGAGCACACAAAAGCAGTAAGGGGAGAGAAAAAGAAAAAGAAAAATATATGAACAAGTACAAAAAAACCCCCCAAGTTTTTAGATCTTGTCTTTTGCTTCTTTCTCAATCACAAGTACTTTATTGGGAATCAAAAAACTAGATGAAAAGGTGAAATATTCCATTTGTTTATCATAGAATCAAATAAGTCTGACACTTGTCACAAGATCATTTTGCAACTAAAATAAAAATATTAAACAAGCAAACCAAATTTCATGTGACTTTGAGCACAAGTTCAAAGTGAATTCATTCAAAATTTATAATCTTTATTATATCAGAAACTTGGTTTATGTAAATCTTTAGACATCACTCAACTACAATGAAATTAAGTCAACCATGCATTATTCATTTGAAAAAATTATTTTATGCGGACTTTAAAAAAAGAAGAAGAAGCAATGATAATACATACATATATATATATATATATATTCCATGATTCCATGGGCTCATTGTCATCAAAATTGGAACTCAATGACCCGAATCATCATGCATTATCCCAAATAAAAGTTCATATGTTATGAGCCCTGAAATCATGCAGTTTCTTTTGAAGGTGTAATTTGGAATGTTGATCATCTAGGGAAAAATAAAGAAAAATAAAATTATTTTCTATACATTGTTCCAACTTCCTACTGCAGATGGAGATAATGAATGCTGTCTTTTTTAATTTCCACATAAGATTTGCACAGATTACCATTTTCCTGTGATATCCATCCTCCCAAACAGCCTTTCCACCAGTACAGCTCCGACTACAATGGATATCTTCATCTTGCCATCATCAGGGAGGCTGAAATCTACAGAAAATAAAAATTACTAAGGACAGCAATTTTGAGATTGCGTTCTAAAATATATTTAGCACCATACAGAAAATCCAAAGCAGGCTAGAAACAGATAGTTCAAAGACAAATTGGCATAGGAGGTTATAAAATGATGAAGATGATGATAAAGCTTTTGTTGTCTTCCATCTAAATGCACTTTTACATGGTCTTGAGTCTTCTATCTAAATGCAGATACATATGGAGTTTTACATCCACTAAATTCCTATGATTCCATAGTTCATCAATCTAATCTGAGTGTGGAAGAAATTGGATTAAAACAAGATTCTCAATCTCCTATACAATTACCAGGTTCAACAGAGATAGCTGATATGAGGGGACCATATAGTCCTCTCTTTGGGGCAGCTATTGTTCCTTTCCTAGCCCAATAAAATCGAATCATCAAAACTTTCTTCGTTACATTTGCTTCAAATTCCTCGACAACTTCTTTATCAACCCCTTGTGCAGAATTTTTAATATCAAAATTTTTTGGCACCAAGTTTTCCTGGAGCAAATTAATTCATTTAACTCCTCTACTGTAATATACAAATAAAAATAAATTTGACAGAATACCTGAACATGAATATCAATTTCTGCCTTGCAAAACTGGAAATAGATCTATTATCTCTGATTACTATCTCCACAAAGTGAAGTTTCACTTTATAAGGTCCGTTTGCTAAGCAACAGTCATAGTATGTGATTGAAAGAGGAGAAAGGCATGCACTTGTGTATAGTTCAGACTCATTCATTATGAGTATGGATACACATTATTTGCTATATAGTCATTTGCGCTAGTGTTAATACCCCAAAATCTTTCAGAGCTACTGAATCCCCAATTCTCCTCACACGAACATATTTCACTGCACCAGCTAGGTCAACATCCACTTCATACTTAATGTTTCCAATTGTGATTACTTTCCCACCTCAATTTATATGCACTGAATTCCAATCTACATAGAAGCAGCACTAAATCAAATACAAGCAGACATAATAGAACACCAATGAAATTTCCATTTTATTGTTAACTAATTAATGCATTGTCTTGTACAAGATGAAATATTTAACTAAACTCTTTTGTTCATTTTGGAAGGAAATTACCAAAGAGGAATGCCTGATTAGACAATTGAAGTATGATTTACTGGATTTCTCATTTTGGTTTCATATATGATTGACCGCTGTCTGCCCAATAATTCGGGGATTGCTGTACACTCATTTTCCAGTTAGAGAAGAAAAAAAACTAAGTGGAAAAAGGATATATAAAATAAATTAATTAAAAAAAAAAAACCAAGAGGATTACAAAGTTAAAAGTTGTGTCATGTCTGATATATATGTAGGAATTGGTCCAGAGATATTACGGCCCTTCAACATCCTGCAATGTAAATAAACTTCTTGTTAGCAAAACTACAGTAAATTTTTTTAGAATTACAATCCATAGCAATTTACAACAAAATAATGACTTACAATCTTTTCATGCCTTTCATGCTACTTAAGTCTGGAAATTTTGAACCCTCTCCCACTAAGTCACTGATCCTTCTCCATAGAGTTGCACCATCAATAAGTGTTAGTGATCTTTAGCAAAACTCCAAAAAGAAAAAGAAAAAAAAAAAACACTAATTTAAAAATCACATGACATTAACATATCCTAGAAATTATGCAGCTCATGAACTGTTGACTCTTTTTTCAAGAACTGTACGTTGACTTAAATGGTAGATCTCACAGCTCTGATAAATTACTCAGGATAGAAATGCTAGAAGGAATTGGCCCCTTAAAACCAGTAGCTTGGATCTCTCTGTTAACAGCACAATTCAAATGGATTTGGATCACACCTGAAAGCTTTACTTTAAAGAGATTTAGATAATAAAATAAAATAAAAATAAAAAATGAAAGAGAAAGCACATACAATCTCTGAAGCTGTTTCCAACTTTGAAAAAAGTAAGGCATTCTTCCAATAAAGTTGTTACTGCTAATTCTACTGCGTATGTGTCCAAAATGGAAACAACATTGAACAAAATATAACCAATAATAAGAATGCTACAATCACTAGAAGGACTATAATTATTTTTCAAGTAAAACCTGAAAATGCAAAAATATTTTTTTATCCTCATATTTAGGGTCTATTTTCAATTTGGTCCTCATATATATATATATATATGTATATAACAGTCTTGGTCTTTTACATTTGAAACTCTTGAAGCCTAAAGCTCTAACCAAGTACACATGTTAGCTTTTTAGAGTAGTTTGAAGCTTAAAACTTCAACCAAGTTTATAGTCAAATTTTGTCCATAACAATAAACTTTCTAACATTGTATTTCTAGACGTAAACAAGAAAACAACGAAGTGGTGGTGCTTTCTAGCAATTCAATGAGTTCCGTAGTAGCTTATGAATTTCTTTGGGTTTGTTGATGTGTTTGGTTAGCAAGAAAGAAAGTCAAAGGATATAAAAAGAAACCTTTAGTGTTTTTTTTTTTTTTTTGAATCGTTTTATTTTTTTCCTTAAAAAAGTAACCATTCATTTTTTTCTCTTAAAAAAATAATCATTTCATTTTTTATTTTTTTTACTGATTTAGATTTTTTATTTATTGAGATGTTGACATGATTTTTTTAATAGTAATTAAGTCATTTTTATTATTTTTTATTAGTCACAAGTGTGTTTAGTTAGGAATACAAAAATCTTATGTTCCACTTTATGTTTCACTTATCATGGTATGCTATATGTTTGATTTTTTCCCCATTTTAAACATAGGGTATTTTATAAGAAAATAAAAAAGAATATGTTTCAAATTGTGATTGGTGGAAGATAAACCCATAAAATGAAACACAAAAATATCTTTTTATGTTTTACTTTGTGCTCCACTAACCTTCAGTTAGAATTTCATTGGTCTCGTTCAAGTCTTCTATTATTACTAAACTAACAAGAAAGTCCAAAGTGACAACAATTTTGAAATAGGGTCAAAATAACCGCCAAAAAATAAAATGAGGACCAAATTGAAAATAACCCTTAAATATAAGGACCAAAAAGATATATTTTTCGACTAAAAATAATTTCATCTATAAAAAAGGTTACAACCACTTGTAGTTCTATTAAGTTGATCAAATTAGTAAGAGTAACGGGTGTTAGGTTCTAAGGAATTAGGAACTAATGTATTAGAACTCTAATTTGTATTTGTGCAAGCTCTCTAACGAGGCTACTGGACTGCGACTCGTTTGGGCTCACAATCTATTTGTATTGTGGGCCTGGAATTCCTACACTGGGTCGTTCCTATACTGAGACTAATCGAATGCCCCTCTCCTTCCTCTTGTCTAGCTCTCTTTCTCTCTCTCTTCCCCTCTTGTTTCCCCAGTGTTTCAACAACCCTCTTCTTTCCCAAGATCCTTGTATTTATAGCGAGGTGCTAGTGGGATGGTGATGATTATGCTTGACGCTAGTGCATTTGAAGGTCCAATGCTGATGATGATTTGTGGATGTTTAGATGGGAGTGGCCTTGGGAATGGTTCCCAATCTCTGATGCTCGGTGGATTCATCTCTCGGTCGCTGGCTCTCGGTATCTATTTCCCGGGTACGGTGTGGTCCCCGGGGACTCATACTCGGGGGATGGCGCGACCTCGGGAGGTACGTGCGGGTGATCAAGACCGAAATGCCCTTATTCGAGCATGCCAAGAAGACAGGGCCTTAGTGGGCCTTAATGATTCAACAGATCCAGGGGGTCTGGTGCCGTACATTAGCCCCTCCTTGATTCAAACCACGTTCTCGGGGGATGAATCAAGGAACCTGAGGGGTCGGCGCCTGGCCAGGGAGACTCCTCGGTCATTAATGCTCTTCTCAAAAGGCGCATTAATTCAGATGGGCTGTCATTACTGCCTGACGCTTCGCGAACCGAGGCGTCGCGCGTGTGACAGTTGACGCGATGGCTGGTTGGATTTCGCGCCGCCGGATTATTAATTGCCATTTATTCCTCTTACACCACCTATATAAACCTTCCTCAGCCATTTCCTTTCACTTTTCGCATCCTCAAATTTCTTACTCCTCGTCTGGCTGAGCGCTTCTCTCTGTGCACTTTCTCTAGTTCAGGATCTCTCTCCCTTAGAGCCCCAAGTAAGTCCTCTTCCATTTTCCTCTCTGATTCTCTGTTTCATTCTTTTGCTTTCATAGATCGTAGTTCTCCTCTCTAGAAGTTATAGCATAGGAAATGGGCTATTCTCACCTCCTTTCTTCTGGGGCTGCTCTGGCCACCTTTAGGGCCGCTTACGATGTGCCCGGGGACGTAGATATTGCGTACTGTCCCGAGGGTGATATAGACATCCAAAGGCGCCAAGGCGTCAATACTGTTTTCTTTCCGTTGATGGCCATACTGGAGGGCGGGGTCAAGTTCCCGGTAGATCCCCTTATCCTAAGAACCCTTAGGTTTTACGGCCTTTGCCCCGACCAACTCCCTCCCAACTTTTACCGGGTAGTGAGCTGTGTCAGTAGGTTGAACCATATGTTCGGTTTAGAGTTAAACCAGCACGATATTAACTTTATGTACAGTTTATGCGGCAACATTGATTCAGATTACTATCTGAGAACTAGGGATATGAGGGTACGGCTGATCTCATGCCTACCTGATTCCAATAGAAATTCAGCCGTGGAATTTGTACGGGTGAGCGGCAATTGGTTTGCCGAGGAGCTCCCCTGCTCGTTTTCTCCGCGCGATGTAGGTCGGTAATAAGCATCTTTACCTTTTCCTTATGTTTGATCCTCACCCTCGAGTAACCCCTAACCAACTCTGTGTGGTTTTTGTGCAGACAGCAAAAGATTCAAGCCGGATCGCCGAGTAGTGCATGTCCGCGACCTGAATTTCGTGCTTAGGTCAGAAATCTTCGTGCACTCGGACGGACAACTCCGAGCTTCGCATTTGATCCTCGGTGTCGCCCCCGTCTACTCTACCTGGCAGGCATTCAGCCAGGCACTTTTGGTGGACAGCCCCTTGCTCTCCTACATTGACGTGCGCAACTCGAGCTTCCTGCCCAAAAGGTTCTCGGTAGGGGAAGCACGTGACCTCGGGCCTCGGTATATCTGTTCGGACGAGCGCCAACCACTCCGCGACGAATCGGCTGAAAGAGTGTCTCGTGCACTCCGAGAAAGAGCTCACCAACAGATCGAGCAACAAGACCCCGCCCAGCCCGAGGTTCCCGAGGAAGCGGGGGAGCCCGTTCAGGCGGTCCACGACGCTGCAGCCGACCAAGTTGACTCTTCGGAAACAGAGTCCGAACAAGGCCGCGAAATGGTGACGAGAAGAGCTATGACGATTGGCCATTTCGTGCCCGGTGCAGGCCCAGCCGGTCCGCAGCAGGAGGGCTCGAACCAGCCAACCCAAACGCCTCCTGCCCAGCAGACCGGCACAGGGGGCAGACGCAAGAGGCCACGTACCGGGGAACAAACACAGACCGGCCCGGGCGTGGTCTCGACTCGACCTCCAGCCGGCATCGTCATCCGCGAGCCGGTAACTCAGCCCCGGCCGGACGGCGCCTCAACATCCAGATCCGCCGCGATCTGGCAACCCTCCTTCCTGATGGACGGCGAGCCCCTCATCGAGACTGCCAGCCTCCGAGTCTGGAACAAGGGGCAGGGGGGCCGCGTTGCTCAGAGCTTGGCAAGTAGCTTGCTCTTGCCCGAAGACGTCCATGCCTATGAGGAGGGGACGGAAGAGTCTGTTGGGAAGCGGCTCGTCTGGCTTACTATGGCGGTAAGATTTTCTGCAACTACAACACTTAGTTTCTTTCTTGGTTTGTTCTTTGAATTTGTTTATGAACGGCATATTGACATACACTATGTACGCACTCGTTTGTTCAGGCCGCGCAATTGTCCCAGATCGTGGATGGGAAACTCAAAGAGCTTGCCGAGGATGCTGGGCGGGAAAAAGCCCTGAAGGATGTGGCTGAAGTCACCGCCGCGGAAAAGCTTAAAGCCGCGGAGGACGCAGAGAAAAGAGCAGCTACAGCCGAGGAGGCCAGGGCTCGTGCTGAGGGGTTGAGTGCCGAGCTTGAAAAGGAGCTGGCGGACGTGCAGCTGCAGTTGGCCACGTCAGAGAGCCTGAAAACAGCCCAAGCAGAGGAGGCGGCGGCTCTAAAGGCTGCGTTGGACGCTTGCGAAAGCAAGTGGTACGACGAGGGGTTTGCTGACGCCGAGAACTCAGCGGAGCCGGTCATCCGTCAGGCCCACAGGCTTGGGTTCCAGGAAGGGTGGCTAGCCGCGCTCCAGGCTGCGGGCGTTCCCGGGGATTCCCCACTGCGGAACCCAGCCGAGATACCTTTCCCGGCTCAAGCTGCGCCCGCACAGACCGCCCCCCTTGTCATTGATGAGGAGGAGACCTCCAGTATGCGGGCACTGGTGGAGGCCATTGATTCCCATGCCGAGCCAACCGGTTTGGAGGTCACCAGTGATCCCCGCGGCGACGCCCCTTCCAGCTGATTGCCGTACATATTTATCTGCTTTTTAACTTAGTTTCTTTCTTCTTTTTTGAAAGGTTTTTGCCTAAGTCACCGGGCTGTGGTGACAAGACATTTTATTTCTTCGGCTTTTACCGCATTTCGAACATTTTGCCTTGTGGAATTCTAGTTAATGTTATTGTGTCGTTTCCTTTTTTCTATTACGTATTAACGTGTTGCCTGCTGAATATGCCGCCCGGGCTTGCTTCCCAGATGATGGGTTTACCCTTCCCGGGGGACTTTGCCTTGCTCGGGGGTGTGCACTTGAAAGTAACTTTAGTTCTAAGTTCCTAACCCGCCCGGCAAATGTAGTCAAGTTGGGAGCAAAGTTTGTCTTCGGGATGAGCGCTAGTTTCACGATTTCCCGTAGCTCGGGGTGTGGAAACATTTCGAAAGTTAGGCCCCAGTTATTTGGATAGTGTTAGTTCTCAATATGCTCGGAGAGGAGGCCGAGCCGAGTGACAGGCTTAGGTCTTTAGAAGAGAGTTGGGTTTCCACCCGCTCAGCGATAGGGACCGATTCGAGAGACATTCTTCTGTCCCTAGGCAAAATATTAGGTTTTCACCTGCTCGGTGATAGGATCGAACCGAGAGACAGGCTTCTGTCCTTAGGCAAAATATCAGGTTTCCACCTGCTCGGTGATAGGGATCGAACCGAGAGACAGGTTTCTGTCCTTAGGCAAAATATCAGGTTTCCACCTGCTCGGTGATAGGGTCGAACCGAGAGGCAGGCTTCTGTCCTTAGGCAAAATATCAGGTTTCCACCTGCTCGGTGATAGGGATCGAACCGAGACAGGCTTCTGTCCTTAGGCAAAATATCAGGTTTCCACCTGCTCGGTGATAGGGATCGAACCGAGAGACAGGCTTCTGTCCTTAGGCAAAATATCAGGTTTCCACCTGCTCGGTGATAGGGATCGAACCGAGAGACAGGTTTCTGTCCTTAGGCAAAATATCAGGTTTCCACCTGCTCGGTGATAGGGATCGAACCGAGAGACAGGCTTCTGTCCTTAGGCAAAATATCAGGTTTCCACCTGCTCGGTGATAGGGATCGAACCGAGAGACAGGTTTCTGTCCTTAGGCAAAATATCAGGTTTCCACCTGCTCGGTGATAGGGTCGAACCGAGAGGTAGGCTTCTGTCCTTAGGCAAAATATCAGGTTTCCACCTGCTCGGTGATAGGGATCGAACCGAGAGACAGGCTTCTGTCCTTAGTAAAATGTGAGACTCCTTTGACTATGTACTGCATCAACGACATTTCTCATTAACACTAGCAAATGTACAATCCAGATCGAGCGCGCGTTTTACTAATGATAGAACCTCTTCAAGTTCTGAATGTTCCAGGGGCGAGGTAGTGGTCTCTCGTCTAGTTCCTCCAGGTAGTATGCCCCTTCCCCGGCTACTACTGTGACCCTATACGGTCCTTCCCAGGATTGCGCCAGCTTGCCTGCATGGATGTCTCGCATATGCCCCACCGCCTTTCTTAAAACCAGGTCCCCAGCGTCAAACTTCCTTGCTCTCACGCTTCGGTTGTATCTTCTCGCCAGTTTCTGTTGGTATTCGGCCAGCCGGATAGTTGCTGCTTCACGGCGCTCATCCAGCCGGTCCAATTGTCGAATCAACATTTCATCATTCGAACTGGGGTCATATCTAGCTACTCGTGCGCTGCATATACTCACCTCGGTCGGAATGACAGCTTCGGCACCGTAGGTAAGAGAGAAAGGAGTTTCCCCCGTAGATCTTCTCGGGGTTGTCCGGTAAGCCCACAGGACGTTGGGTAGTTCTTCGGCCCAGTTCCCCTTGGCCTTATCAAGTCTTTTCTTCAGCCCATTAACAATTACCTTATTGACGGCCTCGGCTTGGCCATTGCTCTGAGGGTACGCCGGGGTAGAATACTTGTTCTTGATGCCGAGTCCACTGCAGAATTCTCGGAATGCCCGGCTATCGAACTGCAGCCCATTGTCTGAAACCAAGGAATCTGGTACCCCGAATCTGGTAACGATGTTCTTCCATACAAATTTTTTCACGTCCACGTCTCGGATATTCGATAAGGCTTCAGCCTCCGCCCACTTTGTAAAGTAATCGACGGCTACGAGGACGAACCTTCGGTTACCCGTTGCTCGGGGGAGCGGCCCCAGTATATCTAGCCCCCACTGCGCGAATGGCCAGGGACTACTGACCGGATTGAGCTGGCCGGCGGGCAGATGTATCAAAGGAGCATGTTTTTGACATTGCTCACATTTGCGCACATATTCGGCGGCATCCCTCTGCATCCGAGGCCACCAAAATCCCTGAGTCATAGCCCGGTGAGCTAATGATCGTCCTCCTACATGGCTGCCACATACCCCTTCGTGCAGTTCCGCTAGAAGTTCTTCCACTCTGTCCGGATGCAGGCATAGAAGATACGGCCCCCCGAAGGATCTTCGATACAACGTGCGGTCTTCCGATAACCAAAACCGAGGAGCGGTCCTTCGGATTTTACTTCCTTCCTTCTCGTCGAGGGGGGCCCGGTTCTCGGCCAGGAACTCAATGATCGGGTCCATCCAACTGGGCGCCTGTGTCGCGATAGCTGCAACTGCCGGATCGCTGGATAGCTTGATACTCGGTTCCGGAATCTGTTCTACTCTGATTAGCCGGGGTACGTCCTCGGCTACCGATGACGCCAGTGTGGCGAGGGAGTCGACGTGGCTGTTGTGCGTCCGAGCTACTTGTACGACCTTCGCCATTTCGAATCCGGCCATAATCTGCTTCACCCGCTCCAGGTACGCCTTCATCCGAGGGTCTCGGGCCTCAAAACTGCCACTAACCTGATTGACAATCAGCCGAGAATCCGAATAGATCTCAACATCCTGGGCCCCCAAGCTTGAGGCTATGCTCAGTCCGGCTATTAGGGCTTCATATTCCGCTTCATTATTGGAGGCCTTGAATCCGAACCTGAAAGAATGCTCCAGGCGAACCCCCTCGGGCCCAATAGCTACGACCCCCACACCAGCCCCCGTGGAGCTAGAGGCGCCGTCCACATACACCCTCCATGGGCGGCGACTTGTCTGGCAGACTATCTGGCATGAGCCTCTTGGTGAAAACTCCGCCACAAAATCAGCTAATACCTGCCCCTTAACAGCAGTCCTCGGCCTATACCGTACGTCAAAAGCCCCGAGCCTGGTCCCCCACTTCGCTATCCGCCCTGTGAAGTCTGACCGTCTCAGTAATGATTGCAAAGGATATTCAGTTAGTACGTACACGGTGTGGGCTTGGAAGTACTGCGGCAGCTTCCTGGTTGCATGCACTAGCGCCAGAACCAGCTTTTCCAACGGCAAGTATCTGGTCTCGGCGTCAACTAGAGTCTTACTGATGTAATACACAGGTTGTTGCTTACCCCGGTCACTCAATAGCACGGCGCTAACGGCGTGGTCAGTCACCGAGAGGTACATAAACAGGTCCTCTCCTGGTTCCGGGGCGGTCAGTATCGGCGCGTGCGTCAGGTATTCCTTTAAATCCTGGAATGCTTTTTCACACTCGGCATCCCACTGGAACCCCTTCCATTTCTTAAGTAGCTGGTAGAATGGACGGCAACGATCGGAGAATCTAGAAATGAAGCGGTTAAGAGCCGCCAACATTCCGGTCAACACCTGTACTTCGTTTGGGTTGCTCGGAGGCCTAAGGCGTTGCACGGCAACAATTTGGTCGGGGTTCACCTCTATTCCCCGGCTGGAGATCAGGTATCCCAAAAACTTTCCAGCCCCCACCCCAAAGGCACACTTCCCAGCATTAAGGCGCAGCTTGTGTTGCCGCAATACCCCGAATACCCCCTGAAGGTCCTCCACGTGCCGCGTTCGCAGTTTGCTTTTCACTACAAGGTCGTCTATATATATCTCCACTGTCCGTCCAATCTCGTCACGGAACATCCTTGTCATCATCCGCTGGTATGTTGCTCCGGCGTTCTTCAGGCCGAATGGCATTACGGTATAGTGGTAGTTGGCGTCAGGAGATATGAATGCGGTCTTCTCCTGATCCTCGCCGGCCAGGGCAATCTGGTGATAGCCTTGAAATGCGTCCAGGAAGCTCATTCTCGGATGTCCGTACGTGGCATCCACCAACTGATCAATTTTGGGCATGGGAAACGGGTCTTTTGGGCACGCTCGGTTCAGATCCGTGAAGTCCACGCAGACTCTCCACTTACCGCTTTTCTTCTTCACCACCACTGTGTTCGCAAGCCACTCTGGGAAGAAGATCTCTTTCACAGCACCTGCCTCCTTTAGACGCTGAACCTCGGCCCTAACAGCCTCGGCATGTTCATGTGCTTTTCTTCTCGGTCTTTGTTTCTTCGGAGGGAATGAGGCATCCACGTTGAGCCTGTGGACGATAAATTCAGGGTCTACCCCCGGCACTTCGTACGGCCCCCATGCAAATACGTCTAGGCTCTGAACAAGGAATAGTAGCAATTCAACTCTCTCCTGGGTTGTCAGGCTGGCCCCTACCTGGAAGTGCTTGTCCGTATCCGGCAGTATTCCGACCTTTACCAATTCCTCAGCGCATGCTTTCCCCGGATCTTCTCGGGGGCGCGGTAATTGCTATAACGGAGCCTCTTCGGTCACTTTGTCCCCCCGTGTATGCTGGCCATCCCAGTTTGCTGCAGCTACTAGGCACTGCCTGGCCATCCGCTGGCTCCCTTTCACCACTGCGATACCCTGTTCGGTATGGAACTTAACCTTTACATGCAAGCTGGACGGCACGGCTTTCATGGCGTGGATCCATGGTCTTCCCAAGATTGCCGTGTACGGCGAGAAAGACTTGACCACTATAAAGGTGACTCTTACTTCCTTTCCCCCTACGTCTACAGGCAGCGAAATCCGCCCCTCCGGCATCACCACTCTTCCATCGAACGAGACTAGCGGCGCACTGTACTTTTCCAAGTCCTGAGTTTTCAGCCCGAGTCCGCTGAACAGATCCGGATACATTACATCAGCCCCGCTGCCCTGATCTATCATCACCCTCTTCACGTCGAAACCGCTTATCCGAGCAGTGATCACTAACGCGTCTTCGTGCGGCTGTATTGTATCTTCCAGATCGTCCTCCCCGAAGGTGATTGCCCCCTGACCATACTTCGCCTTCTTCTCCGCTGGCCCTGCGTCCGATGACTCTTTCACAGGTGCTACTGTCAACACCCCTCTTTCCGTCACTGGATTATCCCACGGGGGTAAGAGTATCATCTCGATTACCCCGCGTGGCGGTTGTCGGGGGATGCCTTTCTGACGGCCCAAATGGCCAATTCCTTGGTCTCCGGGGTTTGCCACGTAGTCCTTCAGATGCCCGGCCCGTACCAGCTGCCCCAAATGATCTTTCAGTACCCGGCATTGTTCGGTGGTATGGCCTTTTTCCCTGTGATAAGTGCAGTACAAGCTCTGATTCCGCCGCGATGGGTCGCCGCCCATCTTATTCGGCCACCTGAAGTACGGCTCATTCTTGATCTTTTCTACTATCTGGTGCACTGGTTCCTTGAACGTTGCATTAACTTCCCCTGCCTGCCAGGATGGCTCCTGCGTTCTCCATTCCTTCCGCGGTCTCGGTTGGAAATTTCCCTGCCGGGGACGGTTTATTAACGGGGCCTTACCTTTGCTCTGCAGCCGATCATCTTCTAGGCGCTTGTACTCTTCGATACGCCTCATAAGCTGCCTCATATCCTCGGGTGGCTTCTTTGTAAGTGACTCACGCAGTTCGGAGTCCTCGGGTAAGCCCATCCGGAAGGTACTTGCCGCGATTTTCTCATTGCCCCCACCTATCTCGTTGTATAACTCCCAGTACCTGCTGGAGTAACTGTGAAGTGTCTCCCCCACCCCCATCTTCATTGATAGCAGGGCGTCAACGGGCTGCGGCACTCGGCTGCAGGTCACGAACCGAACACCGAACTCCTGAACTAACTCGGCGAAAGAATATATGGATTTCTTCCGTAGTCCGTTGAACCACCTAAGAGCGGTTGGGCCGAGGCTGGAGGGAAACACCTTGCACATCAGTGCATCATTATGTGAATGCAGAGACATCATGTGGATGTAGTGGCTGACGTGCTCCACCGGGTCCGTCTTTCCGTCATAGACGTTAAACGGTGGTCTCGGGAATTTTCTCGGCATTGTGGCCCGCTCAATCTCATCTGAAAAGGGGGATCTTGCTACTCTGCGTAATGCGCGGCTCAATTTGTCCATGGCTGCATTCCGGGGTTTTCTCTCCTCGGGGGAATCCGACCCCCGGTCCTCATGATCGTGAGACCGGGAGCGGCGTTGGCGATGATAAGGCTCCCGCGAATGCCTTCTCTCTCGGTGATTGTATGACTCGTGCGAACGTGAACGCTCCCTTCGCCCATGGGATCCCGAAGGGCTGGCCCCCACATCCCGGCGACCCCCTAATTCCTCGGTCCGCCTTTCGGTGTTATCTCGTTCCCTCCTTCGTTGTCTGCCACCTGCTTCAATTTCAAATTCTCTCACCCGCCTACGCAACCGTTCAATCTCCTGGTCCCTTTCGTCAAGCTGCCCGCGGTCAGGGGCGTCTGTCGCTGTCCGTTGCGTCTGATACGACCCCTCCCCTGGACCGGACATGTCTTCTCGTTCACGCTCCCTGTCTTCCTGTCCCTTCTGCCTCCTCTCTCTCCAGGAGGATCCCCGAGAAGACCCAACCGAACCGGTCTCGTCACCACTCCCCGGATGTCTGCCAGACATGGTCTCACATGCAGGTCTCAGTCGAACTACAGCTTTGTAGGCGATTCCCACAGACGGCGCCAATTGTGCAAGCTCTCTAACGAGGCTACTGGACTGCGACTCGTTTGGGCTCACAATCTATTTGTATTGTGGGCCTGGAATTCCTACACTGGGTCGTTCCTATACTGAGACTAATCGAATGCCCCTCTCCTTCCTCTTGTCTAGCTCTCTTTCTCTCTCTCTTCCCCTCTTGTTTCCCCAGTGTTTCAACAACCCTCTTCTTTCCCAAGATCCTTGTATTTATAGCGAGGTGCTAGTGGGATGGTGATGATTATGCTTGACGCTAGTGCATTTGAAGGTCCAATGCTGATGATGATTTGTGGATGTTTAGGTGGGAGTGGCCTTGGGAATGGTTCCCAATCTCTGATGCTCGGTGGATTCATCTCTCGGTCGCTGGCTCTCGGTATCTATTTCCCGGGTACGGTGTGGTCCCCGGGGACTCATACTCGGGGGATGGCGCGACCTCGGGAGGTACGTGCGGGTGATCAAGACCGAAATGCCCTTATTCGAGCATGCCAAGAAGACAGGGCCTTAGTGGGCCTTAATGATTCAACAGATCCAGGGGGTCTGGTGCCGTACAGTATTGTTGGCAAACCGTGATCAAAACATTTTAGTCTTGTTTAGACTTGCTCAAAGTGTATTTATATGTAAAGTTGAAATTGAGTGTTCTGCAGGATTTACTGTGTAAATCTGCCTGACTTGATTGATCGAAAATTTAGCTCGATCGATCGAAAGTCGTGCAGATTGTTTTTCTACAGAATTTTCCAACTCAGCCCAAGCTCATTAAGGATTAGGGTTTCAGATCTACTTCTCCCATATATAAAGGAAACCCTGGCCACATTTTTAGAGTAGCTTTGATTGCTCATATTGCTGTTTGTGTGAATCTCTTGTGAGATCTTTGAGGAGCTATCCTTCACATAGATTTAGGGTTATCAATAAGGAGATTACTTCAAGACCTTGATAATCATTCAGTTGCTGCCATTGGAACTTAAAGAAACACAAGCGGGGGTGCTTGTATCTTGTGGAGAATCCAAGAAAGAAGGATTCTGTGGATTCAGAGCTTGCACGTGGTCGTGTCAGTAAGTTCTACTGGTGGGTAGCAATAGGAAGTCAAGCGGGGGTGCTTATAAGTCTTATTGTATAAACTTCGATTCTTTCGTATAGTGGATTCAAGTTTACCTTGAGGATAGCTAGGTCAAATCCTCCCCAGGTTTTTACCGTGTGGTTTCCTGGGTCATCATATCTTGTGCTCTTTATATTTCCGCTGCTTTATTTGCTTTATATGATTATATGCTTGTGTTAACCTGGAATTGCATAAATTTGATTAAGTTAATCACTTTGTTAATTCTCTAGATTAATCCAATTGTTGTTTTAAGGGGTCTAAAAACCTAACAACGGTAACTTTCTTGTGATCTTGTTAATCACTTATGAATAGTAAAAGTTGCATATATACAACCTTGGTAGGTTATAAAGAAAAAATAATAATATTTAATCGAGTGGTTGTGTATAAAGAGAAAAAGATAGTGGGAGGAAAAAGAGAGAGAACAATATTTTTTACTCCCACTATCTTTTTCTCTTTACACACAACCACTATCTTTTTATTGAGTTGCATGTAAAAATAAAAACTGGGATGTAGAGTAAGTTGTCAAATGAGTTAGTAAAATAAATATAGTGTTTGAAGATACAAAATAGTTTTTTTTTTTTTTTTTTTGTGCATCCCCAAATGCTAGTACTCTTTAGTTCTTACACTCGTTTGTTTCAATGTTAATAATTTCTAAAAAATGAGTTATTTTTTAAAATGTATTTCTTAAAAAATTACCCTATTTTCCTATGTTCCTTAAAATAAGATATATATTTTTTTAAAAAAATGATATGTCCACAACATTTTCACAATAAATCCTAAGTCTCAGTTACTGGTTGTTATTATTAGGGCAAAAAAGTAATCTTAGTGTTAGGTTCAAATTTGAACCAATAACAACTAACCACCTGTGATTTATTGTGAAAATATTGTAAAAATATTATGTACGTAACATCTCTCATATTTTTTTTCAACAATTTCCATGTTACTTTTTAACTTTCTTTATTTAGCCTACGTAAAATAGGGTGGTTTTCTGAAAATTTTTAGTGAAATGCAATTTCTAAAAAATTAGTCATGTTTTTAATAAGATTTTCTGTTGACGAAAGATAGTTTTCCTTGAACTTATTTTTCTAACACTACCAAATTTAAAAAACGTGAAAAACTATCTTCTTAAAAAGTTTTCATTCAAAACAAATGAAAGCATTAATAACCTGTTCAATGGACCAGTGAGGTTGAAAAGTTCGTGCACATTTTTTTTTCTGTTGTTTTGTCATCAATTGAGGACCTCAAGGTTACGTCTTTTGTACATTGTCGAGCTTTTTTCCTTGAAACCACAGGACTCAACCAAATTTGTTACGACTATATACAAATTTGGAGCAATATAAACTATGCATCTTCAAATCTCTAAATTGGACATTGAAGCAATATATTCTAGGATATGCAAATGCTAACATGATTGGAAAACCTAGTCAAACATTGGGCAAGTAGCAAGTTGCATAACTCGCGAATTGAATCAAAGTTCTATTGGGCTCTTCAATGGTAACTTGCATCTGACTATGCATGCAGTAAGGTCAACATGAATATGCAGTGGAAGAAAGATGTAGAGAACGCACATGATTGTCAAAATCCATTGGTTGCATGTTTAACTTTCTAATCAAACAAAACAAAAAATAAAAAACACAATAGAAAAGAGATGAGGAAATTTTACCCAAAATGGATGATGCAATGAAGGTAATTTATTACCTAGATATATACAGTGATAAGTCTCTAACAGTTTAACTGCACATTTGGTCAGTAAAAGCTTGAGAATGCAGTTTCTTGAAAACAGTTTCAACAGAAGAGAATTCAATGTCAAAACTCTGTCCTCCATACTGCACATAAAGGAATTCTTTAGGAGATGAGGGAGGGGGCAAAATTTGACCAAGCACTGGTAAATTTGGGATGGGCGGCGAAGGCATATCTTTTCTCTTCATAGAGTAGTAAACATCAGCTAAAAGAAGCCATATAAGATCAGGGTCAATAGATGCAAGTCCAAGAAGGGTATTCACAGTTGCATCTTGAAGCCTAACAAAACCGCTACAAGCTATCCCCACTACAATACCACTGACCTTCTTGAGAACTACTTCCAGCGCTGAAGCACTGTTCCTGTTTTTTGACAAATCAGCAATCATATTGAGCACTGCAATTTGGACTTTCAAATTGGTTAGTTCAGACACCGACTCCTCCGGAGAAATGGAAGTACTTCTATATGGAAGTTTTAATGGAGTTCTTTCTTGTTTTAGATTGGGGTTTTTCCGAAATGGGGACATAGTTAGAAATTTCCAGATGTGGTGCCCATCAGTATGGAATCGACGTGAAAAGAAATCTCCACCACAGATTTGCACCACGTTGCTTATGACACTTAAACATCTCCTAACAGCCTGCAACATAACAAAGTCATAATCTTAGAAGCGTGGTAGCATAAATGGAACTAGTCTCATGATTAGTTCATGTTTACTATCCAAGGATATGTATGATCACGCACCACTGGGTTTCTATTTCGAATACAAACAACCAAGAAGGGCCATATTTTATTCATTGCCGGAAGCAACCTGTTCTCATCAGTCCCTTCATCAGCAGCATCTAGAGTATCTTGAAGCTGATATAATGAGCATGACCGAATCACCTCTTCAATTGCTTCCTTAGTTTCCTTCTCATGCCTATAGGCTTCTTCCACTTTTGCCAGTGCCACTATGCCACCCTTAAAATAAGAAAAGCATTCATCATAAGTTGAGACAAGCAAGATTTTTTTTTTTCCTTTTTTTTTGGGTTAAGTATTGTGAAAGTTGACACAGGCAAGAGTTCTCATCTATCTTACAATGCAATCTTAGAACATGATCATGTGTGCCTTTTCCAACATACCATGAACTCAAATGATTCCACTTTGCTTTGCTTAGTATTTAGCGATATAATGCCATCAGCCAAGGAGAGATTGAGAAAAATGAAAATCATCAACTGCGGCACAAAATCATTTTCAAGTTCTAAATTCCCAATACAAAACTGAGGAGCTTCTACATTTTTAATTTCATTGATTATGAATTTATTTCTTAAAAAATAATCTGGATATAACACCCATTTGGCAAAATAAAACCTTTTTGGTCCCTATATTTTGGGGCTAATTTCATTTTGGTCCTCATGTTTTTAGAACTCTAAATTTGTTCCTTAATTTTTAGAACCCATTTTTATTCTAGTCCTTGCCATCATCTCAGAGACTAAAAAGACTTACATGGCTAATAGATTGTACAGTTGGCACAATTAAGGACGATGTGACTAATAAATTAATAATAAAATAATTTAATTGACATTAAAAAAATCAAAAAAAAATTTTAATTCCTCATTTTTTTTTTTTTTTAATATTTTACTTTTTAAAAAAAATTCTTGATCTACATTTTTTTTGTTCCTCACTTTCTTGGCAACCAAACATACAACACACCCAAAACAAATCAAACCATCAACCACTAATTTCATAAAATCTTCCAACCACAAAATCACACAATTTTTTATTATTGATTTTATAAGTAATGCAATCTTTATTGATATCAAAAAATATAATCGCCCACATATGCAGGGAGTATATAGCTGGGGACCATACACATGCAAATTACATGACTCAATCAAATCAATAACTGAACATAAATATAGACTATGTATAACTGACATCCAATCCGACAAGGATCTAAAGAAAAATAACTTGAGTTCAGACATAGTCCTCTCACACAAAATTTCCACCACAAACCAAAATGGTGTTTCGATAGCTCTTTATATGAAATATGTGACTAAAACAAATGTCAGATTATGACACTAAGTTCACCAAAGAAAGATTCTCTCTTTTTACCAAGTAAATTTGGCAAGGATCCTGAGAAAAGCATCAGTAAAAAAAACTATCCACATATTTCTTTTTACAATTAAATTTTATTTTATCAAAGTAACCAAAAACAAAATCCATTCTACAGATTTTGACTTTGATTTCTAGAAACTAAATAACAACTCATTTTTTAACCTAAAAAACTAACTATTTTTATTTTTATTTTTTATCAAGCCTCCGCTCGATTGAATTTTGATTCAGAGGAACTCACTTAGATCGTCTTTTAAAGGATTATGCGGTATGATTGGTCTTACATCTAACATAACCACAAAATCTAAATATGCATTAAAGAGTTCATATTTCCTTCATCTGTAGGTCCTAAAAAGAGCACAAAGGAACTTTTGAATAGCACCTGATAAAGTTGCATGAATTAATAATTTTACCAAGGACAGAGAGCCCACTTGTAAGAGTTGGTAAAGAGTGATTAGAAAGTGAAAATAGTTGAAACAACGCTGATAATGCTTAAAAAGAGTGCTTAGAAAGTAAATAATAATTATAATGATAATGATAATATTTTACATGTTAATACTTCTATAACATTATATAGATCACCAAACATGGACAGTAGCTCAACTTAGGCCGTAAATTACCTCAATTATATCTAGTGCAACCAAGCATGCTGCTTGCTTTGTTGAAGCCAATAGAGGAGTAGCAGCTGTTATACATGAACCTGCAATAGATCCAACTGTTCTTCTATATCTTTTGGAATCATTCAAGTTGAACGAAATGCTCTCCAATTGCTCTATATTCAAAATATTATTAAAATATGAGCCCACAGTTCAGCAGAATACCAAGATCTCAGAAGCTACTAATTTTGGCTATATAAAGAAAAATATAAAGTCCTTCCAAAACCAAGAACAAATAAAATTTTATACACGAGGGGCAAGACAGTGTAAAGGCATTAATTATTTAAAGCATACACAGTTTTGTCTAGGGGTCCATCTGCCCACAAATAATCTGCTGTATACAAGTGACTGACATAGGACAATGAAACCAAGTCTGATTTGAAAGTTCTAGACAGCTAGGATTTTTAAGAATTTGATCTAGGGTTTGCTTGAAAAAGGACTGGAAAATAGTAGGGAATATGGGGTTTCAAATGGGGAAAAGTAACAGTAGTATATGTGGATGAAATAAAGGGGTAAACCTATAGTTTAGGTCCCCAGAACAGTAATTGGGTTGTTTGTAGGTTATTTGGGTCAATTTGATGAATGGGTGGTTTAGGAGCAGCGACTCCCCTTATAAATGATATGCAACAGTCAAAGTAGAATAAATAGCTGAAATATTTGTATGCATTGCCAACTAATAGACCTAAAACACCAGTTTATCTCTACATGAAGGTCATTGAATGGCAATTACAAGTTCAACCAAAAAAAAAAAAAGAGAGGAGAAAAGAACAACCTGATTCCATCTGAGACATAAAAAAATCGTCATCAGAAGATGATATAGAGCAGATTTTGGATCCTATTCTTGCTTTCTTCCTCACATCAGAGATTATAGACTTCACATGCATAAAATAAGACTCTGCCTTAGTGGGCAATGAGCATGCCTCATGCTTTGATGCCTTGGCAAGTTCTGCTAGGGCCTAAAAATAACATTATAAACAGATTATGATATAGGCATTTACGGTTTACTAAATAAAAAGGGAAGCTCAAAAAATCAAAGCGAATAGCTATCCTATGAAGATTGCTCTTGGAATTTAGCACTGCAGAAATATAAATAAATAAACTTGCTTATCTAGATTTGACTTCCTAAAAAATTTGACAAATCTGTGGACAAGGGAGAAAAATGCAATTAGAACATACAAGATTCACCACTTTCCTCTAGCTAACATTTGAATGGCCATTAATTTAGTTGCCCTAGCACAACTGATGAAAAATAAAATAAAAATTGAATCCAACATTTTGATTATTTAGATACTAAACAAAACTTTTAAGCATTGTTCCTAGGACAAAAGAAAAGAAAGAAAAAGAAGTAAAAAGTTAATCAAGACTCTGTAATGATCTTTTTCAAGAATCGAAACATCTAAGATTCAATTTCACTGTTTCTTCTCAACAATTACAATTTACAAGTAGGACCAAACTCAAATAATTGTTTTTTCTTTTTTATTCTAACCAAAGATGCACATTTGTAGTTAACATATTTTGACGCCCATGTCCAATATGAACAATAAAATCAACCCTAATTGTAAGCTGTTTGTAACTAGAAACTCTTATGTCTAAGCGCATTAGATAAGTAACAGTAACAAATATCAATGCATTTTCTAGAAGCTTCATTCTTTTTAAAAATCCCTTTATAAAACTCAACAACTTCTATGATATTCTTTCTTGAAACTAATCTAAAAATAAATAAATAATGATTATGATATATCGATGAAGAACTGCATACAAAACAGCATCAAGTGTCATGACTTTAGCTTTATGCCATCGGTTTTACAATACAATAGGCATGTGTAAAGCATCTTTAATCAAATCAAACTAGTAATAATGCCAATGAGCCCTAAAATAGCACTTTCTCTTCTTGCAAGAATAGGTGGAGGATAAGGTTATGGGTTCACGACCAGAGTGCATGTGTAACTTACCAATAAAAGATATAACAATAATAACAATAACGATGATGATGATGATGATTATATGGTTAAACATTCATACAACACTCAGAAACTGAATGCCCCCAAAACAGGTGCCATTCCAGTCCATCCAAACTTGTGATTGGAAGCAAATCTTCCACCATCGCTCACAGCCATAATTGGCACACACACAACCAAGTCAGTTTTACTGCATTCTCATTTGAGCCTTAATGTTCTCAAATATCATCTGAACTATGATTTTCCCTGGGTCGAAGCATGGCATTTCAGGTTATCAGCTTTTAAGCATCATCACTGTTGTTCATTTGGTTGCTAAGAAATAGATGGAGAATAAAAACAATACTATTACAGGTTCAATTCCTACACAAACCTGTCACAAGCTTCAAAATTTTTAACTATTTTCATTTGTTTCTCAGTAACCAGAACTTAAATGTTCTATTGAGGTCTATGTGCACACGTATGATACATGTATAGTGGGGAGACTGTGGATCATCTCTTGATCCACTGTGGATCACCGTTGGATAGAAATTCCACTATTAGATATTGCACTTTTCTAGGAGGAAACCTAATTACTTAGAAAAGTAAGAAACAAATTGTTGTTGCCAGATCTAGTGCAGAGGCTAAGTATAGAGCCTTGGCACACAAATCATGTGAGCTTATGTGGATTAATCATTTACTTGAGGAATTAAAATTTGTTGTAAAGGTGCCTATGACTATGCATTGTGATAATCAAGCAACAATTCACATTGCCTCCACTCCTATGTTCCATGAGTGAACCAAGCATATAGAAGCAGATTGTCATATTACTCGGCAGAAAGTAGAAGATGGTGTAATTGCTACTCCATATGTTTCTACAAGAGTCCAAATTGCTGATATGTTTACCAAAACTTTATGTAAGACTCATTTGGATTTATTATGTAATAAATTAGAACTGTATGATATATACTCTCCAACTTGAGGGGGAATGTTATGGGTATAAGCGCGGGGCAAAATAGTAATATCACTATACTCCTTTATATATGAATAATATTTTGTGTTAGGGTCAACTTATCAAACCCTAAACACTTTACTCTAATGACATATTATATTACTGATTCTTCCAAAAGTTTAAGCTATTGGGATATGATAAATTTAATTGTTTAACCACATACTTCTAACACTCTCCCTTAGGTGTAGGCTCAAACTCTCTTTTAATAGTCAATTAACTACATACTTTTAACAGTTCATAAACACTTAATTTGTTTTAATCAACTATGGACAGAAATGTTCCAGCACCTAAAAGCATAGATTATTTCATTATCTGGAATTCCCATTAAAAAAATGATAAAATAATAATTAAAAAGAGAGAGAGAGAGAGAGACTTAACTTAACTAATCACATGAATATTTAGCCAAGTCCAGTTATCTTGTTGAAAATTTTATGACTAAATCACATTTCTTTTTATCTTCCACCAGTTCTCACAATAGATAAGGCAGGCAAGTGCAGATGTAACATGAAGATATAAATTGTAAAAAAATTTACCTTTAAAAAGGGAATCGTTAAATCAGGATGTTGATGCCTGCCAAGAATCTCAAGCTCCGCTGAAACAGAGCGCATCTGTTCAATTTAAAACATCATGCCAAAACATTACTTCAAAAGTTGTAAATGACATTAGATTCAATTCTTTACATGATATAATAACACAAGGAACAATACATAAGAAATGATAATTTAATATCTTGGGAGAAAACAAATTATGGTAAAAAACAAACAGTGCAAATGGTAAGATTTGGAGAAAGACAACACCATAAGTAGAGCAAACTAATTGAAAAGAGATTTTCCAAGATGAGTACAGGAACACACTATCTTCATGACACATCAGAAAGATGAGGAAGTTAATTGCCCTAAATAGCTCTGTGCCAAGGATATATTGTCATACCGGTTCTTCCAATAGAGGCAATATTCTCTGAGCTACTCCAATATAGGAAAGCATAGCAGCAAGCACATTTGGCACATGAGGATTAAGATCCAAATGGCGTAATTGTCGACATATGGAATCAATCACATAGTCTGCATTTTCCAAAACTAAGTGCCCAACCTACAACAAATATTTTGGAAACAGTCAAGCATCACATATTCCTTGGAAAAACATTGAGTTTGTGTCATACAAGCTTACCGTTGGATAGCCAGATGTAGTGGAAAAGACATGTAAGACAGCATCAGCAGCACTCCTAACCTCAAAATTTGAAGAAATCAGATTCTCAAGCAACAGATAAAGAGATGAATGAAGAAATCCACTGGAAGCAAAGTCTCTTCCAAGGCATATATTAAAGATTCCTATTCCATCAACTATAACCTGTATGAGGAAAACAAAGCTACAATCAGTACCATGTAGATCAGCTAAGCAGAACCTACTAAATTGATGCCAGATTAACTAATTATATATATCAGGTGAAGGAAAATGTAAATTTCCTGTTGTAGCATAGCAGTGTCACGGAAGAAGTGTAAACTAATATCTTCATCTTCGCCATCAAGATGTATAAGAGAAGAGTTATGTTCTACTGGAAGATCCCACACTTCAGGAGATAGATACTCATGTAAGATTCTACCAACACAATCAATCAAATTACTCCTTACACCTTTATCCTGAGACACCTTCCAAACAGATTCATTAGGCAAAGAACATTCAGTTTTGTGATGTTGACCATTAGCAAGTCCTGCATCAAACTCCTGAGCCTCTTCCCTTTTTGCCCTAGACTTGTGAAACACCCTTGTGAAGATGTGAAATGCTTGATCTGATAGACCAAATATCATCTCATTTAGGATACATACTGCAGTGCTTGCCTGGCGCAGCAATTGTCCTGAACCAGTTCTATTATACCAAGACTGCCAGCTCTCATTATTGTACTCCTTCACACGAATCTCAGAAATCAATTTACGCAAGTAACCCAGCGGAACATCAGTGATAAGTGACAAACGACCTTCACTCCTTATGTCTAGCAGCACAAAATGAAAGATACCCAGTGTAAGTACAGGGCAGAAAAGACGCATCTAAACAAAGAACTTGAATGCCAAAGAAATGGAATAGACCTGCTAATAAAGATAGACCTACAAGTCTAAGAATTCCTGCCAGAGCCTGGTATAATTTTGGACTGCCAACATAAACAAACCATGGGGGCATTCTTGGAATCTCAAAACTTTTCTGTACATTTTCCAGGGGATATTCTACAACTTTTTCCCGAATATCCGTGCCCATTGAATTTTCAAATGGAGTTGCACTCATGATAGTCAGGTAATTACTGGTGAAGTTAGTTCCAGCTTTCAACTCAGCAATAGATGGAAGGTATCCAACTGAGGATCGCCTTGTAGAAATAAGCTTGTCAAGAGAACCAGCAAACAAAGAATTCTGGCTCAGACAGACAGCTAAGACATCCAAGAATTGAGCAGCTGAAACCTAGAATTCCACACAAAAATTATTAACGTCTTGCATCCACACACACACACACACACAAAATTATAAAACGAATCTCTATGCATTTGAGAAATAAGATTACAACTATAAAATGACATAAATAACGATGAACAGGGCAAGAGTGGTGGAGGGCAAGAATAATCCCATGCATCATCTCTCTCAGAACCTGTGGGTCCCACAGAGTTGTGGGGCTCACATGTGAGAGAGATGATTCATATATAGATGCACAGAATAGCTTCTCGAGCGGAGGGCGATTACATTATTAAAATCCTAATTTCACTCGATAGTACACTGTTCACAAGACAAGAAAAGAACTTTAATTGGTGACACTGGTGGATCTTGAATCCACAACTTCACCTCCACCACATTCTTACAAAGGGAAAAGGTGTCATTTGAGCTAGAGCTCATTGGTGAAACTACATAGAACATTATAAATAAATAAATAACAGGAACGTGAATAGTAATTTTGAATTCAACCTTACAAACATTGAGTGTTACCAGATCTCAAAAATGAGTTTGTGTATTTGCTTAGTTTATCCTAAAAAAAATATCATATAAAAATTTAAAGTGTTAAAGTTGGCACTTTCCCATATTACTCCTTAATGCTTTTAAAAAAAAAAGGAAAATGTTAACAATACTGGCAAACTACAAAAACGCTTACAAACTGGCGTGGCAATAAACGTTAATGGTGCCACATCAACAACATAATAAATAAATTCTTTAATTTCTATTTTGTTTTGTGTTTAAAAGTCAACACATCAACTTGTAATGCTTATCTAGTAAAAATTTTAGTACCCCTAAAGATCATTCTTGAAAAATTAATTATGTCCTTTCATGGGTTTGAAGTTTGAACATCAAAGTAGACAGCTTATTTCAAAGCAATAGCAAAATATAGGGTGTTAATGCATTCTTTACTCTTCAAAAGTTTAGCTGCTTTCCAAAGTAAGACACTCAATTCGGAACCAGGGGAGTATCTCAATTTTTGAAGTCATGAAGCTTACCATCAAAGAGAAGTAATTGAAACAAGTATATAAATAGAACTGGTGAGCAGCACAATTGATTTTAGGAATAAAAAATACACACATTCATACTCCAAGAAGAAAGGCCTTATAGTGCACAAGGAATTTAATTAGTATCATAAATCCTGTTTTTCCCCTAAACATGCACCAGACATGCTAGATATCTTAATAACACATCTACTTGTGCTTGTGGTAGGCTTAGGGTTAGAAGAATTTGTGCATTTTGGGTTTAAGATCTTCAAAGAAACAGTTAGGATTTCTAGAGTGAATTAGAGTTTGAAAAGTTAGAATTTTGGTAGCTATTTGGTAAGGACAATATGTGGGATTTTTAGGGTTTGATAGGGGAAGGAAATTGGAGTTGAAAGAGGAAGAAAAAAGAGGAAAAAGATAAAGAAACACTACAGAACAAGCCCTCCACAAACCAAAACACTCATATTTCCTATTAATCAAACCTCTGTATTCTTTTGAGTATATATTGAGCAAAAATAAATAAGAACACTTTCTTATACCAGTCACGTTAGGAATTCTAATTTGAATACAACAACAAAAACAACAAAGCCTTAGTCCCAAATTTTTGGGCCAACTTTGAATCTCCACAGATTCGTAAGGATTTGCCACATGTATTCTTTCCTACACTCAATTCTATCTTAAGTCAAACTATTTTTTACTTCCCTAATTGAATCAGCTCACTCTTTCCTACTGGTGCATTAATCTCTTTCCTCTAAACATGACCAAACCATCTCAAGCAACTCTCCATCATCTTTTCATCAATAGGGGCTACCCCTATATTTAAGGGGATTTCCTTATTTCAAATTCTATCTTTCTGTGTATTTCCACTTAGGAAATCTAATTTGAATAATAAGCTTATAAAAGACTAACTGGGACTCAAAAGAAAGTAAAACCAAGACATTTTTTTTTTTTTTGATAAGTATAAAACCAAGACATTTAAAAGCTCCTCCAAAATTCTAGATGCAACCTACTCACAAAATACCCTTAAATTCAAAGGAGCTGCAAAAATTACAGATCTACTCTTGATTAGAAAATTAAACTTGATGTGGACAGTCTGGAGGGAACAGAATTGTCAAGTGCTGAGGGTTTAGAGAGGCCTTCTACGGAGCTGAAACAAGTTTTTCTGCTTGTTTTGTAAGAGTGGATGGCTATATTGTCCACCCTTTCATCTCCTTCGCTTACTTTCATTGGTATTTCTTTTTCTTGACTGTTTTGGTTCTCTTAGCATATTTCTTGTATACTGAGGGTTTTTTTAATGAAATATTATTATTCATCAAAAAAATAAAACTCAAATTAAAAACTGTCTATAACTTGACCTTTAAAACCATATAAATGTAGTTTCAATTGGACTTCACACATCAACCCCATAAAATAAATCTTGAATGGACGAAATTGCAAAGTACAAAGTTTCCCTTTTTATGTCTGGTGTGGACTATATGGCATCAGAAAAATAGAGTTGTGAAGGAGTTGAGCTCCCTATTGATCGGCTCCATTTTTTGTTCATGAGATTGCCGTTTCATTGGATGTCTATTGATGGCAATAACTAACCTCTTTGTTGTATTTTTTTTGGATTCTTTATACTTTTTAGGTAATTCTAGGGGGATACTTCAGTACACCAGCCTATGAACTTAGGTTATCACTCTCTTTAATTTTTCAATGAATCTAAATTGTTTGTTAAAAAAATAAGTAATGGAAAATGACCCCTGTGCTAGAATCCTATACAAATGACCTTGTGCTAGACATATTATGAGAACAATCATAATCAGTTCTCAGACAATTATATAAAAATGATTCCCCATGCTCAAGTTTTTCTATAATGACAAATAAACAATATTGAAAAGCTTAGGTACATTTTCACTAGAGCTTCCTTAAATCTGATTATTGTAATCTATTCATATTGCTCCTCCAAATATGTATTACACAGGAAGTTGAAATCATTAATATTGCTCCAAATATGCATTACACATGCAATTTAAGATTGGCCATGTTGAACTTGGAAAATGCATTTTAGTATGGGAAGTAGAACATAGCAAAACTCAATAATGAAGTCACAAGGACACAGCTATCATTTGTTTCTATGAATTTATAATATCTAGCATATGTATTTATTTGTATATGTACATAAGAACCATAGAAAATAGAGCAATTATGAAAATAATAATTATGTATAAGTTTCTTGACAAAAGCATCCAAATAACTTTCCACTTTTATCAGTTATACAAACATAAAAATAATTGTTTGACATGGGTGAACGTAAGTGTTGCATCCTCAATTATTGGAATTATCAATACAGAAGTGTTATTGTAGGTTTGATATCATATTTTACAATACCGTCATTTAAATAAATCTATAATTCATAATTATTATAATAATATCAACATAAAGCTCACTTGAGAACAGAAGAATAAAAGACTTTTACTTGTGGATATCACAATGGAAGTAATAACATACAGCAGAATGAAGGAGGTGATCCACCACAAGCTGAGGACCAGAATAATATATTACTACAAGTAACTGCTGAGCATGTGATAGTGCAAGTGACTCTTCTCTCCCAAGCACCACTTTTGGAAGCTTTTCAATCAGCCTAGTTTTGGAAACAAAATATAGCTCTAGTAAGGTTCCTTTCAAAAAACCAATCACAGCCCAATGCTCAGACTAGTACCAGATATAGAACAAACCTTTGAAAGATCTCACCAACATCATGCTCTAAATTATTTTTCCCACTTAACAAAAACAAATCATCTAGGAACTCTTGTGAAGCCGAAGACACCTCATCAGAATCATCAACGGCCAAAACACACAGGCACTCCTGCATGAGTAGCAGCAAATAAATATATTAATAACTAATTTGGCACTAGAGGCTAACAATGCAATAGCTTCCTTATCAGCAAAATCAGAATGATTAATACACTAGAAGAACAAACAACTAGAAGCAACTGAACTCCTTAACTTCAGATGGGGACCACACAAATATAAAGAACAGTACCAATAGCTTAGAGATAATACTATATAAGGCACAAATATACAAGAACAGTACATGATTATCAAAAATATGCACAAAGTACCTGTTACAAAAATGGTTTAGAAAGAGAATATATAAAAAGTAACCAACAAGCCTATCGTCAGACACATAATCAACCAGCATGTTTAACAAAAGAAAGAAGAAAGAAGAACCTGAAATCATTGGGAATTCTAAAGGATAATTTTCTTACTATGTTAATCCACATTTTATACATTGTCCTTTCTTTTGATTAGTAATAAAGAACTTTTACAAGAATAATGGAGAAATTTCATGCATGCATGATGCACAAAAAGCTCTCCTAAATAAGTAGAAGTGAAAAGAAAGATAATCAATGAAATACAATAACAACAAAGCTTTAGTCCAAAATTTCTTTGGATAGATTATGAATCCTTAACATATTAGTTAGGGTCGGCCACAAGTATTCTTTTCCTTCATTTTATTCTATCTAAAGCAATACTCTCTATTACTTCCTTAATGGACATGATATTTTTTACTACTACTAATGCTATTTTTTGTCTTCCTCTACCCTTTTTTTTCCCTCAACTTGTTAAACTCAATTCTTTCTTGTTGGTGCATTAGTAAATAAGAACTCCAACCAAGAGCTACACTAAATATAACAAAAGGTGTCCACAGTCTCCCCACAACAACACATACAACTCACTACTGAATAACACCTTTTGATCAAGTTCTCACAAGTGAGAATTTTCCCCCAAGCTTTTGTCCATACAAAAAATGAAACTCTTTGAGAAGCCCTGACCCTCCATATGGCTTTCCAAGGGAAAGGCATAGAAATTGAGCCCCGTAATGTCTCATAAAAAGATTGCACAGTGAAATCCCCATTAGTCTTGAACTTCCATCTCATCCTATCATTCCCCTCCCTAATGGGGATATGAGAGTCTAATAGATGGAAAAATGAAGCCACCCCATCAATCTCCCAATCATTAAAGTTTCTCATGAATTCCATACCCCAACTCCTCCTTACCCCCCTCCTCCTGTCTCTCCAATAATGATTCACAGAAGCATCCTTATCCATGGCAGTTTCAAACAACGTAGGAATCATCAACTTCAAAGGTTGATCCCCACATCAACAATCATGCCAGAATCGGATTCGACTCCCCCACTAATTTTTTCCTCTCTCTCTCTCTCTCTCTCTCTCCCCCCGCCACTGCATCCAATACTCACCCAAAAGCAGGTTTAGAATTTGGATTGCTAATTGGGGTTCAATGGTGGCTGATTGTGGTTTGTAGTTTGCTTGGGGTGTATGTGGGCAATCGAATGTCACTCTTCTTTTCTAACTGGAATTTCATGTGAATTTGGTATAAATTTGAGGATTTGGCAAGTTTTGTTTCTTTTCTTCTTCTTTTTTGTGTGGAAAATGACATGAAATTTGAAGTCAAAAACAGTTTTCAATATCAAACCCGATTTTAACTTATTATCAGGTTATCAAAGTCACTACTGGTTTTTGGGTTAGCTTCATAGATATGCTATACACATGTATACCCATCCTCAAAAACATGTATACCCATTTCTTTTGAGAAGCAATTTGTAGAACATTTTTTTTTAATAAATGAGCTTGCTGTTAAGTGGTGGATTTCTCAAGTAGCAGTGGTGGCATTTGTAGCCTGGGTTTGTCAACAGTGGTTGTGGCCGAGTGGGTCTGCCATGATTATTGAAGGCAGGCAGTTTGGTTGCTCTTGGCGAGGAGAAGCAAAAGAAAACAGAAATAAATAAATAAATGACATTTTAAAAAAATTAATTAAATTTTAGTTTAAAAATATTTTTATTCATAATAAAAACAAAATGGAAGTCAGAAGGAAATTTTGACAGAAGGAGCAATTTGGGTATTTCTCAAAGTTCAAGGGCTTCTAATATCAAATTAGAAGATCAAGGGGCCCGTGTGGTTTTGATCAGGGAATGTTTTTGTATTTATCCCTATAAATATATTTCACAACCAAATTCAATAAAAGGCACTCCTAAGTTATTCAAATTTATGTAAAGAGGATGCATGCGCATGAACTAATACATAATGAAACCCAAACCAGGGAAAATATTGATTCTAATTCTCAGCTCACCAGAAGCATCAGCCTGCTCTTCTTCAGCGTGCGGCTGCACTCTGATAACAGCCCTCGTATGGCAGTTAGGAGTCCTTGTCTCACCTTTTTTGATGGATGAACACAAATCTGACAAAGATTTCAAACAATTCATCAACAAATAAAGAAATTAACAGTAGTTAGTGTAAAAGCTCTGAATAATGTGATGATGTAACATAACCTTGGGGAGTAACCACCATCAAATCAAAGACAATAACATACATGTGGAAAAGTTGCACCTAAAAGTTTATCAATGTGTGCTGAAGTATTCTCAATCCAATCTTTTGTACGATTCACTTGCAAAGATCCAATCCCCTTGCCAGAACCAGCGGTTCTCTCCTCTTTGAATTCAGATTGGGCAGTAACTATATTTATTGCTTTGCTGGAATCTTCTGCTACTATTTTCCCTTTCCCTTGAGCTTTATCTGGCAAACTGCGAAGCTCCTCCAGAAAAGATTGCGCAGATTTATACTTACTTGAATTAAATTCATCAATAAAATCTATTGATGTATCAAGGCCATCTAAATTAGCATCATCATGAAGGACAATCATCAGATACTCAGCTAACCCTCTAATAGCTTGGTTAATAGCTTCAACACTTCCAGCAGCCCCACTTATCATTGTTTTTGAGGCATGAAAAACTTTGGAAAATTGACTAACAACACCTGGTAAGAAGAATGCTAATGCATCTGCAGTACCCACCTGCAAAAAGAATGCCATTGGATAACACTAAGCCAAATTTTCATACATGAACAAGCACATTTTCACAAGAAAACCAGACACATGAATCTCTCAGCTCAAGGCAATCAATAACCAAGCCTTTTCCACTAGAACCTGTTCCTTTAAAAAGGTAATATGGCCAGTGAGCAGAAACAGAAAGAAAAGTAAATTATGAAAATAACTATGGTATTTAGAATAATAAATCAATACAGTCCAAAGATGTGTGCTTTGATTGACTTGACCAAATTTAGTCTTGAAGTACCAAAAATGATCTTCTTTAATAAATTTGGTTCCTCAGAAGATCATTGAGAATCCCTCATCAGTAATCCTACTAAAAGCAGTCATGTATATCAAAGACTGATTGACATAGCAACTTTAATGAGAAGATGCTAAAGCCAAAAAAGTGAAAGTCAACCTTGGAGAAACAGAGACCATGCTTTACATGAACAAAGTAAACAAGATGACAACCCAAAGCAGCATGCAATTTGGTTATTCCAGAGCATATAATTTCAATTAATAGAATTAATTTAGCAAAGGAAAACATATAAAAATAATTAAACCTCATTAAAGTTGTCCTTAAAAGAATTTGAGAACTTTGTGCCTCCATCTATAATTCAAACCACATGCATGCATTGAAGGTTCACAGGCATCGACCAAAGAATTATATCTTGAAAAAATACTCTCTTAACATGAACAACTAATCAAGGCTATGTGCAATTTGATTAAGGAAAAACTAAGCACATGAATAAACAATAATTTAAAACCTATAAGGATTAGAAAATAAAAGTGACAAGAACAACCTTAGCAACAAGCACACGTAAGGCTGTAAAGGCTTCAATGCGGAGCTTTGCGCTACCCCGATGTCCTTGTGTAGCCTCTGTATCTGCAGCCTTTGTATAAAATGATCTTGGGATTAGAAAACCTAAGACAAGACGAAGTACTCCAAAATAAATCAACTGTTAGGAACAAAAAATTTGATGTACTTTGAGAAGAAGCGACAGCCAATGTCCAACAGCAGCAGAAGCAGTTTGAGACTGTAGAAATAGAAGCAAGCATTCTTGTGATTCTGAATGATACTCCAAAGATCTACAGAGTGAAGTTTCCATAGACCTGCTTTCTAATAGTGCAGGCAAACCACGAATTTGTTTACATGCGCAACTCATATCAGGGCATGGGAGTACACTAGAAAGCAGAGCCCTAAAACACTTAATTACTCCTTCGCGGAACTCTTCTGAAGCCTCAAAAGGAGAAAGCAAAGCACCATAAGTCAATTTTTTTAGTACCACAACCATCTGCAAAAGCACATCATCGAACTTCATGAAAAAGCAAAACATAATTAACATTTATGCAAAACTACATAACAACATTTGATAATAAAATGGCATCATATCCTTTTCTCAGTTTCTCCTAAACCCATAGCTCAAAAAGTAATGAACAATATAGTTGCAAGCAACGTTTTATCGCTTTTGAGGTTATCGTCACTATTATCCAAATAGACATCTAAATGATTAGCCATTAAAAACATGTTTGATTGGGAGGATAAAGAATGGAGAGGGAGGGGAAGGTGAGAGGAAGAAAAAGGGTTTATCTAGTTGAAAAGATGAAAATGGAGAGAAGGGAGGAGGATGGAAAATCCTTCCAACCTATCAAAACCAGACCTTCAATGTAGGGCAGAGATAAAAGAATTTTTAAGACAAGTCTATGAAATTTGTTTTGCCCTCACTAAACCATTGACATCATGGTATTATGGTAACAAAATATCTTTACACTCTCCATTATTTTTTCTTTCCATACTACAAAACATACAAAGGTAGGGGAGGTGGACTCCTCTGAGTGCCCACAACACACCCCCCCCCCACCCCCCCCTTCCATCAAACCTTCACATCATGTGTTCACAGAGCACTCAAAAATATTTACAAAAAGAGAAGAAAATACTTTTCTTTTCTCTTTTTTTAAATTTGATAGTTAAGACTAGTGGGATTTGAACCCTGTCTATTAGAACCACCAAGAGGTGCCAACCAATTGAGCTATAAAGTTCTTGGTAAGAAGCAAATACTTAATATTTAAGAGTTCATAACTGTCTAATAAGAAAAGGCATAATAGTGAGACATTAGTTTAAGAATCCATAGAGAAGCTATTATATACTGAAGAAGTCAATATATCGTAGAGAGTGGTAACACCAATTTTGTCTTCGATTTTTGTATCTACACTGTCCTTATTTCAAAGGAAGTAAATTTCTTTCCAATGGTAATGAATAACATCTATTACCCTATTTAAAACTAGTTGCCTTGATACGACAGTATATACCAAAGATATCACTCTTCTATATTACATGGAATGGCATGGAAATCAGACCACCTGATCCACAGATCTGAGATGACACTTCTCCAGAAGTTCTTCCAAACATTGAAGTACACCTTCTGCCACATTATCGCTCACTTTATGAGGCATTTTTTGGACATCAGGCATAAAATTTTCTTTAGTATCATCCTTCTGTTGTGATCTGCAATCAACTGCCGCATCCAATAGAAGCAGCAATGGGAACAAACTATAGCTGAAAGAGAGATGAACAAATATCAAGAATATAAAATATATATATATATATATATATAAAATAGACCCAAATTAAGGAAATTCAAAGACCATATCCAAATAATGATTTTTTTTTTTCTTTTTTAATTCCACTACTGAAATATTAATTGAACCAAATACCAATTTTACCACCATAAACCTCAGAAACCACAATTTTGATATTAAAAAAAAAGTTTTGACATTTATAAATAATGTAATTATCGTCTCATATATGGCGTTAAGCATTATGGCAGAGAAATCATTAAGAAGAAAATATACAACAACCAAGCCTTAGTCCCAAATTTTTTGGGGTTTGCTATGGATCCTAAATAGATTTGTCAGAGTTGGTCACACGTATTCTTTTCCACCATTATATTATATCCAAAGTCATATTTTGTTACTTTCATAATTAACATGTCCTTTTTTACTACTACTAATGTTATTTTCAATCTTCCTATTAGAAGAAAATATGGACCTCAAAAAAGTGCAGTTTTTTTAAGGGGGAAAATCACTTTTCATGAATGAAGTTTAGATATCAGACCTTCCCCCTATTTCATGATATAAGAACTAAGATTCATAAATTGTGGTCCTAGTTAACATTTTTTGATTCAATGCATGCCTGACTATTAGAGGTTTAATATGTTTTTGTTCATGCTAAATACAACAAAACATCCATGATTAGTACCATAACCAACACAGCTTTTTCCCTCAGTTATCTATTTTTATACCCAGTATAAAGCAAGGTCTGACACTACCACTACATGAACAGATAACTAGGACCCTATTATTTGAGGGTTGGGGTGGAGGGGTGATTAAATACACTAACATGGTTGAGATAGAAACACAACACAAGAAACATATGTAAACGGTTCAAACAAACCAGCATGGTGGTTTCAATATATCAAGAGAAGACAAGAAGAGAACAAATAAATATAAACAAGGCACCCATATACATCTTCTTTGAATGCCTCCTACCCTCCTGCTACTACTGCTACCCCCCACCTCACCCTACCCCCTTCTACTCCCTGATACTATTTATCTCTCTTCTTCCATCCCTTTTCCCCAGAAGTGCATTTGGAGAACAAAGGTACCTAAAAGGGTGTCTTTCTTTTTATGGACAGCAGCTAGGGGTAGTATTCTCACCATTGATAATCTGGTTCTTAGGCAGTTACCACTAGTTAATTGGTGTTGCATGTGCCGGTGTGATGAGAAAACTATGGATCATCTTCTACTCCATTGTAAGTTTGCTCATGCCTTGTGAAGTGAAGTTTTTTTGATATTTGGAATCCAATGGGTGATGCAGAAGACAGTAGCCTCCCTTCTTTTAAGCTAGTGGAATTGGCCGAGGAAGCATTCCTCTAATATTTGGAATATGGTTCCAGCTTGTTTGATGTGGTTAATTTGGCGGGAGCGTAATAATCGTACTTTTGAAGATATTGTGAGATCAATAGATCTTTTGAAGCCTATACTAGTTGGGACCTTATTTAAGCGGGGTAAAATTTGGGGTTTTACACAACGTATTTCCATTTTTGAATTTCTTCTTTCTATTCGTATCTCTTCTTGAGGTACTTGTATTCGTTTTAAGTTCTGAGAGTTCACCATCGTGAACACGATATTCTTTTTATGAAATAAATCTTTGATTACCTATCCAAAAAAAAATCTCTCCTCTATTTTGCTCTCTTTGTACGTTAAAGAGAAAAGAAAAAGTTCTACTCCAACATGTCCCGTGTGACCTCATTTCATTCGCACATGTACACTATCAAAACAGTTCATTTCAAAATTTTTGGAAACGTGGAGCATGAGATCATAAGGTTCGACCCATTGGTTGTGTGTAACAATCAAAAGCAAATTGGAATGGCTCAGGACATATCCAACACAAGTGAAGAATGTTACAATAGTGCAATGCCCAACACAGTATTCAACACACAAGGATTTTCTTAACAGGTACTACTGCTGCTTCCATTTGCAAGGACCGACTGTTTGGAGGTGTCAGTGACTTCACAGTTAGATGAGTCCTCTCTTTCCGAAGGTTTGCATTCATAGGATTTCATCTTAAAAACACCCATTATCTATGTCATAGCCTTGACCTCTTTTTTTTTTTACATGGAATCTCACCAAAGCAGGGCCTTTGGGACCCACCCCTGGGGAGTAAACCACAAATACATGACTCCACCCGCCAGAATTGTGTATCAGATAATCCAGGGAACTCCCAGTAGGGATTGAACCAAAGATATCAGGGTCTAAAGCACATCCCAAACGTCCAACCATCCACCAAAACTCATAGTTGGGGCCTTTCTTGAGAGCCAATTCTTATTGTAACTATTAAATACCCAGAACAAATCCTTTAGAACTAAAATACAAATCACGGTTCATTCCCTAGTCCACCATAGGCCACACTTTGGAACATCACCACAATTTCACGCAGGCTTTTGCCATAATTGCAACAAATTCAGCCATACAACATAGAATTGATACTGTTACACATCCAAATATTTGTCCAGCCAAACCCCCAACATCAGTACCTTACTCTCAACTACCATAGAAACCAAAATAAATATCATCATGCCCATTCAGTGATCAACAACTCTTCACAACAAACTATAGTAAATTCTCTTCCACCCAAATGATGCCAAAGTAAATTATCATCAAGCAGTTCACACTCAACACTCAAAAAAAAATTGTTCTTGACCCAATCAAAACTTCTTCTTTTTTTGGAGAGCAATCCAAGAATGAAAGTAAAGACCAAGAATTTATATTTATTCATCAAAATTCCAGGTGACAGAGAACCAGAATGGATTATTAGTATATACAAAAAGCAACATATATGTGAATGTGAATGTGAGAAATGGTGCATACTCGAAGAAGGGCTGGAGAGCAGAGGGGTGAGAAGAGCGAAAGAGTTGAAGCAAAGCGGGGATTGCTGAAGAATGCTTGGTAGGGTTTTGAAGCAACTCCAGAAGCTCCACGCAGTAGGGTTTTAGCTCTGCAAACACGCTGCTTCTTCTTGCGTCTTCTCCTTCTTCTTCATCGGTGAACTCGCCGGTAGTTCTATCGGGTTCGTCCATTGGATTTGGGAGGTTCTGAAGAGAGAGAGAGAGAGAGAGAGAGAGAGCTGAGAAGAACCGCGAACGTAGAAGAAGAACCAAATGGGTCGGTTAGTCGAGCTCGTAAGTGGGTTGATGGAACGGGTCGGGTCGACTAACTTCGTAGATATTTTTGTGAAACTTTTGTAACAAATTTTAAGTGGTTTGGTAAAAAAATAATTTCAACGGGGAGTTTAAATTTTAAATTATTAAATTTTAAGTAAGTAATTTGAGAGAAATGTAAGATAGAGCTGTTTTTTATGTAAATATCTAATTTATGACCTTCTCCACGATCATCTAAAGAACATCCAAATATCTAATTTACTTGTTGTAATGGGCCTTTTTGTAATGTTAGGTTGGGCTGCCTCCTGCGGTACTGGGTCCCAAGTATTCTGAGTAAAGGAGTTGAGACCGGTCCAACTATAATTCACTTTAGTCTGGCTTGTGCACAAACTATGCCCATTTTTACCAGGTTTTGATTACATGCCCATGGCAGACAGAGCTGCTACGGGGAAGTTATGACAGGCAGATATAATAAAGATAATACAAGAAATGTTAGACATAATAAATAAAATGAAGCAACAAAAAGCACTCTTGTACACAAAAGTAACAGAAATAAATGGGAAAATAATAATAATGGGTTTCCCGAATCAAGGAAGGAAATATCAGTCTGACACGCCAAGTAAGGCTACGGAACTAGAAACCGAGAAGGGAAACCACTTCCTCAATGCAAATAATCTCCTCAGGAAAAGAAATTAATTGCTTTGAGAGAATGGGCCTAAATGGTTTATGTTCAATGAGGATCCTGTTTCTTTAATAGAGAGTAAGGTTTTTGAGGGAAATAGAAGATCAACCTATTGGTGCATGCCTGCCATTCTAAGTTCTCTCTTTTTCCTTTTGTTTTTTCTTTTTCCTTTCTTAGTGCTTACTCCTGTCTTATGATTTTCTCCTAAAGATTACTATTACCGTGATTGTAATCCCCCTACTGTGCACGGCAAGAACCCTTTTTATAGTGTCTACCATGACTGGTTTTTACTATTTTAGCCTTTAACTACCTTTGTTTGGTATAGGTGTCCTTGCCGACCACTACTGGTTCGTCAGTCGTTCAGCCATCACCACTTACCTATACAGGCCGTGCCACTTCCCATTACTAGACAAAGAAGACTATTTTGTTTGTTTGTCTGCCGTGACCCTCCTACCTGCTACGGTGAGGGTACTCTCCCTCTCTCTATCTCTCATGGCATACACCTAGTGGCTCCAACTCATCCTTACTTCTTTTGGACGGCATGTCATCCCAGTAGAACATTTTTCCCAAAAAAGCCTGAGCATGAGCCCCAAAATAGGTTTTCCCCTCTCCTTACTGCCAAACCATGCCCTCTTACCTCTAACCTATGACCTCACCATGTCTTGTATTGGCTAAGTACAGGCTGGTGATGTTTGGGCCTTACACGTGTTTCATCTCTATATATGTCCAAAATTTGCCTGCCGCTCATGCGTTTGCCGTGGTCTAGAGGCTCGTCTGCACAGTCTATCACCCGTCCTTGACATCTTATGGTGTGAGCTATTTTCTGATTTCCCATCCTTTTATAGCTAGCTCCCGTTAGGAGCTGGGCTTTATTTGAAGGTGGGCTTTTCCTCTTTTCGGCCTTCCTTTTAATTCTTTCTGCTGCATATTCCTACCGTTCTATTCTGCCATTCTTGCTGTGATATTATTTGACCTTAGCCTACTGGGCCTCCTTGGGCCTGTTGATTATTCTTCTCTCAATGACTTTGGGCGTGGCATTACATTACTCGTGGGCTCTTTTGTCCCATTTATTTCTTCCTAAGCATTCTTGGCCCATTTGCTTCCCTTGGGCTTCCTTGGCCATTTTTCCTAGCTCTGCATTTTCATAGGCATTTACTAACTTATTTAGGCTTCCCCAGTCCAATTACCTCATCCTTCATCATTGGGGCTCATGGGTTTACCATCAACGCCTTACTTTTTTTTGCTTGCATTACTTCGGGCTTGCTATGGCCCATTCTCACTTTTCTACATTACATACTATCCATGGATTTGCTACTTCTCTCTTTTCGGGCTCCTTTAGGCCTATTTGCTTCCTCGAGACCTATTTGTTTATCTCTTAGGCCTGTGATCCATTATTCCTGCTGCTTAGGAACTGGGCTTTATTTGAAGGTGGGCTTTTCCTCTTTTCGGCCTTCCTTTTAATTCTTTCTGCTGCATATTCCTACCGTTCTATTCTGCCATTCTTGCTGTGATATTATTTGACCTTAGCCTACTGGGCCTCCTTGGGCCTGTTGATTATTCTTCTCTCAATGACTTTGGGCGTGGCATTACATTACTCGTGGGCTCTTTTGTCCCATTTATTTCTTCCTAAGCATTCTTGGCCCATTTGCTTCCCTTGGGCTTCCTTGGCCATTTTTCCTAGCTCTGCATTTTCATAGGCATTTACTAACTTATTTAGGCTTCCCCAGTCCAATTACCTCATCCTTCATCATTGGGGCTCATGGGTTTACCATCAACGCCTTACTTTTTTTTGCTTGCATTACTTCGGGCTTGCTATGGCCCATTCTCACTTTTCTACATTACATACTATCCATGGATTTGCTACTTCTCTCTTTTCGGGCTCCTTTAGGCCTATTTGCTTCCTCGAGACCTATTTGTTTATCTCTTAGGCCTGTGATCCATTATTCCTGCTGCTTAGGCTTAATGGTTTTTCTTTCCCCTTACTAACTCTTTTCTGCCTATGTTGCTGGGCTTCTTTTTTCTATTGGGCTACTCAAAATGAGCCTCAACATTTAGCCCCCTAAACATATGAAGCGTTCCTGCGGTTCATATGTGAATAAAAGACTTCCTTGCCTTTTTGGTCTTTCCTTCTTCTTTTCCTTCACGGGCTTTTTCGAACAGTGGACCCTAACTTATACATATGTATATATATATACATATATTCTTTCTTTCTTGCCGTGAACAGTGTTGTCTCTTCGAATTTCCTAATTTAGCAGTTATTTTGAAACGTAGCCGCTGTTTCATTAATTTCATCCCTCTTCTGATGGCTGACCATCACATCCTTTCGTGCCAGTATTAATGATGTTGGTATTTAAGAGAAAATCCCTTCGTCTCACAAACATGTTCTCCCTTTCCAACACAAACACTTTATCTGTTTCCCTTTCTTCACCATTTTCTATTTCTCGAACACTCCTATCTGTTTACTCCGATCAACCCCTGCACCATGACGCCGGCGAAGGGCCAAAGCTCTTCCCGCCATAAGGGAAAAGAGATTGCCTCTGATCCTCCCGCCGCACACGATGTGGGCGAAGAGGCCGTGTGCTCCGAATCGGACCATTCCGACGAGGAAGAAGCGCAGCGTGCCCCGGATTGTGAATGCGCTCATCTTATTGATCCTTGGTACGATATCCATCCCCATTTCCCAAAGGAGTAACTAGCAATAAAAAACTTACATAGATCCTAACTGGCTACAATAAAGTTACATAGATCCAATTAAAGTATTAAACCATAAAGCAACTTCAACCTCAGAATCTGGTTCATAGTGCAGAAACTATAACAAAATTTACCAAATGCCCTATGCTATATATATATATATATATAGAGAGAGAGAGAGAGAGAGAGAGAGAGAGAGAGAGAGAGAGAGAGAGAGAGAGAGAGAGAGAGAGAGAGAGAGAGGGAGAGAGAGAGAGGAGTGATTGTGTGCTGCCCCATCAACACTGATAGGGCCTCATTGATTTCACATATATTGGTGAGATTACACATATTTTTAAACCTAACAAAGAAATCTATTAATTGAAGATGGACATCTTCCAATTTTTGCTTGATTTTCTAGATCAAAATTATTTATATACATAAATACATAGCTATGTCATAGTGTGCATGAGTGTGTGTGTGTCCATATGATTGGTAAGTTATAAAATCAAAATTAATCAATGATAACCTTTAATGGAAAGATACATAACATATAATAAAAAGGGTCAATAAATTAAAATTTAGTAATATATTGTTTATTAGTTCAAAGGATAGTGCCACTGCACAAAGGTTGTAACTTCAAATTTTACATATATTATTTCAGTTTCTTAAAGTTTTTATATAGTAAATTTGAAAATAACTATCAATGGACAACATAATAATAATATAGACATATTAGTATGCACAGATACTCCATTTTTGCTCATGTACCCATATTTGATACGTATAGTAACAGTATCATAACAGATACATCTAAATACATACCCAAACATTTTTTTTAGGTGCCAATACATATAGGATACACCCGTGATATGACTTGAATATTGTTGTAAACCAAACCCCGATGGTAAGAGATAGCCCAAACTTGTAAGAATTTTTATGTGTTTTATATATTGGTTTCAATGCTAACACTTATCTAGTTATCTTTTATTTACTATTTGGATCTTAGTTTGTATTCTAAACATTATTTGATGGTCATGGATTCACTTTACAATCCATTATTGCTTTTAAATTGGTATATGTTAATATATATATATATATAAATGCTTAATAATGTATAAAGATATATAAATAAAATATATTTAATTAGTAATTAATACACATATCCCCGATGTATTGTACCCTAAGTATTTAAACAAATGTTGTATCACTATACCAATATAGTACCCATACCCATATCAATACCCACGCATCTATCACGTATATAGTTATACATATCATTTTCTATCATTCTCTTCTACTTTATATACACATATCATTTTCTATCATTCTCTTCTGCTTTATATACGCATAACATTTTCTATCATTCTCTTTTGTTTTATAAAAATACATAATGGTAATAGCTATGATCAAAATGAAGAATATGGTTCAATCAAAATATCGAAAAGCATAAAAGCAAAAGGCAAAAGAATAGTAAAATTTTTGATATGTAAACAAAAAAATTGTGTAGTATAGAATCTTAAGAATGGTGATTCTATGATCAATCAATGGTTGGTGTCATTTCCTTCAAAAATGAGTGGTTATTTTTAGTGATTCATTAATTTTTTTAATTAAAAAAAAATATATGTATAGGCATGCTTTCATCTTCTTCAAAAAGCACCAAAAAAGGTGTGCTTGAGGCCTGCCTCATTGGAAGAGCTTTGCTTCTCCGAAGCAAAGCACTTCCAAAAATATTCACGACTTTCAGTATCTTATCGATGGCTTCCCTTGCATTACCGGGGATGAGTGGTTTTGTTGCAGAATTAATAGTATTTTTTGGAATAATTACCAGTCAAAATTTTTTTTTAATACAAAAAATACTAATTACATTTGTAATGGCAATAGGAACGATATTAACACATATTTATTCATTATCTATGTTACGCCAAATGTTCTATGGATACAAGTTTTTTAATGCCCCAAACTCTTATTTTTTTGATTCTGGACCGCGAGAGTTATTTATTTCTATCTCTATCTTTTTACCTGTAATAGGTATTGGTCTTTATCCAGATTTCGTTTTCTCACTATCAGTTGACAAGGTCGAAACTCTTATATCTAATTTTTTTTTATTTACCTTCGAGCTTTGAGCTTTGAGATTTAAGCATGCCCAAGCACACTTTTAATAACACTGGAAATAATACATATTAAATATTATTAATATTTTTTTCAATTAAATATGATAATGATGCCCCTGTTTCTTATTTCATAACATTTATCCCCAACCTTTTACCTAGGTTCTAAAAGCTGCCATTGCATCCTGCTAACAAGTTTGTTGATATGATTATTATAGTTTGTGTCTACCAAAAAAAATTTTTTTTTTAAATACATTGCAGGATTAGATGAAAAGATATTTTGAAATCAGTAGCTCTATTAATAGCTCCCAAAAAATTATTGTCAGCATATAGGATCAGAGGTAAGCAAATCAGGTATATAAATGCAAAGTTAGTTCAAAAATATGAATTACATTTAAAGAAGAGAATTATTTCTAAAATTTTATTTCCATAGGAAAAGGGCTAAAATTGAAGGCTTACATCTGGTTATCAACTCTACCATCAAAAAAGGACATTCAGGCCAATAAATGGGTTAAAGAGACAGAGGTGATTCAAGAGAAATTCAAGATAAATTATTCCACTAGATAGAAGTAGCCAAAATAGTAATATTTCCAAGCAAATGAAACCTACAGTAAATAAGACAAGAATCATGCCAAACATGAAAAGAGAGAGACTAAAACATACGGAGTGTCAGACCGCAATTTCTTGTTAGGTTTCTTCTTATTCTTGCGGCGCCCCTTCAAGGAACTTGGACCTACATCTGAAGGCTCTGGTAACACAGTAGACACAAATTCAATTGGCAAATTCACCACTTGAGATGGTTTAGGTTTTGATACAATGAGTTCATGGCTAACTTGCCCAGAACTTTGTCCTATGCTAACTCCAACAGCCTGGGGTACAGCACTGATATTCTCATGGCTTGTATTCTTCAGTTTATGCAATGTAGTTTAGAGTTTGTCTTTAGACTTGATTATCTCATAAAGAAACGTTCCCGACCTAGAATTACCTGCATTATATCCTCAATTAGTAGCCACACAAAGTTTAGAACACACAAGGCGTAAATAGTTTAAAGACAACTTCATAATAATCATAAAGAAAAAAGATACCCAAAAGAGAGATAATAATAGCACGTGCTGCCAATTGTTCAACTTCTTTCTTGTTTCTACCAACTTCACTAGTATAATATAAACCATTGAAAATCAAAGTAGACGTGAAAACTGGAAGGAACCCTTCTTGTTCTTGCTTAACAGTATTGTAAGTAGGCTTCTCCAAGTTCATCTTGACAGCAAACTCATTGAGGATAGACTTAAATATCTTATCGTAGAAAACAATTACAAAAAGGTTTTATAATTTTTTTTAAAGAAAAAAAAGAAAAAGATCTTGGTCAATTGCTATGAAGCACGGACGCGGCTGAGAGGGTGCCGCATCGAAGTCTGATGCGGCTTGATGCGGGACGCAGCGTCCAACGCGGCTGCCCGCGCATCGGTGCCGCGTCTGAACTTTTTTTTTTTTTTTTTTTTTTTTTTCACGAATTTGCACCAACTCGGCTCGATTTGTGTTGACTCGGCTTCGATTCGCATCGAACCGGCTAGATTGGGCCAGAATCAAGCCGTATCGTCTGGTGATCGAGACAAACCAAAATAGGCCTTGAATCACGCCAGAACAGCCGAAATCGGCTTTGAATGAGGCCCAAATATCCTAAATCTGTCATTCCTTAATTTTATTCTGAATATTTGTTGCTTCTTTTGTGTTTTCTTTTTTGTTTTGTGTTTTGTTTTGTGTTTCTTGCCTTCTTCTTTTTTTGTTTTGTGAATCAAGGCATAGTAATGTGTTTTTTAAGAATATTTTAATAAAATATATAGAAAATATAAATAAAAATATTTTTAATAATTTTTTAATCGCTGCACTCACACCCAACTTTTTCAAAAATATAGTTTGTGTCTACCAAATATATATTTTTTTTAAATACGTTGCAGGATTAGATGAAAAGATATTTTGAAATCAGTAGCTCCATTAATAGCTCCCAAAAAATTATTGTCATCATATAGGATCAGAGGTAAGCAAATCAGGTATATAAATGCAGTGTTAGTTCAAAAATATGAATTACATTTAAAGAAGAGAATTATTTCTAAAATTTTATTTCCATAGGAAAAGGGCTAAAATTGAAGGCTTACATCTGGTTATCAACTCTACCATCAAAGAAGGACATTCAGGCCAATAAATGGGTTAAAGAGACAGAGGTGATTCAAGAGAAATTCAAGATAAAGTATTCCACTAGATAGAAGTAGCCAAAATAGTAATATTTCCAAGCAAATGAAACCTACAGCAAATAAGACAAGAATCATGCCAAACATGAAAAGAGAGAGACTAAAACATACGGAGTGTCAAACTGCAATTTCTTGTTAGGTTTCTTCTTATTCGTGTGGCGCTTCTTCAAGGAACTTGGACCTACATTTGAAGGCTCTGGTAACAGAGCAGACACAAATTCAATTGGCAAATTCACCGCTTGAGATGGTTTAGGTGTTGATACAATGAGTTCATGGCTAACTTGCCCAGAACTTTGTCCTATGCTAACTCCAACAGCCTGGGGTACAGCACTGATATTCTCATGGCTTGTATCCTTCAGTTTATGCAATGCAGCATAGAGTTTGTCTTTAGACTTGATTATCTCATAAAGAACCGTTCTCGACCCAGAATTACCTACATTATATCCTCAATTAGTAGCCACACAAAGTTTAGAACACACAAGGCGTAAATAGTTTAAAGACAACTTCAAAATAATCATAAAGAAAAAAGATACCCAAAAGAGAGATAATAACAGCACGTGCTGCCTACTGTTCAGCTTCTTTCTTGTTTCTACCAACTTCACTAGTATAATATAAACCATTGAAAATCAAAGTAGACGTGAAAACTGGAAGGAACCCTTCTTGTTCTTGCATAAAAATTTTTATAAACTGCTAATGCGGTGAGTGATTATTGGTAAATGAAAAAGTGATATTAATGGTGGACCTAAATGAAAACCAATAAGAGGTTGGCCACATCAACATTTTATAAAAATATTGTAAAATAGTTTGTGATTGTAGTATTACTCATTTTAAAATTTAAATTAAGCAATTCTCTAGCAAACTTGAGAATTAATTATGGGAAGTGTTTATTACATACAAGTCACTATTTTGGTTATTAAAAAAAAATATGAAAAAAGAAAACTTGTGTGTATATTATGTGCAACTAGCTTGTAACTCTATGCATATCCATGAATACACTTAAATATATACAATAAGATGCTTAATATAATTCCTATATATATAATTTAAATACTATTAATAATCATTTTTTATATTTTGTTAACTCTTTAAAAAAAAAATTTAAGGATATTATTAAGTATAAAATGTAAATTGTCCTTTTTTTTAATTATTGTAAAGCACTTTTTTTTTAAAATTCTAAACTCTTTGGTTTTTGTACTTAATAACTCACTTGGATAAATATTTATAATGCGGTCCCACATTTGATTCTAAAATTAAGAAATAAAACTTTTTAAGAATAAATAATTTATGACACATGGTGCAAAATTGGAACTCTCAGCTTCACCTATTATATATATATATATATGTATATAAAGAGTATATAGCATACAATAACAATTAGCCTTAATTTATAATTTAGGCTTTGTTTTTATTTTTGGATAATTCAATTTTTATTTTCTTTTAGAAAAATGTTATTAATTCATTAAGAAAGAGCCAAATCAACTTGAATCAGGTGTGAATAAATCTTTTCCATCCACATCGTAAGACCAGTGACATGCCTCGTAATGAGATTTGAATTTAGTTGGAAATACCAAAAAGTGATAACTAGTTGAATTGCAAATCTCTTTGCCTAAAGTTCAATTTAGTTTCATAGTCAAAGTAGTAGTTCAATTTTGTTTTATTAGTGAACATTTTGATTCTTAACTTTCTCCTTAACTACTAGAGGTCTATAGAGTATTGACTGTGATCTGTTTTATTTGTAGGGGGTGTGAATTTTAATGTTGCTTGCAAATGTTCAACAGTTTTTAAGAGATAGTAAATCATTCTTGGATTTTAAGAATTATGATTATTGGTAGGCAAAAACAATGTCTTAAGTGCATGGAACACCTAACCATTATTTATTAGCAATATTAGATGCTTTAATGCTTCCCATAATCTTCCAATAATAAACATATGAAGGCTAATTTTTAAAAGGCAAAGCGAGCGACTTTCATATTAGAAAACCCAAATATTTCTATTACTCTCCAATTACTGCCACATTCTAAAATTTTTCGTTGATGAAACTATATTGTTACATTAGGTTCATTTAACTGGATGCTATTGTTTATATTATTTTCCTCACACCCTTAGGTATTTTTGTTATTGAAAAGCGTAGCAAGCCTGAATTAGGATTTTTAATTAAACAATGAATATGCGGTAAGTTTTTATTAGTGGACTTTAAAGTTTTTCTTTTGGAGGAAACTTTAAAGTATGTTCACTAGTATATTCATTTATTATTTTGTTTATCAATATAACCCCTATCTTTGTTGAAAATTTATGGGCAAAGACTAAAAAGTTGAATATTTTAATATAAAATAAAAAGAATTCTTAAAATTGTTAGAATGCTGAAAATTTATTTTTCCAAGAAAGAATAAGGTTCTAACACAAATTAAATCTCAAACTTCATGTGGGTTCCAGTTAGCTCAATTGGTAAAATCTTTAATGGTTGAATAAAATTCATTTGAGAACAATTTATAAAGGTAAAAGCTACCTGAAATAGTATAGTAAGACCCATGAATAATACCAAAAACAAAAAGTGCAGTGAGACCCACAAATAGTAGAAAAAATAAGCTAAATAGTAAAATAAGTTGGCTTTATAATCTATTCCCAAACGCAACTTAAGAGAAACAATAATTATAGGTTGAAACTATTAAAAAAATAAATTATATAGTAAAATAAGTTGGCTTTATAATCTATTCCCAAACGCAACTTAAGAGAAACGAACGTTATATGTTAAAACTATTAAAAAAAAAATCACGAACTCTACTAAAATTTTTTTTTATTTATGTTGTTATTGTTGTGACCATGTGTATGTGTTGGATCCCAATTGAATAAAAAATTACAATGAAGCAAAAAATAAAAATAAAAATAAAATAACAAGTTTATAATATCTTTAGGCTTGAAATATTTTTTTGTGTGACATATTTAGGCTTGAAATAGAATTTAAATCCCACAGTATCAAATTAAAAAATGAAAAATAAAATTAAATAAGGTAATCCTTTAAATATATAACCCTACTACTATTTTCATTTGTGTTGTACGTGTGTAAAAGGGTAGAGGAGAGGAGTTCGCACCTTTCAACCGGTTAGCAGCAGCAGGCAGCCCCAGCAGGGTTCCAACTTCAAGATGGTGAAGAGGAGCAAAAGTAAGCTCTAACAAACAAAAACAATCCCCTAACTTGGGAAAATTTATCTTTTTCTCTCTCTCTGAAACCATTGATTCATCTTTTCAGAAAGCAAGAGCAAGAGGGTCCCTCTAAAGAAGAAGCACAAGATCATAAGGAAGGTGAAGGAGCACCACAGGAAGAAGGCCAAGGAGGCGAAGAAGCTCGGCCTCAACCGCAAGAACAAGCCCGAGAAAGACCCCGGTATCCCTAACGACTGGCCTTTCAAGGAACAGGAGCTCAAGGCTCTCGAAGCCCGCCGTGCCCGTGCTATCGACGAATTAGAACTCAAGAAAGCCGAACGCAAAGAAAGGGTATATATATTTTATTTCCTAAACTTCGCTGATATTTTTGCTTTCTCATTATTGTTTATTGTACTTTTATTCTATGGAGAAAGTTGGATTTTTTTTAATGTAACACTTTAATCCCCTTGTGTTGTGTGGTATTGTTTGATGTCTAAACTGTAGCGGACCATATTGTTTTATGTGAAAATGCATCTCTAAATGTGTGATTGCTTACTGATTTTGTGCTATTTGTGGTATTGTTTTATGTCTAAACTGCAACACTTAACCCTTTGCAGTGATTTTTTTAGAGTTTTTAAGTTTCTCAGAGTTGTTATTGCTTATTGATTGTGTGCTATACATTTAGTTTATGGAGAAAGTAGGATTTTCTACGTGATAAATGCACAAAACCCCGTTTTTTTTTTCTTCATGAAACACGGAACCCCATGAAGTTTTGAATTCAACACTCCCTAGTGAAAATGCAACTCTAAATATGGACACATGTTGCGCACTGGTTATTTTCACTATGGGGCAGGGATACTGTGTTTTAAGGATAAACCAAAGGAGGGGGTGGGCGGGTTTGTGTACTATTCTTTTTTGTTTTTATTTTTTTAGGTTGTGATAAATTTTACTGTCCTGGTAGATACTATTCTCTAATGTATATGCAACAAGTTATCACTTTAAATTCATAGTGGTACTCTACTCTGAACTCTTCCAGGCTCGAAAGAGGAAGTTGGGTTTACCAGAGGATGATGATAGCTCCCAATTGGATAAATCAGCTTCTTCAGCAGATAATTCTACTGGAGCTGGGAAAAACCGGGGTATGTTAATTCTGAATGTTTTATTAAGAGATGTATTCTTGGTGGAAGAATTATTTTTCATTGGATCTACTACCTTGTCTTTTTGCTACTTTTAATACCTATTATTTTCATACAGATAACTCAGATAGGGCTTTCTACAAGGAGTTGGTGAAAGTCATTGAAGCATCGGATGTCATTTTGGAAGTTCTTGATGCTCGTGATCCCCTAGGTACTAGATGTGTTGATATGGAGAAGTTGGTGATGAAAGCCGGTCCTAACAAGCATCTAGTGTTGCTTCTGAATAAAATTGGTAATCTTTTTCTCTCTCTTCTGCATTTTTAAGGTGATTAAAGTTGTGTCATGATTCTTATGTTATTCCGTAGAAAATTTTGGAGAAGCTAGAAAGTGAAAACAATTATAAAGCACGTTATGATTAAGTAGAATTTAGATTAGATGTTCAATGGAATGGCTTGACCAAAATATCAGAGGACCTTCTAAGAGTACACAGATATAACTCTGAGTGTGCTCTAGATGTTACGTTTTCACTATCAAACAATAATAAATCATATATTGGCTACCATTTAAGTTCATGACTATTTCACTATGTATCTCACATGTAAATGATTGAGAAATGTTTCATCTATTTTTCTTGTCCATATGGTTTCAGCTTGTTTATTTGTCCTTGTTACTTGTGTCTCAGATCTTGTTCCTCGTGAAGCCGTTGAGAAGTGGCTCAAGTATCTTAGGGAAGAATTACCGGCTGTTGCATTTAAGTGCAGTACCCAAGAGCAAAGATCAAACTTAGGGTGGAAATCAAGCTCAAAGGCAGCAAAACCAAGCAATCTTCTACAAACTAGTGATTGTCTAGGAGCTGATACTCTTATTAAATTGTTGAAGAATTACTCAAGAAGCCATGAGGTAAGTCTATCACTTGTCTCCTGCAATGACCACATTTCATCTACAATGACTTCTTTGAAGCTTTATAAGATTTTCAGTGGGGTATGCTGTTTGTTCTTGGGGTTTCTCTTGCCAATATAGTTTATAATGTGCATTGTGTGCATGAGCATAAACATGTGTCCCATTGGTGTATACATTATGTTTTTTATTGTACATGCGCTTGTATGGTCTTCATTTGATTTTTTTTTTTGATAAATTAATTTATATGTTAGCATGTGGAGTTTGCTTGACTTGCTATTCTCACTGTACTTGGTTGGAAGTTAGTTATTGTTACAAAGAGTCTTTGTGCAGTGGTTTGTAAAGTAAATTTTCTGGATGAGGTGAAATAGGTTTGAAAAGTTGATGATTAATCAGTTGATATGAGCCACTTGGCTCATTGTATGTGTGATTCTTATTTCTTATGTTCTGGTGAATATCAGGAAAATATATGCCTTGTTGACCAAAACCTAATATACTCTTTTAGGGAAGTTTTGTTCTCAAAGTGGGTCTCAAAGTATGCCTTTCAAGACCTGTATTAGTGGTCTTTTTAATCCACATATCAAAGCTTCTCAATTAGGAACCATTGTGAAGATTGTTTTACCTTGTACCACTTCTATACCAAGTTCATGTATCTACTGATCATAGTTATAATCTAAGCAGGAGCTCTTTTGAGGTTTTAATTGATTCCAGGAATTTTGGTTGTTTTGTGCTCCTATTGGCAAAGCCTTGGCTTTTAGGTTTTGTTTATTATCTTAGTGGTCTCATATCTCCCGACATTATTTATTAGGCATTTGTGGCAGAAATTTTGTTTTTCTTTGATATAAGAATGACTGCTATAGATTTTAGCAGAGTGATTCTTTCTATTAATAACACTAGCCCCACTTATTTCATACCTGGGTGATTGATGGTGACATGGTACTGTGAGGAAAAGGTAAAAGGAAGTATTAATAGTGATGGTTGGCTCCAGCTTCTGTGAGCTTTAAGAGAGGTGGTTGGTTACTGGTAAGCAATCTTATCCCCAAATTTGGGTGAAATGAACTATAAATGGTGAATTAGAAATTTATTAAAAATTTGGCTTGAAACTGAACTTCTCCTTTGGAGGATAAATGGGCCATTCTGGTCTTGAAGTGAACTCTTCAAAGAGCCCAATTCATATCCAGGAGAATTGAAGTGCTGGACATAAGAAAGTAAGCCTACGTAGTACCTTAGGATGATTTGAGTCAAACTTATCTTCAGTGGGAAAGAATGGATAATTATTTTGCATGTATTTCCGTTTTATTTTGTCAGTGCCATTTCTAAATTGATAAGGAAATTAATTTGAATTGAGTTCTGTTGAGGAAGAACTGATAATTATTTTGCAAACTAATCTTCAGTGGGGAAGAACTGTATTATTTTCACATATTTTGCTTTTAGACTGTCAGTGCTTTTTCTAAATTGTTAAGAAAGTTAATTTGAATGGGTTCCCTAGCTTCTTGATTGGATGTTGGGTACGAGGATTCTTTTTCTGATTTTATGTGGCATAAATTTTGTTGTCCATCAAGTGAAACTTCCATCTTAGAAAGGCATCTTAAACTGAAAATAGCACTACATGCTATTTGAAATACTTGTAGGAATAAACATTTTGCCAGGTGAGTTCATAGACGTGAGAACCTTCAACTAAAAAATTACTTAACTTTCCTTTACCTGGTGATTTATGCACTACCTAGTACATGCGTGTTGTACTTTGTGTGTTGAACACAAAATCCTTTTGGGAAAAAATGGAACGAAGAATGATGTCTTGTTTTGCTAATTGGATGTTCCATGGTTTGGTGAATAGTGGTTGGCCTTATCAAAATTGTATTAAACTAGGAAATTGTATTAATTTAAATAATAATATCAAAAACAACTAAAGCAAATAGTCAATGATAATGACTATGATGATGGTATCATGCTGATGGTAATGTATTCTGATAATAGCAATAGTAATGATGATAATGCTCATGTATGACATAGTTTGGAGGCATCTGTTGTGTTTGATGTTACTGGATTTCTACCATATTTGTTTTTACTACTTAATGGTTCTAGTTATGCCATATTTTTTGAATTTCGGTTTTTGAGTTTGGATAAATAGTTCCAGCCATATTAATCTATTGTCCCCTGTATTTATGGCAGATCAAGAAATCAATTACAGTGGGTGTTATTGGCCTGCCCAATGTTGGTAAGAGTAGTCTCATTAATAGTTTAAAGAGATCCCATGTTGTCAATGTTGGTTCTACTCCTGGCTTAACAAGATCCATGCAAGAGGTTCAGTTAGACAAGAATGTCAAATTGTTAGACTGCCCTGGTGTTGTGATGCTTAGATCTGGATCAAATGATGCATCTATAACTCTTCGAAATTGCAAAAGAATTGAGAAGTTGGATGATCCAATTGGTCCAGGTGAGTGAATTTATTTTATGTTTTTGGCTGTTTATTTGCTATTCCGCTTGAATGCCTTTTCATGTGGCTAAAGATATACAATGCTTTGTCCCGTTATCAGTTTACATTGTCTCTCCATTTTGTCTTCATATAAAAGGAAATTGCTTTTATAGAATCAAAGACAATGAATGTTAATTAAAGACATTACAGTGACATCAAATTCTGTTACATGTATTGCACCAGAAGATGAATCATTTATTTAAAAATAATAAATAATTTTTGTGGATTTTGTGTGTTATTATATTAGGTTCTATAACTAGACTTTGATATCATACTGTCCCTGCTCCATCTGTGCAGTGAAGGAGATTCTAAAGCTTTGCCCAGCCAGTATGTTGGTAACTTTGTTCAAGGTCCCTAGCTTTGACTCAGTTGATGACTTCCTTCAGAAAGTGGCTTCTGTTAGGGGTAAGCTGAAAAAGGGTGGTGTTGTGGATGTTGAAGCTGCTGCAAGAATTGTTCTGCATGACTGGAATCAGGGTATGTGTTAGTCATTTATGGTTTATGTGCCCTGAACAAAACAGAGAGAGAACAAGAAAAGCAAATTGTAATATATAAAGATTCAAAGTGGTGATAATAATTTGGGTGTGAGAGGTCCTGAGTTTGATTCTTAGAAAACCCCTAATTATCTAATGTTATACTTATAAAAAAGAAGTGATGTTAATAATTTCATTTTGTTGTAGGTAAGATTCCATATTACACTATGCCCCCAATTAGGAATCAAGCAGAACCTTCAGAGGCCAACATTGTTTCTGAGCTTGGGAAAGAGTTTAACATTGATGAGGTTTATAACACTGAATCTTCGTTTATTGGAAGCCTCAAGTCTGTTGATGATCTCAATCCCGTGGAAGTTCCTCCAAGTTGCCCCCTCAATTTTGACGAGGATATACTCGAGGTTTGTGATCTCTCTTGGTTTTAAGCATCTATTTATTTTCTTAGGATGTGAAGTGACTTTATTAGTGCTTGAAATCTCCATCCCTGAGAGGAGCACACCTCCTCATTGTTTGTCTGTGGTTCTTTTAAAATAATTTGAACAAGTTAAAAAGATTTTTGGGTAAGTGAATGGGAAAAATACTTAATTGAAATGGAATTTAAATCAAAGTGGAACTAAAATTTCATTATATGTAGTTTTTAAAATTTATGAAACTAATTCCTCAATGGCCAATTCTTTTTTTTGCATTTTATAATTAGAATGATGATCCAAAACAATCAATCCAAGTTGATGAAGGCCCCGAAGACATGGCTAATGATGAAGATGATGTGTCCATGGCATGTGAAGAAGATGAAGAAGGCAGGAACAAGGGAAAAACTGCTAGTAGCAGGCAGAATGAGAAGTTATATGCAGTTGAAGGTATGCTTAATACAAAGATGAAGAAAGCAGAGAAGAAGAGAAGGAAAAAAGCCGAAAAGTCAATCCCAGAAGATTCCATGGACGATGACTACGATTTCAAATTGGATTATTTCAAGAAGGGATCTGCCATGGATGTTGGTGATAAGGACAATGAAAATCAAATAATTGGTAAGGTGCCTATGTCAGGTATTGAGTTCCCTGATGATTGATGTAAGGGATAAACCATGAGTTAAAAATGGCATGCCTTCTCCTTAAAATGGACTGCATGCTTTTATTTTATTTTATTTCTTTTGGTAGAGTAATCAAATTTTGGTTATGATATTTTATGTCATCCTTTTGGACAACATTTACACCGAAATGTGAAATGAAATATTGAATTGTAATAGGGAGAGAAAGTTCATGAGAAATTTGATATCAGGCTATTCCAATGCCTTTTCTGTTCAATCTCTTTCTCTCTCTCTCTCATGCATTGGCTCGTGTACATAAAAGCTGGTGTAGAAAACATACGAGCTCCATATGCTTCAATCCATGACCGAGTCATTTTCAGATGGAAAATCGTCTTAAATTCTCCTTATTCTGTGAGGCTGTGGTCTGTGGAGCATGAACTTGGATTTGCCTCTATACGACTGTGCGTTCTTCTTCTTCTTCTTCTACCTTTTTTTTTTTTTTTTTTTTTCTTATTTATTTATAAATTTTTATAATTATACCTCTTTGCCCACAATTACAAAATATTGAGTTTCCCAACCTTGTGATCAGAACACGGAGGAGACCAAAAATTGTTTGTGTTTAAAAAATCCAAATTTCAGAATTTTGGAACCCTTTTATTAATCCTCAACCGACTTCTGCCAAGCCAAGAATACCAAGTGGGTAACCTTTATTAAAAACTTAAATAAATTACATAATTTGCAAACTACAAACTACACAATTTTCCTATAATATGGTATAGTTTCAAATTAACCCTAAAATATTATAATTTTATAATTAAAATTATGCACTTTTTAAATGGATTCAATTCACACCCTCATTCTATCAAAAAAAAAAAAAAAAAAAAAAATTCACACCCTCATTGTATCTCTCTATTAACTATCTAGAACATTTGAAATTCCGAAGAAATTTTGCCTCAAGAACATTCAAAAAGAATTTATTATAATATTTTTTCCAACCCTTGAAGTTCTAATAGAATCATTCTTTCATAAATACAAATTTATATTTTTTTAATCCATTTCGTTTTTTTTTTTGTTCTTTCCAAACTTACGATTTTGTGTTTACATATATTATTAAAAAAAAATTATTTTTTAGCTTACCTGTGATAATTGATTAATAATATATAAAATGAAATCCTTTAACTTTTGTTAACTTATTCTAATATTTGCTTACAATCTTTAGAAAGTTCATATTTTTGTTTGTCATCATTTTAACATAATCAATACTAGAGATAATATTTTCATAATTATTGACACGATTTATAATTTATTGTATTTGAAGTAAAATCACTTTCACTTAGATCTAAGACACCTATTTTAATGCACTAATCACAGTAGGACATGCAAAATTTTTGAAAAAAAGTGGTATCCTTGTATATAATTATTCAAATATATATTTTTAATAGAGATAGTACTTCATGCGCCTGACGCATATGAAAAATTTTCATTTTTAATCAATTAGTAATTAGTTTTTAAAATTACAAAAAGTATTACATTGTCATATTCACTAAATTTATTTATAAATTTGTATTAATTAAATATATATATATATATATATATCCTATTTAAATATTCTTTACGATCACAAATATATATATATAAAATATTTGGGGAAGAAATAATTGGCGGGAAGAAGGAGAGAGAGAGAGAGAGATGAGTTCAGAAGGCCCTGATCTAGTGTGCGAGGTGGACAACGTCCAAGGCATCGTTGATGCCCTAACCGCCGTCCGATGGAAACGGCAGCAGGACGCGGTGGTGGAATTATCGGAGCACGGCGTGGTTTTGATCGTGGAGGAAAGCAGTTGTCTTCAGGCCAAAGTTTATCTTCAGCGCGAGGTACTATCAACTATCAAAAGTTTCAAACTAAATTATTGCGGCAGTTAAAAATTCAGTTTGAATTTGAATTTATATGAATAATAATAATGAATGAATGAATGTTTGGTATAAAAATGATGAAGCTTTTCATTAAATATGAGTACGGTGGTGCACAAGGGCGGCCTCGATTCGGTGTGAGCTTGGGCCTCTTGGTCAATTGCTTGAACACATTTTCGGTTCCGGCAGGTGGGCGTTCCTCTTCCACCATCGAAATTCGATATCCAGGCCCTGATATGCAGCTCCTTCTCAAGTATGCATCACTATCTTGGCCCAAAAAGCACCTGACAAAGTTATTTAGTTATGTAGTTATGTAGCACATTTTTTGAACTTGAGTTCCAAGCAGTATGAGCTCCACTGCTTGGCGTGCCACGTTAGCTGCTCAAACTCGAGTTTCAAAAATGTGTTACATAACTAAATAACTTTGTTTGGATGCGTGTCTCCTAAAATTTTACTAAAATTGTGCTATTTGGCAAATTTGGCCTACTATCTTACTTTATATGACGCTGCTCCTACATTGTTCTTTCTTTCTTTCTGAGGCTCAACTCTGTTGTCGAGGTTCATTGTATACACTCTTACTTGATCTGCAAGCAAACTAATCCTAATCTTACTTTTATTGTTTCAACTGTTGTAGTTTAATCAATGTATGGGGTAGTCTATCATTTAGCTTACTATAAATACCTTACTATGGGTTGATTGTTAAATACATTGCTTGACAAGAAAGATGAAGCTATCAATGGTTTTTTGTAGTCAACATAGGCCATGATACCGAACCATGTTAATATCTCACTTTTGTACGCTTTATCATGGTGTCAAAGCTATGTTTAATCTTTTCTAACATATAGTGTCGTAGTCATGTTTTTATCTTTTCTAATATGGTATCAGAGCCATGTTTCAACAATTTTAATATAGGTAGTGGATAACTCGAGCTTTAGGCTTTCATTTTTTTTTCCTTTTCAAATCTTTGGGAGGGGTATGGTGGATTTTGCACTTTGACATACTTGCCTAGTGTTTGTTTTTTTGAAGCCTTCTTGTTGGTTTTTACTGCATTTTTGTTAGATTGTTGGTTAGTGTTTCATATCTGGATATTGTGAATTTACAACTTTCTAAAGTTTACTCTTTTTTTTTTGTCCTTGCCGAAATAGTTATTGGTAATTAAGAATCGAGAAAATAGAAAGGCCAGTGGTCATGTTTAATTTCTAAATTTAAATTTTTGGTTCCCCAGTGGTCGGACAATTCTAGCTCACGGGATGATGCCTTTGAATATGATTTGCAGTTTGTATTTGTTTGCCAATTCCATAAATCAGATTGAGATTCGATGCTATATTGTCTTTTATATCTTAAGGTCTGTTGATTCACTGGACGCTTGCATTTATGCGGAGATCAGGACAAGAATCCCAGAAACAATTTCATGGGACTATAATTTTGAACCTGCAGGAACCACCCCACTAAGTTTTACTGTTAAGGTATACTCTTATTATATGTACTCTTTAGCCACTGAATTAACCACCCCTTTATCTTCCATTATTCCATTGCATGATAGTGGTAGTTTTGTAGCTGCATCCTGATGTACAATTGCTTTGCATCTCTCTCTCTTTCTCGCGCCCAATTCTGCTTTTCTGAATGATAATGCATGCATATTATGCTTGCGTAATTTTACTCTCTTTTGAACATCACCTACACTGGGTGGGTTCTTAAAGTTACAATTTACAAACATAAGTAAATATTTTTTTCTCCACTAGTAATTGACTATTTCTAGTGGTTTTAGCTAATATTTTTTTTATGCATCAGTAATATTTTAAGAACATCTCATTTAATTATTTGATGTGAGAATTTATTCATTCACGTTGATGCAAAATGTCATCATTTTAAAGTGCTGGTGAGACCGTGAGACAGAATTTCAGCTGTCTGTCCCCATTAGTTGGATACAAGGCTTTGTTGAGGTTACTAGGGTATATGACATTTTGGAGGTGCTGTAGTGCTAAATTTCAACCACTCTCTTTTACCATGACAAATTACATTAGGTACTGGTGTTCTTTAGATCTTCAATGTAATGATTTTTGTGAAGGAACGAGTCATTTATCAAATAAATTACTAAAACTATTGAGGAAAAGCTTCTGAACATGAAATTTTTACTGTAATAGATAAATATGCATGGTTTTCTGCTCATGTATTATTTATCTTGGAGCCAGTGCCTACCACTAACAATTCAAACTGTGATATTTAAACCACAGTCCGCAGCATTGAAGGAAGCTATTGATGATCTTGAATGGCCTGGATCAAGTGTACAGATCATACTACAACCAGATCCTCCTTCTGTCACCTTTAAAGGTGAAGGCCATGGAGACTTACAGGTGAGGTTTTATTTTAAACTAAAAATAAAGTACCCACTTTGTCTGGATTTTAATATTTTCACAGGTTTAATCCTTGCCTTCTCTTGCAGATAGACTTCATGTATTATGTGAATACTGATCTCTTGATTGCATTTAGTTGTGATCGTCAGGTTTCTTATAGGTACTTTTCAACTATTTTTTATTACCTTCATGTAATGCACCATTTCACTTTCATGAAAATTGACTGTGTGGGTTCTCACCTTGATTTCAACAGGTATAAATACAAGTTCCTCCAGGCAACAACTTCAAATATACCCAGCAGCGTTATTAGAGATAACAGAGGAAGCAAGTTGACTATTGGGCGAGGTGGAATGCTGAAAGTTCAGCACCTGGTTTCAGTTGCAAGACCATCAATTCCTCACCCACACGTTGATTCTGCTGGCTACCAGCAGCCGAGTCGGATTGCGTACATTGAGTTTTTTGTGAAACCTGAGGAAGATGAAAGCACCATAAATGATTAACATTTGCTATCAAGTTTGTGGCTACTGGTTACCAATTAATAAAAATTGTGGCAACTAGTTGCATATTATACCTTGTCAATGAATCTCACTGCCTCCCAGCATTCCCCTTTTATGCTAAAATTTGCACATATTTTCATGCCTAAGAAAGGAACGACGACAACTTTATTGTAGTTCATACTGCTTTCTCTAATTTCAAGTTCCAGTTTTCTGTTGGATTCCTATCCTTTTTAATTTGTAACCTACCTATTTCAATTTGGTGGCTCAAATCTATCTTCCTGCAGGTGTTATTCTTTAGATATACTGATTCTTGCAAGTTGTAGATGAAACATAGGACCTTTTTTTCTTTTCCTGTAGTTAATTTGCATGCACAACTTAGTAGTTTAACTAGGTTTAAATCTGTAGCAGATATTAACGAATCAGTTTTCACTTGGTTTAAATCTGCTATTTCTTTTGTTTTGCCTGAAGAAAATTCTAAAAACATAAAAGCCATCCCCTTCTCATTCAACCTCAACTCTGAAGATACTACTTGTTGGGCTTTCTCTTAGGATGGTTTTTTTTCCCTTATATCAGCGTGCATAATAGCTAAAGGGTGAAATCCCTTGAACCTAAGCCCTTCACACCATAAGTGGATCTGGAATGTTTTAACTACTCCTAGAATCCGCTTTTTCATTTGGTTATGCAGTCATAATAGTGTACCTTTGTGAAGTGTTGGGTTCAAAAGGTTTTATTACTCTTGGTATTAAGTGTTCTGTGTAACAGTCACAACGAATCACTGATTCATATTTAGCGCGAGTGTTCCTTTGCAAATTCATTCTGGCAGAAGCTTAATGTCCCACATGAGCTGCGGAGCTAGTTCTTTACAAACCTCATGGATTGGATGCATTCTAATTCCTTCTCTAACAGTCTTACCAGCAACTGTGGGCTTGCCTTGGAATATTCTTTTTCCTATGGACTTATGGCATCTGTGGCTGCACAGAAACTCTTTTGTTTTTTGAAATGGGGTCGTTGATTTAAAAACCCACAAGCTGTGCATTAACAAAATCTGCTGAGTTCTTTGCTTTAACATTGGAGTCAAAGGATTAATAAATGGCTAAAGAATGGGCTGCTATTGGTTGGCAGAAACCAGCCTTTGTTAATCTGAATGATTAATGGTTTTTGTTATCCTTTCGAGTAAAATGCCAAATGAAAATCAAATGTAAAATAAAGGGCAAATTACATTTTTCCACCATAAATTAATTACACTTAATCCCCTGAAATATCAAAATGCACGATTAACCCCCCAATTTTAAAATTATATTACACATAATTTCCTGTCGTCTGTTTTGGTGTTAAATCTAATGAAATTTAGCATTGAAAGACTAATTTATTGTCAGCTATATCTTTTAGAGGGTAAAAATTGGTATTTTAATATCAAATTTCATTATACTTAATACCAAAATAGAAAGTAGGAGAAAAATTAAAACACAATTATAAGTTTGGGGGTGTCATTTGGGTTTCAATAGTTTAGAGGGTTAAGTGTAATCTAGGTAATAGTTTAGGGTGGACAAAGTGTAATTTTACCTAAATAAAAGTGAAAAGAAAAGAAAGCTTTTGCTAATGAGATTAGTTGGCTCATGTTAATATCGGGTACAGGCTAGGTATTATCATGCAAATCTAGGTATTAGGTTTGGATGTTGACAGTACAACTCTAGTACCTGCTTCATATGTTTTGAATTGGGAGAATCAAATGATTTTTGATAATTACTAATAAGGCAAGACTTAGGTACAATATTTAGGTGTTGTTCCTTAGGTTTCTCTCTTAAGATTCTACCATGTAAATTTTTTTTCATAGGATAGAAGTGTATTTTTTAATTAAGTAGCCACATGGCTGAATTTTAAGAGAAGAACTTAAGGAACAGCACCTAAAGTACTGTACTTAAGGTTTTTTCCAACTGATAAACATAACAACAATATCTTCCTCATTTGTTTGTCTCTTAAGGCCACTAATTAATGGTAATTTCAGCGTCGCCTTTGTGTTTCCCTTCCATGGAAAAAATGTGAGTATTCTTGTCACTCCTTGCAAAGTAGCCATGTTATATAGGATCTTTGTCCCCACATTCTCTTTTATTTGCTAAGCAAATCAGATACTTGTCAAAATCTTCACTTGTTCATGCCCTTACCCTCTCATTGAACCTGTTTCTGCTTGCTTAAGGAGGTTTTTTTTTTTTTTTTTTGGCCAAATCTTTCCTAACCCAGCCAAACTGATTTTTGTTCCATCTACTTAGTCGTGGTTTACAGTTCTTCAACTTTTTAACCACCACAAACATAAAAGGGTACTTGAGACTACATGCCCCCGAGCTCCTTCAACTGTTGTTTCACAACTTGTGTAAACTAGCCTCCACGATTCCATTAAGATAACGAAAACAAACCTCCAAATTGCAATCTACATCAAAATTTGGGATTTTTTTCAAAATAACACTAAAACTCAAACAATTTCGTTAGTTAGCACGTTTTCAAAACTATTTAGCAAGCTAACATCTCAAGTGTGAGGGGGTCGATTTTGTTGTGCTAAATTGAGTATAATGAACTTGAGTTCTATGCGTGGAAATCAAACATTACAGACTCAAGTTCCATGAAGAGATCAGACAAGGAAGAAAACCCAAATTCTACATGAAGAAGGCAAAACCAAAGAAGAAAGCCCAAGTTCTACACGAAGAAGGCAAAACCAAAGAAGAAACCCAGAAGGAAGAAAACCCAGAAACCCAGACTAAACAATGAAGAAACACAAACCAGAAGAAACCCAAACAAGAAACACCAAGAAACAACAAACCACGAAGAAGGAACAAACCAGAAAGATCAAACCCACGAACCCAGATCTCCCTAACCCAAACCGTTCGGCTCAGACTGAACCCAGGCAGCGATGGCGAAGGTTCCAGGAGGCGGCGGTGGCCACGACGAAGTTCTAGGCTAAAGTTTTCCTCTAATTCGTTGTTTTTCTTGTCTGGGTCTTTTGGGTTTGATGATGTTTCATTGTTTTTCTTGTTCTTTGGTTTGATGATGCTTGTTGTCCGTCGAATTTCTTAGGGAAATCAAGTCCTCTACACTCGAGATGTTAATTTGTTAAATTGTTTTGAAAACATGCTACCTAACAAAATTGTTTGAGATTCAGTGTAATTTTGAAAAAATAATCCTCAAAATCTTTGGGTAGATTTTCATACTCAACGTCATTTTTCTAATTATAATGTCAAAATAATTCTATGCCTAATGGTAATCCATAAAAACTGCATCGGCAAACATTGTTGATCATAATGCTGAATACTAATGCTAGTTTTGGAACATTATTTGTTCCTTTAAAATGAAACATCTAAGAAAATTAATTTCCGTCCACAAACCATCTCAGAAGCTTTTGGCATACACAGCAAATGCTTATATTAAATAATTAAAACTATCAAAATCTTATGAGTTAACTCATGGGTTTGGATTGAGGAGGGAGAGGGAGAGGGAGAGGGGGGGGGGGGGGGGGGGGGGAAGAGTAGAGTGAATTTGCCAAAAATTAGGCTAATTTTCTACTAACTCTACTCTACTCCCCCTTAATCCAAATGGGCACTCAATGTTGTAGTTTTATTGTTCACCTCTTATCTCTTGGAACACTCCCAAGTACACCTCCAAAACGGAAAGAGAATGCTTAGTACGTGAAAGAACACTCTATCTACAGCCGACATCCAGCTTAAAATTAGAGAGAAGTTACTACTTACAATCAACAAAACCAAAAAGAAAAGAATGTAGTCCCAAAGAGCCAAAGCAAACTGAAAAACATATACTTTAGAGCACTACGACAAAATTGCAAGGACAACATCCTTTAATTCAATCATGAATAAGATGGGTGGCAATTAGTTTCCTCACACTAAAGTACCTTCTGCTGGGATTGTATATAAATTACCACGAGGCTCAATATGTTAGGTCCTATTGCACAGCTATTATTACCAAGCCTCTGTTTGGATTGCATTGAAAAGGAAAAAAATTTGAGTCTAACATTTTCTGTATGGGTTCCGTGCACTGTTCACAGGACCTGCAAGTACGGATTTCAGCAATTTTTAAAAAAAAATTAGGTCTCACTGTACTATTCACACATTTAAAAATTATTTTGCTACAGTGTTTTTAGTTTTCAGCAATAAGCAGTATCCAAACAGACACCAAATGTCTGGTTTGCTCCTTCAAATAGGCTATGCCAGACGGTTGCGTTCACAACTATCCCACTGTGTGCTGTTTGCAACCCTTGGGTCCAAAATGCTGAGCACTACGCCTCACAATCTGTTTGCATAAATAGCAATAATGATTTTGGCATGCCCAGCAGAACATATGATTGTTATTGTCAACCTGTTGGTGCATGCCAAGAAAAGGTGAAAACAGAAGGATATATCAGTCTAGTGCGACTCTAAAGTTCAAATGAAAATAATATAATCTTCAAAATGACTATCAATAGAACAAGTTACTATCTAAAATTGTTTTATTTAGGAGGGGAATTTTTTTATATTTAAATTTTAATCAGTATTTATCAATAATTTAACTGAAGTAGATCCTCTTTATGTTAGGTTTAACTTACATATCATAGACATTGCTCTAGGCCTTGGTGAGATCAACTCAAGCTTGACAGGGACGTGGCCGGTTGTTTGATTTTCAGTAATATGAATAGATTCAAGTACTTTCTTCATATTGGGATACACAGCTGACGCATCTAGAATAATATGGCTTTCTCTATCCTTTTTCCTTTTATTCTTTTTTAAATTTTATTATCTTTCTTAAATATTAAAGGTTGGGACATCATTTCAAGGAAGGTTAATAACTGCCTTAATGCAAACAATAAAAAAAAAAAATTTGATTGTTCACAAATAAAAGAAACATGTTATCATAAGAGGATTTCAATTCAATAAAATTCTCATTTGGAATCTCAGGCTCTAAGCCAACAAAGAGAAGAAGACGAAGAAAAAAGCACAGTTTTTGCAGCATCAAAACTTAAAATCCCACGGTTTTTTTAAATATCAGCTGGTAAGAACAATCTTTTAGTCTTGTTATTCAGGGTTTAATGTAATCTTCATCAATTTGATTGCTTTAGTGAGGCTTTTCTTCTCTAGAAATACGAAGATTTTTGAGTTTATATTTCATTTATAACACTTTTATTAGTGTATTTGACAATACCAACCATAAGATGTACCAAGACAATTCGGATACTGGAAAATTGTTTAAATCAGACAAATGCAAAAAGAACAGTGACTGCATAAAGAAGCAACTTTGATAGAATTATCCCATCACATATGAACTTTCAGAGACACTGATTCTTCACCTTGGCATTGAATTGACGACAATTAGGGCATGATGAACCATGTTGAGCATGCTCAGCTTGAATCTGACCCAACACTTGGCGAGGATTTATGCGCTCTATCCACTCACGAATAACTTCTTGTGGGAACAGATCACACCTCCCATCCCTTGAACGAGTAAAAGTTATAAGTCCATATAAAGACAATAAATACAAATATATAAACAACACAAGCATAATAAATCAATTTTAAACAAGTTGTAAATTACATACTTGAAATGATCATATCCATCAATCGCCTTGTTACACTGGTAGCAGAAATATTGCCCACAGTTCTCACACACCATCTTGTTGCAACCTTCAGTTTTGGAAATTGCCATCTTACAAGACGGGCATTGCTTAGCATCACTGAGTATTGTCTTGACACTAAGGATTTCATTTATCATTTCACGTTCTTTACGCTTTTGATCCTCCTTCAGTTGAGATGAAGTTTGGCGCTCCTGGAGGCAAAAAGTAAAGACATTGAATTCTTAGTAATCTGGCAAGTTTTCTATATTAAGAGGAAGTAGGACAAGCTGGAGAATAAACATGAAGGTAATTATTAAAAAAAACCATCAAAGCTCAAACTAACAGAAGACATAACTATGAATAGAGTGGATTTGCAAAATATCTTTTTATTTTTATTTTTTATAAGTAAGAATGATATATATGCAAAAAGGCTGTTCTATGCATGAAAAGCACAGAGCAAACCAACAATTACAAGAAAAGGAAAAGGAGAAAAGAAACAGAAAAAACAACAGCAAATTAGTTACAAAAGAGAAGAGAACTAAGAAATGAACTCTAATAATTGATTGATCCATGGGATTTTTGGGTAATGGGATTAATCACACTGGACTATGAAAGGATGTTAAATTGTCACTCTCTAGTATCTAGCTATCTTGTCAGGCCTTAAACTAATAGGTAGAATACAATCTATATAAACGTTTATTTCCTTAACTTCCAATGTAAATGATTGTTTTGAGTATAAGAAAGTTTTATAGTAGAGGATCAGTTATTGAAGTACAAATGACATTTAGAAATTTGCAGCTTTAAACAGATGAGTAGGTTGTACCCAAGGAGAATGACGTTTGGTCGCAAACTTAAGAGGTTGAAAATTATAATTAGCATAAGAAGAATCATGTTTTGGAGCCACTTCAGCAATCAAAAACATTTAGTCAACATGTTCACAAAATTAGCATAGCTGAAATGATAGTGTCAAGATAAATAAGTGGAAATACATGGAGAGATAGGGTATTAGGATATTGTGGGTGGATGATAATCGGCCCAAACCGAGTATCGGGCTGATGTCCCAGGAACTAATGGCCCAATGTGCAACCTATGAGAGGCCCCAAGCAGGCCCACCATGTGAGCAACCATGCTGGGGGCCCACCAGTTTGCATTACCCCTCCTGAGGAGGGATAATAGTGCCGAGGAGATATGATGCCTTGGGGGAGTCTGCCATCTGAGCACGGATCTCAATGCATGGCACAAGTTACAAAGGAATGATCACAGTGATGGTAGCAGGAGGGCCCACCTCCTGGTAACAGATTTGATATGCTGGAACAGTAGACCAGACTCAAGGAACCACCCCGATTCTGCAAGCAGTGGGACCCATGCAAAGGTGGAAGATTCCCATCATTACTGACCCACTAACTGGAGAATATAAAGAGTATAAAATTTAAAGAGAGAGGGGTTGAACATTTTTGGGTGAGAGAAACAGGAGAGAAAAGGAGTATAAAACAGAGTTTTTGGGTAAGGGAAAAACCTAGTAGAAACCGTCTTAGGGTACCTCGGCCATCAGAGAACCTCCTTATATGGCCCAATAAACAGTCCTAAATAGTCTTAGGGAAGTATCTGCCTATCAACCACTAGACCAATCCTTTCTAGGACCTCCCATTTTGAGCTATATTCCCAGTTACCCACAAATTAATTGTGGTTCTAGCCCAGGATCAGTTTTTCTTTAGGCCTAGCCCCCACATATATGAAGTGAAGAAATTTATTTAAAGATAGGGATGACTCCTATTAATGAAAATATCAAGTAGAGTTACTTAGGATTTGTTTGGTTATGTCAAAGAAGAGTGAATGATGCAACATGGAGAAATAGTGATTTGATTCAAGTAAAGGAAATGAAAGAGGAAGAGGAAAACCTAAAATAACGTTGGTAGAAGTAGTAAAAAAGGATATGTTACTCAAGGAGAGGACAGAGAGTATGAATTTGGATTGGATAGACTGACCTCAATTACGCTATTGAGGATCTATAGTGAATCCAAAATTTCTGACTAAAGGTTCTGTTGTTATAGTTATTATTGTTGTTGTATGGTAAGGGAGAGGCCATTAAAACAATTATCTGGTGAAGTCCCTCAGAACATGGGATGAGATTTAGAAGGAAGAATGATGAACAATCAAATCCCAGTTTGGACATTCTCTATGAGTATGCCATTGAGAGAGTGCAAGCAAGAGATAAGCATTTGGATCATTTGACTCAAATTTGCTGCAAGTTATCCTATCACAGAACTTGAAAGTCACGCTTCACAGATGCACTTGCATCCCCTAAAAAAATAATAATAATCAACATGGTTACAGTAAAACTCTCTAGAATATTATTCAATTAGAGAAATTATAAGGAGTACATGTATGCATATTTTTTACTTATTTTGACCAGGGGAGAAGTGGGGGAAATTAAATCATGCAGCCTGAATTATATATTCTACGTATTAGTAGATCCTCTCCTAAAGGCTCAAGTGAATGCGCCATCTCCTTACCAAACTCAAAAGTTAAACAAGCAAGGGACTGCAAGAAAATCTGCATCCAAGCTTAGCTAGCCATAAGCAGAGCCTAATTTATGAGATATATATATATATATATATATAATTGGGAAAATATTACTTCTTCTATATGTTTAGGATTCAGCTGATTCATTATCGTTGCATACCACCAGCCTCATACAAGGCATAAGACCATAATTCCACTAAAAATATCCCGCTCTGAAGAAAATGATTAGCATGCCCCATAACACAGAGCGGCCAAAAAAGCTGCAATAAAAAAAGGCCAGGATGAACTGCAAAATTTACCTGCAAAATACGAAGCTTCATTTCTGGTGACATACATGCTATGCCTACATGGCGTCGCTCCCTACAAAGTGTACAAAAGCTAAAGAAGCACTTTGAGCATTGAGCATGCTGGTCCTCATCTTCTATGCTGGGTGTTTCACATCTTGGGCAATAGGCAACATCAGTCATTGACTCGAGTGTTTTTTGTAACATTAAGGACTCCCAGTGTTCGTACTCCTCGTCACCAAGCACTCGTTTCAATAGAGGGGGTGGGACCATACCCCCACATTTTGCATCAGGACAGTGAAGTTTGCTTATGGTACCTTCCTTGATATGCATCTCAGAAAAAGTCTTCATGCATTTCCAACAGAAGAAATGTTGACATGGCAGCCTGATGAACTCAGTACCTGGGAATACAAATTTACAAATGAAAAACAGTATAGCAAGAAGTTTGGGTTTTTAATTAATGAAAAACTTACAAATGGAGGACAGAAATAACAAGTGTTAACATCCATGCAGATATGGATAAAAAAAGACATTAGTCCAGAGAAGAAGTCAATGTGATTAAGAAACTCTATCCTGGAAGCTACAAAATAAAAGTGGACAAGGGGAATGTAGCTCTGCCTAGATCACTGCAGGATGTACACTAATGTCTTATAATAAAAAGCGCTTATATGATTTGCATTTAAATGAACATAAGCACCACCCTGAGAATTTGGAAATTGTGCAGTTGGAAAGAAGATGATGCAAGTCTATTACCTAACATGAAGGAAAAATAAATACAATATAAAGAAAGGGTATTGCATAAGTGATGAACAACTATGTTTGGATTAGGCTTACACATAATAAACCTATCAGGAGGTAGTAAACATAATTAAAGTGATAAACTATCAAGTTCTTGTCAGTCCAATCAAAACAAGGCACCATATCAACATTGGTGGGGTCTCCTTTTCAGCTTCAACTATGGGAAAATCACCCACTAGCATATGAAAAAGTTTATGAAATGAAGGCTGGGTTTGTTTCAATGTAAAATATTTTCAGGAAAATAATTTTTTTTTTTCCTGTGTTTGATTGCATTCCTGAAAATTCTCCAAAAAGTATTGTCAATTGTTTGGCCCATATGAAAATTTTTAAAAGACATAAAAAAATTTATGTCTCTTGAGGGCTTAAACCATTTTAGCCTCATGAGGCAAAATTACTGAGGCAAGATTATTTTCAAGTTAACCAACATTTTCAGCCACATCAAACACCTGAAATTGGTGAAAATAATTTACGTCAAAACCAACACTGGCGAAGAGTATTTATAACTTTTATGACATTCTCTAGAAGGGGTATATCTTCTGAACTCTTAAATGTCATCCTTTTATTTTATTTTACTTTTTAAGTTTTTATGCATTTATTTATGCTTTTAAGCTGATAAGAGTCTGCCTTTTTTTTTTTTTTTTTTTGGGTGTATGTGTTTTCTCTTTATCAATTCATTGGTGCTTGGGTACTTACACACCTCTAGCACAAATTCTCGTAATGCTTAAATGCACACACCTAGGCAACATATATTAAGGAGCTGAAAAGATCTATCATACTAGTTTCTTCTCTTAATAGATAAATACAACTCATGCACTCATATGGGATTAAACTTGTTATTGTTAGAAATATATAGTTAAATGATTAAATTTACCATATCCCAATAGTTTAAACTTTTGGGACAATCGGTAGTTTAACATGGTATCAGAAGTTCGATCCTTCTCTCCTCCGCTCTACCTCCCATTTAAATTCCCACGTGTTAGGCCTCACCTATTAAAAGGTAGTTTCGGCCCACACATGAGGGGGAGTGTTAGAAATATATAGTTAAATGATTAAATTTACTATATCCCAATAGTATAAGCTTTTGGGACAATCAGTAGTTTAACAGTTATGTCCACCTCTGATTTATGGGGTGAGGAGATGCCAATTGGTCCAACATCATTGATAATTTTCAAAGTTAGGAGCTCAAGTGTTCCCTAAGAAGCTTAAAATGAACTACATGGAGGACAATTCACCAAATTTCCCAAGGCAGAAATGTTTTTTGAAAACTTAGATTCGATAAAATGCATGTCAAGCAAAGGTAGAGAGTTACCAGCATAATCCATAAAACAGATGCAGCATTCATGCAAGTTCTTCTGAAAGTTCTCATGTTGTCTCTCATCATTGTAACTTTTCATTAAAGGAACATCAACATCAAGGGAAACAATTCCAGAAAATGCACGCCTATCCCCTGCTTGCCTTATGCCGTAAGGACCAAGAAAAATTTCTTTATCAAACCCAAGATGAGAAAGAGAAAAACAGTGTAGCCATTCCACCCACTGGTATATGACTTCCTGTCCTGGCTGTTCCATCCATATAGAGTCCAGCTTGGAGCAGAGATTAGAAATCCTACTGGAATCCAACCACTTAACAGATATTGTAAAATAAGGCGGTAGTTGGCTTGGGTATGATTTAGGTAACAAACAAGTCAATATAATTGGTGGAAGATATTGGACTTTGAAAGAGTATGAGAAATCATCTGAACTGTCATTTTCAGTCTTAAGATCACCAGATAAATTTAGCTTTGCAGTCATAGCAATTTCACCAGGTGCTTCAATGTGTATATGAATCTGCAAAATAATAAACAGGTGTCAACTATTTGTTTATTTACAGATATTGAAGTTAGATGTTAAGTTATTGGGTTTTTGCAAAACCTGAAAACATCTTAAGCCTTTGTGTCTTTCAAGGATGAAAACATTGTCCCCATAAATGGATTCCATAGCAAGTAACTGCAAAAGAAAAACTCAAGGATGATAAAGGGAAGGAAAATCAGGACTCTTAAAGTTCCTAGCTTGTAAAGCCATGATTCTCCTACCCCATAGGAATGGTTTAAATTTAAGAATTTTTTTTTCAGACCTTCATATTCATTCTACTTGCAAAAAAAATCTAAAAAATTGGCATTTCGAAAATTTCAACCATCTCTCAAACAACAAATTTATCAAATTCAACAAAATTCTGAGTAAAAGGTTTATATGTCAAGTTGTATACCAATTCCAACCATATTTAATTAGGAAGTTATAAATAAATTTCAAATAATTGATAATAAATGGAAAAACTAATAAAATATTCCATAATATTTGCGTGAATGGAATCCCTAAACTAGGTTTCTATAAGTAATAAACAATTTTTTTAAAATAAATATTCTACCTAGTACAGGGGGCAATCATTTGGTAGCTTGAGGGCTTAGTTAAGCTATCATACTTAAACAGAATCATTAAAACCTAAAAATCTTTATCCTTTTTGTCTTCTGCATTGTGTTTATATAATTTCACCCATTTAGGATTTACCTTCTTTAATGGCCTCAGGAGTTTCACACAGCACCTCAACCAGCTCTCCCTAAGCTTCTACTTACTAAAGAGTAAAGATTTAATTTTCTAAAATGATACTAATTTCCTTTTTCTATTTATGGGTTCACGATTGTATACTTCACAAATACTAGGGATGCACCTCTTTTTGCGCTTTTTTGATAGGTAGATAGGGGGGGAGGTGGGGTTCAAACTATAGACATAGGGCATCACAAAGGATGTCATTACCGCTGGCTATGACTTGAACCCACCCATGGATTTCACTACTTAATCATCTCATATAAGACTCTTATATTTTCCAAAGCATAATCCATTTCAGCCACAAGCTCTTATCTGAAAAGAACTTCCTCCTATTTCTCATTAAGAAATGAATGCAAAGATAAGAAGATTTTCCTAGAGAGACCAAGAAAATCAGATTTTCTGCACTGGTACATCAGGTCCAAAATAATTTTAACTCACACTTTTTTCCAATGTAGTGAATACATGTTCTTGTAATATTTGAATTTACCCCTAATTCTCATTAATAAGGAAAATCAGCTGAACATGTACCAGTTGACCTAGTATATATATGAGCAATTCATCAAGGGCAGAAAAAAGTTTATTTAGAGTATGCTCACTTTAAATAGGAATTCTCTCTCTCCAAATTATAGCCAATGCCCAACAGGCCAAAAGAGTTCTGCTTACTGAAAAACTTGCCTCATCATCAGCTTAGTCTGAAGCAAAAATGCACTTCAAGCTAGGCCCAATAAACCCGGGGCACATTCATCCATCAATTATCAAGACTGTAATCTATACATTATTTTTTTCCCAATTGATAAATTTCTCTTTTTGAAACATTATATGATTATATGCGACTGAGCCTTACTTGAAAGAAGCATCCAACGAAATTAACAGAAATTTTTTTTCTTCAAGTACTATACTAGTGGAAATCACTAGCCAAGATCCTTATACTCCATCCTTGTCACACATTCATGCACAAACACAACCATGAAAGTAATTAAAAGGCAGAATGAGGCAGCAACATGAAGCATACATGTCATGAGATCCAAAATCTTAAATATGTTGAATTAATGTATTGTAGGGTTGGAAGTTTATCACTTCTTGAAGCCAACATATTTGGCAAAGGCAAAAGCAAATAGAAACCATCAAAGGCCTATTTGAAGTCTAGGATAACTTGGGATTCTATCCACCTCATTCTCCATCTAATTATCATATTTACGGCTGGAGATCAATAGGAAGTTTTCCTTAGCTTAATACACTATTGAAAAGACTAGCAAGATCTTTAATTTCCATATGACTTACTTTTAAGCAAGGAATTGTTGCAGTGTCAAACTATCACAGGTTCAACATCTCAAAGTCTAGAGCAAGTTCTCTTTAGCAGGAATATGGCTGCACCTGAGTGCAATTAACACTAACTACTTAAGATAATCTATTTCTACAACCATCCAGAAAACCTAAGCTAAGAAATACATAAATGAGCCTCTTCCAAGTTGATGCAGCTCTACTTATTTCAACCCACTTTCCACCGATTTTTCTCAAGCCTGGCTTAGTCTTTATACATGAACTTAGTTACAAGAATATTATTTTCCTTGATGATTAGACTCTACCTCAATATCTATCAAGTGAAATTCTTCCTTAGTTTATGCGTCTAGCAAAAAAGCATTGTTGGCTCATTTCACAGCCAATGTGATGAAACTTATTTCATTACACCACCGCTTGTATTAGATTATTATTATTATTATTATTTTGTTCCCTACTCTAAAATTTTTGAATTTGAAACATAGATTCAGAATTCAATCTTGATGTCAATCCATTTGCCTTTAGATTTTAGCTTTTAGCTTTTATATATAGCTTTTTAAAAGCTCACTTTTTTTAACTTTTTCTCAAAGTACAAGTATACTTTAGGTGCACTTTAAAGAAAAAGTAATTAGCAAAAAGCTAAATAAGTTGATGCCAAACGCACGTCACACTCATCAAATATAAATCCTTGATCATTTTACCTTCGCAAAAGGCAGTTTAAAAACCAAAATGGTTGCATTATGTAACACCATTCATTGTACTTCCAACACATAGTTCATTAATACCTATAATTTTCCAGACAATATCACTGACCAAGAACTTAGCCATGCATTTTTATAATCCCGTGTGTTAGAGATATATTAGCCCATTAGAATATGTTAGAGATGAACCACGTAAAAAAAAAATTATAACATAGGATTTGTACTACACTATAATATATTATTGATGTAGCCCTTTTAGGGTTTCCTCCGTGAATGTAGGCCGTTAGGCTGAACCACGTAACCCTCCTGTGTTATTGTATTTTATGCTTTATGCTCTCGCTTCCGCATATCCATACTAGCATATTCAACATGGTGTATCAATGCTAATATTTAACACCGTGAAAACACCATCTCATTAAGCTTATTTTACTTTAGCCAGGCAGCCACTTTATCGTGCATATATGTTATCAAATATTAATCATATCATTGAAATTAAATAATAATTTACCTCATCCTCCTGCAGCTGATCATTGATCCTCAGCTGCTGCTCCGACAATTCGGGCTCCTGTACGCCCAACTGCAGCTCTTCCCATCTACTTAAAACACCATCCACACCCTGATCACTTGACTCAGACACTTCAGTTCTACCTTCTTCTTCTTCTTCTTCTTCTTTCTCATTGACTTTCTCAGCAATACTCAAAGACCCCAGCTGAGAATCCAAAGAATTCAGAGAACCCACCTCGGATTTGTTCACAGACATGGGTTTGGGTCGATGGGCACGCCGATTCTTAGACACCCTCCTGGAATTCTGACGCATTCCTATTGTGGGAACACTGGCGATGGTGGGTGCAGGTGCAGTTGCAGTTGCACTTGAATCATCAAAAGGAGGACTGCAAGGCGGTGATAGGTGGTGGTGATCGGTGAGAGGCTTGACGGTCCAGACCTCTTCATCAATTTGAAGAGGCCGGCGGTGGCGATGGTACTGACCTCTTCTGCCGCTCCTATTATTCATTGCGATTTTTTGTTAAACCAACATAACATACCGATTAAAAAAAACAAAACAAAACATAACATAATGGTGTTTTGTTCATGTAATTGTTTGTTTATATGAAACTCAAAACACCTGACAATATTAATAGGACAACAAATTGATTGAGAGTTAGAGTTTCTGTTGGATTTAACCAAAAAAAAAAAAGAAGAGCTCCTGTTGGTGTAGGATTGCCAGATTATCGTATCAAAAAAAATAATAAATAAATAAAAAGAAAAAAAAGATTGCCAGATCATCTCTCTTTCCAATGGTCCGGGTCCGTGTCCGAGTCCGAGGTGTCGACTGTAAATAAAAAATGCTAAATACCTCTAATTTGTTTGTCAAACTTTTTAAAGAAATATTATTTATTTTTTTTACATTATTAAAATATATAAATTTATTAATCTATTTTTAAATAAATTTATCAGTTTTTTTTTTTTTATTTTTATAAATGAGTTATTCTTAATAAGACAACTAAAAAGATGTTCTAATTAGATTAATTTTTTAAATATTTGTTAGTTTTTTTTTTCAAATAATTCTGAAAATAAAGTAAGGGTGTAATAAAAAAATTAGTAAATTAATGACTTTTATTTTTAGAAATATAACAATATTTTGGGATATTCAAAATAGAATAAAAGACAAATAAACTTAGACAGAGGGAGTAATAAAGGTATCGCAATAAAAATATAAGATAACCATTACTCAATAATAAGTATTCAATAAATTATGTTCATCAAAAAAATAAATAAATAAAAATTCAATAAATTACATAAACGTGAGTTCTCCTCTATTCTATGTCTATATGCATCACCTTCCTGTGCCGTGAAGTCTCTCTGGCTTACTGAATAATTTCAAGAAAATACAAAGACCTTGTTAAGAAATACTAATAAAATTTCTAGGCCTATTTGGTAAGAGAATTTAAATACAATTTTTTGTTTTTAAAACTATAAAATGGTGGGGTTGCATACTTGAATCTCTAGTCTGTTTGAGGTATTCTAAATATAGTTGTCTAAAAATTATTTTCTATTTTTCCAATTCAAAATAAGATTTTGAAAAAATAGTGAGAGGATGTTTTCAAAAAAAAAAAAAAAATTTTAATGGCATAGTTATAAATAAATTGAATACAGTAGACCCCACAAATTTGCCCAAAATTTTCTATATCTTAAATTAAAGAGTTTATTTTTATCACAAAGAAATTCTCACCTTGAAGCTTATTATTTTAAGGAAAGAAGAGTACATTAGTTCTACTCTTGCACTTCAATTTTGAAGCTTTTCATTATCCAAAAAAAAAAAAAAAAGTAATCTATACATTACTTTTTGTAGATTAAAATTAAAAAAAAAAAAATCTCAAAGTAAAAATAGTCTTCCAAACATCATTTTTTTTTTCAATATTTTGAAAATTGTTCTTAAAAGTGGGAGTTAAACGCATATAATGTAAAAATTATTCTCTAAAAACTAGATTCACATACAAAAGCGCAAATTCTCCTACCAAATAGGCCCTCAATATGTAAAATACAAAAATTACTCTTAAGATTTGGGCCATTATTTGGTCTTTTAAAAAATATTTAATTTGTTACACATTTTTGCTCAAAATTACCCACATCAGTCCATCTATAACGTTGTACATATACATTATTGTAACAAAGTAAATATACATGGTTACTGTAGCTTTCTATTTTATTATTTTAATATGATTTTCTTTCTCCTTTCTCACTTGACTCGCTCTCTCTTCCCTTGACTTTCTTTAGGGTGTGTTGATTTGGAGATAAAATAGGATGGATGAAAACTTTGGAGAGAAAATATGAAATAAAAATTTTTTGGAGTGTGTTTGGAGTGTGCTCTCTCCATTTTCTCTCTTGGTAGGGCCCAGGTATTTTCTTCCCAAACTCACTAAAAAGTTTTCTCTCCAAAATGGAGAGAAAACAAGAGAGAAAATATTTGGACAAAAAACTCTCCTCTGCTAAGAGCATTCACATCAGTTCGTTTAAATTTTCTGTCTATTTAACACAAAAAAACCTATTTTTTCTATTTTACACATCCACTTTTACAAAACACCTACATCAGTTTATCTATTCTACACATTTATTCAATAAAATATTCAATCTTTTTACATTTTTTATTATTTCCTTCCCTCTCTTCTCTCCTTTCTAGAACCCTCTCACAGACCCAACACAAACCCCAAATCACCCACACCCAGCCGCTAGCCACCGTCTTCTCCGTTGAGCTACAGCCACCGCTACTGGGATAGCGAGAAAAGTCTTTGTGAGGCCAAGTTGAAGAGGTTCAGACCAAAACGAAACAAGTGTTTGTTGAATGCCTTTGAGAGGGATAGAACAGAGAATTGTTTATGCCTTTTAAGGACAGAGACCTCCATAGCTTCCCAAACTTTGGCTTCGAAGGATTAATATCATAGGAAGTGCAGCACTAATTCTACTTCCTCCATGTAAACTTCACACTCTAGTTGAGATCTAATCTTTCTCATGTACAAAGACTCATTTGAGGATTGTATATTCAATATAAGCCACCACTTAATCGATGTTGCAACTTTTCAAAATCTACACCATAATTGGGTTCTTTGATTCTTCAATGAGCTCTCCTCCTCTTTATCTCTCTGTATATCTTCCACTGGGAGATTGAAATCATTCTTTACAGAATAGATTCATGTTCGAATATGGGTCCATAGAAGCACATCACGGGATCATCCTCTTCAAAGATGGATACATGTTAGGACAAAGTTTAGCTACAAAATCGATTGTAGCCTTAGGCTACAAACTCACTCAATATCTTTTTATTGAAGGTGAAGAACATGCAATTCAACGGTTAGATTTTTAAAATATGCAGTAATATATATTTTATTGAGTGAGTTTGTAGTCTAAAGCTACAATGAATTTTGTAGCTAAAATTTGTCCTACATGTTATGAGTTTAGCTTCAAAAAGTAGAAAGATCGTGTGGACCAACTAAGTGTTCTAGCTCCTACTTTTCTGTATGATCAACTATTGGACCCATGCCTCCTTTGACAGGGATTTTTTCAAAATAACACTAAAACTCAAATAATTTTGTTAGTTAGCATATTTTCAAAACTATTTAGCAAGATAACATCTCGAGTGTGAGAGACTCAATTTTGTTGTGTTAAATCGAGTATAATGAAGTCGAGTTCCATGGATGGAACTCGAGCTTTAAAGACTTGACTTCCATAAAGAGATCAAACAAAACCACAAAGAAGAAACCCAGACAAAAACATGAAGAAGAAGAACAAACCAGAAGACGAAGAAAAAACTCAAACTAGAAAATATGAAGAAGAAACCCAAACAAAAACACGAAGAAACAACAAACCGTGAAGAAGGAATAAACCGGAGAGATCAAACCCAAACAGAAACCAAGAAGAAGGCGCCCATGAACCTAGATCTCCCTAACCCAAACCGTTCAGCTCAAACACCCAGGCACAACAACGAAGGTTCCAGAGGTGGCGGCGGCGAAGCTTCAAGTGAAGGTTTGCTGAATTCCTTCATTTTCTTCTCTGGGTCTTTGGGTTTGATGATGTTTCGTTGTTTTTTCTTGTCTGAGTCTTTGGTTTGATGATGTTTTGTTCTTTCTCTTTTTGGGTTTGTTGGAAATCAAGTCTTAAAGACTCAAGTTCCATGAAAAATGAGTTTATTACACTCGATTTAGCACAACAAAATCGAGTCTCTTGTACTCGAGATGTTAGTTTGCTAAATAGTTTTGAAATTGTGCTAACTAATGAAATTGTTTGAGTTTTAGTGTTATTTTGAAAAAAAAAAATCCCTTTTCACAACACATTCTTTGGTGAAATAACCTAGTTCCCAACTCCAAAACTCTCCTAGCCTCCATAGTGCTCCTCATGGCATACAAAGCATCTTAGCCCCATTTGACTTTGTATGGCATAAAGAATAATTAAAAAAATGCTTCTATTATTTGTCAACTATGACATGATGCTATGTTTGAACATAAAACTATGCCATTTTGAATCTCTTTTGAATACTAAAATTATTGGTTGGGGGGCATAATTTTTACAAAGACTATTTCTAATATCACTCCTGTTGTACACTAATCACAATCTACCATAACCATCTCAATAGTGATAAAAATATTGTAAAATTTGTTGAGACTTATTGTTTATAAATTTAAAATGTAAAAAATAAATGAAATAGGGTGTCCATAGTACATCCAGAATTCTCATAAAAACGATTCTCATACAAATCTGCTGATTTAGGAGTCCATAGTACATGCAGAATTAATTCAGCCAGGCTTTAGCCTATCAAATTGTGAAATGTAGCCCAGTAAGAGAACAAGTGAAAATGAGATACAGCCAAGCCCAACTTCAGAATTTAGATACTTATTGAATTCTTGAATCCGATCACCATGCCACTGCCAAATATCCCAATCAGTCCCATTCCTCATCAAATTGTAAAATATATATTCAATCTATGAATTGACACAGAGTCTCATCTCAATGTATGAAATGAAATTTTTGTTTAAGCAAAAAAAAAAAAAAGAAATGAAATTTGTGGTTGTGGGGGGCACCACATACATGATACAGCATATCATTTGTACACCGCTCGTTTAATGTTTTACAAATGAATGGTGTCACAACTTAAAACCATAATTCTTGGTGGGATTTCCAGAAAACGCATATGTACACCTAACTATTCAACCACACAACAAGGGAGGTCACCAAATCTTCAACTAGGAATTGCTTTGCAACTATCTCACCTAGCTCATTTTTGTCATTACTTTCAAAAGTAAGAAAATCCGCATCTTTCTAAATGCTTCTCACCTTATATATTCTTTCTTTTTCTTTTTTTCTACAGTTTTTTTTCAAAACTTTCAAATAAAAATTAATCACTATTCGTCCATAATGAGATAAATCGCTAACTTAAAGAATTTTTTCAAAATAGTGATACCTGAACTTAAACTAAATAGATCTTAGACAAACTCAAAAAAGCCACTTTAAAACTGAGTATCTAACCACTCGGCCGCCCCTACTAACCTCATATATTCTCATGCTCACCAGTCTCAACTTGGACAGGTCCAAGTAAACCCTGCACCCCTTATTTGTGACAATTCGGAATAAATGATTGGGACCCTCCAGCATTAATTGATGGAACCAACACTGTAACTATTAGCTTTTCATTAAATTTTTTATTTTTATTTTTATGGGAAGCTTTTCATTATTTATGACATGCTTAATTAAGTAGAGTAATTACTCGATTTTTTGGTTAGAGTGTAACTTCATTATTGATGCCCATGCTATTGACAACATATAGGAGCAGCAATAATGGAACACCTGAATTATTTCAGTCCTTAAAAGTTAAAAGTGCTGGCTTCCAAGGGCTGATTGCTGATTGCTTTCTTTAATTATTGCTAAGGTCCAAATGATCACTATCCCAACTTTCTCACAAAGGAGATTAGGGGAGCATTGCATAATGACTGCCTAACCTACCTTCGGCCCAAAAAAGAAAAGTGTTACGTTGTAATACAATGAATTTCCCAAATATAATATGTTTAATGCTAATGAGTTGTCCTTTTTTTTGGAATCCTTAGTGGACCATGGAAGTAATCATTTGCATCATATTGGTAATCCATCATTTTCAGTGATGATGATGTTGAAGTATTTTCACTTATCTTAGCGTAGAACAAGTTTTGCTTTCCTCTAGTAGGAAGTTGGTGATATTTTATATTTTATATTATTAATTTTTGTTGAGGTGATATGTACTATTTATTTATTTTTATTATTTCATCTGAATTCATAACTTAAAGGAGTTTTTTTTTTTTTTCGAAAATACTAAAAAGAGATACAAAATGGGTGTAATTACCCTAGTTGAAATAAGCTAGAGGGAATAGAAAGGGTGTGTCTATTTTAGCTAATAAAATGTCTAATTATTTTTACCAGTAGCTACATATAACTAATTAGAGCCTTACTTTTTACATTTTTTTTTTTAAAAAAAAGTAGGAATATACTTTTACACTATTATGTATTTTTAAACAAAGCAAGTCAATAAAAATAAGATCATGTATTCTATAGATTATAAAAATAAATAAATAAAATAAAATAACTCATCTATATATATTATAAAGCGGCATATACGTTGATCACAATCACAACTACATTATCTAAAAAGAAAAAGGAAAAAAAGGGAAGTGTTGTAAATTCATCGATTTGTATTGTAATGTTGGCATTCTCCCAAACCCAATTATACCGATCGATATCTTCCTAGATATTTTCAAAAATTAAGGCCGAGTGTTTAAGGGTTGTTGAAAACGTACGTGAATTTGGGTAATAGATGCCTCAAGCTCCAGAGGGATTAGGTTAATCTAGACCAGTACTAGCATGTTGTCTAGGCTCTATACTAGCTACATATCTAGGGTGCGTATATAGAAATGAGCAAGAGGATATCCAAGCAGTGAGCAACTTTAACCAAAAAACTTTAGAGGTTAGTGTGGATGGATGAGAACTCCAAATAAAATACTTTGATTTGCATGGCGAGTATTCAAAGACTTCACACTAAAAAGCAATCAAATGACTTCTTTGAATATCGTATATTTAATTTAATCTTTTCCATTTATCTATAAAATGTTTATATTTTTATTTATATCTTTTACGAAACATATATTTATAGTCACCATTATAGAATACTTTAAAATATAAAACTAAATCTCAACTTTTAACACTAGGCATCTAAACATAAATTGAAAACAACTAAAATCGAAAAAATTTTAAAAAATTAATTAATTTTCATCTACATTACATTACAATTTTTTTATGTAAATTAAAATTATGTTTAATTAATTAAATATTTGATACTTATATTAATTAATTTTTTATTTTAATCTTGTTTCTCATGAAAAAAGTTCTAACTTTGCTATCATTTACATCTATTTTTATTCTATATACATCAAAATTTGTATCAAATGATAGTTAATTACTTTTGAAGCAATGTTATTGTTAAATGTGTGTGTCTTGAAATTGATTCAAGAGATCCCCACAAAAGAAAAAAAAAGGGGGGGAATGAAAGCGAAAAGTGATAAAAAAAATGGAAAGTTTGGTAGGAATGGTGGGGTTTGGCAATTGGAAAGGAGGAAGAAACTATGACCACCAACACAACAGTACACAATGTTATAATTAGATGCATGTAGTGAAGTCACATCACCTAAATTTGATCACTACGATGGGATTGGCTGGCTGCGCCTATTTATATATGTTGCTGGATCCAATTTATACGTAATTTTTTGGAGACTAAAAACTAAGTCTCATTAGCCTTAATTTTGTAGTGCATGACGCGTGTATGAAGCTGATTATTTATGGCAAAGAAGCTTCTTTCTCATCTTAATTTGTTGTTAATTCATAAGTACAGTCGACACTCGAGGCAAGGGGACCATTGCGTACGTCCATGTCTACGATTGAATAGCATAGAATAGAAGAAAGATAAAAGCAGATTTGGTAATGTCACTAGCTTTTTGGGTTTCAACTCTCACATCGAGTAGCATCTATACATTTTTAGGGAATATTATTAGGTTGTCCCACCCTTCTGCGATCAGCAGAGAGTGTAATCCCAAACTATTTATCTCTTTGTAAAATAGAAGAAGTACAGTTCCGAACTACCCAATGACAATTCCTTATTTAGTGCTCATCTACGTCTTTAGCCGGCTATGGCTCAATGCCCAACGAGTAAAATGCTATCATAGGTCATGTACACCAAGTCGAAAGCCACCTTGGGACATGCTTTTCTCCCTAATTTTTTATTCATATAAAAAAAATCATTTCACTATTAATAACAAAATCAGTAGTCCCAAAAGTCTTGGACCAAGATGTAACTATCTTTCTTTAGTGAAGTGGTATATTGTATCAGCCCAGGTATAGTGTATTACTCTTGTATTTATATATTTCCATACCCAAGTATTTGTGAACCTTTTTAGGTATTATTTAGTGTTATGTATAAGGGTAACACATGTATAGTTATTTACACAACTCAATCTACAGACTTATTAGTTCTTCAGTTTTTTTATGGTATCAAACTCTAGGCTATAAAGGAATATTAGGACCTGTTTAATTTACTCTTAACTCAAAACTTAATTCTCATTTCTCATCACTCAAACTTAGTTTTCATAACTCATATCTCTATCTCTACTTTTTCCTTAACTCTATCTTATTTTTGTTTGGTTTCAAATCTGGGTGAGCTTAACTCAAAATTTCGACAAAGTGGCGGAGCCCATGTACTATGCAGATTAGAACGGTAACATGTCTCTCTCCTCCATCTCTTTCATTTTTTTTTCCTCTTCTCTTTCACGAAGCCTGAAACATTGAAACCTTTCTCCTCCCATTTTCGGCTTCTACTACCTCCAACAACCCACAAACCCACCAATTGCAATTCTCAAAAACCCAACCCACTGCCATTGTTTTGCATCCACCACCGTACAAATCACCAAAAATCAAACCCATCCACCATAGCAAATCCACCAACACCTTCAACATCATAGCAAATTCTTTTACATATATATAATGAAAATAAAAATAAAAATAAATACCAGAAAAAATTACCCTACAAAATCCACAACTCCAAGCCCAAAAAGCACACCTTAACCCGATTAAAACGCAAATCACAACTGAAATTGAAGTCCTCTGCCATCATCGCGTGAAGAAAAAGAAAGAATGAAGAAGAATAATAAGAAGCTGAGAAAAGAAACTAGAGTGAAGGAAAAAAAAAAAAAAGAGAGAAGAAGATGAAAGAACCCAGCCGTGAAGAAGAACTAAAAAAAAAAAAAAGATAACAAAAAGAGAAGCAACTATCATAAACCCATCAAGAAAAAAGAATGACAAAAAATCAGTGTGAAGAAAGAAAGAAAAAAATCGGTGTGAAGAGATGAAGAAAAAAAGAAGCAGTAGCTGTGAAGAAACAAAGAAAGAAAAGAGAAGAGAAGAATGGCGCTAGAGTGAAGAAGGAAGAAAGAAAAAGAAAAAAGAAAATAGAAAGAAAGAGAGAACCAGAACCAGTCGTGTGACTCGAAGAAGAAAGGAAGAAAGAAAGAAAGAAAAATAAGAAAGAGAAATTGATGTGACAAGACTTTAGGTGGGTCCCATTATTTTTATATATGTACTAAAATGCCATGTAACTCATAACTTGGAAATGTGAAAACACTAAAATTGTATTTTCAGTTTCCATCATCCAAACTCAAATTTTTGAGTTTTTGAGTGATGGAAACAATTATCCAAAACCAAGCCAAACACTTTGTCATCTGTGGGACCCACTCGTTTTGGATGATGGATCATGAAAATTGAGTGATATCACTCAGTTTTCATGCTATCCAAACATGCTCTTATTATATTCCTTTTATTTTTGGTTTCTTGTCATGTTAAGTGTCAGCCCTAGCGTCATGGTGTCAATTAAGCATTTTCCCTATCAAATCCAAGTCATTCGTGCATCGATTTGAAATTGAGTTAACAGAGAAGTGACTCATACGTACCAAAATCATCCCAAAAAGCTTTTGCACGAGCTTCCATCCTCTGATAGAAGTTTATGCCACTAAATCAACACATTCACCCACCTACACATGTATTAACACCCTATTTTGCAACTTCCTTTGACTAGCCCTAGATCATTCCTAAATCCATCTAGCGATATCGTTGTTGGAGAACGAGACTTGAGTCCTAAAGAGTATAAAATGAAGTGTTTACAGATATCCCTAGACCTTGAGGTGAGAGTCTACTAGTCAGGCATCTCGTCGATCTCACCTTATTGCTTGGGTTTGAGTCGTGCATGACACATTAGTACTTGGGTTGGTAAGGCTACTAGCACAAGGGTTTAACTTGTCATAATATAAAGTGCTCTGCTCCCACGATTCCACAATTCCACCCTAAACCCTATACACACGCACACGCACACGCACACACACCCCACCCTTGTTGCATGATCATACACCTAATGAACGCTTGTTTGACATAACTCATGAATAAAGTAACCTCAAGGTTTTTGGCATTGCCTACTTTGTTTAACTTCAGCCCCATCAATGCACTAAATTTTAGCCATGCTCACAATTATGTTGCTTCCTTGACTATTACATTGAATAGAAGGGTTATAGATGTGCTGATCTGACTGCAAAAAAAAAATAAATAAATAAATAAATAAAAAGATTTAGATCTCCCACCATGTTGTATTTTGGGAACACAAAGTGTCGCACGCATTATCTCTTTTCGCCGATTGTGTCTCCCCTACTACACATGTTGATCCCCTACACGTGTTATATTTTGGGAACACAGAATGTCCCACAAAAGTGTGCATTTCACAAGGCAAGTCTCATAAAAGGCAATGACTCACATATGAGGATGAGATTGTTAGGTATACATGTGTGAATAAAGTCCCACATTGAATAATAATGAGAAGACTGAGTGGTTGGGCCAATCTCATAGGTTAAAACTTTTGGGTTAAGTGGTGTTCCTACATGTTATATTAACTACAGAACTAGTCTATCCTAGGTTTCGTTTCTTCAACAAGTGGTATATGAGTCCATGGTGATAGCATCTTTGGGAAGCTCTATTTGAGTAGTTCATATAACATATAGGGGTACCATTTAACCAAAAAAAAAAAAAAAAAATTTGGTGAATTCTTAACCCAAAAGTTTAGTCTTATGAGCTTAGGTCCAACTATGTTATATTGATCACTCAATTTTTTCATTATTATTTAATGTAGGACTTCATTTATATGTGTATACCTAACAATCTCCCCCTCACATGTGAATCATTGCTTCTCTATGTGGACTTTGAGACCTTTTTGTGGTTCATGAACAAATCCTACTATATAACTCCCCCTTATCTATGAGCTTTTTACTTTACTAAAGCATCATCTACGGGTCTCTTGTACACCATCTATGAAAAACTTGTGTCAACCTAGCACGCTCATCCATAGGAACCTAGCTCACACTTTCATGCCTATTGGAACCTTGTGCTACACCTTTTTTTTTTTTTAATCTTGTACCATTGACAATATTACTTTGTTAAGCCTTTTCCAAAAATCGTTTGTGTCGACATTATGATCTTTCCTTGTCCCTACTTCAACTGCAAAAAGAACCTTACCCATTGCCACCTTTGTCATACACCATTATGGGCTCTAATACCAGTTGTTAAGGACCTTGTTAACATTGCCACTTTGTCGTAGACTACCTGACTCAAATACTAATCATTAAGGAATAATGGAGATAACACATTAGGGAGACTCCAATTGAATAATTAATATAACATGTAGGGCATTAATTAACCCAAATGTTTAAGCTCATGGGTTTGGGCCCAACTATGAGTGTGTTTGGCCCCAGGAGAGGTGGCCCAGTTGGGAGAGATCCCACATGCAAGCACAAGGTCCCTTGTTCGAGTCGTGGCGGGTACCGTGTGAGAGGAGGGTTCCTAGCTTGCAACGTGCCTCTCCTGCTGGCTCTCTTAGGGTGCTAGGGTGAGGTCTGTAGCGCCCTAGTCACAGTAGCTATGGCTCAATCCAATATTCCCTAGCGGATGGGTGCCCCTATTAGGTCACGCCCTAGGGGGTTAGTCACAAATGGTCGCCCTCGCCCCCCCTTTTCATTCAGCAAAAAAAAAAAAAAATTATGAGTGTGTTTGACATCAACTTTTGGTATTAGTTTTTAGTTTTTATATACAACTTTTTAGTATTTAAAGTGGGCAAGATTTCACTCACACATGTATACATAACACTATGAAGTGCTCCTTTCTCATATGTCATCGGTCACCGTCAACAATCACCCTAGGACTTGGTCCAATTGGAGTGTGGAAATACATAGAGACTTTTGTAGCCTCTACAATGACAAGGTGTTCCAAAGGTCGTAAGGTCATGTGGAGGAAGTTTATAAAGCAAAAAAAGGGATTTGGGTTGTGGATATTATGGTAAAACTTGTGATATATAATCAAGCTATTTTCAGTGCATTATGGATTAGCTAACACAATGAATTACTCATTAAAACTAATGATTTATTTGGTTGGATGGAAAATAGTAGTTTTTCATTGTTTGGTTTGATGAAAAAGGGGGATAGATGGAGCTTTCCACTTGGGTCCACCAAAAACCATCCTCCTAAATTGGGAGGAAAAGTGGAGAGAATAATTTTTCACTTTAAATTTATTATTTTACCCAATCTTTTCTATCATTTCCTTATGTTAATGGTATAGTAATAAATTTATTTAAATCAAAATTTCTTTTCTTCAACTTCTCTATCCTCTCTACCAAACACTTGTTAGGGAAAGGTTGAACATTTTCTATCTACTCATTTTTACGTCCTTCCAACCACACAGAAGATAAAGGTTTCAAAAATGTCATATTATGCAGTAGTTTTAGTTTTTTGTCATATATATAATTTTTAATTATTAAATGATTGAATATATGTTTGCTTCAAGAGCCAGACCCCCATGTTCCTTGGAGAATCTCAAATTTAATTTCAGATACGTTAAAGTTGAAAGCTCTTTCACATAATGTGAAGTTCAACTGGGTTCCTGGTGACCTGAATAGAGCAGTTCATGTTTTTGCAAAATGGTCCCTTAATAATTGCCTAGCTGCTATTTTTGTTTTAGACTATGCTCCTTCCCTTAATATTGACACGTAGCTGTTGTTTGTTTTGGCTTCTGTTTTTGTATAAAGGTTTTTGGCTTTCCATTAAACAAAAATATATGTTTGTTTTAAGGGCTCACAACAACCATTGAGCAGGAAGCTGCATCCTATAGAAAGTCAAAATACATTGTCTGAGGACATGCATTTTTTCTTTTATACATTTCAAACTGGTTGAATATATTTTTTACCACCACGAAGTTCACGAACCCTTACCTTTTGAAAAGGATATAGATAACATTTGACTGTAAAAAGTTAGTGCTAATATAATTTAGACTTTAGTGCTTATCACTCGGCGAGTTTCATGTGCGAGACTTTCTGTTTCATTTCATATGGCTTTTGGTTGAATAAATTGAAATTGATTTAGTTTAAATCTAATATAGGTTCATATTCAAATTTACCCATTGATTATAATATATATGAATTGTATGAAAAAAAAATCACAAAAAAGAAAACAATAATAAAAATGGGATCATCACTATCATTACTTTATCTTACACAAATCACAAAATATTATTTCAACAATGGTAAAAAGAGTTGCTTCATTAGATTTATATATATGAATAAAAGAACTAAGAATACATGTGCTTATAGAAAAGCAACACCAAAACTTTTTGACAACTTAATTTATAGACGTGTGATTTTATTTTTTGTTTTTTTAGAACTTATTTGTTAATGTAAATTTTTTTTTAAGTCTCGTGTTTTGTAAGGTAAAGTTTTACTTTTATTAACTTTTAGCAAATGATTAAAAAGTTAGTTCAAATGCATACAAATTCACAAAACTTATCGTAAATTTTTTCACAATTATTAACATGTGTTGATGTAATTAGTGCATAATAAAATATTGGGTATATACGTATGAGTGAAGTCTCATATTAAATAATAAAGGGTCTTGTTAATAAGTGTCCAGACAATTGTTAATAAACCGTTTTAGAAAAATTTTGTCACAATTTTTATGGGAAATATAAAAAACCGTTAAAATAATGAGTAATGCTACAGACACAAACTATTTTACAACATTTTTATAAACTGTTGATGTGGCTTTAACATTTTTAAATAACTATTGATAAGTAAAAATGTGATGTTAGTGGTGGGTCCAAATTGAAAGTAATTTGTGGTTATAACATTACTCTAAAACAATTAATTACTTTTTTCTTTTCCCATAAAAAATTTCTTAAAATAGTTCCTAAACTAATACTCTTCGAGCATCTATTAACATTTCTCAATAATAATAAGAAGAGTAAGTAATTAATATAACATAATTAGGGTCACTAAAAAAAACATAATTAAGTCCAAACTCCAAAAAAATATAAAAATATAAAAATAAAAAGTTTAAGCTTTTGGATTAATTGGTGTTTTTATGAGTATTCTTGGTAGACTGTAATAGACAATGTAATGTAATAGTTATTCCAATATTTTAGTTATTCACTAGTTTGCTTTATAAAAAAAAAAGTTATACAATAATTTGGTTATACTTTTATTACAGGGAATAGATATTTCTTATGAATAACTATTATTTAAACTGAGAAATCTCTAAAAGGATTATAATAGATACTTCTTAGTAAGTGTAATAATTTTTAAAATTAATATATTTTTAAATATACAAACTTTTCATATGTATATAAAAATATAAAATCATTAAAAACACAACTTTTTTCTCTCCAATTAAAAAAAAAAAACATCATTCTTTAGGAAATATAATTGTTTAAAATATTTCCTATACGTAGATCTTAAGTTTTATTTTAATGTTACAATTTATGATCAAACTTATGAATAGATTTAGTTATTCCATTACAACACATTTTTTTCTCTGTAATAAAGATTACTATTTCTGTTGTAGATTCTATTCAGTGTACCAAGCGTGCTTTATATGTTATATTAACCACTTAATTGAAGTCCTTCCAAGGTGTTTGTCTCAATAAAAAGTGGTATTTAGAGCCTATGGTAGTGCGTGGCAAGGTGTTTAAGGTCCCCTTTACAATTAGGGTGGAAACACAGTGCGTGTATTTGGACCCCATGATTGTTAAATAAAAACAAATGGTGTTGCATGAGGTTCCCATGGACATGGATATACGAAGCAGTTCCTATGGATGAATGTGCGAAATTGACAAATGGTTCTCATAGATGAAATATGGAAAAAAAAAAAAAAAAAACTCATAACAGGGGAGAGTAAGTATTAGAACTTGTTCATGGCCTACAGAGAAGTAATGACTTACATGTGAAAGGAAGCATATTGGATATACACGTGCGATGGAGTTTTACATTAAATAATAAAGAGAAGAGTGAGTTGTTAATATAACATAATTGGCAAAAAAAGAAAAGAAGATTAAAACATATCGAATTTTTTTTTTTTTTGGGTTACATAGTGTTTTGAGCCCCCCAATGTGTTAGTTTCATGCCACAAAAATGGATAAAATTTGCCTACAAACTTGGCTGTAACTAATGTCTATAACTTCTATTTAAAAAAATTAACATAATTAAATATTTTGAAAATATAACTATTGATTGCATGTTCATTATGTTCTTAACATACATGTCAGATTTACTATTCAATCTATATAAACTTATTTTTTACGCATAATTTTAGACTATAAAACTTGAAATTTAAACATTTGTTTGACGACATAATTTTTAAATTTTTGAAAATTTTGCAAGCAGAAAATATAAGAAGAAAATGTTATCCAATGGTGGATTTATCAAAATTCATATGCATTAAAATGATATTGAGTGGTATTGTAACCATTAACAACAACCAAATTTGTAATCAAACTTTTTTCCATAAAAATTATGTCATATATATGTAGTGTGCATTTGGCTTCAGTTTCAAAAACTAACTTATTTTACTATTCAGCTTATTTTTATTACTATTTATGGATTCCACTGCACTTCTTAGTACTATTCATGGGTCTCACAGTAGTATTTCAACTAACTTTTACTTTTATTTACAGCACTTTCAGCAAAAAGTTTTCAATTTTAGTAAAATAAGCAGATCCCAAACAGACCTATTGATATTACTCAATTTATAATCTATCACCTTAAAAAGTTACCCAAAAAAAAAGTGATAAAAATTTTCATAACAACATATTTCTTCATGAATAACTTAAAAGGCGCTTCTCAAAAAAAAAAAAAAGAAAAAGAAAAAAGAAAACCCGAAACAAAAAACACTGAAAAAGGCATAATGGTCCTCAAAACAGTATTTGATTCCAATGAGTTGATGACTTGCGAGAGTGTAGACAAAAGGAAATCAACGGCTCTATTGTATTTTCTATAGGCAACCCAACAGACCGATGCAAGTTGCAAACAGTACAAGTTTACATAATTAACCTTAGGTCCTTAGCAAGTTATGCAATTTATGCAATCTCAAGTGCACTCATAGCGCGTGAAAAAGCATGATTCATGATTCATAAAGCTTGCATGCTTTCCATGTTTTTCTGAACTCAGAACTCAGAACTCAGAATAAACCGTCGCCCACATTGGGCAGAGTGGTACTATCCTTGAGCCTTAAAGGCTTGTAGGGTTTGAAAACTCAAGTTTGAGTGGTCTTGACTGTTGAGTGGGGAGGAATGGGGTAGTATATCTAGGTTCATTAGATTAGGATTTCTAACTAAGCTAAAAATAAGGAAAAAAGAAATCAGAATAAGTAAAGATATCTTCTTCTTCTTTTTTTTTTTCTTTTTTTTTTTTTTTTTTTTTTTTTTTTTTTAAAGACAGTTTTAATCTATCGTATTCGTTCATAATAATAGCTCTTTATATTTAAACAAAGACATCGATCAGTTCTTGGTGTAGGCCGAGATTAAATCTCAGATCTCTTATTCAATCGTAAAAAATTTTACCAATTGAATTAACTAGAATATTTTTTTTTCTTTCTTTTTACTTCTTATAATGAACAATATTTTCCAGTAAACGATTTCTTTAATTGTATTTGTATATAATATTTATATATATATATATATATATATGTTGACGTCTTCAAATTATGAAATCAGCTAATTAGGATAATATCAATATAATGTTAATTGGTTTTATCTATCATCAAGTATATCTATACATGCATGCCTAATGAGAGATGCAATATAAGACTAAAAATTCATTTCATCAAAAAAATTAACATTATATTGATATTATCCTAATTAGCTGACTTCATAATTTGAAGAACGTCAACACACACACACACATATATATATATTATTGATATAATGTTAATTTGTTTAATCTATCATCAAGTACATGCAGGCCTAACGAGAGATGCAATATAAGACTGGAAATTCATGTCATCGATCAACACAAGTTTTTAGAGCACGCTAAGAGATACAAAGTGCTAATTAACTACACGTTTGTTTGTTTAATGTTTCCTCAAATTCATTTCTAAGAGACATTCGATATATATGTATATATAAAAGATTATATGCTTAAAATAAGTTAAGAGAATAAAAAACACAAATTTTGTACAACTAACAGTGTTGTCCATTAACTCTTGTCCTAGTTGGAAAATTATAATAATGGATGTTACGCTTAAATAGATGCACAATCGCTTTCAAAGAAAAAGGTTTCCAAAACCATATTAAATATTAATGGGTGTGTTATAAATGGGTTTGGTATTTTGTTAATTAGCTTAAATATTAGGACTTTTTCAAAGAGGTGATACTTGCCAATCCATGTTATACTTTAAAATGGGGTTGTCTACTTGTCTTTCTCCAAAAAGCTCTTTGAAAAAAATTACAACATGCGCATCTTATCTCTTATGAATCGATTTGAACATCAACGAACTCATTGTTTATATAAAGTTGGAGACATTTATTATCTTACTTAGAACAGATCAATACCTTTTTCTCTCAAACTCATAATAAAGAGTTTGATAGGATTTTTTAATAACTATCTTCAGAAAATCCAACATTGTTCGAATGCATGAAAATATAGTCTCATCTTTTTATGGGTCTTGAGAATGACTAATGAGAATTCATGCCCTTGAAGGCTTCATTCTAAGTTAGATCCCACCTTTCCTGTCATGACACTCGGAACCACTTGAGGAATTGTTCTAGAAATATTACTCTCTCTCTTTCCTCTTTTTTTTTTTCTTTTTTTTTTCTCTTATTAAATATTAACTTAAATAGAAATATTTTAGTGCAAGACATTTTTACAACATCAAAAGAAACAATATACAACAAAATTTGGCTACAAACTTGGTTGTATTTCATTAAAAAAATTAATATGACTACATGTCTTGAAAATCTAATCAATGGATTGCATTTTTTTTTTTTATTTATGTTCTTAATAAGTATGTCAAATTTCGTGGCAATTAAATTTTATTTATTATTAAATCTATAAACTTATTTTTTACTCATAATTTTAGACTACAAAAACTTAAAATTGAAACAATTGATTAATCACATAACTATTTATTTTTAATGATTTGAATATTTTGTAAGTATGGAGGATTTAAGAAGAAGATGTAATACAATGGTGGATTTCTCAAATTTCACATCTAAATAAAAAAAATTGATGAGTAAAGTTGTAGGCATTTGATACAATCACGTTTGTAACTAAATTTTGTTCAACAATATATATTATTATTAAAAATATTTTACAAATTTCTTTTAAAAAAATATTTTACAAACTTTCTATAGGTAGCAACCAAACATTTGAATATGAGTAGTTACATCTTTTATTCATAGTAATAAAGATTATTATATCCAATGTAATCTCTATTCAATCTAAATGTACCCAATTGATTTTTTAATCATCATCTTATTTTATGTATAAAAATTTATATTATTACCAACATCATTACAAAAGAAATAAAATTGCCATGCACCAAGCTTAATAACAATAATATTGTTTAAAGTCTTATATCTTAACTGACACTTCGTATTGTTTTAATGGAGATATCTATGATTCAAATATTTACATTCCAATTACCGAATATATATATATATATATAGGCAAAACTCAGAGAAAATTCAATTAAAATTTGAAATTAGAATCCAATTTTGCGCCATGTGTCTAAATTTATGTGGGAACCACATAATAAATATCCACTTAAGTTTGTGCCATGTGTCCACTTAAGTTATTTAATATATATTAATAGGCAAAGTTCAAAGAAAGTTCAATTATAATTTGAGATTAGAATTCAATTTTGCGTCATGTGTCTAAATTTATGTGGGACCACATCATATTATTCAGTTAAGTTTGTGTCATGTGTCTACTTAAGTTTTTTAATCTTTGTGCCAAGTGAGTTAGTGAGTACGAAATATTAAGAATCTAATATTAATGAATCATAAAAAAAAAAATCACATATACTCAATAAAAACCACAACACAACAAAGATCATCACACGTCGTTCTATGTTATTAAAAATTAGTAGTATTAAATTTAGGTAAGAATTTTAATATTTGACAAATTATGTTTACTTTAAAAAAACCAATTTGATTAATTATTTATAATTTTATGGAATCCAATTTTGTGCCATGTGTCTAAATTTATGTGGAGACTACATCATAATTATCCACTTAAGTTTGTGCCATGTGTCCACTTAAGTTTTTAATCTTTGTGCCAAGTGAGTTAATGAGTACAAAATACTAAGAATCTAATATTAACGAACTATATATATATATATATACCAATCATATATACTCAATAAAAATCATCACACAACAAAGATCATCACACATTCTATTTTATTAAAAATTAGAAAAAAAATAATCATAAGTAGTATTAAATTTAGGTAAGAATTTTAATATGTGACTAATTGTGTTTACTTTAAAAAAATGATTTGACTAATTATTTATATTTTTATGACAAAATTTGAGTTTAATTTTAAATGTATCCATACTTATGCATGTGTTACATGATTTAAAAAAAAAAATTGACTAATTGACTAATTATTTATAATTTTATGGAATCCAATTTTGTGCCATGTGTCTAAATTTATGTGGGGACTACATCATAATTATCCACTTAAATTTGTGCCATGTGTCCACTTAAGTTTTTTAATTTTTGTGCCAAGTGAGTTAATGAGTGAAAAATACTAAGAATCTAATATTAATGAACTATATATATATATATATATATAAACCAATCACATATACTCAATAAAAATCATCACACAACAAAGATCATCATACGTTCTATTTTATTAAAAATTAGAACAAAAATAATCATAAGTAGTATTAAATTTAGGTAAGAATTTTAATATGTGACTAATTGCGTTTACTTTAAAAAAATGATTTGACTAATTATTTATATTTTTATGACAAAATTTGAGTTTAATTTTAAATGTATCCATACTTATGCATGTGCTACATGATTTAAAAAAAAAAATTGACTAATTGACTAATTATATTTAATTTTATGGAATCCAATTTTGTGCCATGTGTCTAAATTTATGTGGAGACTACATCATAATTATCCACTTAAGTTTGTGCCATGTGTCCACTTAAGTTTTTTAATTTTTGTGCCAAGTGAGTTAATGAGTGAAAAATACTAAGAATCTAATATTAATGAACTATATATATATATATATATATATAAACCAATCACATATACTCAATAAAAATCATCACACAACAAAGATCATCATACGTTCTATTTTATTAAAAATTAGAACAAAAATGATCATAAGTAGTATTAAATTTAGGTAAGAATTTTAATATGTGACTAATTGTGTTTACTTTAAAAAAAATTATTTGACTAATTATTTATATTTTTATGACAAAATTTGAGTTTAATTTTAAATGTATCCATACTTATGCATGTGCTACATGCTTTAAAAAAAAAAATTGACTAATTGTTTATATTTTTGTAGTAAAAATTGTGTTTAATTTTAAATGCGCCCATGTGTTTGCATGGGTTACATGCTAATTATCAATAAAATAAAAGTAAAATTTAGGTAAGTAAAAAATAATATTATCTTTTCAAAATATTATAGATACAACCAAATTATCAATTTGAAATCAATTGAAGAAACTAATATATGATTACTTAATTTTGGAGAAGTGCTATGTTCACAACATTTTCATAACAAATCATAGGTGGTAAGTTATTATTAGTTCTAATTTGAATCTACAACTTAAATTATTTTTTTTGTCTACAATAAAAAAAACCAATAACAACCTGACATTTATAATTTATTATGAAAATATGTGTTGTCACCTTTGTGTGCGTTTGCCTAGCACTGAAGCTGCATATAAGTTGCGTTTGCATTTTTTTAGCTGGTCTCATGACACTACTCGTGGATCAGCCAAAGCACAAAAATGCATGAATAGTATTTGTAAACAGTATTTTACATTTAAAAAAATATTTTGTTACAATATTTTTAACAATAAGTTTTCAGTTTCCAATTGATAAGCGGCGTTCAACCAAATCGTTAATAATTGATCTTCCCTATGAAGAATTCGTGTAATACACGCGCTAAATGGACCTTGAACCAATAACTTCTAGTTGCGTTAGGTAGACGAAGGCAAGCAATTAATCAAAACCAATAAATAAATAAATAAATAAACTAACCATGGTTAACAACGTCGGAGTATACTTTTTTTTTGTTGGATGAAACGTTGGAGTGTACTGTTCACACTGTTCCTCGTGTAATCACTAATCGCTCATTCACTCGCTCACTCACACCAACACACACACAGTCACACTCAGAGACTGGAGAGAGAGAGAGAGAGAGGAATCGAGTTCGTCTTTGAATAAGGACATCCCATCCCACTTGTTGTCGGATGTTAGAGAAAAAAAAAAAAAAAAATCACAAATAAGCTTTTTGTGCAAACTGGGAGTAAAGGAAAAGTTCTGCTAATGGTATTGTCACAAAGTAGAGAGAGAGAGAGAGAGAGAATCTTTCCTTTGTGTCTGGACTATCAATTCACAAACACGCACACGCACACACAGTGTGACACACTCTCTCTCTCTTTGTCTTTCTTCCATGCCTTCAAGTGTAAGTTCATTTCTATTGCTTGTACCATTATAAAGCTTTTATCTTTCTTGTGGTTCTTTTTATTTCATGTTGCATGCCACTTTCTCCTACTTTTGCTCACTTCCCACTTCAAAAGTATGGCTGCATCTTCTACTGGTTAGCTAAAGTTGACTCTCTAAAGCTTCTTATTATATATATATATACAAATATATAAATTTATTATCTATGGATACTGGGTTGCTTATGCATTTGGCGTTTTTAAGCCACTTTCGTCAGTTTTACTGTCCAAATAGACTTTCTAGACATTCCTGGTTTTCCCGGGTTGCTGTATGATTGGATTCTGGAGGTAATTTTGTCACCATTTGATGATTGTTTGTCTGATTTAGCTTCTGGGTACTCCCAAATCTGCTTAGAATTTCTTAATATCAGATTTCTTATGAGTTTTGCTCAAGTAAGTGCTGAGTGTCAATCATATATATATACGTATGTATGTATAATGAATAATTGTCATATGTAGAATCTGTATGCCTGGTTTGTTTTTTCCTCGTTATGTCTGGTTAGGCTTTCATAATTCGGAATCATATGTAGAATTCAAGAGAGGCTCAACTGAGTTTCTGTTGAAAATTTACATATGCAGTTACTGGGATGGTGAGTGATTGGGGGTTTTATATTTCATTTTGCTTAGAGATTTGGGGAACTTCTGGCATATATGTTCTGACTTTATTATAATAATTTTTTTTTTCAGTGTAGAACTTGATTTTCAGGAATCAAGAGAGTCCTCTTTGTACTCCTTGTAGACCAAAAGTGTATTGTCATCAATCACAATGGTTTCAAGGTCATATTCTAACTTATTGGATCTTGCTTCTGGTGATGCTCTTTCTCTAACTTTTGGTCGTGAGAGGAGGAGGCTTCCTCGAGTTGCAACTGTTGCTGGTGTACTGTCCGAGCTAGATGATGAGAGCACTGGCTCTGATGCTCCCTCATCCGTCTCTCAAGAACGGATGATCATTGTTGGAAACCAGCTTCCACTTCGGGCAAATCGAAGTGACAGTGGAGAGTGGATTTTTAGCTGGGATGAGGACTCACTTCTATTACAACTTAAAGATGGCCTTGGAGAAGATGTTGAAGTAACCTATATTGGCTGTCTTAAAGAACAGATTGATCCTCGTGAGCAAGACGATGTTGCTCAAACTTTACTGGAAACTTTCAAATGTGTACCAGCATTTATCCCTACTGAGCTTTTCAGTAAATTCTATCATGGATTCTGTAAGCAACATTTGTGGCCTCTATTTCACTACATGCTCCCTCTATCACCGGATCTTGGTGGTCGGTTTGATCGGTCCCTTTGGCAAGCTTATTTATCAGTGAACAAGATATTTGCAGATAAAGTAATGGAAGTGATCAATCCTGATGATGATTTTGTGTGGGTTCATGACTACCATTTGATGGTTTTACCAACATTTTTGAGGAAGAGGTTCAATAGGGTAAAACTTGGTTTCTTCCTTCATAGTCCATTCCCTTCATCTGAGATATACCGGACACTTCCTGTTAGAGATGAACTTCTTAGAGCTCTTTTAAACTCTGACCTCATCGGATTCCATACTTTTGATTATGCTAGGCACTTCCTATCTTGTTGTAGTAGAATGCTTGGGCTTTCTTATCAATCAAAGCGGGGTTACATAGGGCTCGAGTATTATGGCCGCACTGTAAGCATTAAAATTCTTCCTGTTGGGATTCATATAGGCCAGCTTCAATCTGTTTTGAATCTGCCTGATACTGAAGCTAAGGTTGCAGAGTTACGAGATCAGTTTAGAGGCCAGACTGTTGTGCTTGGGGTTGATGACATGGACATCTTTAAAGGAATCAGCTTGAAACTTCTGGCTATGGAACAATTGCTCATACAACATCCTGATAAGAGGGGAAAAGTTGTTTTGGTTCAGATTGCGAACCCTGCAAGGGGCAGAGGGAAGGATGTACAGGAGGTCCAATCTGAAACTAAATCCACAGTGAGCAGGATCAATGGAACATTTGGAAGGCAAGGATATAAGCCAGTAGTCTTAATTGATACCCCACTTCAGTTTTTTGAACGAATTGCTTATTATGTCATTGCAGAATGTTGTCTTGTTACAGCAGTGAGGGATGGAATGAATCTTATACCCTATGAATATATTATATGCCGACAAGGAAATGAGAAACTAGATGAGACCTTAAGGCTAAACCCATCGACCCCAAAAAAGAGCATGCTGGTGGTATCTGAGTTTATTGGGTGCTCCCCATCACTCAGTGGTGCAATTCGAGTTAACCCATGGAACATTGATGCTGTAGCTGAAGCTATGGATACTGCCCTAATCGTCTCTGAGGCTGAAAAACAGATGAGGCATGAGAAGCACTATAGGTATGTCAGTACTCATGATGTTGCATATTGGGCGCGTAGCTTTTTGCAAGATCTTGAAAGGGCATGTAGGGACCATGTGAGGAGGAGGTGCTGGGGAATTGGTTTTGGTTTAGGGTTTCGAGTGATCGCTTTGGATCCAAATTTCAGAAAACTTTCAGTTGAGCATATTGTTTCATCTTATAAGAGGACCAAGAGCCGAGCAATTCTTTTGGATTATGATGGGGCTATGATGTTGCCTGGTTCAATTAGGACAACTGCTAATACTGAAGTTGTTGGAATCTTAAACAGCCTGTGCCGAGACCCCAAAAATGTTGTTTTCCTTGTTAGTGGGAAGGGAAGAAATACTCTAACCGAGTGGTTTTCTGCTTGTGAAAATCTTGGGCTTGCAGCAGAGCATGGTTATTTTGTAAGGTACATTCTCTTTTTCCCTTTTCCAAAAAATAGACCTATGTCAAACATGAGGCTGCTCTTCACGCTTGTAAATGTGATCTTTTGATTTTTAACCATCATCTAAATTTGTTCCTCAAATGTCATATGGGCAACATGCAAAATGATGTTGAGCGTATACTAGGAAATTTCGTTTATTCAATTGGTGAATTTGCTGGTTTTCTTTGCAGAAGAAGTGTTAACTAGCTCCCCTTAATCTGTTTGTGAATTGAATAGAACCTAATTTGCACACCGGTGGTTTCCTTGTGGTAGTAATGGATGAGTCTTAAATTTGGATCATGGTTGTTAGTTATTGCAATTTTGGTGGCTTAGGTTTGTGTCTTCAATTGAATAAACAGCTAATCTCTAGTATGTCCATTTTGGTTAGGAGAAAATGGAAAAGTGATATTAGGATCTCATTTACATGTATTTGCTTCTGTTACTTAAATTTGGATTTCTAAAATTGACAGCCCTTGTGGTGGTGGTTATTTCAAACCTTCATATTTCACCAGCTTGTCTTCAATTGCAATGTGAATGGACCATCCAGTTTACTGGAGATATCCAGATGCCCCTTAAATCCCAAACCTGAAAAGTCTTAATTTTGCATATATTGCTGTTTCATATATCCGATGTTCCTACAGCATTTGAGTCTTAAAATTTATTCAGGCTTGGCTTCACAGGCTTTTGCATGTTGAAATCATCTTAAGTGGTAGAGTCTATTGCCCTCAACCTGAAAAATCGGCAATTTGGTTACAAAAGAAGATAGTACTATGGGGAGACTTTAATTGAGGCCTTAACTTAACATTTAGGGACACCACTTAACCCAAAAGCTTGTGTTTTATTAGTTTCTCTCCGTGGGGCTTTGAGAGCTCTCTGTATAAGATAATACCTTGGGAGACTCCAATTGTGGTCTTATACCACTTAACCTAAAAGTTTAAGCTTATGAGTTTGGGCTTAATTATATTGCATTAATTTCTCTAGTTTTTGGTATATTTGATTATTTTCTCTGTGTGGGATTTCCACTCACTTATGTATACCCAACAGTTTTAAGGGATGTTATAAAATGAAACCAGCATATGGTTGTGCAATCCATTTAATAATTGTCCATCAAGTTTCTGTTCTTAAAGATTTGTAATCAAAATCACAGCTGAGTTCAGAAGGAGATGGATTTGCTTCGTGAGTTTTGAACCTAACACCTACCCAACCAACCCAACTTTAACACTGGAGCCAAAGTCCAAGGGCAAATCAGTCATATTGTTATCATAATATGTAGTGATCACATAGCTTTTAAAAGGTTTATTCTATTGTCATTATATCTTTTATTCCATTTGTTTTAGCATATAGTAGTGTAATGTTGGCTGTGATTATTGTTAACAATCCATTCCTCAGTTGGCATTCATTTTTCACAATATTGTCAAAACAGCATATTCCAAACCCCAATTATTTTTGTGTCATTCAGTTTGATTGTTGCTCTTTTCAGGACAAATCATGAGGCAGATTGGGAAACTTGTGTTTCTGTGCCTGATTTTGATTGGAAACAGATTGCTGAGCCAGTAATGCAATTATATACTGAAACAACTGATGGATCCACCATAGAGACAAAAGAGAGTGCTCTTGTTTGGAGTTATCAATATGCAGATCCAGATTTTGGCTCATGCCAGGCTAAGGAGCTTCTTGACCACCTGGAGAGTGTTCTTGCTAATGAGCCAGTTTCTGTCAAGAGTGGCCAACACATAGTAGAAGTTAAACCTCAGGTTAGTGGTACAATTCTATTTCTACATTCCATATATCCGTCTATAATGAGGTGCCAAGATTTAATAGCTGGAGAACTGGTTGTCAACATTAATTTTCATGGATCTTGCTGCTTTCATTAATGCCTTAAATACACACACACACAACCCCAGGGCAAGGAAACCTGGGTATGGAGTGGAGTGGTGGCATTTTGCCATCCCTACTCCCCTGCCCAGTGCCCCCATGGCTTCCCAAAGTGTCAAATTTTTATGGACTCTAAAGGTATCATCATCACCTATTGTAAAGGAAACTGCAATATTTTTTTTCCACTAGCATGTTTTATTTTATAGAGTCAAATTGACCAGAGAGAGAGCCTTTAGGCCAAAGGAATGCCTCATCCCGCTCAACTAAATTAACCAGATCAAAACTCTTGAATTATCTCATGAGCTAGCAGTGAGCTTGTTCTGTCCTGAGAACACCAAAATTATAAAACTCTACCAGTTATAGAGGATGTATTTTAGCTGTCATTCCATTAACTTTTACAATTTCTTATTTTTCAATCAAATGGCCAGGTTACAACACAATTAAGGATAGACTTTTGAATTTCCTCTCATTCTTATTCTTTTTTTAGCTTAGAAACTGAAGAAATAGACAATTTTTTTTTTTTTTTATGTTAAATATTATACAGTTTATTTTTATTTCTTTTTGAATCTGATACAGTACCCAAGGATCTATGTGGTTGTTATTTTGTAAGGGTTAGTATTTAGGTAAAATGCCTAGCAGAAAGAAAAGGGAGAAGAGGGGTGGGGGGAGTTATTATGAGATCCCAAGTTGGAATAATTTCTTATCTCATATGAGTAGAATAGGGGTTAGTGTCAAGTTTTAATTATGGAGAGAACCTTAGAAAGATTATCCGTTACGCGCTGGACTAACTACATCAGAATCTACCTTAGAAATGGTAAAAGTAAATAAGGAAGCATAACTGAAAGGTTATTTTTTAAATTTTTGTGGTAATCAAACCACAATTCCTTGAGTCAAGCGACAAAACTTAATTTTGTAATCCATTTGTGAAGAAAAGGAAGTATTTGCTAAATAGCATCAGGTGCAAAATTTTTAACTACCATTAAACAGGAGAGAGGAACTTAATCATCTTCAGATTGATTTGTGGTTGGTAACTGCTAGCTTTGCATTCAAAATGGTGATGCAGCAATGTGTCTTCGTCTGTTGAATTTAACATTTGATTTCAAAACCTAATAATTTAAGATTTTGGGTTAACGTGGTACCAACCATAATCGGTCTAAATTATGAAAAATTCATAGTGCATTTCATAAATTAATGGAATCTAGAAGTAATATTTCCTCTGCATGATTTGCCCATATGCTTGGCTATTTTGAGAGATTCATTCCTTTTTGTTCTAACAATAAAAAGAAAGTATCGTTTGAATTGAAAAACTTATTCTTACAAAATGAGAGATATGCTAAAATCTTGCTGTGTGTGATTCTGTGACTACTCAACAGGGTGTTAATAAAGGTATTGTAGCAGAACATCTCCTCTCAACAATGAAACAGAAGGGAATGCTTCCAGATTTTGTTCTATGTATTGGGGATGACAGGTCGGATGAGGACATGTTTGAGGTGATACTGAGTGCAGGGGATTCTCTTTCCCCGGTTGCCGAAGTGTTTGCTTGCACTGTTGGCCAGAAACCCAGCAAGGCCAAGTACTACTTGGAAGACACAACTGAGATTGTGAGAATGTTGCAGGGCCTTGCCAATGCTTCAGAGCTGGCTGCTAGAAATGTTCCCCAAGCTTCTCATAGAGTGGTTATTGCAGACAGTAAATAGCCGTCTCTCTCTCTCTCTCTCTCTCTCCTTTCTCTAGGGCCCTATCATAATCTAAAAGGGTTCATCTTGTGAAGATTTCTCAACTTGTGTGCGCTTTCTGGTTGGAGACAAGTTCATCAGTATGTTGTAGGTGTAGTAGGTTCATTTCTGTCAGATTGAAAAGTACAAGTTGTATTGTTCATGTCATACTATTGGTTTGTTGATGATGGATTTCATGATTCTTTAACGGGTGAATGTGCCATTGGGATAGCAGCTCATTCTCTGGCTCTCTGAGGCTTTGCCAGAGCGAGCCTAAAACATTTCACAGGGCTGGCTGAGGAGCTTACAGAGGATAGGCTCGCTGTGATAATTTTAGAGGAAGCTACGCAAACGCATGGCACGCAGCATACTTCTTATAGCTGAATTCAACATAAATAATAATCAAGAGTTTTTCTTTCTTTTGGAGGAGTAATCAATAGTTAATATGTCAAGGATGTCTACTTGGCATAAGATCACTTCCCATCGAGAGAGAAAATTCAATTAGATTTTCAGTTAGAATCTAATTTTGTGTAACATGTTCATATAAATTTTTTATAGGTAAATTGATTACACTTAAAATTTGGGGCTGTTTGAATTTTATACCCTGAAATTTTAGAATTTGATTTTTCTCCTTAAAATTTGGGGTGTTTGTGGATTTTATATCCTGACGTTTTAGAATTTGGATTTTACCTCTTAAATTTTGTGAGTGTTTGGATTTAACACTCTCAAATTTTAAAATTTCAAGGTGTAAAATTCACACACTCTAAACTTTGAAGAGTAAAATCCAAACACTTCAAAAATTTAGGAGGTAAATTCTAAATTTTGAAATGTCATGGTATAAAATTCAAATACTCTCAATCTTTAGGGTGTAAAATCTAAATTTTAAAATTTCAGGGTGTAAAATCTAAACATCTTCAAACTTAAGATAGTGTAATTTGTAATTTATCATTTTTTAAAATTTTTTATGTCGAGTAAGTTATTAGTACAAAAGTGGAAGGGTCCAAAAATAAATAAATAAAGAGGAAAAAGAAAGGTTTGGGTAAATTTGTTTAAAATAATAATAATAATGAAAATGGAGTTTATATTTATGTTGGATTTAGCTTCAGTTAGAGGTTTCATTTCCATTTAGACTAAATATGTTTTTTTTTTTGAGAAAAAAAAAACATAAAATTAATAACATGTGCTATTAAATGTTTTCCCTTTATATATTATTATTATTATTCAAATAGTGGTTGACTAAACTAAAATTAAGAATTTAAGGGTCCGTTTGGTAAGTGTATTTAAATATAGTTTTTTGTTTTACAATCCATAAAATGGTAGGTCTCACACTTGAATTTATTGTTTAACTAATATTTTTTAAATACAATTTATAAAAAACTGTATTCTATTTTTTTGGTTTAGAACATGATTTTGAAAATGGCTAAGAGAGTGTTTTTAGGATACAGAAAATGTTTTTAATGACATAGTTGTAAATAAATTGAAAACAGTTGATCCCACATATTTGTCCAAACTTTTTGATCTCTTAAATTAAAGAGCTTATTTTTATCACAAAAAAAAATGTTCACACTTCAAATTTGAAGCTTATCATTTAAAAAAAGAAAAGAAAAGTACATGATGAGCTCTATTCCCTTGTCATTATCCACAAAAAAAAAAAAAGTAATCTACAAATTATACAAGTTACTTTTTGTAAATATATATATTTTAAAATCTCAAAGATAGAAATGACCTCTCAAACAATTATTTTTTTGTTTTTAGTATTTTGAAAATTGTTCTTAAAAGTGAGTGCCAAACATGTATAATATAAAAATTATTATTTGAAAACTAGTTTCAAGTTCAATTTTTTGAAGATTGTTTTTATACTGTTTTGAAAACAAAAACAAAAATCCTCCTACCAATTAGGTCCTAATGAATTGTATTTAAATGATTTTTTTTTTCATTTGTTTCAAATAAATTTAAATTTATTTTATAAGTAGCTAAGTTATATTTTCAAATATACAAACATTATATATATTATATATAAACTTGGTAAAATTTTAATACGCATTTTTTGTTATGCTTATTTGTAAATGTATCACATGCATATGCTTTAGATTACAAGCTAGTTTTTATTTAGATGTAAGACATATGGTAATTAAAAATATAAAAATCATGTGTCAGTGTCACACATCCAAAAATGCAACATGTTTAGCACTTATTTTAAGTACTGCTAATGCTGAAAACTTAAGCTCCTCTTTGATACTTAGTGGTTGTTTTTGCTATAGCTAGAAACCTATTTTGGCAATGGAACCAACATTCGCCCTATATTCTGGAAAGGATTAGACAAAATTTAAGTTAATCGTAATTGTTTATATACTCTAGATGGACGTATTAGTTTGATGTGAAATTGAAGGTCAGCATATGTCAATACAAAGTTTTGAGTCCAAATTCACATAATTTGGGCATCACAGTTTGCTCTTCTTTATTCGATTAATGACGCAACTTGATAGTGGAAGAAGAATTGGTGCATGATTAGATTCTAAAACACCTTTGAATTCGCAAAGATAGAAATTTAGAACCCATTAGAAAAATAGTGTGATTGACTCAAATTTTAATTGGAGAAAATGCAAAAGCAACTGGAATTTAAACTATAGGAATCTTGAATCCATTAAAAAGATCAATAGTGATTGACTGAAATTTTACGGGAAAAAAAAAAAAAAAATCCCCTTTTCAATGGAATGGTTAGAATTTTTCTTCATATATCACAATCATATGCTTTTACTTTTACTCTATTGGAGTGAATTGCATAGGCGAGAATATACTGATCTAAGAAGTTCGGTACAATCCTCGACTCACGCGCTCACATTCTTATATATATTCTCAACATCTCGGCCTAATTTGATGTTACATTTCGTGTGTGTTTAGAAAAAAAAATTAAATTAGAAAAAAATTAAAAAGTCAACTTAATTTCCTATTCACTTTATTTTTGCAACTGTGGGTGTGAAAGTCCAACGCTACGTATTAGGTCTGGGGCCCAATTTGAATATCCTTGTTTGTCCGAAGAGGTAAAAGGGATCAGAGTTGAGTCCGTTTGGTGGAGATGCACTTGAAAAGGAATGGTGGGATACGTCCGAAGACTAACCTGTTTGTCCGAAGAGGTCCCCATCATCGGATCGTTAGAGAGCTTGATCAAGCAAATATACTGAAGGCCTGAGCGACCCTCCCAACTGATTCCACGGTAGAGAACGAACTCTGGGCATGCATAGGGATGAGAATATAAAAATATCTTAAAGAAAAAGCTGCTACAATCGCATTTAATGCATTGCAGCAACTTTCCTGACCGCATTTATATGGAGAAGACACCTGAACAGTTCAGCGTCAGCTACTACCACCCACAGCAGACTAAAGCAAATGTCAGCAGACTAAAGCAAATGTCTGATGTGACATATACTCAAGTGAATGCTTGGATGAAGAACAAGTGTACGATGAAAATGAGGAAGAAGAAGGATATATAAAGGGAATAGGTCTCTGAAGAAAAGGGGAGGAGAAAAAATTGTATTCATTCAGTTTACAAATATTAAGCTTTTTCGGATTTAAGAGATCCACTGAATGACGGTCTGAATATTGTTGTATCATGACTTGCATGAATGAATCGTTGTTAAATCCATAACCAGCCCAGCTATTTCACCCGTTTCTCTACAAATTTATTGTTTGGGGTTCATTGGGCTCACAACCTACAAACCCTGGGCTTGGCCTACTGAATCCGGACCCTACAGCAACTATTTATGGGTCTCACTATAATTTTTGGTACTATTTATGAATCACACGATACTATTTCAACTGACTTTTACTTTTATTTACAATATTTTTAGCAAAAAGTTTTCAGTTTCAGTAAAATAAATGAATCCCAAACAGACCATTCGTCTTGAGACATAGTTTATTTATGAATCACACGATACTATTTCAACTGACTTTTACTTTTATTTACAATATTTTTAGCAAAAAGTTTTCAGTTTCAGTAAAATAAATGAATCCCAAACAGACCATTCGTCTTGAGACATGGTTTTTTCACTTGAATTTAATATCTAACTTGATAATTTCTATATAAAAAAATATATATATATACCGAACTTTGATAAAATATTTAATGTAACTTGTGTAATTCTTTATTAAAGAAAAAGAATAATAATTTATGACTAATGTGGTTAATAAAATTAAAAATATATGTGGGATTTGGGCCGGAGAGTATTCTACACTTGGGGCTTATTTGGAATTTGGATGGATTGACGGGAAGGAGGGACAATGGAGGAGCAGTTGAAAATGGAGAGGGAACTATGACATGACATAAAAAATGTCTTATCATAGTTCTGTTAGTCACTTAGACAATGAGATTAATAACAATTAACAAAATAACTAATAATACTCATATTTGAAACTTGAAGAACTAATAACGCTTACTTGAAATTTGAGATATTAATTGTGCTCTTCTAAGAAACTTTAGAAACTAAAAGTATAATTTCGCCATAAAAAATTTAGGGTAAAATATCATTTTCGTCCCTAAACTATTTCAAAAGTTCGTTTTTCATCCCTAAACTTTCAAAAGTTCGTTTTTCGTCCCTAAACTATCACAAAAGTTTGTTTTTCGTCCCTAAACTTTCAAAAGTTCTATTTTCGTCCCTAAACATTTCCAGAGTGCTGACGTGGCTTTGACAAAGTGCTGATGTGGGAGGGACGAAAATCAATACATTTGAAAAAATTTAGGGACGAAAATAGAACTTTTGAAAGTTTAGGGACGAAAATAGAACTTTTGTGATAGTTTAGGGACGAAAATAGAACTTTTGTGATAGTTTAGGGACGAAAAATGAACTTTTGAAAGTTTAGGGACGAAAAAACGAACTTTTGTGATAGTTTAAGGACGAAAATGATATTTTACCCAAAAATTTATAGGGTTTAAAACTTTAACATGATTTTTTTAATAAAAAAAGAGACTTTTTAGTTTTGGTCAAAATATAAAGCAGAGAGAGAGAGAGAGAGAGAGAGAGAGAGAGAGAGAGAGAGAGAGAGAGAGAGAGAGAGAGAGAGAGAGAGAGAGAGAGAGAGAGATGGGTAAATATTTTTAATTTTAAAACTATGTAGCAAAATATCAATTTTTTAAAAATATTTAGCAAAATGTCTATGTTTTAAATTCAATTTTAATAAAATCGAGTTTTGCTTAAAACTTAATATACTAAAAATCAAGTTCTATAGGTATTTTACCCATTTTGGAGAGAGAGAGAGCGAGAGAGCTGTGTTTTGTTTGCACACCAAAATAGAATCCATCCAAAAATAAATAAATACAATTTCCATTCCATTGTAGGCATTGGGCAAAATTTGCCAAATAGTATATTTCTCAAAAAAATTTAGGCGCGTGGCACGTGTTGAAAGTTATTTAGTTAAGTAGACTGGTTTTGAAAATCGATTTTGGCAAAATCGACTTTGGGCTGAAAAACGAACTCTATAGTGGCGATTTTGGCAAAACGCCACTAAAAAAAACGCCACTATAGTGTGCGATTTTCAGCTCAAAGTCAATTTTGCCAAAATCGATTTTCAAAAACAGTCTACTTAACTAAATAACTTTCAACACGTGCCACGCACCTAAATTTTTTTGGGAAATATACTATTTGGCAAATTTTGCCTAGGCATTGAGTAGCAATGTTTTGTGTGACCAAACAAAGACAAACACAAAAAGAAAGCATTAGTTTGGGAGCGAATCTGAGATATACCCAATCCATCAGTTTTTTGGGATTTGGAGGAGAAGAAGAAGACGGTGGTGGTCTAAGTCAAGTGGCTGAGGAGTGTCATCAGATCGACTCAGTGCCACCTTCCACCTTCCACCTTCCAATCCCTTGGTCAGTTTCCCTCTTCATCTTCTTCTTCTTTTTGGGTTTGTTTTGTTTTAATTTTTTACATATAATTTGTAACATGTTGTTTCTAGCTTATCTTCTGCCTCCAAAAACTTTAGCAGAGTAAACCAAGTTTATTACTATTCAAAAAAAGAAAAAGAAAAAGAAAAAAAAGTTTAGATTACTTGGTTATTTGGCTCATATTCCTTCCTTTTTATTTATTTAAAACAGCCTAGTATTGGTAGACATGTACCTAGGAGTTTAATTTTATGAATTTTCTTTCACACCAACAACTTAGAAAGAAATAAGAGAAAATGGACTGTTTTCTTGCTATCTGCCTTACACGGTCAGTACAATTGTGAATTTTTGATCATTTAGGCATTAGCCTCTTGGCAATAAGGTTATTCCCTTGGATTGGATTTGAAATACGATGTAGGACCGATTTAGGAAATCTATGCGTGCTTGTGGTGAGTTACGGGCTAAGAAGCATGGACCCAGACACGAGCACGACATGGAATAGAATACAACATGATGGAAAATTATGGATAGCCGTTCTTAGGTTTCGGGTTACGAGAATTTGTGGTTAGGGCTCAAAATTGATTAGACTTTTATGAAGTGGGGAAGAAGGGAAAGAATACTATTTCTTGAAGCAAACAAGTTGCTAGAAAAATTATGGATAGCCATTCTGTTTAAGGATTTAAAGGTGGTTTGATGAGTTATTAGATGGTTATTTGGTAGTGAATCTATGTGGGGTTTTAGGATTTTGTTAAGTAAAAGGAAGGGTTTGATTTGAGGTTGTAAGAAAGAAGGAAAAGTGAGCTAATGAGCTTTAGCTCAAATGGAACCTCTACTCCTTATAAGAGCAAGATGGAGGGTGACATGAAAAATGAAGGCTGATTGGGTAATTTACCGATAAAAAAAAAAAAAAAAGGAAAAGAGAAAAAAATATGGTGCTCATGGGCTAGAGAAAAAATTCTTATGAACAGTAGTAACATGAGAAAGAGAAGAAAGGAAAAATATCACACTAGGGCATACATTCCTTTCACAACCAAATATTCAATTCTTATTATCCATCCCTACATCAGTTCTTTGAGCTCATTGAGCATAAATGTATAGGGGCTCTTTCTTGTACTGGCAGTATTAAAACTCCTTATTTGACTCGTAAATGACTTCCCAGTAACCATAAAGTGATAAAATACTAACTTAGACTCCAATGAATTAAACCAAAGATACTTAGAATCTCCTAGAAAAGTTTAGACTCGCCTAAATTTCCAAATTGCCCATAATTAGCAAGAGTTGCAAAATTATAGTTTTGCCCTTGAATACAGAATTAACCATTTTATAACTAGACTTTTAAAACCATATGACTATTACTTCAATTGGACTTTACGCACTGGCCCAATAAAATAATCTTGAAAGTACAAAATTTGAAGTAGCAACAAAATGTCTTCCATGGTTGTATCATTTTCCCCAAGTTGGGAAAAACTCAGCCTTGATTTTGAAAGTATTTAAGTACAAGAACTCTTGAACTTGAAACTTGTACCAACTCTTCAATCACCTTTTGAAAGATAAAGTCAATGGTTGGAAGGCTTTTCAACTTAAAATCCTTCTTGATTGATCCATAGCTATAACATTGTTGTCTTACTTGGTCTTGACTTTTCCATGTTTAGCCTTATGCTCATCTTGCTCTTTGCACTCTCTATTGTCCTTGTAGTGCATTCCTTTGTCTGTTCTTGAAATTAGACTTCTCACATTGACCCAATAAACACATCTTGAAAGGAAAATTCCAAAGTAAGAAGAAAATTATTTCTCCATTGTTGCTTCAAAACGACTGGAAGGTTCTATTTTATAGACTTATAGTATAAGGGATTTAGGAATTCAAACCTAAATCCACATTTTAATATCCATATTTACTCTATAATAATTTACAAAATTTTTCCCCAAATGCTACCTCAGTCTTGAGTTAACTTCTCTCTTAATCCTTTTTCTTTTCCCGCTTATTTCTGTAGAGTATACACAGATTACTATTGGCTAAGAACTGAAGGCTTCTTCTAATGGAGAAAGGAAATGGATGTTGCTCCATTATGGCTTCAAGTGCTACCATTACATTCTTTCTCGTTGGTATCACCTTAGTCATGTGTCGTGTCATCTATGCTATGTATAGGAGCAGCAAACCTCTTCGCAAAAGAGCTCCACAACATGTCAGTACCCTCATTGTTTTAGGTTCAGGTGAACTTCCGGATCTACCTTGATTTCTGTTAATATAAAATTTGTTTCTTTCATTATTTATAATTATTTTTTGCTTTTTAACCATTGGACATTTTACAATTGTAGGGGGTCACACTGCCGAGATGCTTAACCTCTTGTCCGTGCTGCAGAAAGACAGGTTTTCTCCCAGAATCTACATTGCTGCTGCTACTGACAATATGAGTCTCCAAAAAGCTCGTTTGTTTGAAAATTCCCTTGCTGATGAGGTAGATATTGTTCTGGTTTTTCATTTTAACCTTTTATTCTCTCTCTCTCCCTCAATTATTTGTCTCCCAGTCAAAGAAGGGTTGGTGCTTTTCAAAGCTAAATGCATCCCAGATTTATTCCCCTTTAGGAAGCTCCCTCCTTTTTTTGCATTATTAGCGGATTTGTACAGTTGTACCAAGTCATTGTAGTCTGTTGCTCAGTTTGAGAGTGAATGACTATTAGGCTTTTAGCTTTTCCTATGTCTAAGATGGTTGTGGAAGGGCTAAGCCTTCAATTTTTCATGTGACTATGCTATCCCAATTATGCTTTCAAGTTCAGCATCTTTGAATTGTGAGAGGAGTTTGGAGCATTCTTGGCTTGATTAATGATTATGTAGCATGAATACATTGATACTAGAAAACCATTGGTTTGAAGCATAGTTAGTACAATACGGTAAGTATACGGACGGATATAATTCGGCATTTTTTAAAGAAGTACGTTTTAAAAATTTGCAGAAAAATACGGAAATGGAAAAATAACAGTATGTGCATAATAATTTTATATTTTAAAACTTCGCAACAAAAATACGAAAATATTTGTTATATGCTTTTTTTTGGAGATAAATACAATAATCCAACAAATTACAATCATATAGATAATCCACTTAACAAAGAAAATTATTTCCATAATCATATAGAAATTTCTCAAAAATTTAACACATTACAAGGCATGTGCAAGTATATTGTATAAATAAATACAGTAGATTCAATCAAATAAAATAATACTAAATGATATGCAGGTACATGAGAATGGATGCATCTATAATATTAGTTGAAAGAGATTTAGAAGGAAAAAAAAATGTAATAGAGAAGTACTTAATACCATGGAAACGGTTAGGCAAAGCCTTAGAATTTAGAAACAATAAAATTTGACAATAAAAGAATAGTAGGATATTAGGATTTAGGCCATTAGGGTGTAGGTGCAATTGACTATAAGAATAGTAGAGTAGTAGCCTTGGGTTAGAAGATTGGTAAGGTGTGTTGTGGCCTCACGTAGCTTGCTTTTTGGTTTTCAAATTTTGGGGTATATGGTAACTTCCCACAGGCTTCAGTGTGTTTGCTTACCACTTACTATACTTTTGTTGGTTGCCAAGCCTTGCAGGATGCTATTGCCTAATTTGAAGGAAATTTGAAATTGTGTTTTTGTTTTTATGATTCATATAATTGTCTTCCAATATTCCTAGCTTTTTACAATGACTTTGAATTTTGTTTCTTTTTTACTTTGATGGTAATCAATAGGATGAAAGACATTGAGATGAGTTAAATTGAGTTAAAGGGCGTAGTTGTTACATTGCTTCCCAACCCCGTTGTTCGCTCCTTTGTGGGGGTGTTTATAGATTGTAAGTTCAGTGGATTGTGGTTCTAATTAAGTGCTTGATTGGTGCTGATTTTATTTTCATTAGATTTTTTCTGGTTTATGATTGAATTTCAAGCTTATAATTGAACTTCTTGAAATTATTTTTACTGTAGAGTGGGGTTGGGGCAGTAAAGACTGCACAATTCATGCAGATATATCGAAGTAGGGAGGTCGGTCAATCATATGTTACTTCTGTTTGGACAACTCTTCTTGCTATTGTTCATGCCCTTCAACTAATGATTAAAATTCGACCCCAAGTGGTATTATTTCTATCCTTCTTTTTTATTCTCTCATTCATTTCTATTACTTTGGTTGTAATTCATTATTTACTTTGTCACAACCCCAGATTCTCTGCAATGGGCCTGGCACTTGCATTCCCCTATGCGCAATTGCGTTCTTATTTAAGGTTTGGACTTGTTTCATTAAGACTTTATTTCTTTTTTCTGATGGTCTTTCAAACTTAATAAACTCATGTAGACTGATTCGTTGGGATGATAATGAAGTTCAATTAACGTTGAGTGCAGGTATTGGGGATTAGATGGTCATCTATCTTTTATGTTGAGAGTATAGCAAGGGTGAAAAGGCTGTCTTTAAGTGGTTTGCTTCTTTATAAGTTAAGAATAGCTGATGAGTTATTTGTGCAATGGCCACAACTACAGAGAAAATATCCCCGGGCTCAGTATGTTGGTTGTCTCATGTAGTTGATTGCTTCATGCTACTGCCATGGGTACAGAGACTAACCTAAGTTTTTGTAATGTACTTCCCTATTTTAAATAATTAGTGCTAGTCAAATTGTTTTTTTTAATCACAAGGAAATAGCACTGTTTTGAATCCTATCCTGGAGAAAGCGGCAAAAATTATACAAGTGATTTTTAAGTTCATACTGCTTAATTATAATGATAAATTAAAAATTTCATGGGCACTCGTTATCTTTTAACTAGGATAGGTTGTAATCAATCAGCAGAAACCTTGATCAATACAATAAATCGCTCACTTGTTTCAGCTTTATTGTCATTCTATCTCCTAAACTTAAAACTATAAAATCACTCTATTCTAGAAGAATTGATAGGTTCTAAGTCTCTGTCCGATTGTTTGATAGCTATGGGTTAAAAAAAATACGACCTAATTCACGTGGATCAGGTTCAAAAGTATTTTTTTTTTTTTTTTAAAATTTTATTATACAATAAATCCCTCACTTGTTCCGGCTTTATTGTCATTCTATCTCCTAAACTTAAAACTCTAAAATCACTCTATTGCCAAAAAATTTTGCTCACTCAATTTCCGTCACTCAATTTCCATCACTCATCACTCATCACTCATCACCCATCACTCACATTTAATACCCGTTTGGCTTCACAAAAAAATTCCATAACTCACCAATTTTTGACACTGTTTGAGGGGCCCAGCTCTGTCATTTGCTCAGACAATTTCCGTTTTGTTACCCGCGCCTTGCCATTCCCATCATTTCTTATTTCCCATTTCGCTTTTCCCTTCAGCCCTGTCACTCTCCCAAGGCAGAAAAACCGAACCCAGAAAACCTTGCCCAACCTCCCTTACCTTGAAGACTACCCATCGAACCCAGTTAAAAGAAAAAAAAAAAAAATTTCACAAGAAAGAAGAAGACGAAGACGGAGACCAAACCCAGAGAAGAGGAAGAGCCCAACCCACCGAACCCAGTGAAACAAAAAAAAAAAAAAAAAAAGAAGAAAGAAGAAGACGGAGACCAAACCCAGAGAAGAAAGGAAAGAAAAAGAAAAGAGGAAGAACAAGGAGACCGAACCCAGAAAAGAAAGGAAAAAACAAAGAGAAAAAGAGGAAGAACACGAACACGGCGGCGCCATCTCATCCGTCGTGACCCAGCGGCGCCGACGAGCATAAGAAACAGTACCCATTTCCGATTTTGGCACGGCCGGTCTCCTCCGACCCAATACGGTGATAACTCGACAGTCCTGTACTCTCTCACTATGTTTATTTCGCTGATTTGTGTGTTTTGCATTTGGATTTTGAGAAAACTGTTCTGGGTTTTGCAGGTCGGTTCTTCAAAGTTCATCTGGCCGAGCTCTTACAAGAATCCCTAGGCAGATTTCAACTCAGGCATGTAAATAAATCAACCCTTTTTTTTTGTTACTTTGCTGCTTCAATGCCTGCTGTTTAAGTTTGTTTTGAGTTTGATACTTCTGTTTAATTTGTACCCTTAGTTAGTTGCCTGCTGGTATCTGTTTTAAGTCCGTTTAATTCTGTTTTAAGGGTGTTTCTTTGGCTGTTTATGATAGTTAAGTTTGCTAGCTGTTTATGTGACTGTTTTCCTGCTGGTTGTGTGTCTGTTTGGTGAGATTGGAAGCACTATGTTTTTGGCACAGCTGTAAGTGAAATTTTACTTTAGCATAGAGTTGTCCACACTCTCTCTAGTCCACATGGTCCTTGGTCCAGGGATATTTTCTGCAAAGATTTTGATGTGTTTATGATGAGTACCAAATTTTGCAAATCTGTAAAGAACTCATATTCTATGAAGAATTATTAATTTCTGAATCTTCACTACAGTTTGAAGAGTCACAATGTTTTCTATGCTACTAGGCCATGATAGAATATATATTATTTGAACGCTGTAGGGATTTTACGTACAAATGCATCTAAATGATTGAGGTATAGATTTGTCAATGGATTGCAGGGAGTGTTTTGGAAACATTGGAGAGAATAACTGAATAAGACAATAAATGGGATGGGTATCTCTATGTGGGATGCCTAGACGTTTGATATGCTGACTACTGAACTGAAAATGGTGTATAATTGATTTTGTAGGTGGGATATTCATCACCTGCTCAGTCTGGAATCGTGGATGACCTGGGTCTTACTGTGGCAGAGGTGGGTTTAAAACTATAGAGTGCATTTTTACTTTTGGCAAATGATATTATCACTTTAGAACACTTTTAAGCACTTGAACTATCTTGCTCTAGAAACATCTTCTCCTATGAATAAAACATTATTTTAACCATTTTTTCCATTTCTATATTAATTTCACTGAAATTTTGTATAAATTTCAGTATTTATGCTTCTATTGTCTGGGATTATGGTGATTTATGACAACAAATCTTCATGTGAAGATACCACTATTTGAGCTCTACTACATGGAAAAAGAAGAAAGGTTATGTTCAGAAAATCATGTCCGCATGGCAATATCACAGACACGATTTATCACCTAGCTTGTGTTTTTCTGATCTGAAAATTAGAATAAAGTTCAACTATGATTTAGAGAAATGTTAAATACAATTAAAAGGCATACAGCATTTAGGATGAATGACATTTCAAAGTTTTAGTGCAGAGAATAATTTTAGTTGGCAGTAAGGACTATATGACTTGGAGATACTGATCTGATCTTCATAGAGAAATCACTGTTTGAGGTTTCAAAATGAAGTGAAATGTTGTATCTTGTTGTTTTATGCAAAATCCATTTTGTTGCATTGCTTCGTAAACTATCTTTTGCTTGCCTTATACATTTTTGTATATGATTTTCTCAACATTTTTTGGTTATACTGCAGTACTCACTTTTTGGTTCAATATTGACAATTGGAGCAATGATAGGTGCAATAGTGAGTGGCCAACATTGACTTAGAAAGGTAATTTTTTTTTTTTCCTATTAACAATGTGAAGATAACTGAAAAATACATGTTGAATTTGGTGTGAAATAATTAAATATATATATTTCATTGCCTACTAAAAGATTAAGCACATCAGTTCAAGGATTTCAATGTGAAGCTTGTCCAAATTTCTCATTGTACTGGCACCCTCAATAAATGCCAGTTGCAGTGCCAACCAACACCTTATCTATAGCTGCCAAAACTAATTTTGACACACATCAGATGAACATGCAGGATTGAGATTGCTACAAGAACAACATAATTATTCTTGGGTTATACTAAATGAACGTGGGTTATACTAAATGAGAAACACAAACTGTTATATAACCCACGTCGCATTTCTCCATTTTGATTAATTACCCACATAATGTATTTTTGTTTTTCAGTCATTTTCAATATAGCTTTAGTAAATAAGAGAGGGATCCATACAGATTCTAAATTGTTTCTTCAATTTCAGTCATTTTCAATATAGCTTATTTTTGTTCCCACTCCCAGATTGCACATTAGGCCATTACTTGGCATAAGATGAGCTATCATTGTTAATAGTATGGTTGGTTTGGAATAGATGTAGATATAAACCAACATCTTTAGAGTTTACATTGATTATGGCAGATGGGTTAGCCTAGATGTGTTGTTTGTGTGTTTGTTACAGGTGTGAAAACATCTCAAGAATATAATATATGCGTGTAGATATATTGGAAAAAGAAAAGCCATAACCATGTCTTCTACCACTACTTATGAGTCCACTTCTACCGGCCATATGTGCGATATGGATCGGTGTGTGGAAAGGACCTCTTTGTCTATCCGTAATTTCGGTAGGAGGTTCTATGGATGTCAGCAATGGGCGCCGGTTAGTTTCTATCTTCAATTTTATTGTCATTACATATTCGACTTGTCATTTGTTTACTATCTTTGTTGACCATCTTATATATGCCTTCAATGTTGTATGCAGGACTCCGATCAGGCATGTAAGTTCTTCAGATGGTTGGACAAGAACACATGCCCACGTGGCCGTGCAACAGCACCACTTGTCCACGAAAGGTTTGCGAGATATAAGGCCGACGCCGTAGCTGCAAGAAATGAAAGAGATGAGGCTTATGCAAGGGAAGCAGAAGCATTGGAGCTCCTAAGGAAAGAAAAGCGCAAGGGGGAAAAAAGTAATCTCAAACTCCGAATTGCTGAAGACAAGGTCTATAAGTATAGGGTAGCTTTATTTTTGTCTTGTACTGTACTCGGGGTTTATTTTGTGTTCTCTACTGTTTTTGGGGGTCATTGCCATACGCAACTGCGTCTGCCATGAACCATTGACGGTCACGTATATAATGTACATTACATTTGTTAAGCAACAATTCATGCTATGAATATTATAATTAGATGTGTAATGAACTAATGCCTATCCATATGTAAATATATCTTCTTTTGTTATGCACGCCAAAAGTATAGATTAAAAAAAAAAATTTATTGCTACCAAACTTGAAGAATTCGATAGAGTTATTTTTTGATTTTTTTGGATGTGAGAGACCGGAACAAGTTTCATATAAAATATTGAGTTTTTTATTCATAAAAATATGAATATATATATATATATATATATATATATATATATATTCATATTTTTATATGTATTCAAAAGGTAAAATATAAAAAAATATTAATTCTTAAATAACTTCTACAATATTGTGCATCATCAAAGAATTCTATATAAAGGCAATTCTTTTTCAAAACAAACTTTCTCAAAATCAAAACTTTTTCTTCCTAATATCCAAAACATATAACATTTATTTAAAAAGGTTAAACATTTTTAGTAACTAAAACCGCCCAAACAAAAAAATGGAAAACCAAAAAATCACAGAAAAATGCTTCGCGTTATCTTTGTAATATCTAAATTACAAAATACCTCAAAAAAAAAATGTATAAACCCCTACCACCCCCCACCCCCAAAAAAACAAGCACATCAAACTTGAAACCATCTCTCCCTCAACCAAAGCATATTCGCATTTTATTTGGAATAAATTATTTTAGAATGGAGGGACCGTTGTGGCCGCTTAACAAACGTGTTCAATTTTGAATTCATTGCAATTGGTGAGAGTCGACACATAAACAGTTGAAACTTAAAACCCTTACATTACATATATCTTTTAATAATTGATACAATCGATTTACGTTACATAATTATGCCAAGAGCATTTCTGCACGTGTGTCTGTCATGTCATTCCAGATATAATCATCTGATATTGCCACGGGCAACATAATCATCCCACATTGTGTCAGTGATATTGTCCCTAAATTGGCCCATCGCTCTCTTCGATGCAGTTGACATTTCTAGTTCATGCCTTTGGGTTGCTGAGCTTGTTGATGCTCCAGTATTGCCACTGCCTTCACTATTAGTCACACTACCTTCGCCACCACTCTCCCCTATTGTTCTGAACAATTCATCACTCCGATTGTTCATGCGTATAAAATTATGTAGAGCACAACACACAATAACCACGTAACGCTGCCTAACTGGCTTGAAGTTTGGCATTAAATTCAGAATGGGGAAGCGGGCCTTCAGCACTCCAAAAGACCGCTCAATAACCATCCGCAAAGACGAGTGCCTGTAGTTGTACAGCTCTTTTTTTGATGTTATCCGTCTACCGCTTGAGTGGAATTCCTGCGCATGGTATCTAGTTGACTTGTGAGGAGGGAGAAAACTAGTGCCAATTGGTAGACCTGAATCCACCAAGTAGTAGGACCCTACAGACACACACAACCATTAAGCACTAATTAAGTTGTTCATAAACATACTACTTAGACGTGGAGGATAAAAACACTTTAGTTGAAGTCATAGTAATGTATAGTACCTGTTGCTGGCCATGGGAATCCATGCTTCGGGTCACTGATCGCTTCATCGAACACCCTTGAGTCATTCGCACTGCCCTCCCACCCACCATGTATAAATGTGAACTGCATGTCCATGTTACACACACACAGCACATTAGTTGAAACCTGGCTCTTGCGGTCCCTATGTGCTTGAGTCTCATTTGCAGGAGGTCGGGCACTCACGTGCGTTCCATCAATTGCTCCTATACATCTCTACACATGAAAGTTTTCATTAATCTTAGCAAGCACATTCCAAATATCATATTATTTTATTGTTATACGAAGTTAGTTAAGTAAGGGGATGTTTTGTACCTCAAACCATGGCCAGTACTTGTTCACTTGAAGATGTTCGGGAAGGCTTGTGACATTCTGATCAGGTTTAATTAAATGCTTCGCATAGTGGTGGACAGCTCGCAATGCCTGACGAAAATGCCGACACACAGTTTCTGTTGAGTGCTGAAACCTGTCTGCAACACATCTAAAGCGGGTGTTGTGTCCAAGTATGTACAATAACATGGCCACGGCTTGAGTGGCATTCACCTCACCACGATCCGAATCCACCAAGTAACCATGTTGAGCCAACTCGTCTACTAAATGTAACAGTAATTCAGGTGTCATACGGAACATTTCGTAACACTTACCTGGATTACCGTCAGTGACCTCGTCCATATACGCCTTGCCGGTTAACTCACTTGTTCGCATTGGTTGTTTGTCATAATGCCGCTGCATGTAGGCATACATCTCCCCGACTATAGGATTCACTAAATTAAATTCTGCTTCTTCACGTTCGGACTCCGAATCGGTCCAATCATCATCATTGTCTTCACAGTCATTGCTGGATCCAACGTCGTTGAAGTATGCATCATCGAAGTCATACTCTTGGACTGCCTGCCACCAGTTATTTCCAGACGCCATAAGTGACCTATACATTAGCACAAACGTATAAAAATATATAATATAAACATAATAAACGTATTCACCTGTTATTAAAAGAAGTTCATCGCATCATATAAATGTATAATATAAACACCTAATTCAACAATCACTATAATAAACTTATAAGAAAGCAACGTTAACAAAATCCAAATCTGTCACATAATATATAACACAAACCACACAAACATCCCAAGTTCAACAATAACATAAACCATACAAACATCTCCTGGTTCATAAGTAACATAAACTTTCGTATCATCCATACGAAACATTAGTGTGCTAAATAGAACAACCCAAATCCATAATACATAAAAACAAAAAAACAAACGTCATAATGCAACATTGCTCTTCCTCAATCCTCCTCCGGGTTTAGAATGTCATCAATCCAAGACTTCCTCCTCTCCTCCGGCATACACATAAACACGACCCTATTATCCTTTTGCTGCAAAACCTTTGACATCTTGATATAGGCCTTGTTAGTTAGATCCGTATACGAATTCAACACATCCATTGCCTTTGGAAGTGAACAAGGATCACCCGCTACCATAGATTGAGCAAATTGGTCGGATATACCGGTAGACCTAGCAAGTTTACCACTATACCTATCCTTCGACATTGCGGTGTACTCCTTTAGGGCCACAGTCATTTCACTTACCCTATCCGACTTCTTCGATGCCTTTTTACCCTTACCCTTGCCACTTGCATCTTGCATAGGACGTTTTCCCGCTCTATGGGTTACCTCCTCAACCTCAGCATCCTCCCCAGTTTCAGGGAAACTCTCAAAATTAGGGGTGTAACAGTCATCGTCCAAATTAATGGGTGCACTTGCATTGGCATTGGCAAGCTCTTCCTCTAGGGCACGCTCCTCGTCACTATTCAGGGGAGGAGTGTTTGAGGAGATCTGCAGGTTCCCAGTCGCAGTACTAGGGGCGAACAAATGCTGCAGTGATGGGTAGTCTGGGCATCCCGCTTTCCTTAAGTTAGCTGCACCACGATTGACCTGCAATATCCTTGGAAACATTAGCACACTAAACACACCAGTGAATATATTACCTACTTGGAGACAAATTGCATAAATAAATAATTGCAATACGTTATATAATTAATAAATAACAATAAACATACCGCAATCACATTCTGCCACACCTCGTCAGAACAAGTCACTGTTTTGGTTTGCTCATCCCACCCCAACCCTGTGTGTTTTGTTAGCAACTGGTTCCACTTGCGTTGTTTGATTCGAAGCCTATTGTGCTTTTGTAAAACTTGCTTCCAGGTAAAGTCTTTCCCAGTTCTTTGGTTAAGGTCAGCTGTAATTGATGGCCACAAAGTACCCTTGAACACACCATTTGGCATGCTACCCTTAAGTTGTTCCTCCAACATAATCTCAATAAAAATATGTTCTATATAAGCGGGCCACTTTTTGTCATCCTTGTCTTGTGATTCAGATGCCATCTAATTAAAACATCTCACGTGGTAAGCTCATGACAGATAATAATGTAAATAATTGCGTAATAGGACCATAGATTCATGTGCTATGTATGTTTAAGGGGTCCAAAAAATGAAAACTCTTCCACAGTTAAATCAACACAACTACGAAAAAGCATGCACTGAATGTAAGAAATAGTGGTAATACATAAATCCTTCATCGAGGTTTACTACATATACAATGTGATTAGATATACAAAAGCTGGAAGATCGAAGCAATGAGTTAGTAAACTGAATAAGTGGTCACAAATACAACTAAGTTAGTGCATGGTTAAGTACATGGTAATCCATAATAAAGTACGCTACTGAACATAATGGGAACAAAATACATCAGCAGTATATCAAAAGGAACATGCACTAAATTGCTTCGACTACACATCCGCCTTACTGCGGCGGGTCATATGACAATCGGTCTGGAGAGGTCATGGGGGAAACGCTGCGTCGAAGAGATCTAGTACGGCCCGCCATTGCACTGCGATAATTCTGGTGAATACGCTTCCACCTCCTAAGTACCCGCCTCACGGTAAAGGCCTTCCCCCTACGGGCATTAAGATGGTGTGTGATTTCCTCCCACACGGCCGCATTGGCATGATAAGGACGCAAATTCCCACAAATATAGTGTCCAAGTACAGAGTCACACAACACATCCTCACAATGGACATCCCATGTTATCAACTCCGCAGCCATCTTAAAGAACAACACAGACATTCATATACAATCATAATTGTTGTAATAAGACAGTAGTAAATAAATCCCAACTGAATTAACCCCTACAACCCTAACACCATTTCATGCAACCCTAACTAGAAGCAAGTAAACTCTGTAAAAGAACAATAATAAAAAAAATAATATAATTACAATTCAATTTGACTTAATCTAAAATATTAAATGCAAATTAAAAGCCAAAAAAATTTAAATATTGATGTGATCAGTAAACAGTTTGAGGAAAAACAAGATTAAACACCAAGAGGTCTAATTTTGATGTGGGGCTCCTTGGCACCTTTAATAGGTTACCTTAATTATTATTAAGTCTTAGAAATAAGTTTTAGGATAGAAAGTTGCTAGTTTATTGAGATTGATTTCAATAAAAGTCCAGCAACTAATTTAAAGCTTTGAGGGTGTGATTGCCTAGTGCTTTATCTTTCTTTATTACACATTCTCTTCATTGTTGTAATACCAAAAGCCATCAAACATATTCGAAATCCCATATTTTCATTACCCTAAACGGCTAAACCCTTAAACATAGAACCTTTTTCAATAATTCTTCAAGATCTCATCTAGAATTCTAATTGGTATCAGAGCCCATTCAAGCTTCTTTCCTGCATCATCAGATTTCAGCTTACTTGACTTTTTATGACTCTGATTGGTTCAAGATGTAAAACCCTTGAACCATTTCAAAGCCACACACTAAAAGTCTAAAACCCATTTCACAAAACCATCAAAATTTTCAAACTTGACACCAAATACCAACAATTCAAGCTCTCAATTGTGTAAAAAACACATTGGTATTCCATCATAAACCCCAATTGAATTAAACCCTAAAAGCTAAAACCCTAAAACCAGTTCATTTAAGCAAGTAAATTGTGCTATGGAAAAAGATAAATTACAATTCAATTTGACTTAATATTAAAAAAAAAAACAAAAAAAATAGTTGCCAGCCATAGTGAAAACAATGAAGGAGAACATAACATTTTTTTTTTTATAAGTGATGAAGGAGAACATAATATGATGTGACCATGATCATAGAAGTTAAGAACTACTTCCCCTACAACTTCTTAGATAGACCTTTACTGTAAAATATTGCTCCAACAGCAAAGCTTCACTCACCCACACATCTAGACCGCAACACTGGACAATTGAAACCTACCCTAAGGGTAAGAAGAATTAAATAACTTTTTATCAGACTTTTGTAGTTAAAACACAAATATTAACTGTAAAAACAGGGCAGACCCATATCCAAAGCTACCTGAATCCTTAAATTTACAATTTGGAACTAATGACAGCTCACTAATTAACTGCCAACTAATCTAACTAATCACTGAGTTATACACCACATGCTTAAATACAATAGGTCACATGCCTATTAAGCAAAACGTGATAAAGAGCCCTCTCTGTGTTCCTTAAATTGATTGGCAAAAGAGCAAAAGATATGATATAAAACATTGGAATCATATTCAGATGTTATCTTTGGATTGATCATCGTAGGATACCAAGGTCAACGTTCTCTGCTAATCCATAATTTCTCTTTTAATCATCCAAAAATCAAAAGCGAAACGTTGAGCCAACCTCATCCACAGCACTAGCTGATTATCATTATCAACAGTCTACAACAGAAGCCAAATCTCCCTCCAATAGGGTTTGACAGCACTTAGGATTTTGTCATGTAATTCAAATACATTGGCATAGTTATCTCTTTTCTGTAAAACAAATCTTATCTGCACTGTCTGTATAGGAAGCAAAACCAAAACACAAAATCTTCTATGGTCAAATAAGAGAGACGGTCAACCAAAAATAGCAGATCATAGAGAGAATTCATAAAAGAAAAACCCATAACCACGCCCTTTCCAGTAAAGCAAATCCATCTTACCCAAATATCATACAAAGAAAAAAAGGAATAAAATGCAAACAGAGACCAGCACAGGTTCATCACGGTTGAAGACCCATAACAACGGATACGGTTAACTCAAATGCGAAAAACAGAGAAGCATTTCAAATGCTTACCCAAACAGATCTAATCAAATGCTTACCCAACGGATACGGTTCAACAGATCTAATCAAATGCTTACCCAAACATCAAACAAAGAAAAAAAAACAGAGAAGCATTTCATCACCACGGGTTGAAAACCCATCATCACGGGTTGATACGGTTAACTCAAATGCGAAAACCCAAACATCAAACAAAGAATAAAAAGGAAAAAAAAAAAAAAAAAAAAAAACAGAGAGAAGCAAATACCTTCGGATTTCTGTGGAAAACGCTGAGAACGAGGTCGGCGGTTGGCTGAGCTCGGACTGGTGAAATAGGGTGTGAGGAGCTGAGGGCAGTGAGAGGTTTTTGTGTGGTGGGTTTTGGAACGGAGATGAGAGGTCTGAGTGAAGAGAGATTAGAGAGGCGAAAGAGGAGTCTGAGTTGAAAGAAGGAAGAGAGCCGTTGAGGACAGTATCAAAAGGCGCGCCTCACGTGAAGCGTCTGACCGTGTGGGACCGGATGTGAGCTAATATTACAAGAGTGCCACTGAAAATTGGAAATTGGAAACTGAAAACAGCCAAAACTTGTTTTCAGTTTCCACAACTCATAACTCAAAAATGTGAGAATTGAAAACTGAAAACAGAGTTATGGAAACAAAAAATAATGAAGGCAAACAAGCTTTTTATATGGGTCCCACCATTTTTGAGAATTGAGTTATGGAAACAGAAAATTGAGTCATGGAAACACCCTTCCCAAACAGCCTCTCTGATTGTTTGATAGCTATGGGTTAAAAAAAAATACAACCTAATTCACGTAGATCAGGTTCAATAGTTTATTATTATTATTATTATTATTATTATTATTATTATTATTATTAAATTGAGCATTAAAAAAACACTACCACAAATAAGGGAAAATTTATAACCAAATAATGTTGAGCATAACACCAAATTAACACAAACTATATAAGGAGAACTTAGGATTTCATCTAGAGCTCAAAATAGGGGAGAGAGAGAGAGAGAAAAAAACATGAGATAAGGAGATTGAAATGAGGAGAACTTAGGGTTTGATTTTTATTAATGAAAAGGGGAAAAAAGTAAATAATAAAATTGTATCGTATATTTTTAAATATATATTTTTAAAATTGAAATATATATTAAATGGGTTCGGTTAATGTATGCCCTTAAGGCATACATTAACACATTCGTTTTTGAAAAAATTTTATCAGGAATTGAAAAAGCTGTCAAAATATTTTCAATTCCTAATAAAACTTTTTCAAAAAATGGTATACTATTATATGCCCTTAGAGCACGCGTTAGTAAAATCCATATTAAATATAGGTGGGTTGGGTTGGGTTAGGTGGATTTGTGAATTTTATGACTCAAACCCAACCTAACCCAACCCACTGTAAAGAAAATTCAGAGCCCAACCTAGAAACCTCCTAAAATTGACCTAACCCGGTGGGTTGTATCGGTCAAAGTCGGTTTTTGCGGGTTGGCGGGTTGAGTGCACAGCCCTAACCCTAAGTAAGACTTTTTCCAGCACCTTAGCCACATTTGTTTTAGGCTGCTGTTTATATCTAATGAAATATTTTCTGTGCTTGTTATTTGTTTTAGGCTACTATCATATATCCAATAAAATATTAAGTGAGCTTGTTTTTAGCCTCTGTGCTTCCTTACATTGTGTTTTATTATTTTTTGAAAAACTTTGCTAAAAAACAGAGACAACTCCTCTAGTAGATTTTACAAGCCACAGAAACTAGAGAACAAAAAAAATACCAACTAGCACTCCTATTAGATTCTATATTTGTATAGTTTTTATTGGCAAACTCATGAACACAAACTTGTCTAGATATATAGTCCATAGAGTCTATAAAAATGATTAGCCAATGCTTAAGGTACTACTATGTGTGAAAAGAACAGGAAATCAACTAATTCAAGAACTGGATTTTTAAGAGTTTAGATCGATCGAAACTTAAGTTCGACTGATCGAAAGTCGTATTTCAGAATCAGAATTTCAGCCCATTAGCCCATCAGATTATTAAGGTTTCAGACCTATTTCACTAAGTATTTAAATTTAATGGAAATCCTAGGGTATGTTTTTCAAGACTTTGGGGCAGCTCAGTTTGAGATCTAAAAAGTTTGTAGTTTGTACCTATTGTTCTTTCAAAGTCTGTACTAGTGATCACTCACATACTCTTTGAACCGGTGGATTCAAGTTGTTGATCTCTAGATATCAAGCATACTAGATTCAAATCTTCAAGGAAACATTGAAGTACGTGGATTGGAGGTTAACGTTGTAACATATCACTATCAGAGATGTCTGTGGGATTCAAAGTTCAGTTTGGTAACTGTAGTTAGATTTATAACGAATAGGGTTATCTCTATTTAATAGTGAAATTTTTCACCTTGGGATTGATAATGTTGAGTACCCTAGGTTTTTCCTATGAAACTGTTTTGTTTCATTGGTTTCCTTAGTCAACATATCGGCTCTCTCTTAAATTTCCACACTTACATGATATTGATGATGATGTGTTTAGCCTAAGAGCAATCACATCGCCTAAGAGCAATCACATCAGTGGATGCATAATCTTGCAAAATACAAAAAGTAAGTAATTTTACAACTTTTGACCAAAAAAAAAAAACACCCACATCAGTGGGTGTAAAATTGTGCATAAATGCACAATTGTTATAGTAACCATGCATATATGCACGGTTATTGTAGCTTTGCATATTATTATTTTATTAATTTCCCAATTTGGCTCACTTTTTTCTCTCTCTTTTTCCTCTGAAATGAACTCAGGCTTTTCTCTTCTCCCTCATATTCTTGCTCCTTTATTACAGACCAACACCGGTCAAGAAAGTATCACCCAAATACAAAAACCCTAAAACTAAATTTAACAATAACCTATTATAGAACCAAGCAAAAGCCAGATGAATACAAAACCAAAATTAACGAAAACCCAAATGATCACCACCACCATATCAACCCAACACCATCCAACTATCACTGGTCTACCACCACAACATTTCAACATTTGATAATCCAAACACAAGATCAACAAAATCAAACAAAAAATAACTCAAAATCAACACAAAACAACTTAAAATCAACTCAAACCCCATTGGAAAACTCATCCCAAAACAAAATCAACTAAAAATCAACCCAAAACAAAATCAACTAAATATCAAACTCATACAAAACTGAGAGAGAGAGAGAGAGAGAGAGAGAGAGAGAGAGATTCGCCGTAGCTGCTAATGTTGCCGTTGTCTCTGGAGCTGTTGCCGATGTCGCTGGAGTTGCTGATGCAGCTGGAGCCGTGTGTGCGTGTGTAGGGGCAGGGGGTTTGGGATGAGAGAGGGGCAGAGATTTGAAAAAGATAAGATAAGGGAGATATTAATGAAGAGATATATAATAAAATAATAATAAAAATGATTATTTAAATAAATTGATGTGTATAATAGACAAACTGATGTAGGTGCTTTGTAAAAATGAGAGTATAAAATAGAAAAAATAGGTTTTAGATGAGCAAATTTACAAAATTTTTGCATCCACATAAAAAGGCTTTTATAATAAATCTAATTAAAAACTCAACCTTAAAACTGATTAAATACTATGTTTTGACAGGGTCTAAACTAACAACTCCTATTACAATCTGACACTAAAGCAACTTCTTAATCTATAGAAAGCACTAGTAACATAATTGGTCACAAGAGCCATTAGCATATCAAAGAAGGTGCAAACAGCCAAATCTAGAGCTTAGAACTTTGTGAAGCATAATATTCCCAGCAATAACAACATGCTCCATTTTAACTCTAATATATATCTCATTTAGTTCTCTATATAATCTATTCCGTGTCAAAATAACTCTTCCATATCGGATATATGCATTGTTGCTAATCAAATATTAATCCTCTGTTTAATTTAAAAGCGACCAACAATAGTCTAAAGCTTAACATCTTCTTCTTCTTCTTCTTTTTTATTTTTTATTTATTTATTTTTTAAGTATTAGATTTTAAAAATTAGATATGTGAATGGCCAAAACAGGTCGAAATTTTCAAATAAAATAAACAGAATCTAAATTACTTTAGTTAAAATGTTTCTTACCTCCCTTTCGGCCTGCAGTATTCTTATTTACTTTGGGGCTTCAAAAACGATCAGTATGCATATCAGCATATGTCACCACCGTTGAGTTGACCTTAATTGTTGCCGACATGCAATATTCCAAACGCAGTGACCCACAAAAGTATGTTGATCTGGGTCAGGGTCACCACATAATTGATGAAGTCGACGTAAAGAGTGGGAAGCGGCAATGCAAATGCAATGCAATAAATTTGCACAATTTTGTTGGTACCCCTTATATATATATATATATATATATATTTGTTGCTACCCTTTTTATATATATATATATATATATATTATAACGGTAGTTCCAGGAATTTTGTTCAAGATGTTTTTTAGAATGTATAAATTACATAATTTCTTTTTAGCCTTTAGGTAATTAGGTTTGGTTCAATGTCATTAATTCCATTCCGTTCCGGCCGTAACAGTCAGAAAATACCATGTTGGTAAACAAACCGGAACAGTAACCCACCTATTCCACTTCGGAAAAAATTTCAGGTCATTCAGGTCTATTTCGGGTGTTTCGGTAAATTTCGGCCGAAATTCAAGATTTGGCTGGCATGAAGTTTGTGCTTTAAAAAATAATATTATTCTTAAAACCAAAACAAATTTGCATTCTGTAAACCAAAAAACCTCAAAAGGAAAAAAAATATTAAGAAAATCAATGAACAAAGGTACTTGTATAGCTAAAAAAAAATCGTATTTAGAAATTTGAGACTCAAAATATGAGAAAAGGCACTGCCACACTAGTATTGGTAGAAGACACAAAAGTTACGAATAAGGAGGAAAGGCACATCTTAGATGTAAAAATGTAGATGAAGATGTGATAAAATTTAAAAGTATGAAGTGTAAAAATCGAGAAGACAGAAAATGTGTATGGTTAGAAATAAACAAGAAAAAATAATTAAAAATGAGAAGTAAGTATTTTATGTTTGGTGAGGAAAAATAATACTATAATAAAAAAAAAATGTTGAAAATTGTGTTGTATTGGACATTGTGCTTAGTCGAAGGAATCAAGCCATTGTCCAATCTATAGTAATTTTATTTTATATATATATATATATATATTTTTTTTTTTTTTCAGATTTTAATTCAAATTTTTTTTAAAAATTTTTTCTTTTTACTTGAAAGACCTCAATATATTATTAAATTGCTAAAATTATGAATCAAAATTTATTTTTATTAGCATAAAAAAAATTCAGAAAGTGTTTTCAAAAACTTTGTTAAAGGTACGTAAATATAAAATTTTAAATTATTATATATAACTTTTTTTGGCGCCGCCACTGTATTATTATAATCTAATCTGTCAGCCTTTAAAATCATCCATTGCCAACAACTTCCATGCTTTCCACCTCATTGCCTCTCCCCACATCTCAACTCCCAACGACCTCTGCCGCTGTCCATATCATCATTTATTGCTTATTAATTTTTTTTATAATATAAAATTTTAATTTATGACATATATTTTAGAGCGATTATTATTTATTTGAAGAAAAAAAATTCGGTTAGTTTTTTTTTTTTTTTTTTGATATTAATTCGGTTATTTTTAGTACAGGTAAGACTCGTAGTCTAATATTTAGATGATAAGAGAATTTACCTATTAACTTATTATTTCATAATTTGTATATAATGCATTTAGAGAATTAAATACTATTGACGTTAAAAAATTAGAAAAAGGGGGAAAGAAGAAAAAAAAAACTTCTTTTAATGGTTTAACCTATGAAAGTCTGTTAATATTCCTTCCATTCTATTTTATTTTCTTTTTTCACTTAAAAAAATCAAATTTTCTTCGAAAATTTCATTGCATACATTCTAAATAATATTTTCAACGTTACTGTACTACATTCTAAATAATATTTAAACTCATACTACAAAACAAAAGTATTAAAACTCCTCCAAAAACTTAGTAGATGTAAGATGGAAAATTGCAAAGGATCTGTGGATCCTCCAAATTAATTAATAGTGTATCAAAATGGAAGTTAAAACAAAGTTTGAGTTCAGTAATCTTTGATCGTGGATTGTTAGGGTGATAGTAAGTGGTGAAATTTTTATTTATGCAATTTCTATCTTCTTCTTCTTCTTCTTCTTCTTTTTTTATTTTTTATTTATTTATTTTTATTTAATTGGTACATATCAGGGCTACTTTAATTGAATCAATTATTATATATTAGTGGGTTTTTTGGGTGTTTGCTACGTCTAATGTACATTAAAAAAAAAAATGGAGTCTACGAAAATGGCTTCCCACTTCCCCCGACAAACTGCTTGCCCCAAACTTCTTTGTTTCTAATAATTACGTAAACCTAAGAGCTAAGATATCCTATAGTCCATTAATTGCACTAAAAGCACCAAAATCAAGATCTGAGGATTCTCAATCACATTATGTCAAACTCATCCTGATTTTTTTCATTAATTATAATAAAACAGTTCACGTGGGTGGGGCTTCTTGTGTTTATAGACTAGGCTAATGTGCATTGCTTGATCCATCAAGCCATCACAATCCGTCACTATTCTATTAACGGTAAACTTGTACCATATATGTACAAATGAAGAAGAATAATACTAGTTTAGCAGCCCCTAGACGTTGCGTAATTATAGGAGTCTTGGACTTGGTCATTCGTGGCAGTTTAAAAATTACCGAGATTAAATTGTGCGTTTTACAAAAATACTATGTCACGATGTGAATAACTCTAATATGTTCAGCGGTGTCTAACGCTATTAATAGCAAATTTAAGTGAGTCGAGTAAATAATCATATGCATAAAGCCCTTTTCCCTTTATTAAAAAAAAAATACTAGCTTAGTAGCTTTCGGCTTTCCACTTCAGAAAAACACGTCTTATTAAAAAAATAAAAATAAAAACTGTAGAATGATGCGGAGATATGGCTCATATGTTAAATTCATCAGAACAATGATATGTTGATAAGAGGAGAGAATTACTTATTTTCTGTCAAGAGTCTCGAAACTAAGCAGCTTTGCCTGCTTCGTTAATTAGAGAAATCAATCTTTAAAATTTCAACTTTATATATACTTTGGTGTAGGTATGTCCGTACAATAATAATTTTGATCCTTCTGTTCACGGGGCACACGTTTGTTGCATCAAGCAAGTTTGTCAGCCACAGACACATAGCATCAGCATACTGTAAAATTAAATGCAAATATCAGAGCATATAGTTTGGTGGGAGTTCATACCAACATAGAGTGTTTTTGACTTTTTCTTAACCAAAAAAAAAAAAAAAATTCACACCACTTTGATCGATAAAAATCATATTTGCTTCTTAACTGGGTAAATACCCAATTAATTAAGCGGCCTTTATGATGATATGGCCCAGCTACAATGACTTTCACATACAATCTGCCATTAGTAGCCAGTATCAATTCTCTTTCTGAGTAGAATCGCACATGCGCAGGCACATCAGTTCTCTCTTCTATATGTTAGCAAAAAGTTCAGGACCACGTACTTGTCCATACTAGCAGTTCTAGAAATCTTTTTAATAAAAAAGAGCTTAAATATACCGAGTTATAAATATATATATATATATATATATATATGTATATGTGTGTGACAAAACTTAAATACAGTACTTAGGTGCTGTTCTTTAAATTCTCCTTTTAAGATTTTACTATGTAGATTTTTTCCCATGAGATGAAAGTGTATTTTTTAGTTAAGTAGCCATGTGGCAGAATCTTAAGAGGAGAATCTAAGGAATTGCATCTAAAGTACTGTACCTAAGTTTTGTCTATATACATACATACATATATACACAAATACATGAAATTTTACAATTTTCTTTTACGAGTTTTCATGTTTTAAAATTGTTACATGATAGTTTATATCAGTTGTTATTATTTATTATCAATATGGGTAGATGTAATCATTTTATTTTGTTAAGTTTGTATAATAATTTTATTTTTATGCAGTTTCATTATCTATTTGTTATTGGTTTTATAAAAATATTTTAAACTTGAAACTCACTTAGTGTATAAAACACTTGTGAATGTTTAGACCCCCAAAACAAATTTTTCAATACAAGCTTATATTCAAACAATATATGTGCGGAATATGAAAAATAAGCAATACCCAAATTAGCAAACTACTCTAAACCATTAATTAATCACAACCAGCATAAATTAAAAGCTAAGAGTAAAGGAAAGAAAGATGCAAATACAAGATAATACTGGCACTTGTTATTGAAGAGGAAATCGAAGAACTCGGCAAAAAACTTCTTTGCCGCCCTCCAAGCGGTAAATGATCCACTAGAAAATTAGTTAGAATACATGAATAACAATAGACCCTCCAAGCCTAAGCTACCCAATGCACCTAAGCCCTCCAAGCTTCTTACTCCAACAAGGTTACGCCGAACCGTGTCTTCTCTAGTTTTTCAGATCCTGCAATTAGCCCATTGCATCAACCAATATGAATTAATTCTCTCTTGAACTGCTTCCCAAAAACCAATAACCTTCTCCCTACTTTGAATTTGGTGAAGAAAGGATTTGGTTTATGATCCTCTTATGGGTATGACAATGGAGAGGGTGAGAGTAGAGGAATTTGGAGAATCAAGTGTATAAGATTGTGGATGAATCAATCTTGTTTTTCTCTAGGGTTTTTTTCTCAAAATTCTCTCTAGAAGTTTTCTACATTTCATGGGTATAAGGGTATTTATAGTAGGTTATGAGATAGAATGTGAAAAGACACTTTTCGGCAAAATAGAGTGCACTGGCGAGTCACTCACAACTGGGATAAGTCGCGAGTTCCAGTTGCGAGTTACCAGACTAGGCTATATTGTACTTTTTGTCCTGTAGTGATCTAGTTGGCCTGACTCTTCATCTTCCTGCATGCTTCACACGTGTGCTTCATTTTGGTGAGTCACCACTTGCAAGTCAGTCGCGAGTCACTTTCTTGTTACACACTCTTAATCAAATCTTCACACTTTCTCACATACAACCCTTACATTATTCCCACATAAATATAGGGTTTCTAAATGCCGAATTACAAGCAAATTTGGCACTGAATAAAGCTAACACATAATTGAATAAATTCAACTTTACAAAACTAAATGACAAAACTCAAACCACTAACACTGCATTAATGATTGACCCACACAACTATACTCATTCATACATAAATAATACATTAAGTGTTTATTTAACAAATTGAATGCTTGAACAATTACTAACTTTATTATTTTTTTCCTTGAATCACTAACTTAAAACAAAAAGTTATTATATCATGATAAAAATACACACGCATGTAACAAACTCCATATATTTCCTAATTATTAAATTATATATAGTTATATTATATTTATATTACACATGCACACATTCACACAAATAACATTATAATAAAAAACAGACGCACACAATCAATATTAAATACACACACACACACAAAAAAAATATACATCTATATCTATATATATCCAAAAGCTGAAGCGTAGCATTTAATGTTGCTACGCTCCAGTTGAGTCACATCAGCATCCACATCATTATCAATTTTCTTTCCAATTTTCCTATAATTTTTATCAACATTAACTCATTTTTTAAATATTTACACTTTCTCCAACATTTCTCCATCCCTTACCTTTTCATCTCCTCACTACCCTCTACCTTAATATCACTTTTCATCTCCCCACTACCTTCCACCTTACCTTTTCATCTCCCCACTACCCTCTACCTTAATATCAATCTTCATCTTTCCCTTTATCTTTTTTTTTTTTTGTCCTTTCTTATTTACACTCTCTTACTATAAATTTTTCATTCTCTCTTCCATTCTTTAAATACTTTTCCCTCACAAAAAAAAAAAAAAAAAAAAAAGGCTCTCTCTTTCAATTTTTTGGTGGATTTTTTATTTTTCTTGCATCTCTGCTTTAGGTTGATAAATTGTTGTGTTCTTTAGAACTTTATATTGAGTTGATGTGATTTAGTTTTGTGATTTAAGTTTTTTTTTTTTGTCTCTTTAATTGTTAATTTTATTACATGTGTTTTTTCTTTAAATTCTTAGTCTGGGTTGCTTTGAATTCACCTATTTAGTTGTTCTATATATGTTATTTTTGTACAACATGACATTTGTTCTATGAAGTTCCTTTTAGACTTGATACGTTATCTTTTCATTTTATTTTTTTTCTCTCCTCATGTGCAGTGATTGACTTCTAACAAAAACTATTCTATTTATATATTTAGAAATCTATTTCTTCTTATTTCCAATAGTTTAAATTTTGTATGGGCCATAAGGAACAAAGGGGTCCATAATGCATTCATGTTCTCTTCATATCATGATAAATCTAAGTAATTGAATAGTATTGTTGTTTAATTTACCACTACTACATATTTTTTCCTGAAAACTACATATCATCGATCATAACACCAAATGGATATTTCAAAGTTCATTTGCATGATTACTTTGTTGTGTGGTGAGTTGAAACATTGTTGAGTAATAATGTTCGTTAGATTGTATGTGTAGCCTCTTGACTTGCAAAGGGTAAGTACTGATTGTATGTGTAGCCAATTCATGTGTTTTTTCTTTAAATTCTTAGTCTGGGTTGCTTTGAATTCACCTATTTAGTTGTTCTATATATGTTATTTTTGTACAACATGACATTTGTTCTATGAAGTTCCTTTTAGACTTGATACGTTATCTTTTCATTTTATTTTTTTTCTCTCCTCATGTGCAGTGATTGACTTCTAACAAAAACTATTCTATTTATATATTTAGAAATCTATTTCTTCTTATTTCCAATAGTTTAAATTTTGTATGGGCCATAAGGAACAAAGGGGTCCATAATGCATTCATGTTCTCTTCATATCATGATAAATCTAAGTAATTGAATAGTATTGTTGTTTAATTTACCACTACTACATATTTTTTCCTGAAAACTACATATCATCGATCATAACACCAAATGGATATTTCAAAGTTCATTTGCATGATTACTTTGTTGTGTGGTGAGTTGAAACATTGTTGAGTAATAATGTTCGTTAGATTGTATGTGTAGCCTCTTGACTTGCAAAGGGTAAGTACTGATTTATGCTAAGTTTTTGTTATTGGTATTATTTAGAGCTATAATGGTTGATTGGTCTAACGAGGCTCCATTAATTTATGTGAGGCTTCAATCTCACCCAAATGACAAGTAATAAAGTAAGCCAATTCATGTTCAGCTTTCAAGTTTATTCTTTTTATTAAAAAAAAATGCTTAGCTTTTTACTAACCACAAATTCATTTTGTTAACTCAACATCATAGAGTAACTTTAATTTAGTTATATGGATAGGGTTTATCATTTTTCATGTTGCAATATATATATATATATATATATATATATATATATATATATATATATCAAGCTAACATCAATAGCACTATTACAATTGACCATTTAAATTCAGCTGTGTCCTTCATATCATTAAATTTTTAATATTTTCTCTCTTTTTTTTTTTTTGAATTTTTTAAAATTAAACATATAATGTTTTAATTAAATACAAATAAATAAAAATTTCCTTATAAAATCGTACTTTTTTTTTTTAACATTTACACTTTCTCCAACATTTCTCATTTTTTTCACATTTCATCTCCCCACTACCTTCTACCTAATATCGCTTTTCATTTTTCCCTTTATCTTCATTTATTTTGTTTCTTCTTCTTCTTATCCCCCTATTATAAATTTTTCATTATCTTTTTTATCCTATATTTCTATGCATAATTTTCCTTCACAAAAAAGATTATTTCTCTCTCTCAAATTTTTGGTGGATTTTATTTATTTATTTTTCTTGCATCTCTACTTTAGGTTATTAATTTTTTGTATTTTTAAGAACTCTACTTTGAGTTTATGCAATTTAGTTTTGTGTTTTAAGTTTTTTTCTTTTTTCTTTTTTGTTTTCTTTGATTATTAAATGTTATCCTATTGCATTATAAAGAATATAATATTATTCTATTACATAGCATGATTTGGATAATTTTATCATATAAGAATTTTACATAAGTTACATAGACAATAGTAAAACAATAATATATATATATATATATATATATATATATATATATATATATATATATATATATATTTATATATATGTTTATGAGATAACTCTAAAAAAATTATCACTCGCAACTCGCGGGTCTACGACTAATTTATAATAAAGAGAGAGACAATTACAACTCATAAACACTAACTCTTTACTCTTAAAGTTAGAGATACCGAGATAGTTAGATAGAGAAAAGAGATGAGCTGAGATTCCTAAGAATGAGATCAGAGATCAAATCACAGAGAGAGAGAGAGAGTGAGTGATTTGTGATGTTATTTAGTTTTAGGATGGATTAATAAGTGTAGTTGTTTGGTTTTGGGTTGGGTTGATATGTGATCAGGTTGTGTAAGATTTAATTAACTCTGAGTGTGCAAAAATATTTTTAAGGGTAAATTAAATTAGGAAAAAAATATTTCATATGTTAGAGTTTTAAGCCCTGATTGTCACAAAATTAATCTAATTTTAGTCAATTGAATTGATTAACATATCACACAAGCACAAATCACTTATGACACCAATATGATGACACAAAAAAACCAATAAAACAAACTGTTTCACAGTAAAAAATCTAGGGAGGATTTAATCTAATTAAAGAATTCTTGACACAACATATCTATTAAAATGGAATTGAAGTTTATGTAAAAGATTTAACCCTAAATCTACTACTATCTCATGTAGTACTTACTGGCATGACCACACGTAACTTTGAGATCCACAAAATTCTTCTATCCTGGACTATTTCACACGAACTCCTAAGTTCGTGGCTCTAAGATCTATGCTCAAAGATTTGATCAGTAATCGTGGTTAAATGATTGCAACAACTTTTCTTTATAACTTGATCTGTTGTTTGTACGTAGTCTCTAGTTGATGCTTCAAGAGAGCTTGGAAAAATCTAGATCTATGCAGAAACATCGCTCTCTTGTATGTGTAAAAATATGCTCTATGGTTCATATTCATATATACTTGAGTTCCATCAAAACCCTAGATCAAAAGTTAAGAGAAGAAACTAAAATTCCAATTGGCATAAATCTCAATTGGTCGAGATGTGCAGTTCAACTAGTCGAAATACATGGTTTTCAACTTGTCAAGTTGTAGTCTTCTAGCAGTCCCATTTTAGAATTCTTGAGTCTTCAACTGTTCTGAACTTGGTTTGTTTTGATCCAAAGATTCATTCAATACTAATCCACTAGACAAACTAGGTTCTAAGTTGTTACATAATTTGTTCATGATTGCCAATCTAAAAATATAGACTTTATATATATATATATATATATATATATAGCTGAGTTCAAGTTACACTTGGTGTAGAGTTACACCAATCAATATTTTTTAATTGGACGTAAATTTTGACAAATCGACCGTTGGATTACATTATCTTTGTATATTCTCCATACTTGCAAAATTTCAAGGTGATCAAAGATCAATAGTCATGTCATCTATCAATTGTATAAATTCGAGTTTTTGAAGTTTAAAATAATGCATAAAATATGAGTTTATGGATTAAATAGTAAATAATATCCGATTGGTATGAAAATTGGCATGCATGTTTAGATCATATAAAACATGTAATTCAATGGTGGAATTTTCAAAATATAAATTCATTAACAAATTATTGGGTGGTGTAACTTCAAGTTACACTTGGTGTAACTCTACAAAATTTACATTTTTTTTTAACCATAGATTTCTGTAGGGGTCGAGTTTGAGCACATTTCTTTGGATGAGGTGGACTCAAGCCCAGCTAGCCCGATACAATGAATTTGTAGAGTATGGGTTCAAGAACTGGGCCCTAGTAAGGATTGCAACGACTAAACGTGGTAAACGACAAGAATGTAGGCTGAAACATGAAATATTACTCCTCGGCCTTCCTCTTAGGGGCTGGAGGTTTTTACTGCTTCTCCAGTGTTTAGTTACAGAAATGATACCAGTAGTATCGCCTTTCTGGCCTCTCATCCCCCGTCCCCCATCCCCCTTTTTGGAGGACTTCTTACATTATATATATATATATATTTCTTTTCAGGTGATCCTAACTCTACATTTGTCGACCAGGTAGGTCACTATTCGAGTGCTTGTCCCATCAGCCGTTCTTCCATCCTTCTGTGAGTTGCAGCTACCAAGGCTGCAGCGTTCAGGGGTCATTTCCTCATTAATGTGGCCAGAGCGCCAGTGGCGGGCATTTAATGTGGAGATGACAGTTTGTCTCGGGTTTGCTCTTCCACCATCCTCCCATGATCGGCACATTATACTCGTTCTTTCTGTTGGAGTGCTCTGGGAGGCTGCCTTTGATGGGGTGTTGACTCCCCCTCCTCTGGTCGGGGCTGGCCAGGGACATGGTTATCCTCGGTGGTCCTCCTGGGTGATCCGGACTTTTGCGTCGTCTTCGGACATTTCTTTCTCCTTGGCATGGGCCTTGGGCTTGGTACGAAGTGGGCCAGGGTTACCTAATTCCTTGGCCCCGCAATTTCTAAGAAATCTAATGGTTAGAAAATCATTATATTTAATGTCATCTTTAAAATAATTGCTTTTCATATTAGCTAACCTAATTAATTTGATAGAATATTATATTATTTTCTTTTCTACTTTCTTTCTCTCTCCTAATCAATTCATCCCTAACTTTGCACAAGAGCATATTCTCAATGTTCTTAAGTTGCTCATAGTAATACATACAGCATTGTTTGTGACAGTAAAGCAGAATCTAGGAGTAGTAGAAGCCTGAATACCTCAAACTAGTTAACCTTAAATGAATTGAGCATTTACAAATTTCAATAATCATATATATTTATTGCTAGTCTTTTATTCAACAAAGTTGCACATAGTGGTTGACGGAAAAAAAATAAAAATAAAGTTCAATGTCATCTAGTAGCTTAGCTCTAGGAATTTTTTTGGGGGGGGGGGGGGGGGGGGGGGGGGAGGGGGAAGGGTTTGGGGGATAAGTCAGCTTCTTTCAATTGACCAAGTTGCTAACAATGTGATATTATCACAAAAATTTGAAGATTTATAACCAAGAAATTATGGACTGTCAAAACAATACTCAGTTCATTCGGTTAAAGTTGAAAAGTAGTATATCTTGTTTCATTGCCAATATCCACAGCTTAATAAACTAATATTTTGGAGATAACCAAATAAGATTGAATTATCAAAATTTGATTTGCAACTTAAGAACGTTGAGAATATGCTCTTGTGCAAGGTTAGGGATGAATTAATTAGGAGAGAAAGAAAGTAGAAAAGAAAATAATATAATATTCTATCAAATTAATTAGGTTAGCTAATATGGAAAACAATTAATTTTAAAGATGACATTGATTATAGTGATTTTCTAACCATTAGATTTCTTAGAAATCGTTAAAAAATGTGTAACATTTGTAAAGTTACACCAGATGTAAACTTGAACCCATCTCATATATATATATATATATATATATATATAATTTTACTTTTTCAACAACATGTAGGGCCGCCCCTACTTTTTTCACATACTTTGACACAATTTAGACACATTGTAACCAATGATTGAATTACTTTTTACTAAGTTTCAAAGGTGAACCCTATCTAAGTGATGTAATTCAACCACACATTAACAAATGTACAAGTTGTGTCAAAGTAGTCCTCAAACAATGTCTTTTGCACACTAAGTCTCTAATATTGGGCAATAAGAGATGTGGAATGAAATTTTTTTTTGTTTTGTTTTGTTTTTTATTAAGTGGAAGAGCAACCTAACTAATGCATTAAAAGACTTCTTTCAAATTTTTCAATAGTATATTTCTATTTTAAGAGAAAGGAATGTGAGAGTCAATTTTTTCCCTTTATTATATGAATCAATTTCCTTTTAGAAAGGAAATGCGCATTAGTAAATGAATCCATGATGTATTCTCTCTTTATTATTAGACTAAGACACCATTTTTTTAGGCAGAACTCAGATTTAGATCTTTCATTTGATAGTAAAAAACTTTACTATTTGAGTTAATTGAATCTCATTGTTGATTTCAAGTCAAGTTAGCATGAAATACAAAATATGCACTCCTAAATGTTTCGAGGAAAGCATAAGATCTAATTCTAAATCACTATTTAATTAATGGGTAGCCTCCAATAAGTCAAAACTTATTAGCATACAAGCCCAACTGGCCTTAACCCTATTGTACTTGTACTTTATTCATATTACTTGTACACCACTCATATGCATGACAATATAGAGGCAGTACGTTGTACAATTTTATATAGCAGATGAGTAATTTGATGCCAAGTGTCCTTATATTTTAAATGTGCTTTAATTTATGCTAACTATCATTCTATCTTATTCGTAAAATTTTGAATGTATAGTACTTCCAAGTTCCAACCTATTTAAAACTATTTTAAGTCCATCTATAATTGCTTAATCTAAAACTACTTCTAATTAACTCATTCTAGTTAGGTCCCATTTGAAATTATTTCCTATTTATTTAAAACCTAGATTTTCTTACAAAAGCTTATTACGAGTTAAAACATAAATTTCAATGAAAAAGTATATTATGCCAATAACATAGAGACAGTAAGTCTTATTTAAAAAATGCATACATGAAATAAATTTACTGCATCACAATAACAAAAATTAAGTTAAGAACTAAAATAATATTTTTTTTCCTAAAATAAAATACAAAAACATAAATAATTTGCATTTTCTATGAAAAAAATATTCTTACAATGCTTGTGACGGGCGAAAAGTACGTCAATTAATTAAGGCTCATTTTAATTATGTTACAGTTCACTCACACAATTAATTTGTAGAGATGAGATGCAAGGTCAACCTTAAAATACCCGTTGTGTAACAAAAGGCAAAGATCTGAGTTAAGTTCTTTATGCGAAGTGGAAATGTTCAACTAAAAATAGCATAAAAATTAGCTAAGTGTTTGTCCTCGGGTTCAGTTCGAGGATGAAGGTACAACTGAATGGTTTCTCTTTCTCTTTTGTTTTTCTCCCCCAAACTCTCGTCCTCCTTAATCCAGGTGCTTCCTGGCTTTATATATATTAGCAAGGACAAATCTAGATCTTACATTTGAAGGGTTTAGATCAGACTTTCTTGATACTTGTCCCATCAAGACCTTGCTAGAAGGTTTTTACAATAGAATATGAGCTGTGAGGGACATTATTTATGGTCATTTCTTCATTAATGCAGTCAACTAAGTGGTTGCAGTGCATTTAATGCGGAGGGGATGGTTGCTTTGTCCTTCCTTTTTCTTCTCTTCCTTGTTCAGAACCAAGTTACCTTTGTACCCTTGGGGATTGCACCATGCTTCCTCAATTCCGGCTCCTTGGCCTTCCTGAGGTTAAGTATGAACCCTCGGCATCTCATTAGCAGCATCTACCTGAACTCCTTACTAGTTAAACAAGTCCTCTCCACAAAGTTCCCCTCCTTGGAGTAACTCTTGTTACCTCTGTTAACTACTTTCGATCCTCGACTTCCCACAATACTTTTTTAAAAGTTAACAAAATATAATAATGACCATATTTAGCTTATGTTGGAATTATAAAATGCATTTTATTGCATAGTTTAAATGTACCAATGTATATACATGGAGTTATAAGCTAATTATTATAACGTTTAATAACATGTGATTTTTCTATTTTGGCTTTTAGGGTCCATTTGGTTAGAGGGGTGGAAAAGTGGGAGGATAGAAAAAATTTTATTGTCTCTCTTTTTTGTTTGGTTGAGAATAGAAAAGTGGAAGGATGAAAAAAAAAGAGTTTAAATAAATTTACTTATATACCATTATTTAAGAATGATGCTTAATTAAAACAAAAAAGTAAAAAATAACCACACACAAAAAAAGAGCAATCATCAAAATTTATTAAAAAATAAAAATAATGTCCCAAAAAAAGAAGAAGAGGCAATTACTACCAGGAAAAAAAAAGAAAAGAAAGAAAGAAAAAGAAAAGAAAGAAAGAAAGAGGCACGCCAGGCCCTAGAAAATCAAAAGAAACAAAAAGAATAGGAAAAAAAGGGCAATGGTACTGCCCAGTGATAAAAAAAAAAAAATAATAATAATAAAAAGAAAAAGAAAAGGGCAACGTACTGCCCAGGGTAAAAGAAAAAATAAGGCAACTTGAAGAATGTGCAAATTGGTATTTTTGTCGATTAAGAAAAAATTAATCTCTACTCAGTTTTCTCTCTATTTTAGAGAAAAAACTTTTTGGTAGGCTCGAGGATAAAACACTTAGACCTTATTATTTATTTATTTTTTCTCCTCACCCAACCAAACACGCTCAAAAAAGTTTTCATTCATATTTTTTCTCCAAAATTTTCCATCCACTTTATTTCATTTCCAAACAAACACCTCCTTAGATTAATGATAGTTTATAGCTGTCATAATTCTCCTTTATGTATAGGTGCATAAAGAATCAATAAGTTAAGTTACAAAACTTTTGGTAATTTATGAATATTTTTTTATATACATGCATAAACTTTATATTATCTCCAAGACTTATGAATACTTTTTATATATTACATGAACTCGTACAAAATGAGCTCAAAATTATTTCCAAAGGATGGCCAAAACTTATTATTGTGTGCTCCACAGAATTAATGGCCTATAATATCTTGTTTGTGACAATTCAACAAGGCAAGCACCGAAACTCACTAAAATATGAGCATGATCCAACTGCCAGCCTCAATGCATTTAAAATGAGGCTGTGACATACACTGTTTCAATAAATTTAACGAGAGAGAGAGAGAGAGAGAGAGAGAGAGAGAGAGAGACTTCAAATCTCAAAGAAACCTTTCCAATATCTCAAGAGACTGCCTATCCGGTGTATTATGACAGTGAAGAAAGTAACTCCAAACTACAATTGTTGTGAATTCTAATTAGTTTAATTGATAATTTTTTTTTATCAAATAAAAATTTAGAATTTGAACCCTATTTAAACCAATTGGTATCTTAGGCCTAATGATAAGAAATAATTATCATGCATGAAACTGACGCCATATATTAAAATTCGATCATATTTAAAATAATAAATTAAAATAAGACATTCACAAGTTAATACCTATAATAGTCAATTGTCAAACAGCCAGATTAAGTTGCACTTAATGGCCTATTTAGTTCTTTTTTTCTTTGGTATCTTAATGACACATCTGTTTAACTGTTTTCATATACTCTAGCTTCTTTTTTGTTCTTTTCCGTTGTAATTTAATGTACCTCCCAACTCCCTACTGCCCTATCCTCCTCATATTATTGTTCTCTTAGACTTTTGAGGACCATTGTTACTTCTCATCCTCAAAAATACATTCACTCTTCATGAGTTTCAGTCATTCTTAACACTTTCTTTTCTTTCACACACCTTTTCTTTTGGGGCCAAAATGACAGACCCAGGTTCAATCTCGGGCAAGAGTGATGCCAATGATAAGAAGAAGAAGAAGAAGATGGAGAAAGGAGAGGGAAAGAAGCAGAATAAAGTCTCACTGCTAAAACTTTTTGCATTTGCCGACTTTTATGATTACATTCTGATGGCAATCGGATCAGTTGGTGCATGTATTCATGGTGCTTCAGTACCTGTATTCTTTATTTTCTTTGGAAAGTTGATAAATATTATTGGTATGGCTTACCTCTTCCCAAAAGAGGCTTCCCACAAAGTTGCTAAGGTATATATATGAAAGCTAGTTTATAAACATTATCTATCTATATATCTTGAGTTTGCATGCATCAATATGGGCACTCTTTGTTTTTTTTCTTTCTACAAATCACTAGTGGAAAGAATCAATTGGCCTTTTCCAATACTATTTGTTTATAAATTGTTATAAGAGGGATAAAACTTTGTCCATCTTAAGTTGGAGTGTGAAAGTTAATGACACATTTTAATTATTAAAGCTTATTTTATTCAATGTTTTTTTTTTTTTTTGCAGTATTCCATGGATTTTGTATATCTCAGCATAGCTATATTATTTTCCTCATGGATAGGTAAGTGATAAAAATCTTATCTTTTCAGTCAATTATTTACTCTTCTTACAATACACACATGTGAAAGACATTATTTTATTGCAATTACATAATTTTAGTTGGAATTATATATATGGAAATGTTATAATTAATTATATATGATAATTTTTTCAGAGGTGGCTTGTTGGATGCATACTGGAGAAAGGCAAGCAGCAAAGATGAGGATGGCATATTTGAGGGCCATGTTAAATCAAGATATTAGTCTCTTTGACACTGAAGCTTCTACTGGAGAGGTTATTGCTGCAATTACCAGTGATATTATAATTGTTCAAGATGCCCTTTCAGAGAAGGTATAAATGGATTTTTTTTTATATTTTATAAAAAAATTTCCAGAGTAGCAAATATTGCTCTTGCATTAAAAAATGTCTTCATATTGGTGTCCTTCTGCATTAAAAGTTTCAACTTTTATCATTATTATTAAAGGGTGTTTGCAAATAGGTTTTCTAGATCACCCTTTCTTCTACAGTGTCTTAATGGGTCAAGGAACAAATTTATTTCACTTCACGCTTCTCGACCAAAATTGTCTCAATGGAATTAATTTTTTTCTCTTCTTTCTTTATAGAGAAATAAATGCATGCAATTAGTTTTTTCACAATCTGAATGGCAGATTTCTTTTTCTTTTTCTTTTTAAAGTATGGTGAAAAAAACTATCAAATAGACAATTGCTTCTTTTTTCTCTCTTATTTTTTTATTTCTAAATCACTCTTTTTAGTATATATGGAAAAGCCAAAACTGAGTAAAACACAACAAAAAGGGAGTTTAAAGAGCATAAAACAAGGTGTTATTTAAATAATAAGTATTGGTTTTTCCCAACCAAAAAAAAAAAAGCACCCCATGTGGGTTGAATTGAATAGAATTGTTTTAGGTATTTGAATGTGAGGCCCAATTTTGAAGTAAATGCAATATTAGGTGGCATTTATAAGTCGGTTGAGTTAGTTGTGCTGCTGCTTGTAGGGCTCAAAAGGCTTTTGCCAGCTGGACCGAAAATTAATACTGCAGCTGTAAAACCTTCACCTATGCATCGTTTTCTTTTCTTTTCTTTCCTCTTTTTTTATTTAAAATTTTTTAATTTTATTAATACAATGGGATCATTTTCATTTAGCTTAATCAAAGGTTCCAATAAGAAATTAACTTTAACCCACCTCTTATTAGAGTTTGTGTTATACAATTTCTTTTTGCTACATTAATTTTTATAGGATTTCTTTGTTTGGCAAAAGATTGTGAAATCTTTCAATTGGAAATGTAAAACTATTTTACCTTTTTTTTTTCCCAGGGAAATTCAATGTTAAAAATTATTCTTTTAATTACAAATTATTGAGTATAATCAGGTGCTTATTTCTATTGCTCCAACTAAATGACCTTTTACTTTGATCTTATGATTTATGCTAAACGAGAATATCATAAATGTCATTTTATGAACCATCAACTTTTGCTTCTAGAAAACTTATACAATTTAAGGGTTTCTATTAAATTACTCTTTTTTTTTTTTTTTTTTGGATCCTGTATCTCTCTATCTCTAGTAGTAATTCATCATAACCTAACTTGGGCGGACTGGACAGGACAGGAAAAGTTGCTGAATTTTAATAACACGTTGGACTGTGTGCCAAAGTGATGGAGTGTTTATAAATAAATTGTAAATTTTGTGTCCAAAGAATGATTTTGTGGGAGGCTTTTAATTTTTCAATATATTGATGCTTAATTTAAAAGTTGATTTTAGGGGTTTCATCTTTCAATTTATAGCATAATTAATCATGCAAATTTTTCTCTTTTAAAACAGGTCTAAGAAATCCATCTTGAATTAATATTTGCCATGCATGGTGGGTGAACCAAACTACTTGAAATCATATCCAAATTTATTGTGACTCTGATCCAATTAAAAACTGCTCTGATTGCCGTGGCCCATGAATGGTGTTAGTCCTGTATCATCCATAGTATCAGTTTGTATAGAAACATCAAATTTTTTTATCATCTTCCCATTACAAATTTATTTATAAAATGAAATGATATATGTCTGAAACTTAAATGTTGGTGGGTGATGCAGGTTGGGAACTTCATGCACTACATAAGTCGGTTCCTAGTAGGGTTCACTGTTGGATTTGTTAAGGTCTGGCAAATCACTCTGGTAACACTGTCAATTGTGCCCTTAATTGCCATAGCTGGTGGCCTCTATGCCTGGGTAGCAACTGGTCTCATTGCCAGAATTCGAAAATCCTATGTCAAGGCCGGTGAGATTGCTGAAGAGGTCAGCTCAGTCTCTCTTTCATGGATCTATATTGTTATCATAAAAATGACCAAAACCCACCATATGATGGCTTCATTTGAAAATAGCTATATCTTGATTATATGGGCATCATTCTCACACACTTCTTATTGTACATTGTCCGTGGTCACATCACTTAAAAAAAAGTAGACATCGAGTATGAAATTATGAGTGTAATGTGAGAGAGTAATAATCGTATATATATTGGAATGTTAAAGGTCGCATTCGGTGTCTAAAGTATACTTTTGCATGGTATGAAATAAATGATTGATAGACAATCTTATCCTTAAATTTTATTTATTTATATTTTTTTTGTTGGAGAGGCTGATTCTTGGTCTTGAACCCCCAATTTTTGTCTTGGAACATAGCTTAAATTTATTTAGGACATGTTTTGCATGTGGTAAAAGATCCTATAATAGAATGGCTATTCAGTTAGAATTTGGTTGCAGGAATAGTTATTCCTTAGGTGTAACAACTTTTGACATTAATATATTTTCAAAAATATAAACCCTTTATATATATATATATATATATATCATCTTTTACAAACTTTCAATTCGTAACAACTAATTTTACAACATAACCTAAATAGTACAAAATATTTTATTTCTTGTAATAAAAGTTATTATTCCTATTGTAATCTCCATTTAGCGTACTGTACTCTTAGTAAGTGTGCATTTGGATGGGCATATTTTCTTCACTTTAGTTTGTTTATTTTGCAAAAGTATGACTGCACCTTAAAAAATGTGATGCTTTTACAAAACTGAAAATTCTATTTTGTTTTGTGGTGAAAATAAGCTCATCCAAATGAACCTCTAACTCATAAGAAGGTGTATTTTGTTTCTAACTATCATGGTAAGATTTAATTGGAAAATTGACAAATGCAGTCTCTTTTTTGATGTTGCGTAACTCTCAGGTAATTGGAAATGTTAGAACAGTCCAAGCATTTGCAGGAGAAGAGAGAGCAGTGAGATCATATAAGACAGCTCTGACGAATACATACAAGTATGGGAAAAAAGGAGGATTAGCCAAGGGGCTAGGACTAGGCTCCATGCATTGTGTCCTTTTCCTATCATGGTCATTGCTTGTTTGGTTCACTAGTGTTGTTGTCCACAAGAACATATCGAATGGAGGGGAGTCTTTCACCACCATGCTCAATGTTGTTATAGCTGGCCTGTAAGTCCTTATTTTTCTTGCTTAACTTGCATTCCAGGAATTTGAATTATTTCCTTGCGTTTGACATAGCATTTTATCAATTTTATTTTTTTATTCACATCTGATTTGTATAGTTACCTGCATTTGGAAATTAAATTCTTCCTTTATCTTACCTTGCATTTGCATTATAAATGATTTTGCTGTGATGTTAGAAGTAGAGATGAGTTCACTTTGATGGGTATGAAGATTCAATCCTTGCCTTTTGGCATGTACTATGAAGAGTTGAAATTTTAAACTTGGAGGTAGGCTGCCACCCATACCATCCAATAAGATTCCAAGTAGGGAATATATGAATTTGGAAGCTAGGAAAAATCAGCATGTAATAGATATGGAAATCATAGGGAATCTGAAGCAAAATGTTTGAACTAATCCAGTAGTAATTTGGAAAGTTTTCATTTAAAAATTCAATGATAATTTTGAGGCGTGACCATTATGAATTAGAAGAATGTCAAAGCATGTGTTGTTAAGTAAGAATTATTCTGGTAAAAGTGACGACTTCCTCAGCTATTTAGAAGTTTTATTCACATAAAAAAGGATTTGTTTTATATCAGAGTAGTACACTAGTACTTTTTAGCTTTTACAATTATAGCAGAAAAGAAAGAAAGGTTGTAATAACGAGTTTGGGGTATCACTTAACTTACAAAAACTTAGTTTTTAGGGACCATTTATTACTGCTAAAATCTTTAAGTCTTTGAAATACAATGAAATTGTATGAATAAGAAAGGACAGTTAGTGAGACCAAGTGCTTTATATCTTCTTACTCACAACATAGTCTATTAATGGGGTTCCCCAAACATCTGGTTAACATGATATTCTGTCTACACATAACTCCTACCGATTCCACTTCATTGCAAAATTATTTTTGAAATAGTACTTCTCCCTAGTGTTTAAAACTTGCTGGTTGCTTGAATAATGATCATCATTTGGCTTGTTATCAAAGTGCCATCAAAATTCCATGAAACAATAATCATATTATCTGCTTTTATTGCTTATCAGGTCACTAGGGCAGGCAGCACCAGATATCACTGCCTTTATCCGAGCTAAGGCAGCTGCCTATCCCATATTTGAGATGATAGAGAGGGATACAATGAGCAATACCATCACCAAAACTGGGAGGAAACTGGACAAACTAGAGGGGCACATTCAATTTAAGGATGTGTCTTTTAGTTATCCATCTCGTCCTGATGTAGTAATCTTTAATAAGCTGCGTCTTGATATCCCTTCTGGTAAGATTGTAGCCCTAGTGGGAGGAAGTGGGTCTGGAAAGAGTACGGTAATATCTTTGATTGAACGCTTCTATGAGCCCCTTTCCGGAGAGATACTATTAGATGGACACAATATCCGAGTGCTCGACCTCAAGTGGCTCAGGCAACAAATTGGCTTGGTCAACCAGGAGCCTGCCCTTTTTGCTACAAGCATTAGGGAGAACATACTCTATGGAAAAGATGATGCCACCCTTGAAGAGCTCACACGTGCAGCTAAACTTTCAGAGGCTCTCTCTTTTATAAGCAACCTCCCTGAGAGATTTGAAACTCAGGTATGGACTTGTTATATTGCTGTTCAGAACGATGGGGTACTGACAAACACATGTATACCTGTATTATGGAAATTTAGAAGAAAAGGAAAGAACTTATGACTTGAGCCTGCTTAGAATATTTTATGAAAGCTGATTTCCTTCCCACCCCCCCCCTCCCCCCCCCCCCCCCCCCCCCCCCCCCAAAACAACCCCTTTACCCCCCTTTTTTTTCTCTTTTGAAACAATTTTCAACCATGAGTGGTAGCGTAGTAGATGAAAGTTAATGAAAACTTGATATCATGGAACTTATAAAGCTATGCAATTCTGTTTCTGTTTCTTCATTTCCATGATTATTGAAATTCAAATGGAGGATATAAAAAAGGTGAACTTGAAGTACATAGCCTGTGAGTATTAATTTGAAAAATACACTTTTTTAAAGATGGAAGTAGTTCCTACATGCTTCTCTAATTAATTGCCTCAAAAGATACTTGGTAGAGATTTTATGGCAAAAATCTGACAGATAAGTAGTTATTACTCCATGGTATTCTCAGAGAGTGAGGAAATAAACTCTTAGGGAACATCTATTGCAAAGAGTAATTTTAAGTGCTATTTTGCAGGTTGGTGAGAGAGGTATACAACTATCAGGTGGACAAAAGCAAAGGATTGCAATTTCACGTGCAATTGTGAAGAATCCATCAATACTTCTACTGGATGAAGCTACAAGTGCATTGGATGCAGAGTCTGAGAAGAGTGTGCAGGAGGCACTTGATCGTGTCATGGTTGGTCGAACAACTGTAGTGGTGGCCCATCGGCTTTCTACCATTAGAAATGCAGATGTGATCGCTGTTGTTGAAGGAGGGAAGATAGTAGAAACTGGGAATCATGAAGAGCTAATTTCGAATCCAAATAGTGCCTATGCATCACTAATTCAACTTCAGGAGTCAAGTTCTCTGCAACACTACCCCTCACTGGGTCCTAACTTGGGACGGCTTCCAAGGTACTTCATTCACACTATAACACTAACAATTTTGTCTATCTCATTAATGTACTCAAATTCCAATCAGCTGAAATGTGTTTGTTTTATACACGAATGATAATGAGTTTGACAAAGGCTTCAGAAATCCTTTTTCTTCAGTGGTTACATGTGATCCCATCATAGGTCAGCGATAATGCCCTTTGAAAATATGAGAATATGTTTTTCTTCAATCATGAAACATTTGGAGGTGAAAACAATATAAAATTTCATTCTACAAGAAAGTGTTGCTCCATAATTAAAAGATTAAAATGGAAAAAGCTATTATCAGATATTCTAAATAAAGTCATAGTTTATGACTCAGCTAAACAAAATTCTTATAGAAAAAATAAATAAATAAATAAAAGGCCACAGTTTATGTGTTGTGTGTTTTTTTTTTTTTTTTTTTTTTTTTTTTTTTTTTTTTTTTTATGAATAATCATTTAACCTGTCAATGAAAATCATTTCTAATAATTTGATTTCCAGCATAACCTACTCAAGAGAACTTTCCCACACTACAACAAGCTTTGGTGGTAGTTTTCGTTCTGATAAAGAATCTATTGGGGTGGAAACTGTTCCAGTGAAACGTGTTTCTGCTAGAAGAATGTATTCCATGATCGGCCCAGACTGGATTTATGGAGCGGTTGGCACCATATGTGCATTTATAGCTGGAGCTCAGATGCCTCTTTTTGCTCTCGGGGTGTCTCAAGCACTTGTTGCCTTTTACATGGACTGGGACACAACACGTCATGAGGTCAAGAAGATTGCATTGTTATTCTGTGGGGCAGCAGTTATAACAGTCATAGTTCATGCAATTGAGCATCTCTGTTTTGGAATCATGGGAGAGCGACTCACTCTTCGTGTGCGGGAGAAGATGTTTTCGGGTGAGTTCTGATAATACAACTGTTATTCCTCTTGCCATTGTTCCTTTTGAAGCTACCACATGGAAATGGAATGATTTAATTTAATTTTTCTGATTTCTTCTTACTTCTTGAGGACAGTGGATGTATTTATTTCCTCCATCCTATTCTTGCATTCATTAAAATATTTTCAATGCTAACTGGCTAAAGTTCTTTGATTTGAAGAGTCACTATGTGTTTTTCAAGGATGAATCCATATGTTATTATTTTTTGAACTTTCAAACAACCAAGTGGAAGTTTGGGGCCCAATTGACTCCATATGGCTAAATCTTTACACAATAGGATTTTGTTGTTTCACCAAGATTTGGAGGTCAATGGTTTTTGCCCTCTTCTGCCTATATTTTTATTTTATCAAGATTTAAATTCGATTGTTTTCAGTCTGTCTACTTAAGTTTTCTCCTGTATTTGATTGCAGCCATTTTAAGTAATGAGATTGGGTGGTTTGATGACGCAAACAACACAAGTTCTATGCTTTCATCACGTCTAGAAAGTGATGCAACTCTGTTACGAAATATAGTTGTTGATCGGAATACAATTCTTTTACAGAATGTAGGATTGGTTGTCACCTCATTTATCATTGCCTTCATCTTGAACTGGAGGATCACACTTGTTGTCTTGGCCACATACCCTTTGATCATTAGTGGTCACATCAGCGAGGTATCCTATTAGTCCTATTTTTGTTTTAATCAGTAGTAAAAGTAAGGCACTCTTAGAAACTTTTTCCCTATTGTTTCAGAAACTTTTCATGCAAGGCTATGGTGGCAACTTAAGCAAAGCCTATCTGAAAGCTAACATGCTAGCTGGGGAGGCTGTGTCTAACATCCGAACTGTTGCTGCATTTTGTGCTGAAAACAAGATCCTTGACCTTTATGCTCGTGAACTTGTTGAGCCTTCCAGGCGTTCATTTAGTCGTGGTCAGATTGCTGGCATATTTTATGGCATATCCCAGTTCTTCATCTTCTCATCCTATGGCTTGGCCTTATGGTATGTGGCTTTAGCTTCATTAGGTCCCACAAAAAAAAAAAATGTAGTCAGTACATTTGTTTTTTCAACATTCCGATACATTTATGCTATTTTAAGGTGTCCTGCAACACCTTGAAATATATGAACTGCAAACAGGTCTCAGTGTGCAAAGAATGCCTGAAAATACACCAGGAATGAAGAAAATGCAAGAGTAGTAGTTTTCTTCTTACATAAGATTATAGGCTATATTAAAATAATTTCTCTCATTGCCTTAATATATATGACCTGGTTGAAGACTTCAAATTGTATTCAGAGCTTGGTTTTGTTTGACTTTCTCTCAGGTATGGTTCTGTTTTGATGGGGAA